>JARHVA010000200.1:2805000-3482500 GCA_037957365.1 Torreya grandis | reverse complement strand
GAAATTTGAATATGCCACTCTTGCTTTTATGGACACTTGACTAAGTCATGTCCCTTCGATTGTGTGACATTTAAACATGCCCCTTGTTTGCAGTCTCTTTGGACCATTGCCTTTTGAATTGAATTTGAGTGCTCTTATGTGTGTACTTGATTTGATTTTTGAGCTTGTACTATTAATATCTAGATGTTTCCATGATCTTTATCATGTATCATAGTCCTGCATGTGATTACATTGGGTCTATGCACTTTAATGATACATTTGCCTAGACATGTTCCCTTCTATATGTCACATGGTTCCATTCACATATTATATAGTTGGCTTATTATTTTGACATGAGGTAAATACTAGTTCTTATTTTTCATTCAACTCAAAGGGGGGAAGGAATATTAGTGGGGGCATGCCATAAAGGCATGTTCTCCACAATTGGAAAAAATTTCAAATTCAGTGGGTGCATGCTTTGGAAGCATGTTCTCCACACTCATTCAGTATGTGGTACTTATATCAGTTTTTAGATTCTTTGGGGGCATGTTATATGGGAAGGCTTACACACATTCATAGTTCTCAAATTTAGTAGGGGCATGCTTTGAAAACATGTTCTTCACACCTATTCAGTATTCAACATCTTTAGGTTAGAGTGGGGGCATGTTTTGGAAATATGTCCTTCATATTGGTACTTATATGTGTTTTCATATTTCTCTATATATAGTGGAGGAATGATTTGAAATCGTGTTCTCCACACTTATATAATTATCCAAATTGGCTAAAGCACATAGCTGTATGATTTAGATTTGTTGGGTGAATATTTTGTCAATAAACTAACTGATGAAAAATAGGTCTTATCAACCACAAAAAGGGAGATTTGTCAGCTAAATGTGTGGGTTTAACACATTAAAAGGGGACAAATCTCTCCTCTCATCAAGGGGAGGTTCCCTGTTAAAAGAAGAGAAGTGCCTTCAGTGTTTCCACCTGGACTTCTCCTTTGTTTGTGAACATCATCTCTAAAAAAAGAGAGATGGATGGTGTTATCCTACCCCTGAGTGTTACTTTCTTTTGGAGTGCAACATTTTCCAATGTTCAACATCTTGGGCTCTTCCTTGGTACCCAAATTCATCTTATCAAACTCTTGGGAGGAGCTTGAATCCATTTGTTGCTATTTGATGAATCTGTCATGCTTGTCAAATAGCTTCTTAAGGGAAACTAGGCCTTTTGAGATTTTATTCCCTTTAAGTTGCAGGAATTCTCCACCAGCATCTACACTTGATTCAGGGGCTAGTTCAAGCTTCTGAGGCTCACTACCTTCAAAATGTAGCTATTTAAAGCTATATTTTTGCTCCAAAAAGGCAATGATTTGGTTGTCATTGTTAAAAACTTGCTAATGACTGGCATTATCAAGTACACTTGGTCAAAAGACCAATTCAATAGTGTACCTATCTCCTTTGAAGTCTAGGTGAGGAACCAAGAGACTTGCTAAAATAGCCAATGCATCAGCTCTGTCATTAAACTCCCTCGGTATGGTAGAGATGCTGAAATCATCAAAGCTTTCAATGTGATCCTAGACTTGATTGTGGTAATGACGCAATCTCTCAATCTTGGTTTGATATAGGTTTCTCACCTGACAAACCACCAGTTTAGCATCTCCTTTGGCATGAAGGAGTTTGATGCCTTTGTCTCGAGTAACCTTCAATCCAAGCAATAGAGATTCATACTCAGTTGTATTATTGGTGTTGCTAAACTACAACTTATAAGAAGAAGAAAAAATATCTCTTTGAGGATATATCAACACAATTCTAGCTCTTGAACCGATAGAGGATCAACTGCCATCAAATTCTAGAATCCATACCTCCTCAGACATTGATTTTTCTTTAGATTCATCTTTGTTTGGAGGGAAAGATTCCTCTATACTTGTACTGTGCTCCACCAATTCTTTTGTGTCTCTATCTAAGCCAATTTTTAAATTGTCATTTTCAAAAATTTCATCAGCTAAAACATGAACATTCTCTGTGGTCAAGAAATAATTATCCATCCCTGAAGACTCAAACAAAATTTGAGCTTCAAGAATTGATGTTGGAGTAACCACGTATTTTTCTTCCTTCTCAGGGAGTAGCCTCTTCATGATGCCTTTGATAGAGATCCTTGCCTTAGAAGGATGCCATATGAAGTTGGGACATCGGCCACCAGGACAGTCATCTTGATTCTTTTGTCTGGGAATGCTGCAAATGAAAATTGGGCATCTTTGAGTTATCCCAACAGTGGCACTTGTTTATTATCCATAGAGAAACATCTCCCAAATGCCTTGGTTAGTGTGAGACCAAGAGATTCTACCACTTTGGTAGGCATAACATTGTCTGAAGCTTCAGAATCAATGATGCAATTGCTCAGCTTGTGACCATTTATCAATAGGGAGACAAAAAAATTCAGTCCTTCCAGGAGCAGCAAGAGGAGTAATGACAAGGTTATTCCTGGTGGATGTGTTCTTGGGAGGATCACAAGTTACCTTTGGAATTGCTTGTCCTACAAGGACGACGTGGTTCTTTACATATCAAACCAACTTATCCAACTTCTCAGGGTTAGACTGCAAAAATTTAAATTCAGACATTTGAATTTTGGTTTTCTTTATATGGTCAATTATGTCAAATGTTTGAAATGAACTAGAAATAGAGGATGGGAGTTCATCCTTTTGGTTTTTGGAAGGGGGAGGACTGGTCTACAAATTTAAAGTAGAAGGTGTAAGGATGTTTGATGTACTTACCTTTTTTGCAATCACCAGGTCCTTTGGCTAGAAAGGCAGAGTGGTTCCCCGCTTAGCAATTGAAATTACCGGTTGAGGTCACTCCTCTGTCTTCTCTTTATCAGCTTACTAGGCTGATTGATTCTTGGACTGAGTAAACACAGCATATGATCCCTCATCTACTTTACCTTCACTTCTGGGTTCATTGTGATAATTCAGAGAACAAATATTGGAGTCGCCAACTAATTCTTCTTCTCTCTCTATGAAGAGATTAACATCATCTTTTAGGTTCAATTTAGGATGGAAGGAGAAACATGATTCTACTTAAAGATATCCAACTACTAAATTGGTTGGAGGTGCTTCAATGGCAAGCTTATTCCTCTAAGCGGGAGGGAGACAATTTGCTTGCCCTTGATTACTTGCAACATTGCCTTGGTATGACTGATTAGGGAATGTCCTCCTTGGTGCATCTCTATATGAAGGATTAGATGACATTCTTTGTGACATTTGCTTTCTAAGAGCTATCAATTCATTTTCTAGCTTCTGCACCATTGGATCAATAGTGGCTGTAGGTGACTATTTAGAAGATGAAGAGGATTTACCTTTGTTAGGATCTCTCCTTATCTTTCCTACCAAGATAAGGTCATCTTCCACCTCAGTGGCCAAGTCTTGAGCGGCCTTAAGGTCTATGTGGCCATCACGTCTTGGCAGAAAACTCACTTCAGGTAGTTGTGAGTTAATGAAGAAGCATTTAAGGTTCTCAGGTGTTGGCAGAGCAATTGCAAGAATTCTATTCCTCAACTTGTCAAACTTGGCTATGAAATCCCTCATTGGATCATGAGGCTCCTTCATCTATGTGAGTTGGGCTAGCAAGGCATGTGCATCTTCTACAGGCTTGAAATTGGCTTCAAATTTAGCTTTAAGAGTGTCCCAATTAGTCATCAAGCCTGCAGATGGTAGAACTAATTTGCAACAACACTTTGTAGCATTTCCACAAATAACTTGATTGCTATGTCTTCATACTCCACACCTATCATGCCATAGGCTATGCTGAAGGTTTCTTGCCCTTGATTACTCGCAACATTGCCTTGGTATGACTGATTGGGGAATGTCCTCCTTGGTGCATCTCTGTATGAAGGATTAGATGACATTCTTTGTGACATTTGCTTTCTAAGAGCTATCAATTCATTTTCTAGCTTCTGCACCATTGGATCAATAGTGGCTGTAGGTGACTATTTAGAAGATGAAGAGGATTTACCTTTGTTAGGATCTCTCCTTATCTTTCCTACCAAGATAAGGTCATCTTCCACCTCAGTGGCCAAGTCTTGAGCATCCTTAAGGTCTATGTGGCCATCACGTCTCGGTAAAAAACTCACTTCAGGTAGTTGTGAGTTAATGAAGAAGCATTTAAGGTTCTCAGGTGTTGGCAGAGCAATTGCAAGAATTTTGTTCCTCAGCTTGTCAAACTTGGCTATGAAATCCCTCATTGGATCATGAGGCTCCTTCATCTATGTGAGTTGGGCTAGCAAGGCATGTGCATCTTCTACAGGCTTGAAATTGGCTTCAAATTTAGCTTTAAGAGTGTCCCAATTAGTCACTGATCGAGCCTGCAGATGGTAGAACTAGTCTGCAATAGCACTTTGTAGCATTTTCACAAATAACTTGACTACTATGTCTTCATACTCCACACCTATCATGCCATAGGCTATGCTGAAGGTTGCAATATGTTCATTAGGATGAACTTTCCCATTACCAATGAATTTTGGAAAATTTTCCTTGAACTATGTGGAAGCTCATGTAGAGGTGGAGTAAGATTGAGTTGACCAAAAGAGGTACCCCAGGGGCCTTGAGCTACCATGATTTGATTATGAAAAAGAGAAATAACAAATTTGGGTGGTATATGTATAGGCAACACTCTACTGACAGTAGAAAAGGAAGCTCTACCTTGTGTTGGTGTCTTGGTATGGGTAGGAGGAACACTCCTGGATCGTTGAACTTGAAGTTAGGGAGGGAACAAATCAGAATTGCCCTTCTGCACCAATTCAAAAATAGGATCAACAATACCTTGGGCTCTTTGACTTCTAGTATAGTGTGGAGTTTCCAAATTACAAGATAAAAATGGGAAGGGACTAGTCTTGCTTCAGCTTGAAGCTTGAGGCTTCAAACTGCGTGCTCTTCCCCAGCGGAGTCACCAAAAAGACTATTGGGTGAATATTTTATCAATCAACTAACTGATGAAAAATAGGTCTTATCAACCACAACAAGGGAGATTGGTTGGCTAGATGTGCAAGTTTACCACATCAAAAGGGGACAAATCTCTCCTCTCATCAAGGGGAGGTTCCCTGTTAAATATGAGGAGGCTATATACTATATATATAAGCAGAAAGTAACACTCAAGGGTAGGATAACACCATCCATCTATCTTTTTTCAGAGATGATGTTCACAAACAAAGGAGAAGTCCAGGTGAAAACACTGAAGGCACTTCTCTTCTTTCATAAGTGGTCTTACAACAAATAGCTGAAGTTCTTTCAAGTAGGAAACAAGTAACTGGTAACAAAGGGCGTAGTAACTAGCAGCCTGAGATGTAGCACAAAGTCTCTACCTCGACTGCCCAAGAGTGAAATATGAAGGATAATGAGGGCACAAAGTCATCCCAAGGTCCTTTACACAAAAATAGAAAATAGACAAACACACTAAAGATAATTGTAGACAGCACAAAGTCTCTCCACAGTTGGCTTCAGGACACCTTCCTGATTACTTTCACTAATTATGCTTATTTTAATAAAATGGACAAAAACACATTCAAGAAACAGACATAAGAACAATCTCCTAAAATGACACAAGCTATAATAGCACAAAGTCTGGAAGTAACTTGCTTTCTCATTCAAACAAAGAAATAGGATGAACAATTTGAGCTCAAAGTCTCAGTAATCGCCTCTCAATTTTGGCAGAGTTTTGATTCTATAATGGAAAAGTCTCCCTTTGCCTAAGACAAGAGATTACAATGCATAGAAACCAAGGAAGGCTTGACACTTTTTTCCATGGAGTGACCCATGTTGCATTTAATGCTTTGAATGCATCTCCAATTTTGTCAAAGGACTGTGTTGGAACAGGGCGGCTGCCTTAACTGTGGCATGTCAATTCATCTCAAATGTCTTTTCATGGGCTTGAGCCATCTGGTCTATCACTTGATGTCTGTAGAACTGTCCACCTCACCTTTACTCCAAGGGAGACAAACAGGAATTGCCTTCAATATTTTCAAGCTCAAAAATCTACTTTGCAGACTATTCCAACTACTAAAATAACTACTGTGTAGATATTCCAACTACTAAGGGCTATTTGACCTCCAAGGTTGCCTTTTAGAAAAGTTGCAAGGGTCCTTTTGGCTTCAAAGTGCCCTCCGCAAGGGCACTTGTCCTTTGGGCTTTTGAAATTGAACTGACTGTGAAAATGCCTAAGTGTCAAGAGCTCATTTCTTTCCTACAGAGTTCCTAGAAATGAACTTGCAGAGTTTGTAGAAATGTATCTACAGAGTCCATAGAACCCAATCCATAGAAACCAAAAACTAACCTACATAGTTCATAGTTTTGAGTCCGTAGATTTGAGTTTGTAGAACTCCTGCAGAGTCCGTAGAAATGAGTTTCAAGTCTGCAGAGTTCATAGAAACATATCTACAGAGCCCCTTAGCTGAAAAAGTTTGAAAAATAGAGAATTTGAAGGCTCAGAATAATTTTTGAGAAGGGAAGAGAGAATTTTGGCTTGTAAGACCAAAAATAGTTCATGTGTTGTCCCCAAAAATGAGTGACAGACTTTGGGAACAACAAGATTCACAATTGTGGTAGGATTCTATACATTGGTACTATTATTATACATAGTTTTAAAATGAGACATATCTAAGGTACATATGATATGTAACATGTGCCTGATATTGAAAAATCTTGTTAGGTTGTGGAGCTAAAAGCTTCACTGATGCAAACAGGAGAGGAGGTTGCTAAGGGTTGCTGAGTTGTAGAGCAACCGACGTCGGTCTGATCAGCCGACGTCGGCAGGATACTTAAGGGAAGCAACCGACGTCAGTCAGGGATCGGCTGGCGTCGGTCACCTCCAGGTGGACAGGGACCGACGTCGATCGCCTGTGTGGTTCGACTGCAAGTTTATTACGGGCAGTTAGCTAATGAACCAAGTGTTTGCATGATGAGTGCTAATTTTAGACTCATAGCTGCGGATCTAATTATTGTAATTAGATGTCTAATTATTGTTTGGATGAGTTCTATATAATAGACTCATGGTTGTATTGTAAATTAGTGCTAGGGAGTAAGAGAGCATAATTATAAGCTCCTTCGGTGTGTGAGGTAGAGCAATGGTGCGTTCCTCCTAGTGTCACAGTACCAGTTGTGTTGGTGCTGGATTGGAGAGTCAGCTGGATTCTTCAGGTATGTATGATCTTGGTCATCAGGTGAGCATGGCTACGATAGGAGATCTACATGGTAAGTAAGATCGTTGATCTACAGGTGTGTGTGTGTGCAAGGTCAAGGTTCACAGGTGTGTAGAACCAGTATTGATCTGTAGGTTGGAGATCAGATAAGACAACAACACAACAGGGAGCAGAATCAGGCAGGATCTACTTGGAGTACGGTGTGTACTCATTGGTATGTATGTGGAGTACATGGAGAGCTAAGAGGAAGGCAAGGCAGTTTCTTCCATAAGTATGGTCTGTTGAATTGCAGGTTGTTGCAGGTTCATGGGAGATCTACTTGAAGTACTTTGAGTACTTGTGGAGTGCGTGGAGCAGTTGTGGTGTGCGTGGAGCACTGGAGGTGAACACCAACTCTGTGTTTGAGTTGTGTGTTGGGACCTAGTAGAGAGAGCTTTGAGGAGAGAATTACTGTTCACTTGAGGTGTGGGAAACCTCTGAAGAGGTGGTGGAGAAGAAGTGGCATCTTCTTTATTGTATTCTTTTCTGTAAGAGTTATTAATACAAGTTGTGTATTGTCTCTCATATTCTGTGTTATTCTGAATTCTAGTTACTTGTTGAATCTGGTTTATTTCCGCATATTAAGTTGCTTGGTTTGGTAATCAACTGTGTGCTTCCGGTGTTCCGCACCGTGACAAATCCAAATCAGTTTTAGATTCCAAAACTCTTTTATGGATTGTTACCATATCACAAACTTTTTTGTATTGATACCCCATAGAATTTTATGAACTTTATTGAGCCAATCTACTACAGTAGTTGGTTCACATTTTGGTATGGTTTAAGGGACCAAATCAATAAATATTGATAAGTTTTTTGGTTTTACTTGATTATATCATCCAACCTCACCAGGTTATAAGTATCATTGAGTTGCATAGTTGAGATAATCTCAGCTATCAAGTGACAATTCAATTTTACTCCAAAGTTGGGGGCATGTGCCTTCCAATATCTCTCTCTCTATCTCCTTGGATATATGCACTTTAAATATTTATCTATATTTGTCCTAATATCAATTTCATATCCTTACAATGATACACCTATTTCAAAATGACTTGCTAATAAGCAAGGTGGTTAGATCAACATGCATGTGTACTCCTAGACCTTGCTCTTTCAATTTCAATATATTTCAAGTACTTTCACTCTAGATTATATGCACTGATTTTATATTGTAACATGCTCTTGGTTGCAGTTCAGTCATCAACAAAGCACTCAAGTTGGGCAAACACAAAGACAAGATGTGTATATGCACCCATGTATGCATTCATTTCTTTTAAAATAGTGATTTTATTACTCGATTAAAGGGGGGTAAATGTTGAGAACACCTCAATCTTGTACACTTGGAAAACTCTGACTTGGTTATTCCTCTTAGTTCTATACCTTTCTTGCTTCCACAAGTCTTGCATCTACTTTATATTTTATGCCTCTTAGCCTATATCTCTTAGTCTAACCAATCTTATGTTGATGAATCAAGTCTTATATATTTCCCACAATGCTTAAAATGTACTTATATTCCATCTTTACAAGTTCTAAACTCGCACCTACTTTTTTGCTCCTTGGACACTAACATCCAGGATAGATAGTAGTATCAACACTATTGTCTTATCCTGACATAATGTCTAGTGTGGTAAAGTCATCCAATTTCCAAATGAAGTGTATCATAATAGTTGGCCTAAGTGATTTAATGTGAGTTATTTCTCCAAAGTGATTGATATAAATACAATATCAACCCTTATTCATTCTTCACCTAGAAAAATACCAAAGAAACCAAGACAACTTATCAAAAGTACTCTATCAAGCATTCAATTGATCAAAGCTTCCCTATTTACACACCAGTCATAGGTACAACACATATATAGGTCTAAATTACTAAAGGAGCATCCCAAGAGCCTAATTTTCCAAGTTACAAGCTAGGTCCCTATTGTACTTACCTTCCACATATCGCATGATCCACACACAAGCCAATATGTATGGGAGAACTACATGATATTGAGGCCCTCTTTTGGAGTATTGGATATGTAAGTAACACCCTATGATAGTAGAGTCTTTAGGGTTAGTTTGACACCATATTCCAACTAATACATTTTCCCCAAAGTCACTATGAAGATGGAGAACTAGGGTTTTTCCATTTCACAAAGAACAACAACCTATGACTTAGATCTAAATGCAAGAGTGAATGCAAAGCAATATCCAAAAGCTTCCAAGTGGTCACATCTTTTTCTAGGAGGTATTTCATACATGACACTTGTGTTGAACTCAAACAGTAGTGTTGATGTAACTATCCTAGGCTAATGTTAGTGTCCAGAGCACCAAAAACATCAAATTCAAAATCTAACTACTGTTTCATAACTATCTTCCAGCGTTATTCCTGCCTATTCTAAATCTAGAACATCATTAGCATTAAAACAAGCTAAGTACATTACTTTTTTTAATTTATATACTTAGCATAATTGTACTTTCCATATTTATACTATATCAATTTTATAAATTCAGTGTATGTTTATATCTGAGTTCAACATCTAATTGACCTACAATATATTTTATTATCACCCTTATGCCATTTCATTTCTATATACCCCTTTAATTCAAATCTAGGCTTAAATCTAAGATCACCTTAGATCAAAATTTTAGGGTTAAATAAATACATGGTCATGGTTTCCCTTATGAATTATATAAGGTGACATGTCAAATTTTTAGTCCAAACTTGCTTCAATTTTACCATTAATCATTATGCAATAAATCCTTATGGTTACTAATAAAAAAATGAAACATTAAATTCATACCTAAAGTAGAATATCGAAAGCTTACTAACAATTGGAGGTCGATCACTCTACTACATCTATCTTAAAATATTATAGCCAAATAATCCTTAGCACTTTGCCTTCATCACATTCTTTCTGCAATTATTAAAAAAAAATTATTAAATTTTTTTATATCTTAGATAAAATTATTGCAGAGTAGGAAGGTATGGATTGGGCCCATGGCTCTCGACAACCTACTATGTTTATGAAACTTGATTTCTAAAAATTTGCATTTAGTGACCCTTTATCCTCACCATGCTAAATGTTTTAGCGTTTGGAAACTTATTTCTCTTGGGTATGCAAACTATCTTATGTAATGCCTTAGCTTGTTTGAGCATCAAGGGCCACAAGTCAAAAAGTTTTGGCCTCTTTCACTCTATCCTGTAGGGTTGCCCTCTTACTCAGGCTATTTGTGTTCTGGCAACTAAAGATTTTGGTTACCTTATTTCTCATAGCACTGAACAAGGGATAATTAAAGTAATTATGTTCCTCGGTAGGACTAATCAAATCATAAATAACCACTTTCTAGATGACTCTTTCCTTACACTTGTAGAGACTGAGGCTTTTTTTAAAGAAGATTTGTAATTTCTTGATGCTAATTTAAAAACATTGAGGTCCAATTTATAGTGGGCCAAAATGCAATGCTATAAGTAGAGCATGATGCCTTTTTTGGATTAGCTTAAAGACTTCCGATGGAAGTGGATTAGAAGAAGTGAGAGATTCAAATTCTTAGGCATTTATTTGGAATTTGATAGTACCCCCTCTAAGCTATGGAAATATTTTCTTGAGATGATTGAAAAAAATATTTCCTTTTAGACACAAAACCTTTGTCATTGGCAAGAAAATTTCAATTCTGCACCAAAATTATTATTGCCACCCATGTTTAATATTTTTCATGTTGGGCTCCCTTAAAAGCTTCTTATGATAAGTTAGTGAAGTTGCTCAGATATTTTATTTGGGCTAATTCTAAACAAACTAGAGGTTTTCATAGAATGGTATGGAATGTTTTTTCCCTTCCTTAAGATAAGGGTGGTATGGGAATCATTGATATCTACACAAAAACATTGCTTTATGCACTAAATGGGTAGTCCATGCAATTGAAGGTTACGATGCATATAAAATATTTTGAGGCATTGTATCTTCATAGGCTCCCTCTATAGAAATAATTATTGGAAAAATATAGGGTTTAATACCTTGTTCATTACATCTACTCCAATAAATAATGAGGGGTCTTTTGTTATGAAAAGCATTTGGAAAGATTTTGAAGCTGTCAAGCCTTACCTCAAATGGGTTGGAGATGGGTTTAGATATGGTCTTTCTCTTAACAACCAAAATTTATGACGGTCCCCTATTATGTTTAATAACTTAATCTCACATGATGAAACTCATGGAATCAAAACTCTTCACCCTATAAAAATTATATTTCCACAATTAGAGATCTTGTCTCTTCCAGAAATCGGATTCCTTAGCCTACACTACAAAGGAAATATGAGATTTTAGATTATGATATATGTTCCATTAATCACATTAAGGAGCTCATGATGGATGTTATGATGCATAAACTTAGGTTGAAACTTCTAATTTCTAGGTGGAAAGACTAGCGATGGAATTATGATGTTTTTAAAAATTACTCCTTAGGATTGATTCATCAGACTATGAGTCCTTTTTCCTTGGATCTTGGAAACTTAAACATTCAGTATGGTTTGCAATCTTAACTCCTTGAATGTGGCTTGCCCACCTCAATCAGATATGGACTTGCAAGCTCAATCCCAAACTTGATCAATTTATTTAGTGTCTTAACTACCAGGGTCTACTGCTAGGGGAATGCCTTAAACACATTAAGATTTATAATCGTAAGTGCCCTACATTAGATTTGAGATGTTTAAATTCTTATTTTTTTCTTGTCCTTATGCTCATGAAGCTTGCCACTGGATTCACAATTTATTTCAATATTTCCACCTAGAGTCCATCAACTAAAGGATGACCTTATTTGGGGACAATTATCAGTGGTTGACATATATAACATTTATGTAGTTTTTTTTCATATTTATTATCCTTTTCTAGATTTTGAAATTTAGGAATGTTGCCATTTTAAATAGTGAATCTCTTTCACATCAATTTTTAGTTAATGATAAAGGTGTTATCTCTTATGATTGTTTACAAACTAGGCACATGCAGAAAAAGTTTCCCTTTAGTTTCAATGTCTCTAGGAGCTCCTCAAACATTAGGGGAACACCCCATGAACCATGAGCAGGGTTCCTCTAGATTCTTTGTTGCAAGGGTCTCATCTACAGATGCCTAATTAATGGTGGATTCGATCTTATAGTCACTTCTCCTCCCCTCCTCGTTAGTCCTCAACCACAAATAAAATCCTCTATTGGTCCATCTTGATGGTTTTCACTGGTGTAGGTTGATGATCATATGGGTGTTATGATGCCTCCACCTCTTAGGTGGGACATTATGGCACCTATAGTTCCTCTAGAGAATGCCCAGGATGGGTGGGGCATTATGGTACCTATAGTTCCTCCAGATAATACCTAGGATGGGTGGGTTGCCTTGGATCCTCCTTTGGGAGAGTCTTCTTCTTGGGTTGATCATCCTGCCAACGATAATCCATAACTACCAATTTTTAGTGCTACTATGTGTGAATGATTTATTCTTATTGTTTTGTTATGATATTTTGATGATGTTATTGTATATCAATGTTTCATTGATGTTGTTATCTTTTTGTGACTTTACAATATTTTTTGTTGGCATGGATTTTAGGCCATGAATATCAACCAACCACCTTTTATTGTAACCAACTATGTAATTATCATTTATATATATATATATATATATATATATGCATTCAAATAAAAAATTTAGGTGTTTTTTTTTCAATATTAGTAGGGGATCAAGTTTATATCAAAATTTGAAGTCAAGGAAATGATGCCATGAGGGGTCCACCTTGTGAAAAATATTTTGTTGAAAATTAATTGTTTAGTAAAAATATAATAAATGTAAATAATCATTACAACAAACTTTAATAGTATTTCCTACAAGTCAACACACATGACTCAAACACAATATTTCCTTTAAGATGACGAAATCATTGGTGTTTACAAGGGGTGGTTGTGAAATCATTAGTTTGTAAATAGTGGTGGTTCTATAACCATTGGTCTATGTTAAGCGATAATTTCTCTTGCATCAGTTAAATAATCAAAGTACTAGTCTGTATCAATTGGTCTTCTCTGGCTACTTCAAGAACCTTTGATATTCAAAGAGATATATCTAGAATGCATATGAAGGATTGTGAGATAAAGAATTAACATTGATGATTATTGATCATGAATTTATGATCTAGAGAGTATTTGAAAATAATTGTATGTAAGAGTAGCAGTGAGTAACCAATTGATATTACTATAACTATTATATGCTCTAATAATTTTTCCATCACAACATTAAGAAAATAAGAGACAAAAATGAATGTGAGATATATACTTATAAAATCTCTTTGTATTGACCATTTTATTGAAGAGAAAAAAAGAAAAATGTACATTACTACTTACAACTAATCTTCTCCACATTAAAACTTCCAAATTAATATCCTTTATACTATATATGTTTTATTTTATTTCTTACTAATTATTTATAATTAGCAAGTATTATACTCATTCTAATATACATTAAACTACTTTAACACACTTTAAAACCACTAAAACCTCTAGAGATTCAAGAAGTTGTAGCATTAGTAAAAACAAATATATATTAATTTCCAACAAGATGATATCTTTGAGGAAATTACGAATCAAACTCTTATTAATCTTTTTGCTAATAATTTTAAAAGTTATTTTATAAGGCCTTAAAAGATAATAAAAAACTATCCCCTCATCTTAGTGCTCTTGGGATTGGGAGTACCACATATTAGAAATTATTTGATAAGCAAGTTGAAAAACCATCTTCCATACATATTTAAATATATAAATGTGAACTTTATCAGAATTTTATCTATAAATTTTTGATTTATCATATTAATAATTAAATTTGAAGATCATTTACAGGTTTTAATAATTTTAAAATATAAAATATTTTTTTATATTTTAATCATTTTATCTATTTTAACATGCTTTAAAAATACTTGAATTTATAGTTTTATATATTTATCTCTTCCCCTACCATTACATTTCCATTCAGTTAAAAAATAGTTAAAACTCAAAAATATTCTCATAAAAAAGATATAACAGTTTACTAATTTAATTAATTTATACTGTTTTTTTGATATCTTTGAAAGTATTATATGGAATCACTGAATTATATAAAATTATAACATTAAATATTTATATAAATTCTATTCTGGTATTCTATGTTAGTGGATGATATAAACAATCATCATCCTCACTAATTAAATTACAACACTTTCATACTTTTTTCTTATAATTTAAAAGTATATTTTAATGAATAATTATATTTTTTACTATTAAAATTTTATATTATTTTGGATGAACGTTATTATCAGTGTTCTATCTAAGTGTATAAAAATTTAAATATTACTATTTTAGATTAGAAATTTTTATTACTTTAAAATGTAATCAGTTTTTTTTTTTTTTTTTTAATGTAGGATTTTTATTATTTCTAATTTGCATTTAAATTATTTCAAGATAAATTTTATAACTAATTATTATATTAATGATATTCATTTCTTCATATATTTTTGATAATAATCACAATATAAAGAGACTCTTTTAACTCACAAGCACAACAAGCATTTGTCATTAAGAAGAAAATGATAAATTTTAATCAACTTCTTTAATTTATATTCTTTTATTATTTTGCATATTAAATGTTTATTAATTCATTTATTTACAAGTTTAATTATGGCTTTCATTATATAATTTAATATATATTTTTAACTATCATTTTGGTATGACCTTCAAACTATATAATTATATATATATATATATATATATATATATATATATATATATATAGTGTTGACCTACAACTTAGTTCTTAAAATTCTCTTAACTTTCATATATTTTTTGTATTATGTAAATTATTTTAAATTTGAAAGTATTAATATAACTGATATTACAATTTCTAATATAATTGATAAATCAAAGATAAGAAATAATCACTCCATAACCCTTATTTATTATAAAAATCTATATTAATCTCCACTTTTTAAACCTTTATTTATATGACTTTGAACCCTTATTTATTTATAAAGCTCTATATAACATTTATTTAAATGAATTAAAAGTCATTTGGAGAGGGCTAAACATCATTATTAAGAAAGGTTGGACTAATGTGACAATTGGAGACTCTTAAATAATAATTTAATTTTTAATTATGACTCAATAATAATTAGCATATTAAAAGGTCATCTAAGACCATCAAAATTTATACTAAGAGGGTAGTCTTATAGAGTAGAAAACTGATGTTATTTTTATGATGTAGATGTTTATATGAAATAAAGAATCTTTTATTTGTATAAAAATTAAAATCTTTTTTAAAAATATGGGAGTAGCTATAATTTAAGAAAGCTAATTTTAATTGGCGATTGTAATAGGAAATAATAAATTTGTAAACACTTCTACTATTTTTAAAGAAAATATTTTTATAAATAATAATATATATAGTGTAATTTTGTTGATAGTTTTTAAAAAAAAATTATAATAAAAAAATTCGTAAAAATAATAGTAAAATCTAATATTTAATTTTTTATATAACTTATATAATTGTAAAAAAAATTCTAAAATTTCTCTATAATATACTAGAAATCATGAATGCTCCCTTTATAAAACCACACTCAAAAAGGCGAATGTCAATTCTTATAAACATATTTGAAAAAGTAAAAATAGGATGGAATATTGTATGATCAACTTAGGTGTCAAAGTATACACCACCAAAAAAAACATAATGATGAAGTGTTCCCTCAAGAGGAACCTCTCTTAATAAAAGAAGGGACACAAGAAAAAATAATTATAAGATATTATGTTTTAAATATGAAGTGGAAAATTATGGTTATTTTTATGGTGTAGATGATTTTATGAAATATATATTTTTTACTTATATAAAATTTAATTTTATTTAAAAAAAATATAAAAGCTTTCATAATTTAAGAAAGTTAATTTTAATTGGTACTTGTCTTTAAAAAAAGAAATTTACAAATATTATTTATTTTTCTAAGGAAATCATCTTAAGAAATGAAAAAATATATAATATGATAAACATTTTTAAAAAAAATTATAATTAAAAAAAATATAAAAAACAGTAATAAAATCCAACATTTATTTTTTCATATAATTTATATAATTATTAAAAATTACAAAATTTCTTTATAATATCGATGACTAAATGTAAAATGCCACCTCAAAAAACTACTTAAAAAACGAATGCTAATTCTTATAAACACGTTTAAAAATAAATAAAATACAATTTAATCAACTCAAATGTCAAAACATACACCACTTTAAAATATAAATATATATATATATATATATATATACAATGATTTAATGTTCCCTCCTAGTAAACCCAACCTAATAAAAGAGGGAAAAAAGAAAAAGACAATAATAAAATATTGTGCCCCAAATCAATCCGTTTAAAGTAATAGATTTTCATATAAAATTGAAAATAATGGAGCGAACTTAATTGTGCTTCGATCTCAAGCTTCTTTTCTTTTTAATAATAAATAGTTTTTTGTTTTTAATTTCTATTTTTTTTAAATTCTATTAATTGAAAACAATTTTTTTATTATCAAGTGGATTGTAGTTTAATAGTAAGGATGATGGTGTAAAAGGTGTTGTCTAGTCATCTACCAAAGTATAAATCCCAGGGGATACAAAACAAGGATGACGCTGGGATTATGCCTCGGATAAATTTGGTAGAAAAAATACATCTCATGATAAAAGTGATTGTCAAAATAAATGAAAATATAACAAAATTTAAAAATGATAAAAAAATTTACAACAACATCAACGATTTTATGATTGAAAATACGAAGTAGTGCAACGCTGTAAGTCAATATATAGTCACAATAAAACATTTAGTTGCGTTAAATCAAAAATGGTAGAGCACATTCAATGTGGGGGAAGAAAGAAACATGGGCACCATGGCCATTCCGTTTGCACAATATGTGCACAAAGCTTATAAATAAGGCTGAAAGTTGAATGTGTGATTTTTTATAGAATTCCCTCTTTTACATTTTTCTAATTTGTTTTTAGAATAAAAAATGTATAATTTTATTTAATCTTTTGATGTCGAATGATTATCCTTTTTTACATTTATTAACAAGGCAATTTCCCTAATAAGTATTTTTCCAACCTAATTGTCCCATTGAGAGTGCAATTTTGAGATTTTTCTGCAAATGTTGATCATGAAAATTTGGAACGGTTTGCAGTTTTATGTGTTGAGTCCCTTTGTATGAGATTAAACCATCTACAATTGCATAACATTAAAAAATTGTGACTTCATTTGTAGTTTTCTAGAGCATTTATAGCAGAGCTTGTATTAAAAGTGGCAATTAAAAAAAGTGATAAAATTAAAGAGCCTTGCACTAAGCACCACTAATTACAAAGACTAAGGCAACTAAGAAGTGACAATAAACATGGTGGTCGAAGGAGGTGGAGGAGGGGTACAGTCTTTGACCCATTATTCTTCTACCCTTCTTCAGTTTCCTCAGCCTACCAAACAAGAGAAATGGAAATATCCAAATGTGGATACTTATCTTAGGAAGAAGCACCCCAACTGTACCACCACTACTTCCAAGATGATCAAACATGACACCACTATAGGGAGGCAGACTCTGACAAGAATGAAGGAGCTTCGCTTGCTGATAGAACAACAATGATGAAAAACTTGGCCCCAACCCTGAGAAGGAAAACAAGAAAGATCCAGAGGCACCTAACTAACAATAGATGGAGCACTCCCCAATGGTCCAAAAGAGAGTGGAGGTGCTCCACCTCCAAGAGGAACTTCTTTGCTTAGAATTGAATATGAAGCAAAACATTAGAGATAACAACTTTATTAGTCACTGAAAACTCTCTTTCCATAACTTTATTACTAAAAATAACATGACTTCTATCTTTCCATATATGCAAAAGAATATCAACACGAAAGATTTACCAAAAAGTGTTGTATCTTATAGGTAACATGGTTGACTACCAAATAAGAAACATTTTCCAAGTAAGTAATAATGGAATCAAAGGTTGAAAAAGGGTATGAATCTATTTCTAGTCAAACTGAGCATGGAGGAAACCCAAAAAAGATGTTTAAAGTTTTTAATGTAATGACAAGTAGGGAAAATAGGATTTGAAACCCCCATGTGTTTTAGTCGATCTCCAATTAGTAGGCCCTGGTAGAGATTGGATTTTTTGGGCTCAATATAGGCTTTTCAAAGATTAAAAAAAAATTGAGCCTAGATAACATCTAGGGACCTTAACTTCCAATGGTGGTTGAGGGCTCCAATCTAAATATGTCGAGGGATAAGTAGATGATACCCAATCTAGGGTTTTTATAGATAAAGGATTAGAATTAAGCCAATCAATGTTTTCACGATAGAGCTGTAGAAGATACACTAATCTTGTGAGGACAAACATCATGTATGGAGTTTTAGAGTTTTGAATTTCAAAAATAGACTTTGCATCCTCATTCTTAAGTCGGTATTTAAGCATATCGCAAGAGAGTCAGCAACGAGAAACCTTGCAGAAGATGTCACCAATAGTCTTGATTCTGTTTAAAAAAAGACTCTTAATCTAGGGGACCATGGAAAAGGGGACACTATGAAAATCGAAGACCACTAGAGAGAATGAGAATTAAGAGAAAGTCAATTCCTAAAATCATATTTACCTAGATGAGGTTGGGTTTGAGGAATTCCTAGGATTTCCATATAATTTTAATTTAATGAAGCAACTATAAAATAATGATTGATTTTTTAATATGGTTAAATGTTTTAGTTCAGATTAAAAAGTGTGTCTAGTTTTTGCTTGCTTGGTGATGGTGATAGTTAGTTTTTGGGTTTATAAAATTGTAAAGGTTTTAGAGAAACAAACTTTCTCTCTTACACGTGCACAAAATATTTTAATATAATACATACATAAATAAATATGTATGTATGTATATGTACACACACACACACACACACACACACACACACACACACACACACGTGTATGTATGTACATACATACATATGTATGTACATACACATTTATGTATGTATGTATAAACATGACCATGAAACAGATACTTCTAAGAAATCTAAAAAAATACATTTAATGAAAATGCATGATTTATCCAAAATACCAACAAATGATGAACATGATCTGAGATCAACATATAGCACCCTCAAATGCTACTCCAAAATCAACTACATTTAAAGAATATATATTTAACCTATATAAATTCCAAAAATAAAATATAAACACATGAACATTATGATACAATATTATGGTTATATCCATAATTAATTCTATCGAATTAACATGGATAAACCACCAAATAAGTTTGGTTTACTTCTTAAGTGATGGGCAACACATGTTGAGATCACAAATTATTAGGACTATGGGAAAATGCTAAATTGTTTAAGTATGCTCATGTGATTAGTGGCTACGAAGTTGCAAGATTAAATGAAACATCTCAGGTCAAACATATTTTAATTAATGTCACTTTTGGAAAGCATTTAATTATTTTCACATGTGGCTATTGAACATGTTAGCTAACTTAGGTTGCATTTTTAGGTCAAAGATTCACATACTCATAGATCCCATGTGGTAAAAGGAGTGGCCACAAGGTATAAATTGAAAGCAATCATTGTGTTACTTTATGTGGTGTGATTGTACCAAGTGGCATTTTATTCTATGGAGAATATTATTTGAACACAATAAAAATTAGAATAATAGATTAATAAACTCAAAATAACATTAAATCAAATGGGGGAAAACATTTTATCTTTGAGATTATTATGAATGCAACATATCAATATTTCATATGGCCACGATCTAAAGGATTTAGTTTTTACATAGACTATAATTTGAGTGGTGGATGGATTTTATTTTAAATATTTTAATAAATTTGAAGATACAATCAGAGTGGAATTTAAATATTTAATATACAAAGCCTCAATAAATAATGTATAGGAAAGACAATGACATACTGGTTTTATAAAATATATGGTCATATATTTATATAACTCGCAATCAATCAGATGTGCAATCATAAGTCTCATTCCATAAAGAAAGGATGTTTGTAGTTTAATCAAAAGGGAATAAGTATATGAAGTGTTGATCCATTGGATTTTTCATCTTTTCATCCATTTAATTCTTAATTTAAATTTGAAAGACCATTGTATGTCTAATTTAATTCACCCTTTAAAGTCTTGAATTAATGATAGGAAACATGCAGTCACCCATCAATGTCGTTGTAATTCTAGTGATAACAAGAATGTGCTTTAGTCTTAGCAAAGAATATTTCCCATCCATGTCATAATTGAATAACCTCAAGGTCGCAAAGTTTAAGGCTTGTTCACTTTTGATATTCGCTTTTTTATCGCACATGAGATCCTTAAATTCACTTCTATATTTGCTAAGGTTCATGTGCCTTCCAACTTTATATTTGTCAGGGCCATGTGGAAAGATTTGGGTAGTGTTGTTTTTGAGATCTAATTCTTTCTTGTTCTTTGACCTTTAATGTGTCCATACATAAAAATACACATCATTGTCTCTTATGTTTTTACAATGATGAAGTCATGGGGCACTTTAAGATTTCGAATGACTTATTTTTTTCTATGGATCCTTGCAATTATTAACTCCACTTTATATCTCTCGATGTTATAATATATTCTATCATTTATATCTTGTAGCCACATGGATACATCTTATGAAATGAGTTCTTATATGTCCCGCATCTTTCTTGCCTTTGACTTGTATTACATCCAATTGAAGTGACACATGTGGTGATCCATCATTGTTTATAGTTAGGTGCTCACGGTGATCTCTATTGTTCCTAAGGTGGCCTTGGTGAAATCTAAAGATCATTTGGATTATTATTTTCACTCCACATCAATTCATGTCCACACATTTTCCCAACTTGCGAGCTCACAGAGTTTCCAAGCCTTCATATTCCTTTTTTCACAGTTCCTTACATTCCATATTTCCACTTTATATTCACACGTGTTTGGTAAATTTTCTCTCACGTAACACATAAACACACTACGATCATATTTTTCAAATTAAATAATACACACAACATATTTCTATAAAAACTTATGATAAAAAGATAACACATGGAAATCAAATTATAGTGAGGTGTCATGACATCACATAAGTCTTAACGAATAACCTTGCCTATCTGCATGTTGTAATCCAATATCCTATAGGTCATAAAGTAGCTCGTTCACTTTATTCTCTGTGGATGTGTTGTATCCTTACATTCACTTTTATACTTTCATAAGTTCATGTGCCTTCAAAATTTATATTTATCATGGCCATGTGCCAATATCTATGTAGTGTGGCTGATGAGCTCCAAATATTCATTTATTTTTTACCTTTATGGTGTCCATACAAACCAATACACATGGTTTCCTCTTGTTACTTCGCAGTCACAGAGTCACGAAGTGCCTTAAACTCTTGAATGACTTCTTTGTTGTTTGTACATTTTTAGAATTATTAATTCAACTTTATATATCTCGACATTCAAATCTATTCTCTCCTTTATATCTCGTAGCCATGTGGAGACATTCTATAAAATGAGTTCTTGTAGGTCCCACATATTTCTTACCTTTGAATTGTATTGCATACACTTGAAGTGACACACATGGTGATCCATAATTTCTTTGTAGTCACATGCTCATAAAGTTCTCTTTTGTTCCTAGGGTGACCTTGGTGAAATTTGTGGATCTATTGGATTATTAGTTTCATTATGTATCACTTCGTGCATCTAAACCGTTTCCTAGTTCATGAGGTCATGGAGTATCCTAAACTTTAAATTCCTTTGTTCATAGTTTGTTAAATTTCAGATTTTCTCTTTTTCTATTTGATTAGGAAAATAAGCAAGTTTTACAAGGGTCCTACAACCTAAATTTAAACCAGTATTAAAGCAAAATAGAGAAAGCCCTGAGGGTTGAAAAACATAGTAGAGTTAAAACAAAAACAACTAGCAGAAGTATAGTGCAAAAGTAAAAATAGTAATGAACAAAAAAGAGAAATTACTCAGGGAGGGCAGTGTCCTGCATGAGTTCCTTATTGGGGTCTTTGTCATCCATCTTGTCCTTTGGCCTAATCTTGATGATCTTTACCAGAGTCTGATTACTTGGGCCTTCAACGACGTCCTTCGATAGATTCTTGCGAGGCTCCTTCTCTGAGATTTCTTAAGGGGGTTGTTCACAATGAGGGGTTTGAAGGAAGGTTTTGGAGTGAGCTGAACCTTTGCCTTTTCCTCATTCTGTCTGTGGAGGGGAACCTTTACCTCGTTGAGTTGAGTGAAATCTTGTAACATTTTTCCAACTTCTTTGTTAATTAAATTCCATTCCTTGATCAAAATGGCCAAGCCTAAACCCGATTTATGAAGTTTACCATTAAAGTCCTCTAGTTGTCTCTTATTTTTCTTGATCGATTTAGACATGAAGGCCTTACCTTTCTTAGAAGATTCAGTGACATCTTCCTCTTTAAAAACAATAGGTTTAGGTTTGTTTACGATTAGCTGGAGAGGAAGATCCCCTGTGAGACCTTTTAAATTAGGGTAAGTGAGGGGAAGGACTAATATTCACATACTCCATCCCTCTTTCTTGCACTCCACCTCCCACATTTATGGGTGGGAGGATTAATCTTCAGTTATTAATCTTCTTCCTCATCCGACAGTCCACATCCATTCATAAAAGCTATAAATAAAAGACTCTCCCTCCATTCTTAGAAAATATTGATAACACAAAGAAGTGATTCCATTTTGAAGAGCCACTCATACATCAAGCCCATTGATGACTCATCAATCCAAATCATCCATTTAGTAAGAGAAGATGTTATTGGATTGCCGACACGTCTTGTACATGCCTTTGCAACTACATCTAAGCACATACTAATTTTGGCTAAAAGTTGAAAGAAAGGTATAATAATGGTGTTTGCTTTGCTTATTTGAAATGCATACTTCTTAGTCTTACTCAATCCGAGGGCACATGCTTAGGTTAGTGGTAGGATTTCAATTTGAGCTTTATTTTCTACTAACGAATCTAACCTTTGTTTCATGATGTTACACTATTCTCATTCTAATGATGGTTCACTGAGTGTGACCCAAAACATTGATCCAAAAATATATAACATAGTTGCATGCAGAAGTGATTTTCACTCATGGCTTTTGAAATTCCAACATCTCCAAAACTTGCTCAACTATTGGGGGAGGGTTCCTTGTACTATGAGCTGAGTTTCTCCTTACCAGCGATTGCATGATACCCCTCCATTGACCCCATACATTAGAAGAGCCATCCCACAATTGATTTTGCATCCCTCCTCAATGCGGGGTGCATAAAGTCTTCTCTAGCATATGTCAGTGGACCTCACTTATGTAGGGTGGTGAGCCAATAGAGTTTTATATGCCTCTGCCTCATAGTTAGGGAATTGTTGTTTTATTGGCTCCTTCTGAAACTAGGTAGGATGAGTGGGTGGTGCTTAATGCTCCCTTAGGAGATCCTTATTCTTGTGTTATTTAGCCTCTCAAAGATGATCTACCTCCACCACTCTTTGGTGCTCTTGTCTATGTTTAATATTCTCACTTGCCTTAGCGATATATTGTTTTGATTATATTATTATATAGCTATATTTAGTTGGTATTTATGCTATGTTGTTATGAACCATATTTTATATCAATATGTCGGCATGGATAATGAATCGTGAATACCAACCTACCACCTTTTTATTTAACCATTTATATAATATTATTTTGATATAAATAATAAATATATTGATAAATTCTAATAAAAAAATATTTTGATACAAGTAAAAATTTAAAAATTTTGATCAATATCCATCAATATATTTTTAGATGCAAAATAACTCCTTCCCAATTTACTGATAAATATATTGATCAAATATCTTTACAGCTGTGCCTTGTGCCCTTTCAATGGCATCTGAGCCTAAGTCCTATTTTAGTATTCCTCCACACTATAGTCTTTGAGGCTGGCTTGGGTCCTTGTTTGCAACTTTATATGGCTTGTATCCTTGTCAGAGCTTTTTCTGGCTTGTGTTATTAATGTATTCCTTAACTCTAGCTTGTGTCCTTGTAAAGAATCCTACTACCCATAGGCTATGAGGCTGGCCTTCTATTCCACTGATTTTAATAATGACTCAGAATGTAGAAGCTATATATCTACTATACTGGCTGGTCATAGTATAACTTACATTATAACATCCCATTTAGACTTGAGAAGACACTCATCAAAATAAACCAAAATATGTACTTAAACTGTGAGAAATAACAGATCATCCAAAATAAAAATGTATTGCTAATCTGCCTATGAAGATCCACCTAAAGGTTTCCTGGAAAGTCTGTATAATTATTTGCACCAAAGTTTAGTGTGTTAAATAATATTAATTTCTATGCATATGGTAGTATTTCCTACCGTCTAATCTATTTCTGATGAGTTATGGTACACAAACTTGGAGTGACTTAAAAGAGGGTCTAAATAAAACCAGTACATTGAAGTATATATGGCTTTTTCTTCCTGATGATGGGGAAACTTCAGAATCTAAAAGCTATTACTTAGTTATGAATCATATTCATAAAAATCTTACACAAATTCAATAATGTTGTGAAATATAACTATGAGCACCATAACTACCATAAATAAATACATAACACTAGATATATGTGCAGTTTACAATCCACTCTAGCACTGGGTATACTAACATGCATTCCTTTAGTTAACAATTGTTACCATTAGTGGCTGCAAACATAACCACAAAATTTGTTGTGCCAAAAAAAATATACAAGAAATATATGTAAATAGAAACAAACAACAATCAGTTACAGAATAACCATACACTAATAGAAGCGCAAAAAAGGTTTGAGTTTTATATATTATCAATACGATTACACTTATGCTCAGCCTTACATCTTGGAAAAACAAACTGCTTTTAAGATGTGCAGATGTACATTTCTAACAGCAATGCCATTCCTAAACAGTGTAAGCTCTACCACCTTAACTAGCAGCTCTTACAGTAAAAAAAAAAATTCTAATATCAATAATAACCTACCCTAAAACTAATGCTATGAACCACCAAAACCAATCATATAAATGCTGGTTTTTTTACCATCCTAAGAAACAGTGACTCAAGTAAACCATTTGTTCACAGCAACACATGAGCTGAATGAGCTCAGAGCCCCAAAGCAGCTAGCCTTCACCTTCTTCATGTTATATTTCTTTTGCTTAGACTCCTCAACCTCTACCTTCACTTCTTTTGGGAAGCTGAATCTGTTGGTCTTGTTAACATAAGCCTCTGCCACAAAAGCTGTTGCAGATGCCATTAAAAAGCCTGTGTTGTAAAGGAGAATGTGGGTCTTCTTTTCTTTTATTTAAAATCTTTGGGTTTATTTTGAATGCTCATAAGTGCATATAGAAATGGAAACTAAGAAGAAAAAGTAAATGGGTATGAAGACACAAAAGGTCAGGAAACAGACTGGTCAGTGAACATGATAGAGTACTTTTCCTATCACTGTGGGACAAGTCAAGATAAAGGAACCCCTCAATCTGATGTGGCAAACTGTGAATGTCCATTGTCAAGCTAACTCAGTAAGTTATAATCCTTTAGTTCAAATCAAGTGCATAAAAATAGCAAAACTGATGTTCACTGGTCTACATCTAAAAATAGTAATCTAATTGATGTGACGTGAGAGAACTGAAGAGGATAATGTGGCGCTAATGTCTCGCGCAAAGAATGGTGTAGATTTGAAATAATCCCGATGAGATATGACAATGATAACAATATTACGTAATGCCCACACACTGCCAAAATTGCACTCATGGGAGTGTGGAAATTGGTAGTCTATAGCCTGTTTTTTTTGTGTTTCAGACTGTATATTACAGTCAATTATTTTACAGGTATCTAAAAGAGCTGGCCGACCGTGGTTAAAATTAAAAAAATGAATTGATGGTAGATTTGAAATTCCATGCGTGCATTTGACTGAAAAATCGATAATGTAAAGTAAGCAAAAAGTCGAGAGACAACTAAAAGATGCTTGCCATACATAATCAAAGCGATTAAGATATGACATGTTTTCTTATCTGGGTTGTGGTGCAACGGTTAAAGTAGATGCATCGATATAATGATGACTTAAATTCAAATCCCACCAGTGTTTAAGTGATCGATAAAGGATATATATTAAGATGGACTGATTTATATTTTAGATATAAAACATGTTTTAAATATAAAAGTGACTCCAAGCATAATGACAAATGTGAAGGTTTATAGTCACTAGTGTGACTAGCAACACAAGCTTGTCGACACCTCAATGTAGAAGTGACTCTGAGCATAATGAAATATGTGAAGGTTTATAGTCACTAGTGTGGCTAGTAACACAAGCTTGTCCACATTTATTTTTGTTTAATGTAGGGGTGTTAACTTCTATAATCTTAGTATATGAATGAATTGATTGGGTGGAGAGTAATAGGGGTGTTAACTTCTGTAATCTTAGTATATAAATGAATTGATTGGGTGGAGACTAACTAGGTGAATGGTGTTACTAGTTGTATACCTTAAGTTGGTAGGGTAATTACATCGATAGGAAGTTCTTTGCAATAAAAAATATTTAGCTATACTCGTAGCTACAATGAATCATCAAAGAATAAGAAGCATTCATATTGATTAAATAACCATTGGAATGCCTACATTTGGACACATGTTCGAAACTGTTGGGATGATAACCTGTCGGACTTGCAACAATTTTCAATTTGGGATGTCAAAGTGTGGAATCTTTGTCATATTTAAGATTTGTTGTGAATGATGGTTAGATTGCAGTTAGTGTGCAAGAAAGCCAAAGTGTTGGCCGCATCCATTATAATCTTGAACTTGTCGCCCCAGTCGAGGTGCATGCGATACATATTATCAAACAATGCAACTTGGAGGTACTAGTTGTGCACATATTCATAGAAAAGTAGGCATTGCCCTCCCTTAGTATCACAACATAATCCCAAGATCCCTACAATGTGGGGAGAGTTGTTTGCCTTCCTGATGAAGAAAACATCATTTTGAAATTCCTTAGCCTACAAGGAAGTAGAGTTGAGCATATTGACAACAATTTGTTGTTTGTCATGTCACATTTGGTCTCTATAAATGTCACCGAAGATGACCTAATTAGCCCCTTGATTGGGGAATATAAAGACTAACTTGTGTACCTTGCTAGTTCAACACCAATTCTTGAAATATTCAAGTCCTTGTCAAACTTGTCTTCCTCAAGTGTAAGCTCCTTAGCCTACTTCTTCATTTGATTACTAAGGTGATTTTTATGTGTGAGTAGAGTGTTAGTAGGGGATTGTGAATGATAGTTTGCAAGCATTTTGTATAATTCTACAAGCAACAAATGTATATTTTTTCATCTTTCATGTACATAGATCATAAAAATGGAACACTAAATGTCCCCTAGAGGACTGAAGGGACAAAGAAGTGAAGAGACAAGAAATCGAAGAGTCATGTCAACCCTATAAGTAGTGTATAATCATAGATAGTTAAGCTGCCTTATTTTTACTAATGGTTATTCATACGCTGAATGAGGTTATTTTATAATCTTGCAGTATGGTGTATCCCTAGCCATATACTTTGCTAAAATAGTTCATAAGTTATAGATATCTTTGTAATGGTTTACACAAGTATAATTGTGTTTCGTACCCTAGTTAATCTTGTCTTCACTAAGTAATCCATGAAATGAATAATAGTAATAACTAAGAACTTTTCATTAGAATTCTACCATACGACTCTGGCATTCTGTTAATTTTACCTTGTGATTGTTTATAAATTCAAATATACTACAACAATAACATGTCCTAACAAAGCTTTCCAGGGATAACTACTAATAATGGTTTCACTGCTGGGACCTGAAGATGCTAAGACGGTTGGTAGGTCAAAGAGACATTAAAACATGGATAGAGGAATGGATACATAATTTTTCTATAAGAAGAGTCTATTAGATTAGGAATCCCTACACAAGAAATTATTACTAAACACCTATATAGGGAGTTGTATGAAATTTTCTAGTGCAAACTGCCTAATGTAATAGCGGCCTAGTTGTCAAGACTAGAGCACTATTGTTTCCAACCTTGCATTACAGATAATTTTCAATAAAATGAAATGAAACTAGAAAAGTTAAGAAATCTAGATGTCAGTGAACTCAATCCATTTATTATTGGGTGAAAACTATTAGGGACAGGTATATGTCATAATTTGTTGTTCAAGGATACATTTCATTTGAGACTACATATGACCTATTTATAAAATGGGTAAGAAGAAATTTCTTGGAGAAATTTACTATGCTTTTAAAGATGTTGGTGGTGGAAAAAGGCTATGGTGCCTATTCCAACCAACATGATGTAGTCAGGAAGGGAAACATGGGGATGCAAACCAACAAAAGATGAATGAAAGGAAGATGAATTGGTACGTCTAGACAAAGATGAAGCCAACTAGAAATAAAGGACCCATGGAAAAGAAGAAAGTGGATGATGCAAAGAAGATAATAGTGATTCAAGAAGAGTTGTAACAATACAAGAGATGGAGCATAGAGAACCCTATTGATGATGCAAGATTGAAGAAAGATGAGGGTAGTAGTAGAGAAGAATTTCAAAGATTGAGAGGGATTAGACCTCCATCCCAAGAGATTGAGTTTGAGATTCAGAGTGAGCTGGAGCAAACCTAAGAAATCACAGGAGAATTTTGGGAAGAATAAATTTACCCAAAGATGGAATGTGATAGAGATTGGAGAATCAGGGGAACCAATATCACATATGAGATATAACATGTTAGTGGTAGTTTTAGGGAAAAAAATCAACTTCACTATATGTATATTGAATGGGAAGGGAAGTATTTTTGTACCACACTATATGTATAAGGGTCTAGACAATGGATAGGTTTAGTTCAATCACCAAGCAAGAATGCATCCCCTACGTTATCTATGTTGGTAGAATCAAGGAATCTATAAGTTTAAAGTCAAATTGTTTCAACCAAGAAGTTTTTCAGAGAAATTTTATAAATATTAGATAGACATAGAGAAGAAATTGTTAACCGAGTAAGGAAAATGTAGAATTTGAGTGTGCTATCTGTGTCAGTATGCATCGCTACTAGTCTTAAGATAATAGTTTTTGCACCCATCAAGAAAGTGGTGAATATTCTTCTCATTGGTGGGATGTCATTACTTGCATGAGATTTTATGACTTTAAAACCATATTATGGATCCATGATCCTAAGTAGTACTTCTTGACTTGAAAAATGAAGTGGGAAACTAAGGTGCTTCAAAAAGATGAGGCTAAATGCTACAAATTTATAGGAGCCTTAACTAGTAGAGTCTTAAATGCTACAAACATAGAAGAAATTTGGCATCCTTAATTCTTGGATCCAAGAAGTCTTCTATAGCCTAAGTGATACAATGAAAGCTTTTGCTATTATTTTAACAACCAATCTATGTATTGGGTTTCATTCGCCCCATGGTTGGGAATTGATGATCAATTTTGATCTTTGAAAATTATGGATTTGGCCATAGCGAACAATTAAAATATGGTCTGGTTTCAACTTTTCCAGTCATATTAGACACAATTTTAAAATATTAGATTTTCCAATGTTTCAATCGTACATCTCCTTCACTTGTAGTACCACCTTTAAAAAAATTAATACTTCCACACAAATTAATTTTAAGCATATATAAAAAATCAAAGTAATATTAATGTATTAAATGGAATTTCTTACCTTAAAGAAATTTATTACCTCAAAGAATAAACTTTTACCATAATCCCAAATAACACAAAATTCATATTTTAGAAATATAAAAATCTCTCAATCTTTCATTAAATAGTCATTTTATCATATCCCTGCCCAATTGGCAAGTGTTAAGACATTTGTGTGAACCTGGGTTGCCTATTGTGATGGTTGACATTGATGAATTGTTGAATATGCCTAATTGGTTACATTTATAACATTGAGCAACTTGGATTTGAATGTGAAGTGGTTGTTATTGGTTTTGGATGCTTGCTAAAATTCCCATTTAGGTTATTCTTGCCTAGCAACAATCTACTTGGTTGACTAGTGGTTGTCTTGAAAAGTCATAATCTAACCTCATGTGTTTATACTTGTCAGATGTTGTGATTAGAAATATGCATTTGTATTTAAACCTTATCTTCAGACCTAAAACCGGTTTGGATACTTATAATTGATTTGGTTATACCATTGTGCATTTTTCAATCATTGGTAATTTTACAAGTATTAAGCTACCGTGGGTGGATGGTTACGACTTAACATGATCTCAGAACCTCAATATTTCAAGAACGAGTTGGTGCATTCTAAATAAGGACAAAAGGTTGATTCCTTAAACAATAATTACTTATTTATTTTGGTAATTGATTTGTTATTATAAGTTAATTAAGGTCAGAGTGACCAAAGGGGAATTATAGAGCAAACGAATTATTATTAATTAAATGTCCTTTTTTTAGACTCAAATAATTAGTTGACTTGTTAACCTAAAATCATTATGGGTAATTCTAGAAGGCTACATTATGCTTTTCTCCTCCACATTGTCTCCACATAGCTGTGGGAGCATGACACCACTTGGGAGGGACTGTTGATGGCACCCAGGAAAGAAAACAAAGAGGGCTTTGCTGGCAGCCAAGAGTAGGATTTTTTTGGCAAGTTCTTTTTTCTCTAGTACACATTTTTGCATTTTAATTTAAAATGCACTATTTTTTTTTTTTTTTTTTTCCAGTATAATATGACTCATATATGCATATACATGTATGCACCTTCAACATTTGGCAAAACAATTGCCTTCATTTGATTGTGTATTTCATTTTTAAATGGCATTGGGGTTTTTTTGGTTCAATTCAAGGTTTTGGTTATGGCTCAAATCAATTATATCCATAGAATCCTTTTTATTTTTGTATATGGGTTACTGAATATGGCAGATTCGTGTTACTAAGCCATTGTGGGTTTTGGGTCTAAATTTATGGTCTTAAATCCCTCTATTCAAACTAAAAATCATTGTAAAATCCTTCTATTTGGAGTGTGATCAGATCTAAATGCTATTGTTCCTTATTTTAACTTGGTCATTTTGGTGTTAAACTGAGTATAACATTTGGGCTTGACCTTTCTTGTGGAACCAACTATTTTGGGGTTTTCGGTGTGAACTTAGAAATGCAAGATTTATTATTATGACCTTCCTTGTATAGCTGTGTATATATTTTGGATTCTTATTTCATTATGATCCTTTACTTTCTAGTGGTGTTTTGGTGTTGAATGGCATTTGAGGTTTTTACCTTTACTGGTTTTATTTACACTATGTGTTTTGACACTTTGGCCAAGTCATTTAATTCCTTGGTGTTACGATCTTGCTTGCAAAATTTTGAGAAATTTGACCCAACTATTTTTTGGATCAACTATAGCAATTTCATCACATTTAGAATGCTTGTTCAACTGTTTAGCTAGTTTTTCCTAATTATATGGAATAAGGATAAGATGCATAATTCCTTGGTGATATTATTATTACTTTATTAGATTGGTTTTGAGCATAGTAATATCTTGTTATAGATCGTTTGGTGTATTTCTGATTTGGTTATGGAATATTACTTATGACTCCATTCCATGCAACTGTGGAAAGTTTGTATGTTCTGGTTGACCTTCTATGTTAATTGGGGGCATTAAAATAAACAATTTACTTTTAATGTTTGGTTCTTGACCGATTTGGCTTAGCATGTATTAGTGAAGTTTGGTGTTAATTTGATGTTTTTAATCAATTCATAAAACATGTACATCTGATTATAAAAATTGAGGATTGGCATTTTTTAGGAGTCATGAAGGTTTTGATAGTGGTACATAATGTTATTATGCTAAATGTCTTATTTTGTTTTAGTTTTTCATGGACAACATCTTTCTTGGTGAATTGGTGGTGCTCATTTATCACCTTCTATAAATAGATGCATTCAAGGATATACATGAATAAAAATGAAACCCTGTCAAAATTAATTGAGTTGTTTCACTTATTGGGGTAATGTGCGAATATATGAATTTATTGTTAAACTTATTTGGATTTTTGTAGCATGTTTTAGATGCTTGAATTCTTGTGTAGATGGAATGGGTCCATTCAATAGTGTTATGCACATTAACTTTCATAATATGTGATATTATTTTAAATAATAAAACTACATTCAATATTGATCTGAAGGCCCTTTGTTGAATGTGGATGATTTTCTTAGTACCTAGGATGCATGCTCTCGGTATTATGTTGTTTATCCTATTTTAGATTGCATACTCCAGGGATTAAATTTTTTGGATATTGGATAAGTATGAGTAAATTCTTACTCATATATATAAATATAGTTGTTCATGATAGTAACCTTCATGTATAGAACTGTTAGATTACCCTGTTGTGATTCTTTGACAAATTTGGTGGGACTATTACATTATAGAGAGCTTGGATATTACTAGATTATGTGTTATCCTTTGACTTTGTTGTATGTAACATGTGGATGTTCTAAATCTTTCAATAGAAGATTATTCATTGCTAATCTAATTGTTCCATTGCTGGGATTATCTTTTGGTCTGATATACAATATTTAGTTGTTGCATTGATTCACATAGAGTTTTTAATAAAGAATTACTTTACTTCTCTAACCTTGTTAATGATGATATATTGGGAATAATGGTATTCCTTCTACAAAGGTGACTATTTAGTGCATTTCTATTATTATATTATTCAAAATTAATCTTGTTTGATCATATTACTTATTGTTACTTAAGAGTATGAGTAAAGGGTGTTTATACTTGCATTGATTTAGGGCTATGACTCCTTACTATTTAGTTGAGTTTTGTGGTAAGTAGGTAACATGCTATGTTGAATTTGGATTATATTAGAAAATATTTTCAGGCTTAGTGCTTGAAAGTTGCCATACCATGGTTTAAATTCATGGGTAATAATGCATAGTATCAAGGAAAATTCAAACTTGCCATTTGAAAGTGGACTAGTCTTTTGATTTTTATTTCAGTTAAGTAAAAAAGCAACTGGGTCATTTACTTTTGAAAATAAACCATCATCCAGAGGTTGTATTTTGTATTGGATTGTTAGGGTTAATGTTGTTGCTAATTACTTTACTTGTCAATAAGGTTATTGTCTCTACATGTAGTAGTCTTGTATGAACCTTTTATATATTAATACCTATTTGCTAAAAGTTGCTCTTTGTGCATTTATGAGGCACTAAATGTAGAAGTGCCAAGAGTGTACAACCCTGACTCTTTTGGGAGCTCTTAGGGGTTAATGTAATTCTGAGGATATAGGTGGTCTTCTATGCCCCTATAGTTACTATATGTAATGGATTTATTGTTAAAATATGAATCATCAATATTATTCATTGTATTTTTATTATGTGGGGCTTGAGGATGATTGATTCCTTTTTGTCTTGTGTCCAATTTTGGGCCTCTGGTTTTATGGTTGCATTTCGATTTAGCATGATGTTGCCACCATAGCATTCAGTTGAATGTATAAAATATGGTCTAATGAATATTGTAATCAATCTATTATTGATTTAGTAATTTTGGTTTTTAAATATAGGGTCTACCTACGTTTATTTTCTAAAAAAGGTATAATTCCGCTCTATCTTGGAAAGAGCAAATTTTTCTAAATGGTTACTCATATCATAGTTGGATTTATATGTACGACATGTATATTCATGAGTCTATTCGATCATGAATGCAATAATTATTGGAATGATTTAATGCTTAAATATTGGGGATTCATTATAATATTTAAGGAGGTCTAATATAAGTAAGTTATTCTTGCATTATCCAATTAGCTCTCAATGTCAACTAATGTGTGTAATTTGAGAGCTATGAGGATATAATGTTGGGTAATTCCAATAAATAAATTTAACTATCGAAGGAGGAGAACTTCCAAATGAGTATTTTGACTATTGGGATGACATTGTAAGATGTATGAATATTGACTCTAATTCTGGTGGATTATTAATTTGGGAATTACTCTCCTAAATATTGGAATAAGTTATACCTAGAGTTTATTTTATAACTCTTATGATTTTTATTTGGTTGCCTTTAGTTTCTTATGAGAAGAAGTCTTGAATTTAAATAATAGGCCTTATTTTTACTTAAGGACTTAATTGGCATCTTGATGAAGTTGGCCTAGACAACTAGCCCACACAGTATTGTTATTCTTGGCATTTTTATTTGGTTGCCTTTAGTTTCTTATGAGAAGAAGTCTTGAATTTAAATAATAGGCCTTATTTTTACTTAAGGACTTAATTGGCATCTTGATGAAGTTGGCCTAGACAACTAGCCCACACAGTATTGTTATTCTTGGCATTTTTAGATTGAATAAATTGTCGATCTATTAAATTGGAGTTGATCTAAATTGTCACCTCGGAGATGAATTTAATCCTGAGAAGCAATAAAAGACCCGAACTATAATTGAAAAAAAATGGCTTAATGGATACTTTAATCTTAGGACATTATGTTAGGTTTGGCCATTGCCATTGTGATTCACTCTTTTTATGGTTCATAGTAACCAGGAATATCTTGGTAAATGGAACTTTTATTTTTAAATTAAAAAAAATATGGGTTGATTTAGATTCGTTTCACATTTTCATTCTCATTCCATAGTATTAATTATTTCTCATAAAAAAATAAGTTAATAGCATATGTATCTCTAATATTTTCTAACGAAAAGAGACAATCAAGATAATTGAGATTTCTAGCATCGACAAAAATAATTGGTAATCTATTTATTCATTTTCTATATGTTTTAAATTTCACAAATAAATAATTACAAATCCCTTTTTCCAATATAAAATAAAAAAATAAAATTCACTCCTATTCAATTTTACCATCATCTTAGCTTAAGCCACTTCTTTAAATCAAACATTTTATCCCTTCTTCAGTTGGAGTAGTAGGATATTACGAAGACAAAGAAAGTGTAGGTGTACCATTAGGTCCATGTTGTTTTGGTATCAGGATTGTGGTATCATGCGAGAGGCCACAGTGAGATCATAAGGACTTTCATCACCTTATACCTCCATAAATGTGAATCTTGCAACAAAGAGGAGCCAAAAAGCCACCATTATCATTTTCGCATCCCAATTAATTCAATTTTGTAGTGTTGAAGTTATTTCTGCACCTCACAATATTTAGGTTTGTAATATATTAATATTTATTATAGAGCTTATTCTTGTAGAAATTCTTCCCCTACAGATTGTTCCTTTTAGGGAACAATTATATTAAAGATTGCATGCTTTCAGAGTCCATATAATAACAAATAGTTTTATGAAGAAACTATATGTTCAAAATTTTGAATCGTCGTCTGTGATCCTTCATTAGGGGAAAGAAGTCAAATGTGGAACCAAAAGACCTAAAAATTGACGATGATCCTTCATCAGGAGAAAAAAGTTAAATGTGGAACAATAGAACCTAATAATCTGAAACGTTGAGCATAAAAAATTAACAATATTTCTCTAAAAAACTATAACAATTGGGTGTGTCCAATCTGACCTATTTGTCTATATGGGCCTATATATCTATTCTAGTAATCAAGGCCTAGATAGATATATAGGGGGCATCTTATTCTTTGCTATGAGATCTTAGCAACTAGCAACTGGGGGTTGTTAAGATAGATAGGCAATGCGAAAGGTCTGTCGATGCAAGGGCCCCCATATTAGATTAGATAGGGGCACTCAATTCTATATTCCCCATATATAGTTAGAGCCCCCCCTCCCAAGGGCAGATTCTTATGCATTACTCAACCATTCGCCACTAGAAACACCAATTCCCATCCGACTTGCATGTGTTAAACATGCCACTAATGTTCATCTTGAGCTAGGATCAAACTCTCAATAAAATTCAGATTTGCATTATTTATTACTTATAGCTCCCTTCTTCGTGGACAAAACCAATTCAGAATTATCTATCATCTAAATAGAGATGATGAGATTATGATCTTGGACAATGGGCAAAAGCTTGATCCAACAATATTGCATGGGTGAAGAAGGGCAATTCCACTTATTATATTTTTAATGAAAAAAATCGTATAGGTTAGTGTTAATTTTTAAAAATAAAAATATATAATTATTCTACTAAAATAATATTTTTTAGATAAATGTATATAAAAAATGGTTACAAATATCATTCTTAAGGAATTTATTCCACTTATATCATAAATCTAATATAATATAAATACCTGAGAATGATATATACGTCATTTTGTACTTAAATTTATCTTAAAATCTAGTTTATTGTTTCTAATATAATTAATTATTTTATATAATTATAAAATTTATTAATTATAAGTAAAATAATTCAAAAATTATAAATATTTTACTATTGGAATGCTTCAAGATATATAATAAAATATTAAAATAAAAACAAATAACTTAAATATTATAAATTTTGAAGTTAATTTCAAATAAGATGAAAAATATGATATTAGTTACTTTAGCATCCAAAAATATTATTTGGGAATCTCAAATTCAAATCATTGTAATGATAAAATAAAATAGGATATCATGTTTCTATATCATATTATTATAATGAAATATTATGACAGTAACATATAGAGGATGGTGAAAAGTTCCCATGAGTGTGTTCACTTTTAATGGTTCAACATTAACAATATTAAATAATAATAATTACATGTAATTAATTGATGGAGGAATATAATAGGTTATTTTTTCTTACATAATTTTAACTCAACTTTACATAGGAAACATAATGACCATTGTAGATATAAGGAATGAAAATAACGTAAATATGGTTAAAGTGCAGAGCGATGTTATGGTGAGTGATTTATGTATTCAAGGCAAACAAAATCTAAGACAAAATATAGCTCAAGTTGCACAGATGCTGGAAGTGACAATGAACCCTCAAGTGCCACCTTTTTTTTAATTGTAAGAACATTTACAAAAGGCTATACATCCGAAGATGAAAATATCACAAAGCTAAGTTGTAACAACCAATAAGCAAGAAAACCAAGGTCCAAGAACCAGTACGATATTACTATATTAAAAAGCCATAGAGTTGTTACAACAATAAAGGAAATAAAACACAACAAGGAAACAAAGGCCATAGAGTGTAGTCATAAGAACTGGTATCCATTAATATTCTATTAGGGAACACCTCATCATCCATAGGATCCTTATACACCACAAGTCCCTTTTACAACACAGGTCCCTGTTGAAGAGCACATACAAGTGGTGGTAAACTTTCAACCTTGTCTAGCATCATACAAATATTGGAATTCTTGACATAATTCACCAATTCCTCAACATCAGTCACTTTGCCAAAATCAATAACCTTTTCAAGATGAGCCAAGATATTGTTAATACAGTCATCCACATATTTACCTGTTGTCATCAAATCTTACACCCTAGAAGAAGTTGTTCAAGCTTCTTTTAAATATAGGCAACATGGGAAAATTTCTAGGTATGGGGGTGTACCTATATTGGAAATGAGCCTCTAGATTTAAGGGCTAGCTCCCTGAATGTAGCTTGAAATGCTCTTATCTATACCAACTAATTACTTATGGGGAAAAGAGTTAGAGAATGCATGAATTGAACCTACTCTAAAAGAGGTGATGCACCAAATGTTCAAAGATCCACTCTCAATATTGAACTCATTAGCACACTAATAGACCATGAATACAACTAATGCAATGTATACAATGGTTTCTAAGTAATAAGGTTTTACTTAGAGGTCAATTTGATGGACTTAGGTTAGAGGGAAATGAGGGTAAGGCTTGATAAAAAGCATGTATAGTCAACTATCCACTCTATACCTGAGACATCAACCTTTAGATAGACTAGATGACCTGTAAGAAAGTTTATTAGGACTTAGGTTAAACTTGGACCTAAAAAGGGAAGATGAAAACCACTTTTACATATCAAACAAATGCAAAACACTAAGAACAAATTAGTAAACAATTGTAAAATGATCTATTCATTACTTTAAAAGGTGCAGAATATAATTTCTAGTAAAGTCTAATCATATCAACCTAAAGGATGGATAATAATAGCTTAAAAGATATATTTATAAAAGAAAGGGCCCTTAAAGAGAGAGACTTTGGTATTCAAATAGGAATCAAAGAGATCAACTCAAATTGAACTATAATTACAATTAATTCTACAAATTATGCTCATTCAGACCTTTTGATTGATCTAGGTCACTTCAAGTGGTTACACAATTACATTATTCCCTCATCAATGCTCTCTGATGGTTACAATGATGGGATAAAGTTGTTCTAAGTTCGGTCTTGGCATCAATGCAGTTACAACCATCAGATCAATCTATTATAACTTTTTCATGGTGCTAACTGCTCTTTACTAGTTCATCATGGTGTGTAAGAGTGGAGAGAAGGGTCCTTTTCATGCAATTGGTCCTAGAGATGAAACTGTTGGGGTCTACATGTATGCCTTTGTGGCATCCTTTGAAATGCTAGTTCTTTTTCAAACTGGATCATGCTTGAACTCATCCCCATGTTCATAGGTCCACTATAGATGGAAAACCAATCTCAAACTATTGATTTTCCTATAGTCATTATGTTGATGCAGACCTATAGACTATATAGCCCCCTTTCTTGATTATATTGGGTACAAATAGAGCCATTATGTCTCTATAGGAACCAATGATTCACCATGTGCATAGGTCCTAAAAAATGGTGAACACAATCATAAAACAACACTACAACCCTCAAATCTTTGAACTAGAGGTCCATATTTAGCTTTACCAGTGTCCCTTTATGTTCTTGATAACCTTGGTTGCATTATTATGTATTTTTCATGGCATTTAAAGCCAATTTCTAATGGTGATAGGATGACTGTACAAGACCTATTTATTTTGGTTGATAATCACTTATTTGGTTTGACCTTATCTATTGAATATTGCTCAAGATAATTAAAATTCTCTTAGTTATCTCTATCCTTATTGGTCCTGTAGATCATTGCTGTCAGATCTTTCACTCATGTCATTGATATCCTTGGTACGAACAAATGTGGTCCATTAATTTTCTACCACAAAGATCCTTTGACATGTTGACTTTCACTCACACCGTTGGATCCAGATGTATGAAGCAACATGAGCATTTAATCTACTTGGGCCCACTTTCTTGCTAGTCGAGATCATACCATTAGATCATCGATATGATTGAGCATTGATCATTGAACTTTCTTGGACCCACCTCCTTGTTAGTCAATCTCGTGTAGTTAGATCTCTGCTTGGTTGATCTACACCATCAGATCTTGTCTAACTTGTAGCTCTTTAAAGGGTCTTAGCCCAGGGACCTTTTTACTAGGGTTTATTTTAGTGGGCCATATTAAAAATCTATGGAGTTCCCAAGGTGAATTGGATTCACAATGGTGGTGAATAAGTTTAAAAGGTGTATCATTACAAAGGTGAATCATGTGATGCCACATGGTGAATGATGTAGGTGAATGATGGCAGTGTGCAGGCAAATGCCTGCACAACACAACCGAATGCTAACATGCCACATGGTGTGGGTAGATACTGATATCATTCAAGAAAATGCCAAGATGGTGTGAGTGGACACCAACATCATTCAGATTGATTTTTTTATAATGCAAATGGATGCCAATAATATGCCAATGGATGTCGAATGTCACATCACGATGTTGGTGCTCATCCACATTATGCATTGGCATTCATTCACACACATCATGCATTGGGGTTTTTTTCAAGGACTTAGAACTCATCCACATCATGTTGGTGAATGTTGGTATGATATGAGTGTTTATCTAAGATATACAAAAAAATGTTAGCACTGTGTGCTCACCACATGGCTCCATGAATATTAAATGTTAAGGGAAGAGTATTTATAGTGTCTCTCCCTAATGAGATGGTACTTAGGCATGTATATGGGATTATTATCCACCATAGTTGTGCATGTGGAATTATTATCCACCATACTTATATGTCGCTAGTTTTTAGGCATGTTTAGATGCCTCTAGCTATGGGCATCCATTGGCAGGCTATGGACATCCATCGGTAGACTGTAGGTGTCTACTAGCAGGCTATGGGCATCCATCAATAGGCATCTTGGAAGCATATTCTTGGAGTCTTCAGGTGGATTCTCATAGACTATCTGCATCTACTCACAGGGTATTGGTTTCTGCCCATAGAGTTGTAGACTGTCAGCATCTACTTGATGGCATATGACAAATTCTTTATGATTGGCTTTTGAGGTACTGATGAACTACATTTATATCAGGAAATTTATATTCAAATGTAGGTGAACCTATCTTCAAAATTAACTTTGACCCTAAAAATTTAGGTGATCCCACCCTATCATCGATTCCATAAAAATTGCCAAATATCAACTTCAAAAAATGGAATATCCATAGATTAATGAAGATTCACCACTAAAAAAATTGTGTTTGACTTGTTTGACCCAAGTGTGAACCATTATATCTCAAGTGTTAGTATGTGAGCTCATGTAGACTTTTATATCTTGATCAACTTTAAACATTTTAATAACCTTTTGAACCCAAATGCTTACTTTACATATCTCAAACATGATGTTAGCATGAACATCTTATGTTACAGGGCCAACTTGGAACGATCATAAATTAACCTAGAAAGCTTGTGCATATATGAATTTTGTAGAGCATGTCCCTGGTATGAAGAATAATATGGCATTGTAATATCTTGGCTTGTGAGGCTTTTTGAGGTTCATTTATCAAATACCCAAGTGAACTAGTCTATTCATTTCTAAATGATGTCCTAGATGGCTTGGCCCCTCAGACTTGACAAGCTAAACTTTGAATGCTTAAATCTCAAGATAGAAGACTCATCAAGATATGGAAATTTTAGATAATTATCTTAACACTAAGGAAATTGATCATGTGTGGTTTGATGGTCACATAAGGATTTCTAAGCATTTTTATAAATTATATCAACAAGCTATCCAATTTGGTTCTTCATGACATCCTAATGATGGTCTGGTTCATTTAGGCGTGTGCTTTGAGCTACTGATTGATCTTTGAAAGCTTGAATGAACTTCTTGAGGCTTTTTTAGACTCTCTCCATGATCCTAACCTATTAAACACCATGAAAACTTTTCACTTGCATATATGACCCTAAAATGACCCCTAAGACACCAAATGACATAAGGACTAAGCTAGACTATGACCAAAGCTATAATGGCATATGAAATGACATCAAATGAGATAAAATATACCCTATGACATTATAAAACCCCCTATGCAATATTTTGGTGATAGGGGCTTGACCCATTTTGGCTTGAGGTAAAAATTGTCAACATTCTTAGTGATTTCCCAAGGGTGGTATGCTTGTTATGCCATGACCAATTTCTTAATCCCATCTATTGGGCTATGGAGTCATAAATATACAATTTTGACATAGAAACTACCTCTACAACACAACAAAAAATAATAGGAAGAAAACATAAAGCAATAAACACACATGTGCTTCACAAGAACTTATTGGAACACAACACAACAAGAAAGGAAACGCATACCTAATCTAATATTTATAAAACTAACTTTCAGCTCTTAATATCAAGGTTTCAAATGTATCCCATTCAAAGGGATAGACAACTCTTCTCCATATATCCTTACGAACTAAAAATATTTGCTTTTCTTTCACTTGATTATGACATATGGTCCACTCTATAGGGTATCGAATTTGGTATGTCTCCCTAGTTTTACTCTATCTTCATCCCATTTCAATACTATGTCACCTTTTTAAAATGATCTTGTAATTGCCTCCTTGTCAAAATACCTCTTCATTAGTACTTGGTGATGATCCATAGCTTGATGAGCTTTATCACTAGTCACTTGAAACTCCATTAATTCTATCAATCTCACCTCTATTGGAGTGTTCTCAAGCAACTCTAGTTGACATGCTAAATTAAGGTAGGCAGCTCTTAAGAGATAGACAACCTAGCTTCCATTATACAAACAAGCACAAAATTTGAATTTCCTATTGACCTCTTGGGAGTTATCCTATCAACCCATAAGATTGTCTTCAATTTGGTGTGCCAAGCTCTTTGGTTATGCTTTAAGGTTCTATTGATGATTCTGATCAGATTCTTGTTAGTAGATTTAACCAACCTATTATCTTGAGGGTAATAGTTAGATGAAGTGCTCAAGAATATGCCATTATTATTTGTCCAATCAACTATCTTAACACCCATAAAATCAAGAGCATTATCTAAAATAATAATAGGAGTGCCAAACTTTGTTATGATGCTCTCATAGAACTCTAAGATAGCATTATCATTAACTTCCTTCAATGCTACTACCTCAACCCATCTTGTAAAATAGTTATTTGATGCAAGCATCCATTTATGACCAACACTTGATGGAGGATTTATCATGCCAATGAAATCAAGACCCCATTGCATGAAAGGTTGATCAACTTGGATAGGCTTCAAAGGAAGAGCTGCAAGCTTCTATTTTCCTACAAAGAAAACACATTGTCCACACCTTCTCACCAAAGCTTAGCAGTCTTTGAAAAGGCTAGGCCAATAATAACATGTCCTCATGATCTTGGTAGCTATGGTTCTTAGAGAGAAATGACTCCCTGTTGTCCCATCCTGAAACCTCATGAGAAACACTCCAAACTAATCATTATCAATGCATCTTAATAGCACACCATTGACGTCCCTCATAAAAATCACACAATCCACAAGACAAAATGGAATAAATTGTAATCTAAAATATCTCCTTTGTGATCTACTCATATTATTAGGATACTCACCATTTTGAAGAAATTTGATCATGTCCTATGTCCAACTTTGTGGAGGCAATGAATCAACTGATTAAGAACAATTATGATTGACTAGAACCTCTTCCTTTGACTCATGAAGATCTTAAGCTAGATTTTCACAAAGGCCTTTACCCCATATCAATTTTGTTACCTTGATATCAACATCATATTCTATTACTTTAGTGATACACCTATCCCTCTTTTCACTAAGATCCTTGCTCAAGAATAACTTTTTGGTATTAGGATGAGAGACCATATCATGAATCTTATTATTTTAAACCATATGTTTGAACTTATTTAGTCACCTTACAATATCAAGGACTTGTTTTTATACAAAGTTGTACTTGACTTCATAATCTTCTAAACATTGACTAGAGAATGTGATTGGTTCCTTCACACCCTCATCATTATTTTGCATCAGCATGACTGATACAATATCAAGGTTGGAAAATGAATACAACATGAAGTATTTAGTAAAATAAAGATTCAGAAGATTAAGAGCTTCTGTAATTTATTTATTTATGGCTTCAAAACTACTCTTTGTTAGGTTGTGGAGCTAAAAGCTTCACTGATGCAAACAGGGAAGGAGGTTGCTGAGTGCTAAAGCAATCGACGTCGGTCAAGCCAACTGACGTCGGTCATATCCAGTGCACAAGGCAAATGACATCAATCACAGGTGGACAAGAAACTATCGACATCGATCATAGATCACCGATGTCGATCATCTATGGGTAGACAGAGACTAACGTCGGTCACCTGTGTGTGCGTGTATGTGTTTGCATGCGTTTCTAAAATTAGACTGGGTCTAATTTAAGGAGGTATGAGTGTTTGCATGTAAAAGACTAATTTAAGTCTTGAGTTGCAGTTCTAATTATTGTAATTAAAAGTCTAATTATTGTTTTTATGGGAGCTATTTAATAGACCCATGGGCATGTATTGTAATCAAGGCAATGAAGAGTTCCTTACATTTGTAAGATCTAGGTTTGCAGGTGTGCAAACTAGCGTTGATATGTAGGTTGTTTCAAGATCATGTTAGATCTACATGGTAAGTAAGATCGATTTGATTTGTAGGTTGTTGCAATTTCATGGGAGATCTACTTGAAGTACTTTGAGTACTTGTGTACTGGCAGTAGTGATATTGACTGGTTGAGGTGAACAACAACTCTGTGTTTGAGTTGATTATTGTGACCGTGATTGAGAGAGAGAACTCTTGAAGAGATTTAATATTTATGCCCTAGAGGTGTGGGAGCCCTAGAGGAGTGTAAAGAAGACTATGGCATCTTCTTTGTTGTATTTCCTTCTAGAAGAGTATTAATACAATTGGGTATTGTCTCTCATATTCTGTGCTATTTCTGAATTCTAGTTACTTATTTACTTCTTGTTAAATTCCATGTTTAGTTACTAATACAAAGGTAATAAATTGTGCTCCTTAATCTTGAACAAGTGGTATCAGAGCCAGGTTGAAGGTTCAAGAGCGTGACACCACTAACAAGTGGTATCAGAGCTAGGGTTGCAGGTTCATAGAGCCTGGTTTGGAGCAGGTTTACTAACACCTTAGTTTTAGAGTGTGTTATGTGTTTGTTGATTATAGGTCACTCTCAGGGGTTTCTGATTGAGTGGGAGTATAGCAATGGTAGAACAAAGTATGGAGGAATTTAAAAGCAAGAATGATCAATTACGGAGTTATGGAAAGAAAGAGCAGGTAAAGAAAGATTGTTGGTTGGTAGAAGATCAGCATGAAGGAAATAAAGGAGCATGTGTTTCAGGTATTATTGCACTGGTTGCCCTTATATGTTCCTTGGATAAAGTATAATCTTGGTTTATAGATTCTGTTACCTCTTTCCATGCAGCCCCAAATAGAGTATTTTTCCATGTTAAGGTCCATGGAGACTTGGGAAAGATTTATTTAGGGGTTGGTGAGCCTTGTCAAATTGGTGGCAAAGGTGAAGTGTGGCTGAAATTATAGACAGCCAACACATGGGTGTTGAAGGATGTCATGCAAGTCCCGGTCCTGGAGAGGAGTCTAATCTCAGGAAAGTTGGGTGATGAGAGATGCACAATAACTCTCATAGCAGATGCACTTTAATTAGCAGGTGGTAAGAAAGTAGGTATTCTTTATCTATCTACTTATATTATTGATTCTTCTTTTGTTGCAAGGATGTGGCTTTGTAGGCTTGGTCACATGAGTAAGAAGGAGATGCATGTTCTTAAGAGGAAGTTAGATGTCTTTGACAAACTTAAGAACTGGAAAGCCTTGGTGTTCATGGAGGAGATGATGGACAGAGATCAGTGGAGAAGGCTGAATAACTTTGAGCAGGGCAGTTTGGATAGGGTTTTGATCCAAAGAGAGCTCGTGGGTAAAAAGTCATCACTCACAAGAAAACATAGTTATCGATGTCGATCAAGTGGAACTGGCATCAAATAGATAGGTACTGACGTCGGTCATGTGCAGATCAGAGTCAGTGGTGTCAGGGAGGGTAAGATTGACGTCAGTTAGGGAACTGATGTCGGTGACAGGTGGTAACTAGCATTGGTGAGGGAACCAACGTCGATGACTTGGAGGACACCGACGTTAGTCAGGGAATTGGCATCGATAGTCAGGTCAGTCGCATGGAATTGACATCGATTGGATGCAGGCTAGGTGGTGATTGACATTGGGCACTGGAATGGATTTTGGGCAGACATCAAACTATTAAGGAGTCTCAAATGCCCATATGGAGGACTAAAAGGTTAAGTAAGCCTCAAATTCATTATTCCCCTTCTTTATACTTGTTGCTCACTACAGAGTAGGAAGGATCCAAGAAAAAGTGGGAGCATGGCATGAATGAGGAATTTGATTCCTAAGATGCAGAACCAGATGGGGGATTTGGTAGGGTTGCCAGCCAAAAGAAAGCATTGAAAGACGAATGGATTCTTGGTTAAAGAAGAGAGAGGATGGATACATGAGACAAAAGGCCAGATCATATGGTCTTGAGCAAGCTGCAGGACAATGGAGGTTTGACAGGTGGATAACAAAGCATGGCTTTAGTCAATGTCAATGTAACCATTGTGTTTACTTTACTAGGTTGGATGATGATTGCAACATTATCTTGTTACTATATGTTGTGTGTTTGCTTGTTGTAAGGTCACACATGCAGGGTTTTTCTGAGCTAAAGGTAAAGTTAGTTCAGAGGTGTGTCATGAAGAATTTGGAAGCACCGAAATTCTTTGGCATGAGTGTGTTTCTAAAGACATGGAAGGTCACAGGTTGATTTTGTCTCCGAATGATTGTGTGAAACCGGTTAGCACACCGATGGTTGGATAGTTCTATGAACAGTGTCCTGATTCACATGATGAGGTTAAGTACATGTGTACTAGACCTATTTTGCCCAGTAGTGGGTGTTGTCATCAAGTTCATAGCCAATTCAGGAAAGAAGCACTAGAGTGCAGTTCAATGGATTCTCAGGTATCTGAGAGGGACCAGTAGCAGGTATACATGCTATGTAGGGTCAAGTTATTTTCTACATGGTTTTGTAGATGTGGATGTGGTAGGTTACTTGGATGACAGGTGGAGCATCACAGGGTTCACTGTGGTGATTGGTCTTCAAGATTGAGCTTGAAGAGGGATACAATGCCAGGAAACAAATTAGATGATGTATGGGTATAGGTATAATTGCAGCCATTTATCTCTAAGTGGGAGATTGTTAGGTTGTGGAGCTAAAAGCTTCACTGATGCAAATAGGGAAGGAGGTTGCTAAGTGCTAAAGCAACTGACATCGGTCAGGCCAATCGACATCGGTCATATCCAATGCACAAGGCAACCGATGTCGGTCACAGGTGGACAAGAAGCTATCGACATCGGTCATAGATCACCGACGTCGATCATCTATGGGCAGACAGAGACTGACGTCTGTCACCTGTGTGTGCATGCATGCATTTACACATGTTTTTGGAATTAGACTTGGTCTAATTTAAGGAGGTCTGAGTGTTTGCATGTAAAAGACTAATTTAAGTCTTGAGTTGCAGTTCTAATTATTGTAATTAGAAGTCTAATTATTGTTTGTATGGGAGCTATTTAATAGACCCATGGGCATGTATTGTAATCAAGGCAAGGAAGAGTCCCTTCCATTTATAAGATCTAGGTTTGCAGGTGTGCAAAACCAGGGTTGATCTGCAGGTTGTTACAAGATCATGTTAGATCTACATGGTAAGATCAATTTGATTTGCAGGTTGTTGCAAGTTCATGGGAGATCAACTTGAAGTACTTTGAGTACTTGTGTACTGGCAGTAGTGATACTGACTGGGTGAGGTGAACAACTCTGTGTTTGAGTTGATTGTTGTGACCGTGATTGAGAGAGAGAACTCTTGAAGAGATTTACTGTTTATGCCCTAGAGGTGTGGCATCCCTAGAGGAGTGTAAAGAAGACTGTGGCATCTTCTTTGTTGTATTTCCTTCTGGAAGAGTATTAATACAATTGGGTATTGTCTCTCATATTCTGTGTTATTTTTGAATTCTAGTTACTTGTTTACTTCTGGTTAAATTTCGTGTTTAGTTGCTAATACAAAGGTAATCAATTATGCTCCTTAATCCTGAACACTCTTACCCTCTTTAGTCCGAGAAAAGACTTGGTTCTTCCTGAGCATTGTTGTGATAGGTTTCACCAAAGATGAAAAACTAGGTATGAACCTACTTAAAAATTTCATCTTGATTAAGAAACTCTGAATACCTTTCTTATGCAAGGGCAATGATAAGCCTATAATAGCTTCTATCTTCTCAGGATTAATATTCAGGCCATCTTTGAAAACATGTCCTAAGAGTTTACCTTCATGAACAACAAAGATGCACTTCTTTGGATTAGGAGATACTCCATATTTCCTACATATTTCAAACACTTGCATCAAGTGTTGCATGTGTTCATCAACATATTTAGAAAACACTATTATATCTTCTAAATAAACCAATAGCATCTGATTGATCAAACCTTTGAAGGCCATGTCCATTGCTCTTTGAAATGTGGCACTGACATTGGACAGACCAAAGGGCATCTTCCTATAATAAAAAGTCCCCCATTTATTAGTGGAGGCTATCTTAAATTGATCATACTCATTAATTAAAATTTGATTATAGCCTAAATATCCATCTAGAAGAGAAAAATGTTTAAAACATAAAACCATTTGCAAAATCTGCTCCATTAAGGGTAGGGGATAGCGATCTTTGAGTGACAATCTATTAATATCTCTAAAGTCCACACAAAGTCTTATCTCCCCATTTTTATTTATAACATGCACAAGGTTAGATGCCCATGTTGAATGTTTGATGGGAAAGATTATCTTAGATTCAAAGAGTTTGGTAAGCTCTAACCTTGTGAGTTACTCAAACTTGGGGTTGATGGGTCCTTGCTTCTATCTAACCGATTTAACTCTAGGTTCCAACTCAATGGTATGGTGTGCTAGAATAGGATCAAATCCTTTGAGATCCTTATATTCCCAAGCAAAGATATCACGAAACTCTCTACATAGCTCAATGCATTCTTATTTTTCTAATGTAGAACATACCTTAGTTTGAGGAGTTTGTCCCTTAAGATAAAGACTCTTTCATAATTATTCTCTTTTGTAGACATACTCACTTTATCCTTATTTTGACCATTCTCATTGAAGATAATTTCTAAGGGCACTAAAGCCTTAGGTATCTTATTGGTTCTTAGTTGCACAATTTTATCACCCTATAGACACCAAAAATCTACACACCTATGCTTTCGAATGTCGATAACCCCCCAGACCTACCTAGAACCCTCTAGGGACTAATTTAAACCAATTTGGCCTAACCAAGCCCACCCATAGTCAAATTCAAAATCTGACTCAACCTAGTCTTTAGGACCTCTTTCCTTTGGAACCTAACTATTGACAGTCAGGGTGACCATTGACGATCACCATGGGAAACCCTGATCATTGATGGTTTGGGTCCACCTCCTTAACAAAGCACATGCAAACCACCCACATTGATTTTTTAAATATAGCTTGTATAAATATTGTTGTGAACCTTTGCATGGACAATTTATATTTAGATGGTTGAGTTACACCTTCACTTCCACCTCTTGCTTATGCCTATAAGAAAGAGAGGCCTAAGAAGTCAAATCCATTTGCAATAATTATCAAGAGCTCAGGGATCTAGGAGTTTTATTTTGTAGGTCAATCATTGTTATAAAGCATCATCAACAATTTTGTTAAGAGTTGACTTACCATCACCTCTCAACCAAGTTCTCGAGTACTGTTACTCTACCAAAATCAAATCAAATTCCACTAATAGGCTAATTACTTCAACCACTCACCCAATCAACTTATGATAAGATAAGTACTTGTTTGTTAATATTCATGTAATTTATTTCCATTTTGTAATCAGTATAGCCCTTGCCCATCTCTCAAAATCCATCTTTGAACCCCATCATTTAGAAATTAAGAACCAAATATTCACATAGTAACCATCAATGGTTGACTCAATTGCTGATGGTCTACACAAATGTTGATGGTCATCTTGATCACTGACGATCACCTTAACCGCTGATGATTACCCTAACTACCAACAATCACTATGGTAGTAAAAACCAAAAAGCTATTTTTGTCCACTTAACCTCAACCAAACCTAGTTTTCTATGTTTTTGATCACTCACAGACCTCCTTCAGATTTTTTGAAGCATACCCGAACCCCTTATCACTAGTATCAATTAGTTTATCACTAATTTGATCATTTTTAGTCTATTTTCTCGAGCAAACATTCTTGTGTTCAATTTCAGTACCTTTTGATTATTGATGCAAGTACCTTATTTATAATTCATGAACTTAATTATTTAAAATATGTGGATTGACATCCCCTAGGGAAGCCCTTGCTTCTACGATCTAGCTATCACTAGGCAATCTACCCAACTATCTGTCTAATAAACAAGTTTTCTTTACTATTTTTTAATCTACAGGTCTTCCTCCCAAGCCAAAGAGGAGCTCTTCACAATCTTTAGATTCAATGCATGCACAAATAAATAGGTTTTTCAACCACACTTGTATCAAGTTTCTTTTCTCTCTTCCATAAAACTTAAAGTAAAATTTTACATGAAACATTCTGGCATGCCCGATGGGTCCTAGAGTCTTTACTCGCATTTTTCTTTGCATTTGTATGCTCTTCTCTCTATATGTGCTCATAATTAAAACTAAAATTTATTTTGGGCTTAAAATCAACTACATCTATTGCTTGTTTTTAACATTAATTAACTTTGAATTAAAGCATAGTAATCTTATCATAGCACCACTTTTATTGCACACACTTGCCAGACCACTTTCATCAATCAAACATCAAAATAATTTGAGACAAGGCCTGACTAGGATTTCATCACCTAGTGGTCACCTTACCCTTTCTTGACAATCCTACTTGGAGGTCATTACCAAGGGGAGAACCAACTCAACTCTCTGGTTGATTATAAACTCTAGAAATCAATATATATTGGCTAAGCACTTGACACCATTATCATTACAGTGTGTGAAGTAAGGGGGTAGGCCCCAATACCAAACCACATATTGATTCCAATAAGAATTAATTTGAGCACCTAAACAACCCAAAACCAACCATATATTGCTTTTATAGTACCCGATCTACAAGCCAACTTCTATCACACATTCTCATAAACTAAGGCATAAGCCAAATGTAAAATTAAAACTAACCTCTAGGTTTAATGTATTTTATAGTGTGTGTCTTGATTGCCTTGATCATTTTCTTATCTTCTTCCTATTTGAGTGGTGAGTTTATTCTTGTTTTTTCTCCCCCTTTCTTATATGGTTCTCACTCACTAGTAGTGATGAGACCTAACAGAGTAGAACCCGTCACTTAAATTTACCTCTTCATCTATGGAATAGGTCTCTGAGGTTAAACACTCACCTCATCTATTGAGAAGCCCTACTTTACCTTGATTATTTTCCCAAGGAGACATGGACTTTACCACTTTTTTAGAGAACAATCTAGTTGCCCTCCAACACTACCTTAACACCTCCCCTAACCATGCTTGATTCCAACTCTACCTCAGGATCCTCCTTATGGCATGCCATCCCACCTTATGAAGGGTATCCCTATTTTCATGGTCACCACCCAACCTTTAACTACCCAGGCATCTTCATCTACTAACCCATTTGATGTCACAGTTGAAAACCAACCTATCTAGCCAACTGCTACCCTTACACCTTCCATTCCTACCAATGACTCCTCCACCTTAGGAAAAACTCTACCATTAACCCATCATGTTCCACTTATTGCTGGAACACATACTACCAACACTACTAACCTTCCCTCTGTCAACCCTAACCCATTAATCAATACCCCTTTACCAAGCTTAGGGGTATCTATCCCTTCTATTTCACCATCTATTAGCAAAAATGTCACTACCTCTCCTTTTTTTACCAACCAAACTACCATTCATGCCTAATCCATAAGAATCCCTTAGCAGGTACTCGTTACACCTAATCTAGGATACATCCCTAACCCACATGGGTATGTATCCACTACTCTACCACCATCATCCACCTATCCTTACATACCACCTACCCAACTTTTAACATCCACATTCCAAAATGTGACAACCTCTCAACCACCAAACAATTACTAATATGTTACCCAATCTCAACCATATTATCCATCTTACAAACCTTTTAGTCTACCACCTCAAACTGACCTAATAAAGATGACCATGGACAAGATGATAAACCTTGAGTCATCCATTTTAGGAGCTAATAACATCCTATCCTATGAGCAAATTTGTAACGAACCTATTCATCCCTTTGTCCCTATCAGACCTTACCCTCCTCAATGGGAGCTTCTAAAATTTACCAAATTTCAAAGCAAGGAGGACCCCCAACAACACCTTAGTATTTTAGACATGCATGTACATGATTTATTATGATTATTCCCTTCTCCTCCTAACCTTACCCATGTCTCTATCCATCTCGACACTTGACTAGCATAGTTCCCTTATGAGGCATTTAATCTTTTCTTTCACTCAACTAGCTCAAGTCTTCTTAGATCACTTTTCCATTAACATTTTCAAGAAGGTCTCTATCACTGATCTCTATTCTATTAGACAATTCGATGATGAGTCCATTTATGATTTTGCCACCCATTGGAAAATCTTGATTAATCAGCTTTCATTTTCCTTACCTCAGCCTGAACTTATAGAGCTTTTTGCTCGATCCCATACCAAATATATATTTTCTACACTGCATGTTCAAAGCTTAAAAACTTTTGATGAAGATTTTACCATGGCATGTAAGTTGTAAAATTATATCATAGAAGAGGGAAAATTGAAGTTAAAAAATAAAAACTCTACCTTCAAGACCAACGAACCCTCTTCCTATAAACTAGGCAACCAAGCTAACATCAAAACCAACAACAAGGGAACTATGAATGCAGTTTTCCTTAAAACCGCCCCTCCACCCAATGTCAATCATAAAAATTCTCCCATTACCTTCAACCAAAGCACAAAGAACCAAAATCAAAGCAACCAAAAATAGTTCACTTTGCTTGGAAAATATTATGCCTCAGTTCTAGAAAAACTACTAAAAACTAACCTCATATAGCTTCCCCCATCAAATTTCCTCAGTAGTTTGATTATTCTCATCCAACCCCTGCTTGGTACAATGAGAATGACCTTTATGCTTTTCATCGAGTGATTAGACATGATTTTAGTTGATGTAATACTTTCAAGAATGTTTTTTAGAGCCTTATCGACAAAGGGGAACTCATGTTGGATAATCCCAATGCCCCTCAAAATCAAACTCTTGATATCTTCAAGAAGCTTTTTCCCAACCATGCCCCTACCAAAATTGAGGACACATAATTTTAATGTTATCATGATGCCCACACAGTCAATATGGTCCTTAATTAGCTTATCAATGGAGAACCTACCATCCAACCTACCTGCTTCTCCCCCACTTCACCCACCTAGGTGGTGGAGTCACTTTCCCTTCCTTCAAAGGCCCAAACTGAGGATGTTCTTTTTTCCTTAGCTTCACTCATAGAGGATTTGGAATCATCAAACACCCCTTTGAATAACCTATCCAAAAAAACAACCATTCCTAATCCACCATCTCCCCTAACTATAAGACAAACCACAACTATGGACATCATGCCTAGGGGAGCAAATTTTTCACAAACACCGCTCATAGAGCAACCACCCAGTCCAAACTTACATCCCTTGCTTGAGGAAATTGATGAGGCTACCAATCCTCCTCCTCATCCCATAGGTGTATCCTTGAAACCCACTACTTGAGAGGCTAGACTAGTATACAAACCTTTTTCCAAACTCATTCAAAAGTTAAAGTATGGTCACAAAATCGGACATGGATCAAACCAATTTTGGGAAATAGTTAGGGATTCCTTACATCAAAAAACCCAAACCTTTTGGCATGCCTTTAACCAACCAATCCATCATTTTTCCACCACCTCTTAAATTGATCATAACTTCTACCAACCCCTCACCTTCTCCATCAACCAAAATGACTACCTCTCTAATGACCACACCACCAACCAAACCTTTCAAAACTCTTGGTGCCTTCCTTACATGAAGCTTATTTCACCCATCCTTAAAATTTGAATTAACCTCATCCAATCTTATAACCAAAATTCAACCCAAACCAACCAATGGGGCAAAACCATTGAAGAGACATATGGCTAGGATTTTACCTCCCTCTACCTTGCCTTCTATCTTAGGGCCTCATCCCTCAACATTGCCTAAAAAGTAAGATCCTTTTAGCATATGTCATCCACCATCATTAATTACATTAGCCCACTCACTATTTGATGCATTGGTCCTTCCTGGATTACCAATTCCAGACTATCAAAATTAGACACCCTAACCACCAGCATACCCAAACTAAAACCATTGACTAGACAAACCACCTTACCTAAACCCTCTCTCACTAAACCCATTTCTACCAACACATCCATCTTCCTAATCAAAACCATAGCCTCTATAACTTTCCCACCTCTAGTTGAATAATATATAATTATTTTCCAAAGGTTACTGCAAGCTTCTTACCTCACTTTACCCCCTATCAATCCCTTCGATCCTCTTGGTTCAAAACTAGCTTGGTATAATGACTGTGAAATCTGTTCCTATCATAAGACACCCAAGCATGACATGAATAATTTTAAAGCTCTCCAATCCATTATCCATTATCTCTATGATGATGATGATATTTTACTAGATGAACTTCCCTCGACTCCTATACCAATGCACCTAACAACTATTTGCCAATGCATCCCTAATCCTTCACTCTCACCTTAGGGTGACATAAAATCTACCCAAACTATTATCACACCTTTCCCATCTATCCATATAATTAATGTGGTCACATGATCACAATAAAAGGATAAAGGGAAGACCAAAGTGTCTATCCCATGGACATACCCACCTTCTCATCCTAAACCACACCAGATCCAAATCTCTTCATCTTCAGCTAAGCTTAAATTTACCACCTTAGGCACCTCTGAGGCTAACCCCTCTGAATCCATTAGGAGGGTAATTATTAAGAGTAACTCCACAAAAATATAGCTAAGATGAGCCTCTACAATATCATTTCCACCTCACCTCACCATCGTTAGACCATGATAGAAGCTATGCAAGCTATTGAGGTAAGACTAGGTGACTTCCAACCTATAGAGGCCTTTATAGGTGATCTCCAACTCTCCACCCTTGTTACTTTCAAGGACTCAGAGATACCCTCTATCCACCTTGAGGATCCATATCCTCCTCTCTTTATTACTGTGCACATCAACTAAACCTACATCAAATAGGTTATGATTGATGAGGAAACTAGCATCAACATCATCTCTTCCCATGGCTATGATCAACTCAAATTACCACACAATTTCATGTCCCAAACTTTAGCTATCCTTCAATTCTTTAATGACACCATGACCACTACCTTGGAAACTATTTTCCTTCACATTTATCTCAAACCATGCATGCTCCCCAAAATCTTCTATGTGGTTGAAGGTGAATTTTAGTACAATGTGTTAGTTGAATATTTTGTCGATCAGCGTACTGATAAACAAAATAGGTCTAATCAGCCAAAGTAGGAAGATTGGTCGTCCAAATGTGTAGTTTTACCACATCAAAAGGGGACTAATATCTCCTCTCATCAAGGGGAGGTTCCCTATAGATATACTATATGTATATATAAACATAAAATAATACTCAAGGGTAGGATAAACCATCAATCTCTCTTTCTTCAGAGATGATGCATGCAAATCAAAGGAAAAATCTCAAGGGAAATGACAGAAAGCACTCCTCTTCTTTCAAAAGTACTATTCAACAAACCACAAGAATACTCCTGGTAGTAATTGCAGAATGTAAACAAGGACATAGTAACCAACAAATTGAGATGAAGCATAAAGTCTCCACCTGAATTGCCCAAAAGTGAGATACGAAGGACAATGAGGGCACAAAGTCGTCCCAAAGTCCTTTACAAAAACAGAAAGAAAACACACTAAAAGTAATTATGGGGGCACAAAGTCTCTCCATAGTTGACTTCAAGACACCTTGCTAACTATTTTCACTAATCCTACTTGTTGAATTAAAGGAATAGAAAATATATTAAGGAAAAAGACACAAGAATAGTTTCCCCAACAACAAAGATATCACAGCACAAAGTCTGAAAAATCACTTGCTTTCTTATTCCAATAACAAAATATGATCAATAATCTAAGCTCAAAGTCTCAGTAATGCCTTTCAATTTGGGCAGAGTTTCATTTTTTATTGTCAAAGAGAGATATTTACAATAAAAGAGAGTATCTTAAATAGCCTCTTCAAGAAAGACTCAGGAATAATAACACATCATGTTACATTGAAATTTGTTAAGAAGATAGGCTGGAATTTAGGGGCATCTACCCATTTGTTTTTCTCAATGTAAAGAAACAAGTCACGCTATTGAAATTTTGCAACTTTCAATGTCCACTTGGCAATCTAATCCTTCTTCATCGTTCCTCCTTTTCTGGTTAATTGAATCGGGTCCTTGATTCAATCTAATACTTTGTTCCTTAATTGCTTCCTGTTGATTTTGGCCTTAAAGCCTTTGAATGCATTCAGAACCATAGATTTAAATCTACAAGGATCAATGGCTATTTTATGAGCCTTGAAATTGACGTTCACACACCTATCAATATGCTTTCAATGGCTAGTTCCCTGTTCTTTAATTTGACATCTTCAGGCGCATCACCCCTCAGTCTTTCTTCAGCTTTCCTATTTTGCATCCTCCCAAATGGAAGGTGACCCTTTAGCTTTGGGAAGTGTCCTTTAATTTGGCAGTCGAGAGTCCCCCGCAAGGGCACCTACCCTTCAGGGTCCTTCGGTGGCCTTTTCTTTGGAATCCTTTAGAACTTTTGCTGCGGACAATTCCCGCAGACTTTTTTTGCGGGCATTTTCCCCGCAGACTTTTTCCATGGGCAAAAATTCCACAAACATTTTCCTGATTGATTTGTCTTTGCCTTTGGAAATTCCTTCGGGCTTTCCTCCCATGACTTCTTTCCTGAATTCCTTTAGACTTTTTGTCTAAAGGAATTCCTTTAGACAAAAAGTCCAAAGGAATTATGCCTTAGTCTTTTTCAACTACCTTAAACAAAAATCTGAAAGAATTTACCTTTGAGGTTTCCTTGAAAAAGACCCTTTTGAAGGGTGCTTTTTTTGACCAAGTGCCCTCTATAAGGCACTTGTCCTTCAGGAGGCTCTTTTGAACTTTTGCATTGAACCACTCCTTTGAACCAACCATTAAACCAAGCTTTTAACCATGCTTTGAACCAAGCTAATGATCCCTTTGATTGAACCAAGCCGATGAACCAAGCTTTGAACTAAGCAGATGAACCGTTTGATGAACCAATTGAATGAACCAACCATTGAACCAAGCTTTGGTTCAACAATTCAATGGTTCATTCCCTTTGATTTAGCTAAGTCCTTTTGATCCTTGTTAAACCAAACACGTTGAACCTGTTGAACCCGTTGAACCTTTGAACCAAAGTGGTTCAATGGTTCAACAGTTTAATGGTTCAAGCCTTCTTCTCTTTGATAAGTGTTTTGAAGCCATTAAACCTTGAAGCGATTGAACTTTGAACCTTGATGAAGCACTTAACTCTTGCCAATGACGTTGAACCTTTGAACTTGTTGAACCCGTTGAACCAAAATGGTTCAAGGTTCAGCGGTTCAATGGTTCAATGGTTGGATCCTTAGATGCTTGTCGATGGAGATTTTTAATTGAACCAAGGTGCTGAACCAATCCTAAAAATGACTAAGTGTTGGAAACTGATTCTTTTGATTAAACCCACCTGTAAAAGGCTTTGAATCTATAGAAATGAACCTTCCTGTAGAGTCCATAGAAACCAAGTCCGTAGTTTTCTCTAAGCTTGAAAGAGTTCGTAGAAATAAACCTATGAAGCCCGTTGAACTTGGCCTGCAGAGTCCGTAGATTTTTTGAGAAGCTTGAAAAATAAGGAATTTGAATGCTCAAGACAAATTTAGGAAAGGGAAGAGACAATTTTGGTCTGTAAGACCAAAATAGTTCAAATGTTGTCCCAAAAATGAGTGATATTTTTGATGGACAATAGCTGGCTCTAGTTGGGGAACTTCTATCAATTGTAAAAAGAATTGAAGGGAGTAGAATCCAGAATCTCTAGTGTATTCATGTGTACCATTGGGCTATGGAGTCATGTTGCCCAAAAATAGAAGGCATCAAAAAAGGAAACAAACAAAAAAAATAGAATTAAAAACTATACAAATATACATATGTACATATATAATGATCTGATACTTCAAGAGTTGAAGTGTTTTAGATGCTGCCCATTGTGAGGCAAAGAAAAGAGTGTGCCATCTTGATATTTTAGCAAAAGGCTATTTTCACCATTGTGCTGATGAATTATAAATGGGCCTCTCCAAATGGAGTCAAACTTTCCATGCATTCCTTTTGGTTCTCTCCTTTTATCCCACAACAGAACTTGATCCCCAATCTAGAAATCATGATTTTTGGCCTTCTGGTCAAAGAGTTTCTTTACCAGACTTTGATGAGCAATAATTCGGTCTACCACCATGGTTCTCTATTCATCCAGCTCATTTAGGCACATGATTCTCTTATCAAGAGAGCTTTCATATGTCTGATCTTCAATTGCCTTAGCCAATTTCAAGGCTGGAAATTCTAAGGTGATTGGTATCTCAGCATTGATACCATAAAGAAGTTGAAAAGGAGACATACCAATTGCCCTCTTTGGTGTGATTTTGTCTACCCATAGAGCATCAACCAATGCTTTATGCCATATCCTTTGATTGTCATCTGTTAGCTTCTTGATGATAGTTACTAGGTTCTTATTGCTGGATTCAGCTTGTCCATTTCCTTGTGGAAAATAATCAGAAGAGTGAGAGAGTGTAATTCCATAATGGAAATAGAATTGTGTAATCTCCTAGGAGGTGAAACAAGTTGCATTGTCAGTAAAAATTTTAGTTGGAACACCAAACCTAGAAATGATATTCTCCTTGAGGAAATTGCATACAACTTTTGAAGTAGCATGCTTAGTTGGGATTGCTTCTACCCACTTGGTGAAATAGTCAATTGCTGTAATGACATAATCATGTCCAACACTTGAAGATGGGTTTATAGTTCCAATAAAATCAATCCCCCATTGCTGGAATGGTTCATCTATGATCACTGGCTTGAGAGGCAGGGCAGCTAACTTGGGTCTTCTAACAAATTACTGACAAAGTTCACATTTTCTCACCCACTTATGTGCATCTTGGAAAAGAGTTGACCAGTAATACCTAGCTCACAAAATCTTGTGAGCAGTCACAGGAGCAGAAAAATGTCCTCCATAGGCCAGATTGTGGAAAGATTTCAAAAGTTGGCTTTGTTTCTCTTTGTCTACACAGCGAAGGAATACTCCATTTATGCTTCTCTTGTACAAGCCATTGTCCTAAAGGACAAAATTGGTAGCTTTCAACTTGATAGTCCTCCTTTCTTTGTAAGAAAAATGAGTAGGACATTCACCATAAGTAAAGAAATGAGCAATACCTGAATACCACTCATTGGTAGTGGAGAAAAAAAAGATTGTTGGTGCATCTTCCACTTCAGCTTCTTCATGTTGTGTATCTTCTGGCTTATTGTCAGCAATTAATTGGCATAGGCCTTTACCCCTAACCAGCTTTGTCAGCTTGATGTCTAGATCAAACTCTTGGATCTTTGCAATCCGATTTCCTCTTTTTGTGTCAAACTCTTGCTGAGTTAATGTAGACTTGACTGTAGTGTCAGGAACTAAGGTAGTAGTGTGTGAATTAAAAATATAGAAGCAGAAATGTTTGACTTATTTCACCAATGCATAAGCATGCTTCTCTACATTTGAATACTTCATCTCATGGTTTTTGAGAGGGCAACTCATGAAAGAAATAGGAGATTCCATACCTTCCTTGTCTTATTGAATAAGAATTGTTGAAAGCGTATGTTCAGACACATAGTTGTAAATGATGAAATCTTTGTTGTAATTTGGACAAACCAAGGTAGGGGCATGAGCAATGGAATTCTTGATATCTTAAAATGCTGACTTGCCTTCTTTAGTCTAGCTGAAGGTGGTCTTTCCTTTCATCATGTTCACAATGTGTCTAGTCTTCTCAGCAAATTCAGGGATGAACCTCCATAAAAAATTCACCTTTCTGAAGAAAGAGTGAACAACATTCTTACTTATAAGCAAATTAAGCTCTTGAATAGACTTAACTCTGTCTGATTCAATCTTTATGCCTTTTTTAGACACAATGTGTCCAAAGATTTTCCCTTCTGTTACTCTAAAAATAGACTTCTTAGGATTTAAGGAAATATCATTACGGCGACAGCGCTTTAGCACTTGTTATAAGTGGCGTACATGATCAGATCGACACTTTGAAAAGATAGTCAAGTCATCAAGGTATACCACTATGAACTTACCTATCTCATTTTTGAAAGCTAGGTCCATTGCTCTCTGAAAGGTAGCACCAATATTTATCAAGCCAAAAGGCATCTTTTTATATGTAAATCTACCCCAAGGTGTGGTGAATGCAGTCTTGTGTTGGTTTGCTTCACCAACTTCAACTTGATTATATCTTGAGAAGCCATCCAACATTGATAACATCTCTGAACCTATCACTGTTTGAAACACTTGATCCATAATTGGCAAAGGGTAATTATCTTTCAAAGATGACTGATTTAGATTTTTGAAATCTACACAAATGTGAATTTCTCCATTCTTCTTCCTTACAGACACTATGTTTGTAATCCATGTGGAATGATGGATTGGAAAGATGATTCTAGCATTTAACATCTTTTGTATCTCAGACAAAATAGTACCTAATATTTTTGGATTGTACTATTTGGATTTTTGCTTATAGGGCATTGAGTCAGCCTTGAGAGAAATGTCATGATAGATTTCATCAGGTCTGAGAGACTTCAAGTCTTCATAATAATATGCTAAGACATCCATGTATTGATGAAGTAAAGTGGTGAACTTGAATCTTTCTTCAAGAGTGTAGCACTTACCAATGTTAACCATCTTGGGATTTTCTTTAGTAGTCAAATTTACTTGATCGAATCCTTGAGAGAAACTTGAAACTGTTTGCTATTGTTTGATGAATCTATCATGCTTGTCAAATAGCTTCTCAAGAGAAACCAGGCCTTTGAGAATTTTATTTCATTTTAGCTGTAAATTTTTTTTATTCATATTTGAACTGGATTCAAAGGCTACTTCATACTTTTGAGATTCACTGCCTGCAAAATGTAGTTGTTCAAAATTGTCTTTTTGTTCTAGGAAGGCAATGATTTGATGATCATCATTGAATACTTGCCAATGATCAACATTGTTAGAAACACTTGGTCTATAGACTAACTCAATATTATACCTATTTTCTTTGAAATCTAAATGAGGAACTAAGAGAGTTCCTAAAACAACAAGTGCATCAGCTTTGTCATTAGATTCCCTAGGTATGGCAAAAATGTTGAAAGCATCAAAGCTTTTAATTTGGTCCCAAACCAGGTTGTGGTAGTGGCATAATCTTTCATTCTTGGTTTGGTATAAGTTTCTTACTTGACAAACCACTAATTCAGCATCCCCTTTGGCATGAAAAAACTTAATGCCTTTGTCTTGAGCAGCCTTCAATCCAAGCAACAGAGATTCATATTCAGCTGTATTGTTAGTGTTGCTAAATTGTAATTTTTAAGATGAAGGAAACATATCTTCTTAAGGAGATATCAAAACAATCCTAGTTCCTGAACCAGTAGAGGAAAAACTGCCATCAAATTCCAGAGTCCATATCTCATCAGATACTAATTTTTTTTTAGACTTTCCTTCATTAGAGGAGGGTCCTTCTTCATCTGTATTGCAGCCTACTAGTTCTTCTGCTGTTCTAGTTAAACTAATTTTTGAGTTGACACTTTCAAGAATTATATCAGATGTTTCATGTATTTTGTTCGTAGATAGAAAGTAGTTACCCATACCTGAGAATTCAACAAGAATTTGAGCTTCAGGGGCTGATGTTTGGGTTACCATGTATTTTGCCTCCTTTTTAGGGAGCAACCTCTTCATTACACCTTGAACAGGGATCCTTGCCTCAGACAGGTCCATGCTTAGTTCTCCTCCCACTTTCTTGCAAAAATTTCATTGAAGCAAAATGCCATAGGATGCTGGGACGTCAACCACTAGGATAGTCATCTTAATTCTCTTATCTGGAAAGGCTGCAAATGCAAATTAAGCATCTTTGATTTGCCTCAGTAATGGTACTTGTTTATTATCCATGGAGAAACATATCTCAAATGTCTTGGTAAATGTGAGGTTAAGAGATTCAGCTACTTTAACAGGCATGACATTGTCAGATGCGCCTAAGTCTATAATACAGTTACTTAGCTTGTGACCATTTATTAACAAGAAAACATAGAAAGGTTCTATTTTCCCAAGAGCAGCTGGAGGAGTAATGACAAGATTATTCAGAATGGGCATTTTCTTTGGAGAATTAGGAATTACCTTTTTAGCTTTTTGTCCTGTAGGGACAGTTTGGTTCTTGACATATTGGACCAACTTATTCAATTTATTAGGATTGGACTGCAAATATTCAAATTCAGACATCTGTATTTTTGTCTTTTTGACATGATCAATTATGTCAAATGGCTGAATTGAGCTAGGTACAGAGAAAGGTATTTCAACTTTTTGAGATTTAGGAGGGATGGGAGGAGAGCTGACTTATGAAATTGAAGTAGAAAGTGAAGGTGAAATTGAATTATTTACCGTTTGGGTGATCACCAGATCTTTTGACTGGAAAGGCAGAGTAGTTCCATGCTTAGCAACTATAATTAATGGTTGAGGTTGTTCCTCTGTCTTTTCTTTATCAACTTGTTGGACTGATTAACTCTTAAACCTCTTAAACACTACATATGATCCATCAAAAGCTTCTCCTTTGCTTCTAGGTTCATCCTGGTAGTTTAGAAAACTAATGTGGGAGTCGCTAGCTAATTATTCTTGATTTTCTTCAAGGAGATCAGCGTCATTTTCTTGATTCAATTCAGGCTGGAAAGAGAACTCTGATTCTGCTTCAAGATATCCCATTATTAAATTGGTTAGAGGAGCTTCCAAGCAAGTTTCCCTTGTGGGGGAGGAAGATGATTTTGTTGCCCTTGATTCTTGGCAACATTACCCTGATATGACTAATTTGGAAATGTCCTTGGCATATCTTTGTATGAAGGAGCAAAAGACATTCCTTGAGCCATTTATTTTTTGAGAGCAAGCAACTCATTTGCCAATTTTTGCACCATTAGATATGTGTTGCTTGTAGATGAATATTCAGAAGATGATGAAGGTCTATTTTTATTTGGATCTCTTCTTATCTTCTCTACTAAGATGAGGTCATCTTCTACCTCAGTGGCCAAATGTTGAGCTGCATCAAGATCTATTTGACCAACACGTCTCAAAAGAAAACTTACTTTACGTAACTGAGAATTAATGAAGAAGCATTTGAGATTCTTAGCTGTAGGTTGAGCAATTACAGGAATCTTGTTCCTTAATTTGTCAAATTTGGCTATGAAATATCTCATTGGTTCATGAGGCTCTTTCTTCATCTATGTAAGTTGAGCCAAAAGTGCATGTGCATCTTCTATAGATTTGAATCTGGCTTTAAACTTATCTTTGAGGGTATTCCAATTAGTTACTAACCGAGCCTATAGATGATAAAACCAATCTACAACATCACCTTGTAATGTTTTTACAAATATCTTGACTGCTACATCTTCAAATTCTACTCCAATTATGCCACAGGCTATGCTGAAGGCTGCAATGTATTCATCAAGATGAACTTTTCTATCACCATAGAATTTGAGGAAATTCTTCCTTGAACTATGTGGAAGCTTATGTAGATGTGGAGTAAGATTGAGAGGACCAAAAGCATTACCCCAGGGGCCTTGAGATGCCATTATAGGATTATGAAAAGGAGGAATAACAAATCTTAGAGGGATAAATATTGGCAAATATTTATCAATAGTAGAAGTGGATACTTCGTCTGGAAATGGAGATCTGACTTTAGTAGGAGGAAAGCTCTTGGTGCATTAGAGACAAGATGGTGAAGGAAATAGATTAAAATCACCTTGTTGTACCAACTCGAATACAAGGTCAACAATACCTTTAGCTCTTTGGCTTTGTGTATACCTTGAATCTGCCAGATTGTGAAACAAAAATGGAAAAGAATTGACCTTACTTCAGTTTGAAGCTTGAGGCTTTAAACTATGCGTTCTTTTCCCAGTTAGTGTGGAGGTGAATGGTAAATCTATAAACGGATAATGGGTTATATCCCCAAATGAGTCACCAAAAATTGTAATGGATAAGGGTTATAATGATAATGGGTAAGACACAGGTTATGTTTCAATCTAAAACTTGAGATTCCAAATTGTTAGGTTGTGGAGCTAAAAACTTCACCAGGATGCAAATAGAGGAGGTTGCTAAGATGCAGGCAACCGACATCGATCTGATCAACCGATGTCAGTCATCTTTAGTGTTCACATCAATCGATGTCAGCAGGGTCAGCCAACATCGGTCAGACAGGGAACCGACGTCAGTAGCTTGTGTGTGCATGCGTCTCTCGAACGGGTCTATTTTTGGACAGACAATTTGTTTGCATGTGAAAGACTAATTTTAGTCTTGGAGCTGTGGTTCTAATTATTGTAATTAGAAATCTAATTATTGTTTGTATGAGAGCTACTTAATAGACTCATGGGCTGTATTGTAATTTATCCTTTATTTGTAAAAGGATCCTTGAAGGAGAAAATCCTCAAGAGGGAGAATCAGAAGGACTTGGTGCAGTAAGGACAAGGGTTCTTTCGGGTGTGTATGATCTCGGTTGGTAGGTGTTTCAAGGCCAAGTTGATCTGTGGTATAACAAAATCAGGTGAGATCTACATGGTAAGTAAGATCGATTGATCTACAAGTGTTTATGTGTGTTTGATCTAGGTTTGTAGGTGTTGCAAAACCAAGTTGATTTGCAGGTGGCAGCAAAATCAGGGAGATCAACAACATAATAGGTAGCAAGATCAGGGGAGATCTACTTGGAGTATGTTTGTGTACTTGGACTTGAGTATGTGTGTATACTCAGTGGTACTAGCAGTAGTGATACTGACTGGTTGGAGGTGAACAATAACTCTGTGTTTGAGTTGTTTGTTTTGACCGTATTTGAGGAGAGTGAACTCTTGAAGTAGAATTACTGTACACTTGGTGTGGGAAGCCTAGAAGGTGTGGAAGAGTGTGGCATCCCTTCATTGTAATTCTTTTCTGGAAGAGTATTAATATAATTGGGTATTGTCTCTCATATTTTGTGTTATTTCTAAATTTCTAGTTATTTGTTACTTCTAGTTAAATTTCGTGTTTAGTTGCTTATACAAAGGTAATCATGTGTGCTCTTTGAGAGTGAGGGTCCTGACAAGTGGTATCAGAGCCTGGTTGTAGGTTCAAGAGCATGATACCAATCTAACAATTGGTATCAGAGCAAGGATCACCAAGTGGTAGAGCTTGGTTACTAACACCTTGGTTTCAGAGTGTGTTAAGTTTTTTGATTACAGGTCACTCATAGGGGTTTCTGTTGGAGTGGGAGTATAGCAATGACAGAAGAAAGTATGGAAGAATTCAAAAACAAGAATGAACAATTACGGTGTTATGGAAAGAAAGAGCAGGTAAAGAAAGATTGTTGGTTGGTTCAAGATCAACATGAAGGAACTGAAGAAGCAGATGTTGCAGGTGTTGTTGCATAGGATGCTTTGGTATGTTCCTTGGATAAAGTAGAATCTTGTTTTATAGATTCTATTGCCTCTTTCCATGCAGCTTGAAATAGAGTATTTTTCCATGTTAAGGTATTTGGAGACTTTGGAAAGATTTATTTAGGGGCTGGTGAGCCTTGTCAAATTGGTGGCAAAGGTGAAGTGCGGCTGAAATTGCGAGCAACCAACACATGGGTGTTGAAGGATGTCATGCAGGTCCCAGTTATGAAGATAAGGATAATTTCTTCAGGAAAGTTGGGTGATGAGAGATGCATAGAAACTCTCACAGTGGATGCACTTGAATTAGCAGGTGGTAAGAAAGTAGGTATCCTTTATCTATCTACTTATATTATTGATTCTCCTTCTGTTGCAAAGACGTGGCTTTGTAGGCTTGCTCACATGAGTAAGAAGGAGATGCATGTTCTTAAGAGGAAGTCAGATGTCTTTGAAAAACTTAAGAACTAGAAAGCCTTGGTGTTTATGGAGGAGATGATGGACAGAGATTAGTGGAGAAGGTTGAGTAACTCTAAGCAGGGCAGTTTGGACAGGGTTTTGATCCAAAGAGAGCTCACAGGTAAAAAGTCATCACTCACAGGTGAACACAAGTACTGGTATCGGTCAAATATAATTGACATCAAATAGACAAATGTCGATGTTGGTCATGTGTAGACCAGAGCCAGCGGTGTCAGGTAGGGTAAGACTGACATCGATCAGTAACTGACGTCAGCAATAGATAAACATTGACATAGATCAGGTAACTGGCATCAGCAGTTAGGACAATCACATGAAACTGATGTCGGTCAAATGCAGACTGTGTGGTGACCGAGGTTAGTTACTGGAATGGATTTTGGGTGGACAGCAAGCTGTCAAGGAGTCTCAAATGCCCATATAGAGGACTGAAAGGGTAAGTAAGCCTCAAATTCGTTATTCCCCTTCTTTATACTTGTTGCTTATTGTAGAGTAGGAAGGATCTAGGAAATAGTGGGAGCATGACATGGATGAGGAATTTGATTCCTAGGATGCAAAACCAAATGGGAGATTTGGTAGGGTTGCTAGCTGGAAGAAAGCACTGAGAGATGAATGGATTCCTTGGTTAAAAAAGAGAGGGAATGGACACATGAGACGGAAGGCCAGGTCATATGGTCTTGAAGAAGCTACATGGCAATGGAGGTTTGACAAGTATATGACAAAGCTTGGCTTTAGTTAATGTCATTGTAACCATTATGTTTCTTTACTAGGTTAGATGATGATTGCAACATTATCCTGTTACTGTATGTTGTGTGTTTGCTTGTTGCAGGGTCACACATGCAGGGTTGCTGAGCTAAAGGTAAAGTTAGTTTAGTGGTGTGTCATGAAGAATTTGGAGCAGCAAAATTCTTTGGCATGAGTGTGTTCTAGAGACATGGAAGGTCACAGGTTGATTTTGTCTCCAGATGATTGTGTGAAACCAGTTAGCACGCCGATGGTTGGACTATTCTATGATCAGTGTCCTGATTCACATGATGAGGTTAAGTACATGTGTACTAGACTTGAGGTTCCCCAGCAGTGGGAGTTGTCAACAAGTTCATAGCCAATCTGGGAAAGAAGCACTGGAGAGCAGTTCAGTGGGTTCTCAGGTATCTGAGAGGGACCAACAGCAAGGATTTTTGCTATGCAAGATCAAGCACTTCTCTATATGGGTATGTAGATTCGGATGTGGTAGGGGACTTGGATGACATGAGTTGCATCATAGGTTTTGTGGTGGTTGGTCTTCAAGAGTGATCTTGAAGAGGGATACAAGCCAGGAAACAAATTAGATGATGTACAAGTACAGGTACAGGTGTAGCTATTTATCTCCAAGTGGGAGATTGTTAGGTTGTGGAGCTAAAAACTTCACCAAGATACAAATGGAGGAGGTTACTGAGTTGCAGGCAACCGATGTTGGTTTGATCAACCAACGTCGATCATCTTCAGTGTTCACAGTAACCAATGTCGGTAGGGTCAGCTGACATCGATAAGATAGGGAACCGACATTGGCAGCTTGTGTGTGCGTGCATTTGCATGCGTCTCCCGAACGGGTCTATTTTTGGATGGACAGTTTGTTTGCATGTGAAAGACTAATTTTAGTCTCGGAGCTGCGGTTCTAATTATTGTAATTAGAAGTCTAATTATTGTTTGTATGAGAGCTATTTAATAGACTCATGCGCTGTATTGTAATTTATCCTTTATTTGTAAAAGGATCCTTGAAGGATAAAATCCTCAAGAGGGAGAATCAGAAGGACTTGGTGCAGCAAGGACAAGGGTTCTTTTGGGTGTGTATGATCTCAGTCGGCAGGTGTTGCAAGGCCAGGTTGATCTGTGGTATAACAAGATCAGGTGAGATGTACATGGTAAGTAAGATCGGTTGATCTGCAAGTGTTTATGTGTGTTTGATCTAGGTTTACAGGTGTTGCAAAACCAAGTTGATTTGTAGGTGGAAACAAGATTAGGGAGATCAGTAACACAATAGGTAGCAAGATCAGGGGAGATCTACTTGGAGTACATTTGTGTACTTGAACTTGAGTATGTGTGTATACTTGGTGGTACTGGCAGTAGTGATATTGACTGGTTGGAGGTGAACAACAACTCTGTGTTTGAGTTGTTTGTTGTGACTTATTTGAGGAGAGTGAACTCTTGAAGTAGAATTACTATACACTTGGTGTGAAAATCCTGGAAGGTGTGGAAGAGTGTGGCATCTCTTCATTGTAATTCTTTTTTGGAAGAGTATTAATACAATTGGGTATTGTCTCTCATATTTTGTGTTATTTCTAAATTTCTAGTTACTTGTTACTTTGGATAAATTCCGTGTTTAGTTGCTTATACACAGGTAATCATGTGTGCTCTTTGAGAGCGGGGGTCCTGACACAAATTGCACAAAATTATGTATATCCCCAGCGGAGTCACAAAAAACTATTGGTTGAATATTTTGTCGATTAGTGTATTGATAAACAAAATAGGTCTAATCAGCCAAAGTAGGAAGATTGGTCATCCAAATGTGTAGTTTTACCACATTAAAAGGGGACTAATCTCTCCTCTCATCAAGGGGAGGTTCCCTATAGATATGCTATATGTATATATAAATAGAAAATAATACTCAAGGTTAGGATAAACCATCCATCTCTCTTTCTTCAGAGATGATGCATGCAAATCAAAGGAAAAATCTCAAGAAAAATGACAGAAAGCACTCCTCTTATTTTAGAAGTACTATTTAGCAAACCACAAGAATACTCTTGGTAGTAATTGCAGAATGTAAACAAGGATGTAGTAACCAAAAAATTGAGATGAAGCACAAAGTCTCCACCCAAATTGCCCAAAAGTGAGATACGAAGGACAATGAGGGCACAAAGTCGTCCCAAAGTCTTTTACAGAAACATAAAGAAAACACACTAAAAGTAATTATGGGGGCACAAAGTCTCTCCACAGTTGACTTTAGGACACCTTCCTGACTATTTTCACTAATCCTGCTTGTTGAATTAAAGGAACAAAAAATATATTAAGGAAAAAGACATAAGAACAGTTTCCCCAACAACAAAGATATCACAGCACAAAGTCTGAAAAATCACTTTCTTTCATATTCCAATAACAAAATATGATCAACAATCTGAGCTCAAAGTCTCAGTAATGCCTTTCAATTTGGACAGAGTTTTATTTCTGATTGTTAGAGATATTTACAATAAAAGAGAGTCTCTTATATAACGTCTTCAAGAAGGACTCGGGAACAATAACACATCATGTTACATTAAAATTTGTTAAGAAGACAGGCTGGAATTTAGGGGCATCTACCCATTTGTTTTTCTCAATGTAGAGAAATAAGTCACGTTATTGAAAGTTTGAAACTTTCAATGTCCACTTGGCGATCTGATCCTTCTTCATCGTTCCTCCTTTTATGGTTAATTGAATCTGGTCCTTGATTCAATCTGATACTTTGTTCCTTAATCGCTTCCTGCTGATCTCAGCCTTAAAGCCTTTGAATGCATTTAAGACCATAGATTTAAATCTAAAAGGATCAATGGCTATTTTATGAGCCTTGAAATTGACATTCACGTACCTGTTAATACGCTTTCAATGGCTAGTTCGCTGTTCTTGAATTTGATGTCTTTGGGTGCATCACCCCTTGGTCTTTCTTTTCCTTTCCTATTTTGCATCCTCCTGAAGGGAAGGTGACCCTTCGGCTTTGGGAAGTGTCCTTTAATTTTATAGCTGAGATTCCCCCACAAGGGCACCTGCCCTTTGGGGTCCTTTGACGACCTTTTCTTTGGAATCCTTTGGAACTTTTCCCATAGACAATTCCCGCGGACTTTTTCCGCAGGCATTTTCCCTGTAGACTTTTTCCATAGGCAAAAAGTCTGCAAACATTTTCCTGATTGATTTGTCTTTGCCTTTGGAAATTCCTTCAGGCTTTCCTCCCATGACTTCTTTCCTGAATTCCTTCAGACTTTTTGTCTGAAGGAATTATGCCTTAGTCTTTTTCGACTGCCTTAGACAAAAATTTGAAAGAATTTACCTTTGAGGTTTCCTTGAAAAAGACCCTTTTGAAGGGTGTTTTTGTCAACCAAGTGCCCTCCACAAGGGCACTTGCCCTTCGGGAGGCTCTTTTGAAATTTTGCATTGAACTACTCCTTTGAACCAACTATTGAACCAAGCTTTGAACCACACTTTGAACCAAGCTTTGATCCCTTTGATTGAACCAAGCCGATGAACCAAGCTTTAAACTAAGTAGATGAACCATTTGATGAACCAATTGAATGAACCGACTAAATGAACCAAAGTATTAAACCAACCATTGAACCAAGCTTTGGTTCAATGGTCCAATGGTTCATTCCCTTTGATTTGGCTAAGTCCTTTTGATCCTCGTTAAACCAAACGCATTGAACCTGTTGAACCTTGAACCCATTGAACCTTTGAACCAAAGTGGTTCAATGGTTCAATGGTTTAATGGTTCAAGCCTTCTTCTCTTTGATAAGTGTTTTGAAGCCATTGAACCTTGATGAAGTGCTTAACTCTTGTCGATGACGTTGAACCTTTGAACTTGTTGAAACCGTTGAACCAAAATGGTTCAAGGTTCAGTGGTTCAATGTTCAATGGTTGGATCCTTGCTTAGATGCTTGCCGATGGAGATTTTTTATTGAACCAAGGTGCTGAACTAATCTCAAAAATGACTAAGTGTTGGAAACTGATTCTTTTGATTGAACCCACCTGTAGAAGGCTTTGAACCTGTAGAAATGAACCTACCTGAAGAGTCCGTAGAAACCAAGTCCGTAGTTTTCTCTAAGCTTGAAAGAGTCCATAGAAATCAACCTGTGAAGCCCGTTGAACTTGGCCTGCAGAGTCCGTAGATTTTCTTTTCCTATAGAGTCCATAGATTCAAGCTTGCAGAGTCTATAGAAACCAACATGCAGAGTCTGTAGATTCAAGCCTGCAGAGTCCGTAGATTTTTTGAGAAGCTTGAAAAATGAGGAATTTGAATGCTCAGGACAAATTTAAAAAAGGGAAGAGACAATTTTGGTCTATAGGACCAAAATAGTTTAAATGTTGTCCCAAAAATGACTGATATTTTTGGGGGACAACACAATGTTCTACTAGGGAGACTTGGATCCATGTTATGGGTTGTGTACCTTCTACCCTTCACCATTGTGTCAAGTTTGAGCATGAGGGTTAGGTTGTTACCATACAAGTTGACCCAAGCCCTTTTGTAGCTTATAATATGACTTATCGACCCAAATACGTCCTCCTACCTCTGACAAAAGCACCCCAATCATCTATTACCAAACCCTTAATGATGGAAAATGAAGCCATTGCCTCTCCTTCCATAAAGGCATCTACCATTTCATCTATTCCTATGGACCATATACCCACCACTGATCCCTTAGACTTTACCTTCCAATGCCTTACCTTTGGAGAATACCATCTCCTTACCCTCAATGCTTTCCCTACTCCCCAAGAGTATAGGAAACTCAACCACCAACTAGGTTATGACCCCAACATTGGAGCTATTACTCTCTTGGGGCCTTTGAGCTACCAAATCCATTTTATCTATGTAGGAATTAACAAGTTGCTTGATGACACTGTCACCCTCTCTTCACCACAACCATTCACCTCTACATTATCTTACTTGGAAAACTTAGAGTTCACCAAATTATACCTCCAAAAATATGCCTAGAAAGGGTTCGGATTAGGATGATACAAGCATGACCCGCACACATTGATCTTGATTGAGACCTAAAATCCTCATGATAAGCATGACCTTGGCTTCATTCTACCCAATAAAAAGAAAGCCAAACAACCTACTGCTACCACTATTACAAAAGAGAGCCCTTCCTCACCAGCACCCCTTCACCTGAGTGTGAGGATGAGGACATCATCCCACCTAAATTTATTTTGTCAATATGATTACCCTCAACTCCCTGACTTATCAAAAGGAAGGGGCACTAGTATCCATCCCTTTGCTCCATCCTGAACTGGTGGAAGAAGACTCTCCTACCATTAACACTGTCTAGTTATAGGATGATGATTATATTGTCACCTACCTTAGTGTACCTAATGCCTCCATCCACAAATCTTTATCTCCCAAATTATCAGCCCTACTGAATGAATCCACTATGGATATTGACATAAGCACTTTGAGCAACCCTCATATTCTAAAATTGGGCCATTATCTAACTTTTGAGGAACTTCAAGACTTATTTACCTTCCTCCAAGATTGCATCCTTGCATTCCCCTAGTCATATTCCGATATGCTTGGTATTAACCCAACCATTTCCACCCATAAAATTATAACCAATTATGATGTCGAGCCTATCAAATATAAAATTTGATGACTGCATCCTCACATAACCCTTCTTTTCAAAGAAGAACTTCAAAGCCTCCTCTCTATCAAATTAATTCAACCCGTTGATTATCCCCAGTGGGTTTCATACATTGTGCATGTCACTAAAGCCATAGGGGGATTATGTATCTATGTGGAATTTCATGACCTTAACCTCACCTTCCCAAAGGATGACTTTTCCCTACCTAACATTAACTAAATTTTTGATCTTATAGCAAGCCATGAGATGTTGTCTCTCATGGATGGATTCTTAGGTTATAATCAAATTTTGATTGCCACTAAAGATCAACATAAAATTGCCTTTATCACCCCATGGGGGAATTTCTGTTATAGGGTCATGCCCTTCAATCTTAAGAATGCTAGTGTAACCTACCAATGTGACATGACCTACATCTTCTACGATCTTATCCACATAATTGTTGAGGACTAAGTGGATGACCACCTCAAAAAATCCAAACTTTGCAAGGACCACTTAGCCATTCTCAATATTATCTTTGAGAGACTTATCCATTACCATGTCCACCTCAATCTTAAGAAATGTAGTTTTGGGGTCTTGTCAGGAAATCTCCTTTGCTTCATCATTTCCATTAAGGGAATCGAGGTTGATCTGGCCAAGATCAAATCCATCCTCAGGATGATACCTCTGACCAATTTTAAGTAACTCCATAATTTGTAGGGGAAGCTCTAATCCATTCACCATTTCATTTCTCAACTCTCAGATCGATGTCAACCCTTCCATCACCTCTTAAAAAAGCACATATCTTTCAAGTGGAATGTTGATTTTCAAAAGGTCTTTGATGCACTTAAAGAGTACCTTCTATCTCTACCTATCCTTAAACATCCTAAGGACAACCAACATTTCTACCTTTATATCTCTGCCATTGACCATTACCTAGGGTCAATACTTTCCCATCGGGATGAACAACACAAAGAATAATCCATCTATTACATAAGTCACACCCTTGTAGACTACAAAACTTGGTATACTCACATCAAGAAAATTTGTTTGGCCTTAGTCTTCATGGCCACCAAAATTTGCCACTACCTTCTTAACCATAATTTTTTTATCATAATTAATACCGACCCACTCAAATACATGCACTCTAAGCCATACTAAAACCAACATATGGCCAAGTAGCACATGCTTTTAGCTAAGTTTAACCTTGAGTTCCTACAACATAAGTTTAAGGGAGAAGTCATTGTTGAATAGTTGGTCGATGCAATCCTACCAAGTAACCAACCTCTTCCTCTCAAATTTTTAGATGTGTCCATCGCAAACCTATCCCAAGTAGACCTTACCAATCATGTAACCATGTTCTTCGATTTTTCCAAATGTCAGTATGGTGGGGGATCCGGTATCCTCTTTATCCCCTTTGTCAGTGAACCACTTCATTTATATATTAAAATCAACTTTGAATGTACCAATAATGTGGTTGAATATGAAGCCCTGGTAATAGGTATCCAAACCACACTAGCCTTGGGAGTTAGAACAATCAACATCTTTGGTGACTCCTAATTTGTGGTCAATCAAGTTTATGGCATCTACTAGTGTAAGAATGAGATTTTGCAACTATATAGATAGTTATTCTAGAACTCTTGACATCATTTAAACACTACCATATTCAAACCACCCCATGATCTACCAACAAGTTTGTCGACACCATAACTTCTCTTGCTTCCCAGATCCCATTAGCACCATCTGACTCTAAGCTATAAATCATTGTCCATTACCTCACTGAACCTTCCTAAGTCAAGTCAGACACTCTAACCATATTTAATGTGGAGGAGATCCTACCTGACCTTTGGTATCATCAAACCTTCAACTACCTCAACCTTGACATAGTTTTTTTTGGCCTCTCTAAGATACCCATCAAGCATTCAAAGCACCTCCCATTACACCATTATGAGAGGGATCCTCTATAAACATAGTTTTGATGGCCTCCTATTTTGTTACCTCCATAGTCCAAAAGACTCTCACGTTATCAAGGAGACACATGATGGTATCTGTGGGAGTCACTTTAGTGAACTCGCTATGACTAAATGCATCCTCTACCTAGGCTATTATTGGCCTAACCTTAACCAAGACTATTGTGATTATGTGAAAAAGTGTGTCAAGTGTCAACAAAATGCTAATTAACCCCCACTCTTCACAACAACATCACTCTATCATCACCAAAACTAAATATTTCACCAAATGGGTGGAGGCTATTCTTCTCGTCTCAATAAAAGATGAAAATATTATCAAATTTATCACCCATCATATCATCTGCCACGTTGGTGTTCCCCATAAGATCATCATCGACAATGGAAAATCCTTCAAAAATAAATAATTTCAAGGTCTTTGTGACATATTTAGAATTAAACTGAACTATTCATCACCTTATCACCCACAAGTAAATGGACAAGTAGATGCCTCTAACAAAACCCTTAAAAACATGCTTACCAAAAAGGTTAATGGCTCAGGTCGGGATTGGTACTTGCACATCCCTTTCACCTTATGGGCATATTGCACTAGCATCCGAACCCTTATAGGTGCTACAACTTTTTCTCTCATGTTTGGAGCTAAGGTTCTATTTCCTCTTGAGGTCCAAATACCTTCTCTTTGTATATCTTTGCACGATCTCATTTCAAAATATGATTATCATCAAGAACATTTAGCCCAACTTGAGCTACTTGATGAGCATCATTTGGTCACTCTTTCCCATCTCTTTCTCTATCAAGAATGAATCAAGCATGCTTATAAAAAACACCTAAAAGTGTGAGAATTTAATATTAGAGATCTCATCTCAAGGAAAATCAACACATCACTAATATAGAGAAAATCAAAACAGGCAAATTTTCTTTCAATTGGCTTAGAGCTTACATTATAACTCATATGTGTGGATTAGAAGCTTATCATTTTTTCTCTCTTGAAGGCAAACTAGAACCTGAGCCTCTTAATGTTTCACATCTACATCCTTTCTATTGTTAAATAAGGATCACAATCACCATTGGTCTAACTTAAGTTCATCCCCTATAACCACATTCATTTCCATCTTTTTAGGGGCAACCAACTATAGCTAAATCATGTGATTATTCATCACAATCATAAGCTAACCTTAAACTATGGGTACCATGGCTCTACCTATAGCATGATTCTCATGGTACTTCCCATCTCCTCGAGATTAGTTCCCATGGTTGTTGTCACCTATACCTCTTTTCACCTACTAAACCTTCTTATACCTCTAGCTTTGTCTTCATAAAGGTAACCCCTTAAGCATGTATAATCAAGTCTATGTCAAGTAAAATCAAACAAAAACAAAAGTAATATCAAAGTCAAAACCAAATCATGGGTCATTCTTAGCATTTGTAGACTGCTCCTTTAAAGGACAGTTGTTAAAAACTTATTTAAAATTGCAAAATGTAAGGTAGATTGCTTCCATGAAGGACAACTATCAAAAGCATTTAAACTAGACACATAAACTTAGACCACTCCTTTGAAGGATGACTAAGTAACGCACTTGTCAAAAGCTAGCAATTTTTTGGAAGCTTCCCACATCAATCAACTTTCCCAACCCCAAGCAAAAACCCAAAAGCAAAATTAAAATTAATGAGAAACACCATAATCAGCTCTCATAAAAGCAATAATATTGAAAAGTTGCAATCAGCTCTCCTTAGTAGACTTCTCACATTGATCAGTCTATAGTTTATATATGAGCATATACTTGATTATACTATCCTCTTAGAAGCCTCCATAAGAGGCATGTTAGTCTCACCCATCCTCCCTCTATATATCATATGCATGGGATTATGAGCTTACTTGATGCAATGTGATCAAGATACCTATTTATCAACCTAAGCATGATAATGTGAAGCATTTTAAAGTCTTATATTCATTAAGCCAATCCAAATTTGGGTTTTATTTTTCTCCTTATCAATAAGGAGGCATTATGTTTTTTTATTATCTTTTATTGGTTCATGTAGACGTACCTCTCATGATTCCTCTCATTTTCCTAAAACATTTAGTTTGTTATCTACTTAGTTTATGTATTCTCATCACATCTTCAGCCATATCCACATTTTATCTCCATGATCATAAACAACAAATATCAAATCAAAATCATAACATTATGAGTTATATCTATGAACCACATCATCTACCTATCTATGATTAAAACACCATGAAAGTGCATCATATCACATCATACCATAAACATAATCCTATCCATCTACCATCAAAACATTATGTCAACATATATTATATCCTAATTCATTTTCATGAGCATAAACAAAATCAATAATCAAAACATCATGTACAATATCATATGTCATCTACTAATCTATCCATAACATTACCATAATACATCTCATGTAAACCATATCATCATAACCATAATCGAAGCCATTAATTATTACATCATCATATACCATATATCCATCCATAACAGATCCTATCATATCTATGAACAATATAAGAGCACCATAACTATATTTCAAACATCACATGCCTAAGTTATTGAGTCAAAATCCAATAATGCATATGCAGGAAACCATAGACCATCAACCATAAGCATAAGCATAAACATCCACAATAACATGTAAACCATAAAAATACATCATCCATAACATCATATATAACACCATACATCATATAAATTATGTCATCATAAATAATACATGTAAAAATGTATAACTTCTCTCTGAAAACATGTACATCTCACTACATCGACACACAGGGTAGTATCAAAATAGTGTACACCTATTGCTACCAATATATATCAAAACATGTCTAAAACATGATCATAGGGTGTCATTATTACTAGCTCCACTGTACTTACACTTGTACTCCCATTTGGTGGTAGCCCCCTAGTGTCCCTACATGGCCCACTATAGAATCCCATTGTCCTAGAGTAGCTTCCCTACCAAGTTGGCCCAATACTCACCATATCTCATCTCAAGAAGAAGCTATGCTAACACAATGGCCTCATAATACCTAAGCTCCTCCATAGTGGCTAAATAACATACATGTGGAACTATGTTTGGTGGTCCTCTCACTACTGTCATGGCCACCCCTACCCTCTACCTCAATGAGTCTCACTCATGTGTCACCAACCCAAGAGAGATCTTCACCTAATCTTGCTCACCAATCAGGGTCACCACCTATGCCTACAATGTTACAACTTGTCCCTACAGTGTGGCCATATGTCCTTGTAATGTTTGTACCTATGCCTAGTTATATCTAAATCCCCCTACCTATCCATCATGATCGACTGGATCTATAGCCATCAGACTTGCACCTTCATCATCTCCACCAACATCTACAACTGCATACATGGGCTAATATAAGGCCATTTGTCCATCTTTCTACCTAACATCATCTATAAGAGCCCTTATAGGGAGCTCCTTGTACCCACCATCTAAAACTATGGGATTAGGCTAGGGCATTGACAATAAAACCTCTAAATCCTCCCTCTTATACTTGGGAAATGGGCCTGGGATACCATGTACCAAACTAAATTATTGATGCACCCTTTCAAATGGGAGCAACTCCACCTTCCCCTCTCACCTACTAAGGATCCATATGTAGCTCTGAAGGGTAAGGGTCTACCTCCTATACACTGACCATATCAAAAACTAAATATACAGCTTCTAGGTGATGTCTCCAACCACTAGTGCATCTAGTTCACCCCTAAACCATTCAACATCATGGGTACCACCTCCTGCACCTAATGTATCCATATCATCCCTCCATTATATGAAGCCAATAGGGAACTCTATGGTAGTATAGTTGGCCCATGACAATCTTACTAGTCTCAGCACCCAAATATGCTCATAAGCCCAATAATGTATAATTAGGCTAACATTGATGCCGTATCTCTTGTGGTTCCTAAACCCCCATATATCCCTATAGACCTGCATAAGCAAAACATGGACCCAACCAAATACCATTCAACTTAGTGACAGCTCCACCAAAACCCCCAATAAAAAATAAGGAAACCTCCCACTTCTCAAATTTGGAAGCCCATAACATGTCACATCGATCATGAGCATGGTCATGAGCCTTCTCTTAGCTAGAGCTCTATGATACAATGTCAAGTATAAAAATCCCACAGTATGCCATCAGACCTGATCACTCCCATCCCCATATAAGTACTCAATAAAATCCTCTTGCTCTTCATGCTTGATATGATAAATCACCTTGTCATGTAGTGGGAACCTAATAATCCTATGAATGTCCTCAGGGATAATAATCATCTCCCTAGTTAAGAGCAAGAAAGTGTTCATAACAAGATCCCATCTCTTGATGGGTGCTATGACCATGAATGTATCTCAAGGCACATGTTGGTAGTGCCTCATAGCCCCCAGCCCTACCTCCTCCATATAGGCCTAGTCCTCTAGAGTCATCCCTACATGTATCTCAAGAAAGATGCATGACATGGCGTCACACATATGAATCTACTCCTTGGCCTGCATCATATCAAACACTTGGCTTACTCAATGCTATTCTTGTCTACCCTAGCTTTTAACTCACCCAACCTATTCTACCTATTTACCCACTAAGTATACCATCTAAATACCTACAAGATTTGGCTACCTATCAAAACCCAAACCATTTTTACCTCATCTATTTTTTAACACTTATTAAAAACCTTTTCTTTAATGGGTGACCATTAATGATCATGGTGATCATCGACAGTTAGGCACCAACTTTTTATATGGGTGTCAAGCATCGATGATCAAACCTGACCATCGATGGTCACCATGGGTGTTCCATGGTTAAAATGCCTAAAACCTACCACACCAAATTATATTCTAAAAATCATGCAATACAACCCCATTTGCTACCCCTAACACTCACACACCTCAATTTCCCTACCCCACCCTAACTATTTCTATTTATTCATGCGAATTTGCCCACAAAACCCTACTTAGGGCATTCCATCCCAAACATATCATTCCTATCATAACCCTAACCCCCTAACCAAATTCAATTAAATAATATCGTGCCTATCAACCAAATTCAAGACATCACCTACCTCATTTCTTGATCTCTATCGAGGTTGAAGCCCTTGAACAGTTGTATGACCATGCCCATGTGATCCCTGCATCTTAGGTCAATGAAGATCAAACCCACATGCCTATAACTAATGAAAAGTCACCAACTTAGCAAGAAATCTCTACACAAGCACCACAATCACTAGAGCAAATTCAACCAAGTCATAAAGTTATAAATGATAAAAAGTAACTTTGTTTTCACTTTTTACCCTACAAATTTTTAAGGTTTGGCCTAGTCATCGATTGTCAGGGTGACTATTGATGGTCACCTTTTGGGATCCCTGACCATCGATGATCAAGATACCCCAAATTTACACATTTACCTAGAGCAACCCTTCTTCGCTAAACCAAGATTTACCCACTTTTGGAGATTACCTTCTCTAGCCAACCCTACCACCTCATCACCTCACCATTGGTCTATTTAAAACCATCCAATGCATAATTTTAGATAATTTTTGCTTGGTCTTTTGACCATAGAGATACCATTACCATGTTGACCACTTTTGATCTTGCACTACCTCATTCATATCGACCCACTTGTGTCTTTTTTAGAGTACTTCCTACCTTAGATACTCACAACACTTAACCAATTTGTGTTTTCATCAGGAGCACTTCCTACCTTGGATACCCATTGGTAGCATATAAATTGCTTAGGAGGCTTGTATTTACAAGTATTCCCAGCCACCACACCTATAGGTGGTCACATGATTCACTTGTCTTTCTTGGCACTAACCCTTATTTTTACCAACATTGGCAACCTAGTCTATGCATGTGTAATGTCCCCATTTTCGGTCGCTTCAGTATTGTAGTTGGCTTTGGCTTTCTCAGTGATTGTTAGCCTTGTCTAAGAGGATGTTTGATATTGGTGAAGAGCTCAGATGGTCTAGAGGACTCTTATGCCACTTTTCAAAGTGATTTTTAACTTTTGGTGCATTCTCCAAGATTCTTGGTGAGAGCGTCTATTTATAGCAAGTCACCCGGTTGGGTTCAATTTTCATTATTCATCATCGGTGTCACTCCAGTGTAGTTAGATTTTGATTCTGATACTTTTCGACAGTTCTGTAAAAATGAGTGTATTAATGGTTATATTTTAATTAAATTACTAAAGTTGCTAATAATTTATTAAAATATTTAAGAAGGCCCTTAGTATTATAGTTCATTAGAACCAAGTTGAGATGCTTTGATTCATGGATGCATTAAACAAGGACCTTGTGTGTCAAAATATCATTATTTTAATGAAAAGGTCATTTTTAGAGTTAAAAATGAAGCTTCTGGAGAGTTTGGGAAAAAAAGTATAAAAGAAGGTTGAGAAAGTCTTTTGGAATTCATTCAGTCAACGCCTTTCTTTATTTTCCCATTGTGGATCTGTAACTTGTTTGCAATAATTTTCCACGGATGAAAACCCTTGAGGAAAGAAGGTGGATTGGATGAAAACCCAATTGCATCTCGGAGGTGAATTCATATAGAGTTCACAATTGCACTTCATTGGAGAATCATGAGTTTGGAGTAGAAATTGCATATCAATTTTGGAGCAGACTTTGATCAAAATTTTGGAGCAAATATATATTATCTTTGGAGTAGCATTTTGATCAGAATTATAATATCTTTTGGGAGTAGAATCTTATCATCCCTTTGAGCAGATTGAGGTGCCATCATTTGAGGTCTTGTTGGCATGTTAATACTTCCATGGGGTTGGATTTGCATATGTGTTGGTCTGATTTGTAACAACAGGGATTTGGACTATGTTCGGGTATGTTTGAGTCCATAAACTTGATGTAATTGCAATTCTGGATAATCTTTTTCATAGCAACAGTCATTTGTATTCAAAACACAGAATTATATGTCATTTGTTTGTATTGGATGGTCATATTATGTGTTTGAATTTAGAGTTGATGTTATTTCCATAAGGGCAAATAATTGGCATGTTTATTTGTGCATTTGACATACATTTATTCACTGCCAAAATCATTTATAAATTCAGAACAAAAAATTAGATTTCAGATCTAGGGTTTAGAAAGATAGATATTCAGAATTCTAGGGCAGAAATTGGAATCAAAGGTGCAAAAAAATCAAATCAGAACCTAGGGTTTTGAGCAAAAAACTGAAGTGCAAAAATTAGGGCAAAATTCAAGTTTTAAAAATTAGTAATTTAGGGCAGAGCTCATTTGGGATATTTCAGCATGATCTTGGTTATCACATCTTTTTGTCTAACTTTATGCACAAGTTTGCATCTCGAGTGCCCAACTTATCATTTACTCATTTCCATTATCAACTACCATTTATCAAACCTTGACCAATGTTAGTTTCACCTCATTGACTCCTGGTTTGAGGGGGAACACCTCCTCCTACTCTCAAGACAAAGAGACCTTTGACTTGTACTCTATTTTTATTTTATAGCTCATTCACACAAGTAGTACAATAAATAGGGGCAAAATGTAGACACCAAAAATGTACACACCTATGCTTCCAAATGTTGATAAACCCTCGAATATACCTAGGACCCTCTTGGGACCAATTTAAACTAATTTGGCCTAACCAAGCCCACCCGTAGTCAGATTCACAAGTTGACTCAACTTGGCCTTCAGGACCTCTTTCCTTTGGCACTTAACCATCGACGATCAGGGTGATTGTCAATGGTCACCATAAGAAACCCTGACTATTGATGGTTAGGGTCCACCTCCTTAACAAAGCACATGCAAACCACCTATATTTAGATTATCTAAATCTTGTTGTGAGCCTTTGCATGGACAATTTACATTTAGATGGCCTATTTACACCTTCACTTCCACCTCTTGTTTGTGACTATAAGAGAGAGAGGCTTGAGAGGTCAAATCCATCTATAATAGTTATCAAGAACTCAAGGATCTAGGAGTTTTCTTTTGTAGGTCAATCAGGTTAATTAGCATTATCAAGCATCATCAGCAATCTCATTGAGAGCTAACTTGCTATCACCTCTCAAGCAAGTTCTTGAGTACCATTACTCTACTAAAATTAAACTAGATTCCACCAACAGGCTAATTGCTTCAACCACTCACTAAATTAACTTCTGGTAAGATAACTATTTGTTTATCAATATTCATGTACTTTATTTCCATTTTACAATTAGTCCAACCCTTGTCCATCTCTCAGAATCCATCTTTTGGACCCTGTGATTTAGCAATTAACAACTTAGATCTTCACACAGTAACTGTCAATAGTTGACTCAATCACTGATAGTCTACATAACCACTCATAGTCATCTTGACTGTCGATGGTCACTTTAATTGTTGACGGTTACCCTAACCACTGATGGTCATTGTGGTAGTGAAAACTAGCAAGTTATTTTTTCCCACTTACACTTAACCAAACCCAGTTTTCTATGTTTCTAATCACTCATAGACCTCTTTCATATTTTTTGAAGCATACCCCAACCCTTTAGCACTAGTATTAATTAGGTTATCACTAATTTCATCATTTCTAGTCTATTTTATCAAACAAACATTCTTGTGTTCAATTTTAGTACCTTTTGATTATTGATGCAAGTACCTTCTTTTTATTTTTATGAACTTAATTATTTAAAATGTGTGTATTGACATCACCTAAAGAAGCCCTCACTTCCAAGATCTAGCTATCTCTAGGTAATCTACCCAACTATCTATCTAACAAACAAGTTTGTTTTAGTGATTTTTTATCTACAGGTCTTCCTTCCAAGCCAAGGAGGAGCTCTTCACAATATTCTAATTCAACATGTGTACAAACAAATAAGTTTTTCAACCACACCTGTATCGAGTTTATTTTCTCTCTTCCCTAGAACTTAGAGTGAAAATTTATATGAAACACACCTAATTATTCTTGGAGTCTCCTTTGATTCGTTGAATAAAACTCAACATCATTTTGCAAGAAGCATGTAATGTGTTTATCAGTGTCAAACACTTGCCAAGAAACTTAATTATTAGGTACAAAAGGTTTGATAATGATCTTAATATGATACTATTTTCCCTCTTCTTTTATGGTAGTTGGAGTATTAAAATGAGATCCTATGGCAAACAGTCTATTAGCATGATTATTTTACTCCCTTGGGACTGATTGAATATTGAATACATTAAAGTCTTCAATCCAGTCCCATACCCTATGCCTATATGACTTAAGCAAAGGGTTCTTGGTAGTAACCACATTCCTCACCTAATGCACAACCAATTCACTATCTCCATATACTTGCAAGTTCTTGATTCTTTTTTTCCTTACCCATTGAAGGCCATGAATTAATCCTTTATACTCAACCACTTTACAAGTACAACTAAAATGTGATATGTATGAATCATAATACTATTGTTTATATGGGGATATCAACATAACATCAACCATTATAACAACTTTACATCTTGAACCATCAAAAAACATCTTCCACAACTCATCCTCTTTACCCTCTTCCTTGGCAAGTAGAGGTGTTGGTACTCCTTCATGTATATAATACACTCCCAAATCAGTTTCCTCCATAAAAACATAGGGATTATGCTCATAAATATTAGTGCCATATTCATCAAGGAACAAATCTAAAATACCCTCAAGTTTAGAATAAGTGTCATCATCTACAAAAGAGTCCTTTTCTTTATGGGCCACACAATTTAGATAGGAACTTATCTAAATGTAAGTCTCAATATGAAACCTTGGAAGGGGTTGTGTCATAATTATCACCTTGTCCCCATACCTAATTCTAAATGCCAAAAAAGACTAGTTAGCTAAGAGATAGCCACCTATCTTGGTTGTGAATTCCATTGATAGGCAAATTGCAAAGTGGGTTGGGAGATCAACCACAACTATGTCTTGAAAGATAGGAAAACTATGAAAATCATGAAAGGAAACCTTCAAGCCTTCTATAAATCCTAATATATTTTTAGGTTTACCATTTAATTGAAGGACCCTTTTACTATGTGGCTCATATTTTAGGCCTAGCTTGTCAGTTACAACTTTGGGCATGATAGAATTAAAAGCTCCACTATTGACTATGCAGTTGTGTACCAACTTGTCACCTATAATGAGGGTGAGGTAAAATGGTAGAGGTTTATTAGCCCTAGTGTATGGTTAAATAATGGTACTAGTAAAAAGTTACAAGAGCAACATGGCCATGATTTTGATTTAAGGGTGAGACACTAGCAACGATAACAGATAACTACTTTTGTAGGAGTTGTTTTTTACTAGGCATATGAATAACATCCCAAAGAGAAATAGATGTTGTAGTGTTTTTCAAATAATCTAAAATGTTTAAATAATCCATAGCTACTTTATCTTGGGCTCTTGTAGGCAAAAAATTAATTGAAACTCGATGAATAAGAGTAAACCTTACCATATTTTAACTTGATGGAGATGTAGAAGTTTTTGGAATTGTCACACTTACAACTATATCTTATTTCCTTGAAGGAGGATTGGATGAGCCTATGGCCATGATACTACCACATCCTAGATTCTTCCTCTTTGCCCTCATATTATCTATAATAGAGGTTCCTTGATTTAGCATAAAAGTGTCTTTAACTAGAAAATTGGTGAAGATCTCTCCTTGAGGTTGTCAATCCTCATTAACTTGCATCATCAACTCATCCTCATTTGATAGAAAGGGAGTAACTAATAGTTGAGCCACTAGAGCTTTCTCTCTATTCTCATTGGAATCCATGAATTTGTCTTGTTTCCAATCTTCTCTTTGCACCAAATTACTATGAACTGATACCATCTCCCTTGCATCAATGGTGGAGTTAGGATTGTATGCATTGGTAGGCCTATGTGGATTAGGCTACCATTGGCCTCTTTCTCTTCCATATTATTGACTATATGGATAAGGATTCTAATAAGCACCTTTCTACACATTTCCTCTCCCAAGCTTGGCTTCCAACCATTGAATATATGCATATTTATCCATGGTATTATTTGCCTTCTTAGGAACAGACTTGGGCTTGGTATTAGAATTAGGAATTTGAGCCACTTATAGAGTATTAGCATAAGCATGAAATAAAGGAGGCATAAACACTTTAGGTGGAAAATTTATATCTTGGATGAGATTATTTTTAGCTTTGATAGCAAGCTCATATGCTTTAGGGAGGGTAAAACCACTCATAAATTGAAGCATGACAGAAATTTCAGTCCCAATGGCTTTCAAATAAGTAGGGAACACAAAGCTAACATGTGGTCTCATAGGAGGAAATCTATGCCAAGTCTTCTGAAACCTTTTGTTGAAGTCATGTAATGTTTCTTTGGATCCCATTTTTATCATGTTAAGCTGATGTATGAGAGAGGTATGGTCACTTTGATTTCCAAATCTAGAAGTCAACAACACTTCAAACTCATTCCATGTTATGATGCATCCACCTTATAGATTCTTATACAAATCAAGAGCCTTCCCTTTAATGGACATGGCAAGGAGTCTAATGGTAATGTTCTCTCAAATAATATTATGAAAACTACAAAATTTATAAACATATTCAATGTGCTCACTAGGTGTAACATGACTCTCACCATTGAATGTGGGAACACCTTTTGTAGCATTAGGAGGAATATATCACATACGTGAAGTTGAATTGGATTATTAGTATTGAAATAATGAAAAGAATGAGGTTTAACCATGTCTTCTTCTTCAATATCTTCAAATTATTTAGCCTCTCCAACCTCTTCCTCTCTAGAAAAATCTACTTGTTCTTCAAAGGGTAGATTAGGATGTGGCTACTAAACTTCTAGAAGAATTTTAGGCTGAATGGGTGAGTTAATGGGATTGAATGTTTTAGTAGATAATGACCTAGTGAGAACCATGAATTATGAGGGCATGTTTATAACAAAATAATGGCCTTGAACTAATTTTACTTTGAAGGAGTTATCAAATACTAATTAGCACACCAATTTTTAACTGATGTTTGTCAAGGCCAACATTCATCTTGTCAAGTTATCTTGAAGACAATGGGTCCCACTAGGAATGCTATAAGTATTGTCACCAAATCTTGCATCCTATAAGAAGTTGTTCAATATTCTTCCATATTTGGGCAACATGGGAACATTTTTAGGTGTGTGGGTGTACCTATATGAGAAATAGGCCTCTAGATTTAAGGGCTAGCTCCCTGAATGTATCTTGAAATGATCTTATCTATACCAACTAATTACTTATGTGGAAAAGAGTTAGAGAATGCATGAATTGAACTTGATCTAAAGGAGGTGATGCACAAAATTTTAAAGATTCACTCTCAAGATTGAACTCATTAGCACACTAATAGACAATGAATAGAACTAATGTAATGTATACAATGGTTTCCAAGAAATAGTGTTTCACCTAGAGGTCGATTTTATGGACTTAAGCTTGAGGGAAATGAGGGTAAGGCTTGGTTGGAAGCACTTAAAGTCAACTATTACTCTATACCTGAGACATCAACCTTTATACACACTAGATGACTTGCAAGAAAGTTTATTAGCACTTAGATTGAACTTGGACCAAAAAAAGGAAGATGACAACCACTTTTGCATATCAAACAAATGAAAAACACTAAGCACAAATTAGTAAACAACTGAAAAATCTCTATTCATTACTCCAAAAGGCGCATAATACAATTTTTGGTAGAGTCTAGTCATACCAACCTAAGGGATGGATAATAATAGATCAAAGGCTATATTTATAGAATAAAGAGCCTGTAGAGAGAGAGAATTTTGCACTCAAAGAGGAATAAAATAGATCAACTCAAATTGAATTGTAGTTACAACTGCTTCTTCAAATTATTCTCATTCAGATCTTTTTATTGATCTAGGTCACTTAAAGTAGTTGCACATTTACATTATTCCCTCATCGATGCTCCCTAATGGTTGCAATGGTGGGATCAATTTGTTTCAAGTTAGTTCCTAGCATCAATACAGTTAAAACCATCAGATCAAATTGTTATAACTTTGTCATGGTGTTAACTGCTCTTTACTGGTTCGTCATGGTGTATAAGAGTGGAGAGAAGGGTACTTTTCATGTAGTTGGTCCTAGAGATGAAATCGTTGGGGTCTAAGTGTATGCATTCATGGAATCCTTTTAAATTATATCTTTTATTCAAATTGGATCATGATCAAACTCATCCCCATATTCATAGGTCTACTATAGATAGAAAACTAGTCTCAGACTATTGGTTTTCCTATAGTCATTATGTTGATGCAGACCTATAGACTATATATCCCCCTTTATTGATTATATTGAGTCCAAATAAACCCCTTGTATCATTTCAAGAACCAAGGATTGATCATGTGCATAGGTTCTTATTCTAAAAAATGGTAAACACAATCATAAAACAACACTGCAACCCTCAAATATTTGAACTAGAGGTCCATATTCAGCTTTAATGGTGTCCCTTTATGTTCTCAATCACCTTGGCTACATCAGTGTGTCATTTTCATGGAATTTATCCAAGATCCAATAGAGATAGGATGATCCTACAAGACCTATTCATTTTATTCAAAAACCGCTCCTTTAGTTTAATCTTATCTATTGAATATTACTCAAGCTAATCAAAATGCTCTTCACTGTCTCTATCCTTATTATGCCTACAGATCTTTGTTGTTAGATATGTCACTCATGTCATTGATATCCTTGGTATAAATGAATATGGTACATCAATTTCTTACCATGAAGATCCTTTAACATGTTGACTTTCACTCATACTTTTTGATCCAGATGTACAAAGCAATGTAAGCATTTAATCTACTTGGGCCCATTTTTTTGCTAGTTGAGATCACACCATTAGATATTCGGTATGATTGAGTGTTGATCATTTATTTTTATTGAAACCACCTCATTTTTAGTTTATCTCATGCCATTAGATCTCTGATTCATTAATCCACACCATCAGATCTTGTCCAACGTGTAGCTCTTTAAAGGGCCTTAACCTAGGGACCTTTTGACTTGTTTGACCCTAGTGTAAAATATTAGATCTCAAGTGTCAGTATGCAAGCTCATATAGGCCATTATATCTTGATCAACTTTAAAAAATTTAAGGACCTTTTAAACCCAAACTATTACTTTATGGAGCTCAAACTTAACATTAGCATGAATGTCTTATGTTGTAGGTCCAACTTTGAACCCTCATAAATTGAGCTAGAAAGCTTGCATGGACATGAATTTTACAGAGCATGTCCCTAGTATGAAGAACAATATGGAACTATAATATCTTTCTCATGAGGTGTTTTGATATGGATTTATAAAATCCCAAGTGAATTGTTCTATTCATTTATGGATGACATCTTAGACAATCTGGCCCCTTAGACTCAACAAGCTAAACTTTGAAGGCTTAGATCTTGAGATAGAAGACTCATCGAGATATGAAACTTTTAGAGAATTATCTTGGCACTAAGGACATTTATCATGTGTGGTATGATGGTAATGCAAGGATTTTTGAACATTTTTATAAATTACACTAACAAGTTATCTAGTTTGGTTCTTCATGATGTCTTGATGATGGTCTGGTTCACTTGGGCTTGTGATTTAAGCTACTAATTGATATCTAAAAGCTTGAATGAACTTTTTGAGGATTTTTCAAACCTTCTCCATGATCCTAACCTATTGGACACCATGAAAACCTGCCACTTGCATATATGACCTTAAAATGACCCCTAAGACACCAAATGACATAAGGACTAAGCTAGACTATGACCAAAGCTATAATGACATATGAAATGATATCAAATGAGCTAAAACATACCATATGACATTATAAAAATCCCCTATAAAATATTCTAGCTATAGGGGGTTGACCCATTTTGGCTTGAGGTAAAAATGGTCAATATTACCATAATCATCAAACATCAACTGATCATTATCACCTTACACATCATCAAACATTGAAATAACATTATAATAACTAGGGGTATAAAATGAATAATCCACCTATTTAAAAATAGCCTAAGGGGAGATAGGACCACCATGAATCAAAGAATCCACCAGCTCCTTATGAGTTGACAGCCAAGTATTGGTATTAATCTTATCAGAATCAGAAGATCCAACCCAATCATAAAAATTCACTCATCTGCTTGTTCAAAAAAAATCCTTCATCAACTCCCATTCATTATTATATAACTGAACCTCAGTGGTAGAGTCCTAAGTAACTCTCCAATTTGCTAGTTTTGACCATTTAGGAAAGCCACTTATATCCAATAAGATGCTTTAAGAGATCTTTAACATCCCAGTTTGTATAAATGTTTTTAGTTGATCTTGAGGAATGTTGAGCTACAAGAAAATTTGCAAGGAAAAAATTCTAGAGACAACTTCAATGTAGAAATTAGTAAACAACCTTGCTTCAAACTGAAAAAAATCCAAGTTGTAACATCCCCACTATGATCTAATTAGAAATACATTATTTTTTTAAATTTTAATACAACATATTCTTTCATTAGATTACACCATGAGAATCTAAGTATTGATCCAGATAAAATACTCTAAGTATGATAATTGTAAAGAAGCACATGACATCATCCATCACTAATCACTATCATCATTTAAAACACATCACAATTGAATATATAAAGTAATTACTGATATCCATCCATGGTCGGGACAACCATATAGCCATTGTTGTCAATATACAATAAGTAAATAATTACATTTCATCATGGATAATGTTTCAATAATAATAATAATAAATACAATATAATGTGCAATATATAAGATACATGGATCTATGGAGCATGAGTTCCCTAAACTCTGATATCTATGGCAATCTCAAGTGTCATCTCTAAAGAAGTACTATTATGGGGAGGGAGAGCATCATCTGAATGCTTTTTTACATCACCCATGAACCATCGATCCCCCACATAATCCCCCATCAAGGAATGACCCTCCTATCATAGATGAGTTGATAGTGATGGTGGAGGAATTTAGAGATATTATCTAGTACATGTGTGTTATATGATTTCTAAGAACATGTTGTATACCATAAAGAAATCTATTCTAACATGATATCTGACAAACATGTAAATCATACATATGAAATGATAATGTCTAACTAATGTTACTTTAGCCAAAGTTTTTAATATTCATTTATCTCTAACATCAGTCAATTTTAAACACATCACTTGATCAAATTACCTTCATCTAGCATTGGTGATGCTAGTAAGCTAGTGAAGTTTGTCTCACTACTTACTCAATACTATCAATGCGAGGTTTGGTTAACATAAATATAACTAACAGATTCTTATAGATTACTTCCTACTAGAAGTCATAAAATATGTTAACCACATAAATATTCAAAATGCATACATTTAGTTTGTCAAATTATGAATGAATCACCACTATATTATTTGTCATGTAAGTAGTAATAAGCAATATAATTATAGTTCATACCATCTGGGTATTTTACACGTTAGATTGCATATTTCTAGTTTTTGAAGTAGATACAATAAATTACATTATATGATAAGTAATCATAGTCCAAAATTATCATGTACATTCTAATTAATTTCAATAGCCAGTCATAATAAAGTAGTCATAAATTAAATAAACCATAATCTTCTATTCAAACAACTAGTTATCATTCAAGGAGTATGTATTCATGTAGTTATAACTGTTTGACCCAACACACCAATTTATGTCATGTTTTTATATGAACACTTAAATACGCACATATAGGTATAATTATTATATAGTTTATATAAATATTATAATCTACAAACAAAGAGTTGTTTGTACCTACAAGAATCCTCAACTTAATTCTAGTTGGTGTATTGGAGAGTTTATATTAAATAAAAGCTTACGAAACTTAGTATAAGTGAATATTAACACCATAAAATCATAACAAAACGTTTATGTCAAATTCTATATATATAAATGGAATAACATCCATTACCATGCTCAAAACTTAGTTACCAACATAATATAATGATATACCATAGATATTTATATCCGGATACTATAAATAGAGTGTACATACTATGATTAAATATGTTTAACTCAGTACCATCCCCACTATAGAAGCCTACCATACACATATTAACATTTTTATAATTATCATGAGATTTATAAATATAAATATCCTAATTAATTATACATGATTTAACATTGCCAAGTCAAACTTAACTATAAGAGGATATCCTGTCGATAACATTAACAAATCTCATAACTACTATGATGTCGATTCTGATAAGATATCTTAACAAATATGGTATAATATTAATGTTTAAATATTAGCAAATTTTAAGGATATTTTAATTACCCATGATAGCCAAACTAAATACCATATATACTGGATACCTATAGAATTAACTACACTTATAAATTGGCTAAATATGGTATATTTTATTACTTAAGATGATTCATTAATTAGATTCCATAAATTATATTTTATAGTCTAACAAAAAGCACAAGAATATACCTAATAGCTAAGTTTAATTAGTGGCATAACTTTGACCATTATTATATATGAATGAGTGATCGAAATTGTACATGTTTTTATATAATAGTCTGGTTGCAGAAAGCAAAAAACCATAGCCTTTATATTGAACAAAACAAAACTAATATATATAAAAATCTATACCACGATATAGAAATAGTGTTTTAACTAAATCTAATCTAATTACTCAATTTATGCAAAATGTGACAAGGTATCATATATGGAAGTGTCTGTACATGTGAAACCACAGGTAACATGTAACATTCTGGTAAAATGTTTACAGTTATAATTTTTCGATAATGCTTCTTGGGACTTATATTTTATGATATCCGATAACACTTATAATTTCCTGATGAGACTTATATGTTACATGTGATAAACAATTTATTGGGATTATTAAATAACATGTAATAAATACTTTGTAATATATGTCTAGTAAGTGAATTAACTAAGGTTATACAAGTTTGTAGTTGATATATTTAGCTCGCCATTTGTCCATTCTGTATATTGCCTAACATATATTAATGCCCAGGTCGCTAAGTTTAGTTGGTATATGTGATATGATATTATGATTATATCAAATTCGATGTCTGACAAATCTACCATAATCATTACGACATTCCCTATAACAGGTTTTAATATATATACAGTTTTATACCTATAAGTAAATCATTGCATATAACTATCTATTTCGTTGTATGCCTTATAATTTTTTGGAACCTTATATAAACTTATTTTCTCAATGCAATAAAATTGATTCATTGTTCTGGATATTTAAAATAGTTATCCAAATATTAATCACTACTACTCACATGAAGCAATATGATTATCATAGGGCGCTTCATATAATATGTATAGCTTGTAAATATATATACGCAAATTAATAAGTGCAGATCATAGATATAATATATATTTAATATAAATTTAACATATATTTGTAGTTTAATATAGCACAATTTATAGATCTCAGTGCATATTTAGAGGTTTTTATATATATTAAACATACAGTCTAGTCAAATTATATTTTATCTAAGTCATCCAGGGCTTTGTTTTGTAACACTGACATGCCAAACTATTTTATAAAACTGATATAAATTTATTCATTCATTATTGTTTCTATTTAATAATAGTCAATATCACCAGTATGATATTTATAAAACACATTTCACATAAAATTTTACAAAAACATAAAATTGTGCCTACCAAACAATGCTTACTTGAAATCAGAAGATCTCCTCTCTTTTGCGTTGCTTTCCTTTTTTTTTTTCCTCCTTCCTTCAATCTCTATCTATTCTTTTTTTTCATGCTCCACACCCTTCTTTAAGAATTGCATCCCGCTTTATCCTTTTTTCCTCCTTTACATTAATATGGCACTTTTCTTTAAGGCAACCTTCATTCCTTTTTTTCTTTTCTTCTTCTTTTTTTTTTTTTTAAAAAAAAATTATTGACATAAAAAGCCATATCATACTTAGCATAAAAATAACATAGTACAATTAAAGGTAATTGACATAAAGGTAATTTTATTTTTTTCTTTGTTTTTATTCTTATTTATAGATTTTTATAATTTTTTAATAATTATTAATTCGATTCTTATCCAATTACATTTTCTTCGCTTTATTTCCTATTTGTATATTTCTAACTTCACAATAACAATTAATTTATCAATTATAAAAAAATCATTTTATTGCTAATAATTTAACATAGGAAATCACCACAGTCAACCATTGGAATATTTGTTTTGGAGTTATTGGCCTTGAGGAACTTAAATAAAAACATAGACCCTTTATCACCAAGCTTAAGCTAATTCAACCTAAAACGAATTTGGGTTCCCCTAAAGATGAAGGATTGGTGCTACCTAAGTTGATGCTTGAGCAATGAAAGACTATCCAAAAGATTATCATTACTAGGGTCATTTTGAATCGCAAGCTTCGTAGTAATCAACTTTTTTTGGGAATCAAGAACCACTTTCCTCCTCTTCTTGGCTTTAAACTGACCAAAACTTCTAGAAATTTTCTTGAAAAGGTCCATGCAAGAGTTCCACCCATCAATAAAAGATGAGGATTTCAAATTTATTTTTCCAATATTGTAGGAAGCACAAAATCCATCTCTAAAATCAACATCTTTTAGGTGAGAAACATTGAATTTATACAAACCATTCCAATCTAAGATCTTATCAATCTTAACAATATTCACATACACCTCAATCTTGATTGGATAATGGTCAAAAATGGTAAAAGGGAGAACCTTGATAGGGTTAGAGCTAGCCTTTTGTTATACAAAAAATAAAACCACTAATTAAGCAAAATCTGTCAAGTCTAGAGTATACCCTCCCATTATTATGTTGGTTATTATACTAGGTAAACCAAATACCTTTACTTTGCCTTTTAGAATTTTCTAAGGGATCAAAAAAATTATGCATCCTTTTAAGTTTAGATCAACAAAAAGGCTTGTTTCCCTTCCAAAACAACGGATCCCCACCCTGTTTGTCCTCTTTCTCCTCAACCATGTTAAAGTCTCCCCAAAAAATCCAAGGGATAGCTTTGAGGTTAGAGGCCATCCAATTCCAAAGATCCAATCTATCTCTATTGTCATTTGAAGTGTAGATATTGCATAATCCAAAACACTATCTATCTTTTTCCATGATAATCCAAATAGCTCTTTGTCAAGGAGATGAATGTTACAACCCCTCAAGTTGTACTTAGAATAATGTAGTTTAAAAAAAAAAACTAATTACTAACATTAATGCCACTAAAACAAACTTAACAACTTAACCAATATATATATATATATATATAAAACAACTCTAAGGAAAGTAAATACATTAGGACACAACTACGGCTAGTCCCAAAATACAACTACTGTTTAACATATACAAATGAAATATAATTACATTTCCTTTAGGCCTTCAGACTTAATATAAAATATAGGTACCAAGCTCTCCAGAGCTCAAGTCGAACCAACTCATGTATCGTTGACAATCTCCAGTGTGGTCTCCAGATAAGTAGAACTACTGTAGGAAGGGAGAGCATCATCGAAGCACTTTTCCAAACTAATTATAAAATAATGATCCCCTGCACAATTTCATATCAAGGAATGACCCTCCCTTTATGGATATGTAGATGGAATGATGCGAGAATCTAGAAGATAAGCTAGTACCCAAGTGTGTACGATACCATAAATTTAAAAATGTAGTGTATCATAGAAACCCGATCTATTACAAGATATTGCACTGACATGTAAAATATACATTAAAAAATATAATTTCTCACCAAACATTATTTAACCACATGATTCATACTAAACACATTCTCCTAGCAATCATATCATGTCACAGGGTAAACATAGGAGTAAGCTAAGTATACTTTTATTCCATCCACATATGAATGAATCATACATTGTTATTTAACTCAAATATGAATTAATTCTTACAGTTCATACTAGCCAAGTATGTTTTACATTCATAATAAATTGTAGATTTTCTCACTACCACAATAAGATCAAAACAACTACACCTCATGATATCCCATAATATCATAGTCTAGTGTTCTAAATATAACTACTAGTTTTTCCATTATTAGACATATTAAGTAATCATAAATACATAGAATCATAAGATTTTATTTAATCAAGTATATATAATAAAGCAAGTCATATAAATACATAAAATTTTAACCTAACATTTATTTACACTCTAGATATTGTATGCATGCATACATATTATCCTACTAGCTACTACAAACATGTTGTTCAAGTAACTAATACATGCATTTAATCAGTTAATGTAGGTAAGAGTCTAGACATACAATGATAGTATGTACCATCTGGGCATATAATTTTTAAGCTAAAGAATTCTTTGATATTTCATACTATCATAGCTCATTATGCATGAGTACTCTACTCAAACATGATCTTACAATCTTTCACTATAGTTAATAAACAAGCAAGCACAAGATTATACCACTCAGGTATACCCTAGATTTTTTTTATTAATAAAGAAATCATAACTTCTAAGCACACAACTTGATATTTTTTTAATATGTTTTACTTATATATAAATATATGCCAATCACTAGTACATTTTAGTCTACTTATATTAAGTACCATTCACTAGTTTTCATTATTGTAAGCATATATATAACAAAAATCTATTATACTATTTACAAAGTGTTAAATAATTAATAACCAATTTATTATATAATATTTTATTCTAACAACTTAATATAATTCACCTCATTCCTCTCTGCAAGATCTAATTTTATTTTAGATATTATAACCATACTAATTCCATTGAATGACTATTTATAAATCTCATGTTCAACATATACTATTCATAACTTAAATTGTTTTCATTTGATGCATGACATCATGTAAGATTTTCATTATCATCTCTTTTAATTTATAACATATATACATAGATGTATACATACATGCATATATACTTGACGATGTGTATAAATAATGTCATCAAGGAAAACAACGCTATTGACAACAAATCTCGAATTTGCCATAAGGATCAAATAATCCATGTTAGACGCACAAGTCATAAATGAGTTCCAAATTCAAATATATACTTTGAATAACTCATACCTAAAGCTCACTATCAAACATTTTTAAGGAAACTAATAATTTCATTAAATTATTCACAATCACATTCATTTACTAGTTTATACCAAATTGAGTATAAAGTTCCATAATCCATTATACAAAAATCTGAGGCAAAATAAATAAAGTTCCATTGAACATTTTGATCCCAACATTAAGGAAGAAATATAACTTCCTTTGCTATTTTCTAGTGACTATAATGAACCTCAACATTTCAATATATATTTAACTCAGCATTTATAATATTTTTAACTCAGCGCTTTTACTAAACTTTAAGTCAGCTTTTAAAATAAAATTATTGTTTTGGAATTAGATAATCGGCCAATGGTATACCATATAATGAAATTTTAAATAACTAATTTGGTGTTTCATTATATTGACATTGAGTTTCAATTTATTGACACTAAGCATTTTCAATTTTGGGCTAGCAGTTCTAATTCACATTCTCAACAATTTGATTAGATATTACAACATATTAAATATCCAATGACTTAAATACATAGCTATTTCTATTTTTATATTCTACATTCCAACTTTATAGCTAAAGCATTTAATATAAAGATTAGCAATGTTTTTCAATTAATATACATAGTAATTTATTAATATACTATAATGATTTGCTAATAGACTTTAACAAGTTAATAAAGGTGTTAGGTTGTGGAGCTAAAAGCTTCACTGATGCAAACAGGGGAGGAGGTTGCTAAGAGGTTGCTGAATTGCAGAGCAACTGGTGTCAATCTGATCAGCCGACGTCAGTTAGATTAGTGAAGAGAAGCAACTGACGTCGGTCAGGGATCGGCCGACATCGGTCACCTCCAGGCAGACAGGAACCGACGTCGGTCGCCTGTGTGGTTCAGAACTGTGAGTGTTACGGACAGTTAGTTAACGAACCAAGTGTTTGCATGTCAAGAGCCAATTTTAGACTTGAAGCTACGGATCTAATTATTGTAATTAGGTGTCTAATTATTGTTTGCATGAGATCTATTTAAGAGACTCATGGGCTGTATTGTAAAGTGTGCTAGTTTGAGTTGAGCAAAGTCAGCTCCTTCTATGTGTGAGGTGAGCAAGGGTGTTCCTCCTAGTTCCACAGCAGTGCCAAGTGTGGGTGCTGATTTTAGAGAATCAGAAGGGTTCTTCAGGTGTGTAGGATCTTGGTTGGCAGGTGTTGTAAGGCCACGTTTGGAGATCTACATGGTGTGTGTGTACGAGGTCAAAAGAGATCTGCAGGTGACAGCAGAATCAAAGGTGAAAGCAACACATCAAGAGCAAATAGAGGAAGGCAAGGTAGTCCCTTTCAGGTAAGTAAGATTAGGTTGATCTGTAGGTGTATGTGGGTGCAGGATCCAGGTTTGTAGGTGTGCAAAACCAGATTGATTTGCAGGTGTGCAAGATCAAGGAGGACAGCAGCACAATGGGTAGCAAGATCAGGGGAGATCTACTTGAAGTATGTTGAGTACTTGGAGTGCATGGAGCACTGTTGTACTGGCAGTAGTGGATACTGACTGGTTGGAGGTGAACACCAACTCTGTGTTTGAGTTGTGTGTTGAGACCGTAAGAGAGAGAGCTTTGAGGGAAGGTTTATTGTTTATGCCTTAGAGGTGTGGGAGATCTAGAGGTGTGTAAGGAAGAAGAACTGTGGCAATCTTCTTTGTTGTATTTCCTTCTAAAGAGTTTTAATACAATTGTGTATTGTCTCTCATATTCTGTGTTATTTCTAAATTCTAGTTACTTGTATATTCTGGTTAATTTCTGCATATTAAGTTGCTTGGTAATTAATTGTGTGCTTCCATAATTCCCAACAAAGGTGGTGGTAGAGTTTTTGGTTGGGTGTCTAACAAAGTGGTATAAGAGCTAAGGTTGCAGGGAGCGATTTGTGTTTGATTACAGGTCACTCTCAGGGGTTTCTAATTGAGTGAGAGTAGAGCAATGGCAGAAGAAAGTACACTAAGAATGGAGGAATTGAAAAGCACAGATGATCACTTACGGTGTTATGGAAAGAAAGAGCAGGTAAAGAAATATTGTTGGTTTGTGGAAGATCAACATGAAGGAACTGAAGAAGCAGATGTTGCAGGTGATGTGGCACAGGATGCTTTGGTATGTTTCTTGGATAAAGTAGAATCTTGTTTTATAGATTCTGTTGCCTCTTTCCATGCAGTCCGAAATAGAGTATATTTTCATGGTAAGGTCTTCAAAGACTTTTGAAAGATTTATTTAGGGGCTGGTGTGCCTTGCCAAAGAATTGGCAAAGGGGAAGTGAAGCTAAAATTGCAGGTGGCCAACACATGAGTGTTGAAGGAGGTCATGCAAGTCCCGGTCTTGAAGATAAGGCTAATTTCTTCAGGAAAGTTGGGTGATGAGAGATGCACAAGAACTCTCACAGTGGATGCACTTGAATTAGCTGGTGGTAAGAAAGCAGGTACTTTTTATCTACTTGCTTATATTATTGATTCTTCTTCTATTGCAGAGACATGGCTTTGTAGGCTTGGTCACATGAGCAAGAAGGAGATGCATGTTCTTAAGAGGAAGTCAGATGTCTTTGACAGACTTAAGAATTGGAAAGCCTTGGTGTTTCTGGAGGAGATGGCAGACAGAGATTAGTGGAGAAGGCTGGATACCTCTAAGTAGAGCAGTTTGGACAGGGATTTGATTCAAAGAAAGCTCACAGGTAAAAAGTCGTCACTCACAGGAAAACACAGGTACCGGCATCGGTCAGGAGGAACTGACGTCGAACAGATAGGTGCCGATGTCGGTCATATGTAGACCAGAGCCAGTGATGTCGAGCAGGGTAAGATCGACGTTGGTCAAAAGGATCGACATCAGCGGTAGTAAGACTGACTTCAGTTAGGAGGATTGACGTCGGCAACAGGGAGACACTGACGTTGGTAGGGTCAGTAGTTAGGATAGGGGCATGGAACCGACATCGATCGGATGCAAACTGTATAGTGACCGAGGTCGATCACTGTAATAGATTTTGGATGGACAGCAAGCTGTCAAGGAGTCTCAAACACCCATATGAAGGATTGAAAGTGGTAAGTAAGCCTCAAATTTGTTATTCCTCTTCTTTATACTCGTTGTTCACTACAGAGCAGGAAGGATCTAGGAAACAGTGGGAGCATGGCAGGAATATGATGCAGAACCAAGCAGGAGATTTGGTAGGGTTGTCAGCCGAAAGAAAGCACTAAAAGATGAATGGATACCTTAGTTAAAGAATAGAGTGAATGGATACATGAGATGGAAGTCCAGGTCATATGGTCTTGAGGAAGCTGCAGGATAGTGGTACAGGGCTGACAGGTGGTACCAGGTGGATGAAAAAGCAAGATTTTAGTCAATGTCAGTAGAACCATTGTGTTTGTCTTACCAGGTGGATGATGGTCACAACATTATCTTGTTACTGTATGTGGAGGATGAGCTTGGAGCAGGTTCAGACATACAAGGTTTTGCTGAGCTAAGGGTAAGGTTAGTTTAGTGGCATGTCATGAGAAATTTGGAGCAGCAAAATTCTTTGGCATGAGAGACATGGAAGATCACAGGTTGATTTTGTCTCTAGTGGGAGCTGATGTGAATCAGGTGTTAGCGAGGTTCAATACGTAGGATGCATAACCGGATCACACTAAGGGCTAGATAGTTTAGTGTCTAAAATCACATAAGGTCTAGTATATACCTGAGTTTTTCCAAGCAGTGGGAGCTATCAGAGAGTTAGGAGCCAATTTGAGGAAGTGGGTTCTCAGGTATTTGAGAGGGACCAGCAGCAGGGATTCATGTTATGTAGGGTCAAGACTTCACTACATGGGTTTGTAGGTTCAGATGTGGCAGGTTACTTGGATGACAGGGGGTGCACCATAAGTTGTGTGGTGGTTGGTCTTCAGGATTGATCTTGAAGAGGGATACAAGCCAAGAAACAGATTAGATGGGGTACAGGTATAGGTACAGTGCAACTGTTTATCTCCAAGTGGGAGATTGTTAGGTTGTGGAGCTAAAAGCTTCACTGATGCAAATAGGGGAGGAGGTTGCTGAGAGGTTGCTGAGTTGTAGAGCAACCAGCGTCGGTCTGATCAACTGACGTCAGTCAGATTAGTGAAGAGAAGCAACCAACGTCGATCAGGGATCGGTCGACGTCGATCACCTCTAGGTAGATAGGGACTGACGTCGGTCACCTGTGCGGTTCAAAACTACGAGTGTTACGGACAGTTAGTTAACGAACCGAGTGTTTACATGTCAAGAGCCAATTTTAGACTTGAAGCTGTGGATCTAATTATTATAATTAGGTGTCTAATTATTGTTTGCATGAGATCTATTTAAGAGACTCATGGGCTATATTGTAAAGTGTGCTAGTTTGAGTTGAGCAAAGTTAGCTCCTTCTGTGTGTAAGGTGAGCAAGGGTGTTCCTCTTAGTTCCATAATAGTGCCAAGTGTGGGTGCTGGTTTTGGAGAATCAGAAGGGTTCTTCAGGTGTGTAGGATCTTGGTCAGCAGGTGTTACAAGGATACATTTAGAGATCTACATGGTGTGTGTGTGTGTGATGTCAAAGGAGATCTGCAGGTGATAGCAGAATCAAAGGTGACAGCAACACATCAAGAGCAAATAGAGGAAGGCAAGGTAGTCCCTTCCAGGTAAGTAAGATTAGGTTGATCTGTAGGTGTATGTGGGTGTGGGATCCAAATTTGCAGGGGTGCAGAACCAGATTGATTTGTAGGTATGCAAGATCAGGGAGGACAGTAGCACAATAGGTAGCAAGATCAGGGGAGATCTACTTGAAGTACGTTGAGTACTTGGTGTGCGTGGAGCACTTGTGGAGTGCGTGGAGCACTGGTGTACTGGCAGTAGTGGATACTGACTGGTTGGAGGTGAACACCAACTCTGTGTTTGAGTTGTGTGTTGGGACCGTAAAAGAGAGAGCTTTGAGGGAAGATTTATTGTTTATGCCTTAGAGGTGTGGGAGCCCTAGAGGTGTGTAAGGAAGAAGAACTATGGCAATCTTTTTTGTTGTATTTCCTTCTGAAGAGTTTTAATACAATTGTGTATTGTCTCTCATATTCTGTGTTATTTCTAAATTCTAGTTACTTGTATATTCTGGTTAATTTCCGCATATTAAGTTGCTTGGTAATTAATTGTGTGCTTCCATAATTCCCAACAAAGGCGGTGGTAGAGTTTTTGGTTGGGTGTCTAACAAAAGGTTCAATGATTCATCTAAGACTTCAGTTTCAAATATATAAGCAATGAATTAAATATTCATTAATGACTTTAGCCTTCAAAATACATGCAAATTGATTTATTCTTAAGACCAAGCGTTTAATCAATTACATCTACCAATCAATATAAACTCAGCTATTTATAATTTATGCAACATCTCATAATAGAGACTAGGCCTTTACTTTGATGCATGGCATTTCAATTTATAAGCACCACATTTAATTTATAACTTCATTATTTTACTTAATACTCAACACTTTTATTTTATAAACAGTTCTTTCATTAATTTAACACAACTATCATTAATAAACTCAACATTGTGATTGATATACTTCATTGATTAATTTAATAAAATCAATGTTTATTATAGTGACTTGGCATCATAGATTACTATGAATTCCATATATCGTATATAGTGTATATTACGTAAGCATAATGATGTAGCCAACAACATGGAATGCATTTATACAAAGAAGACACAGCTAACACTGCCAACATAAGACGCAACCAACCATTACAATTTGTCCATTGTAAAGGACTCTGGAAAAAAGTGATATGTAGGTCTATCAAGAAATGAGACTAATCGATTTGTATTCAAAACTTAGTGATTTACAGTCTTATAGATAGTGTTTTAGTTATCTATACTATGTTCTATATAATGGATGGACATTTTATTTTAGAGCTCACTATAAATATTTATAGCATTCTAATAATTATCTCAATGCTTTTATTAATAAACTCAGCATGATATTTTAGGTTGGGAGTTTCCAATCTAGGTTTGGGCATTTCCAATCTAGGGCTGGGCATTTTCATTTATTAAGTGTTTCAGTAAATAAAGCTTTTGAATCTCTAATTAATATTCAACAATCTCAATTAATAGACTTTGTTTGATCATCTTCTTGGATTTTTAATCAATTGAATTAACTTATATTCTTCCATATTAAAATTCAGTCCTTATATTATTTGCAAACAATTGAATTGACTTGTATTTTAAAACGCAAAAAAGTAATTTACATATCCAACCTGGTATTATTTAAAAGATGAATATGTCTTCCTCCAATCTTTCTTTCTTCCATCCTTCTCTTCAATGTATGTGTCCTACTTCCAAAATTCTTTTCTTATTTATAAAACTCCTTCCCTTCTTCTATTGTTGTGCTCTTGCTTTGCAAGTTATTCATTTCAATTTTCCCCTCCATGCATGCCATCTTTCTCCTTTTTAACTTCCATGCAATATTAGCTTTAATTTTTATTTTTTTATAATTTAATTTTCTTAATTAATATTAAACCTCTTAATTTTTGAATAAGAAACATTATGCTACTTAACTCAAGTTATCTAAAATAATAGACAAGTTGACCAATATTAAATAAAGATGTCTACATTTATCTTTCAATGCAATCTCATGCAAGACTAAGCTTAGTTTATTTTTACTTACGGTTAGAACTTTAGGATAACTCAAGCTTCTTAAAAGTAATAAAGGTAATTGTTTATTTATTTAAAAGAGATATAAGTTCATAATTATTTCTCATTTCAAGATAATCATATCTTCAAAACTAGCATTTAAAATATTTTATTCTCAAAAATCAAGATAATTAATTTAAAGGAATCTAATGAAATCAAAAACTAAATCTACAAATAATTATAATTATAAAATATTTTCTTAACTACGTACTAGTATTAAAATATATTATGCATATAATATTTGATATCTAATATGTGTGTGTGCAGGATCACTAGTATTTTCTTTTATCATCACCCATTCATCCCGTCTAGCCTATTCTCTCTGATGATGCTCTCTCTCATCAAGTTTTGAGGGTAGGATCAATCTTTCATCCACCTCACAACAAGTAGATAGCTAGTCTGAGTCATCATATATCAACCAATTATGCAAAACTAACAAATATACATCCTCGATATATAGAATAATAAAATACAACTATCATATCTTATATACTACATTAGAGTAAATTTTAATTAAAAATAGTCCTCCAAGAAAAAACTTTAAAATATGAAATATGACATGAAAACAACGTAAATCACTTAAAAGATGATATCATCCCTTAAGGTTACATCACCTAAAACAAAAATATAATAATTTCTATTAATTATATAAAACTCAATAAATTATGTAAACTAACTCACCTTGGTTAACATAACCTCCTTTTTTAATCCTGTCTCTCTCTTTTTAACGTCAACTGGAAAGAATTTTTGTTTTTTCATCTTAAATCAAAATAAAAGGTAATGATTTTTTGTTTGTTAACATTCAATGCAAATAGAAAATAATATTTTTTTTGGTTTTTAACATTTAATTAATTTTAAATATGATTTAATATGCTTTACTAGAAAACTAGATAAGTATGATTATAGATTGCTAAAAAAGGAGAAAAAGAGTTGGTGTAGCAATAGTGTCGATTCATTATGGAATGTTTGAAAATTTTTGCATCATTCCATACCTTAAACACATTATGTGTCAGTGTTTATCGAATTTGATTCAAATATAAAGTCTTGACTCAAAGATAATTATTTTGCCAATATATTGGGTAAACATATATACTCAAAATACAATTTCCTTGCAAAGGGAATCCTAAGGTCCTTTGATGGAGTGTCACTACATTAAAATGGTTATAGAAATGTTTTTTGTGATCAGAGTCTTATTGAATAGAAGACACAGTTATAAGAGAAGACACAGTTAGCTCATCACAAATATGGAAAGAATACACAAAGAATGTCAAGGGACTTATTAAATCATTTATTGAACACAAAATATACCTAACTGATTTAGAGGTTTAATGATGAAGAACAAAGTGATTATTGTTCTAGCATATTTTAATTCAAGAGAGAATGTCACATAAATGAGAATGAATAACTAAACAAGAAGAATTGGGACAATATTGGTGTGCACCATCCAAGTGCTCATGGGGACCTACGGGGATTGAAAGAGGCATTAGGATGATTCGAGAAGTGTATAGAATCTTGCACATCTAGTTGTTCAAGCTGGGTTTCCATTTATTATGTGTGTTTGTCCCGACTCTCCACCTAGGATGCAATTGGAGCAATTATGAGATTGGTACTACACATATGTGATTATGGGAATTGAAAATTGAAGAAAAGGTAAGGATGATAATGATGGCCAAAAACCCTATGGCTAGAAGTGCATAAATATTGACTATTGATGTAAACACTGGTACTTTGATCAGCCCTCGATGTCCTGCTCAAGATATATAGTAGAGGAATTTGAATAGGTGATTTGAACCAAGGTTAATATGATTTGGGAATGCCACCAAACAAAGTGAGAACAAATTTAGGCCAATGATTCATTTAATGTGGCATCACAACCAATATATTGGCCTCAAACATGAAAAAAATAAAGGATATGGTAGTATTGGTTGAGAATATAAAAGATCTCAAGAAATAAAAGGAACATAGATTATTTTTACAAATTTATGTGAAGATAAGCAAGAGGATGAAGCATCTAGATGTTGGTGAATAATAAGGAAAAAATATTGGAGATAACATCATAGTCGACCTCTCAGGGATAATTATGAACACAGTGATTATTATTCTATCATATTTTAATTCAAGAGAGAATATCACATAAATGATAATGATTAACTAGACAAGAAGAACTGGGAGAACATTGGTGTGCACCATCTAGGTGCTCATGGGGACATAAGGGGATCTAAGTGATGTTATAAACAAAATACCAACATTTTATTTTGATGTACTATGCAATACCAACAAAGCATTTTGTGAGGAGAAAATGAGGGAGAGAGGAGGCTCTCCAAGAAGATGGAGAAGGTTCAAAGAATGAAAAAAAGCTTCAAAAACCCTCTTGAAAGCTGTTCAAGTCCATGAATGGACTGGTTGTAAATAATGGCATTAAATGAATAAATATAGATTGGTTATTGCAATGTTTCCCTTTTAAAATGCATAAATTATTCTCTATACATAGATACATTATTTTAAATAAGCCTTTTTAGGCTATATGCATGCTTAGATTTTGTATACATGAAGGATGGAAGAATTGTGAGTTACAACAAAAGAAAGCAAGATTGAACAATGGTTTTAAGTGAATGTATTAAGAATATTCATTATGGATGGTTACTTGAATATTCTTGCACGCTACAGACCTCTCAAATGGTTGAATAAGCTCTTCAATGTAAAAGAAACACAAAGAAGGTAACTTTGTGATGCACCAATCAAGAAATGAAGGAATACCTGATTCTTACTAAGTGGATTATTCTATTGTTGAGATAGGATTTATGAAGGAAAGTAATGACTGAAATGTAGTTTTAATAACCCCAAATAAGTAGTGAAAATACAACATATAGATTAGGTGGAAATGGTAAGTTGTTTAATATGGTCATACCCTATTTCTGCAATTATAGATAGTTAAGCAACCTTTGGTTTGAATGGTTTATTATCTTGAAAATAAAGTGGAAGTTTCATGTTAAAATTATGGTTAAGTAATTGGTTCTAATATACTATGATGACAAGAATAGGTTGCTCACTTGTGAGTAGGATAAACCTTATTGCTCAAGGAAACACTGCATGCTAATGTAGCTTGTTTCATAATGTTAAAAAAGAAGGAGAATTGAATAAGTGTGAGGGAAACCATATTGATGGATTAATATTGTTTTAAAAATGGTTAATTATATAGTATTATCATATTTTTAACCCACTGATAATATGACGCAAATATACTCAAACACTAAATATTATGGTAACAACTGTCTACAAGAGTAATCCCTGTTTGTAGTTGATTGGTGAGCTTAATGCACTGTGAAGGATCAAATGGGGTAAAATATTATGGTATTAGTTGATTTTTAGTATATTTGGAAGATATATTGATATTTGACGATTCCTTTTTGAGTCTTTGGAATGTCTTTGAAATAGCACAGTTTAGATATACCTTGACAGGCCATTGAAACTTATACAATTGACCGATTTTAGTGATATTTAAATCCGTAAAGCCTTGATTTAAGTCCAAAACTTATTGTGAAAGGTGATAGAAGGTGAAATAGACTCAATAAATTTTATTTAAATGTTTGAAGCTAAGTCCAAAACCTATTGTGATGGATTTTTGTATGGGTGAAATAAACTCAATAAAGTTTATTTAAATGTTTGAAGCTAAGTCCAAAACCTATTGTGATGGATTTTTGTATGGTCTTGGCTTGTACAGTGACCTAGAAACCCTAACATTAGGGTTTGGCTTGTAGAATGAGTTTTCACTATCCAAATGTCCTAAAAATTTGTAATATAGTAAAATTAAACATGTTATAAAGGATTAATTTGGTTTCATAATTTTATAGACTGTACAAGTATAGATTTGAGTAGTGAAGAGGCAAATAAGGGCTAATAAGGCCTAAAAGAGGCTAATTGGGGAATAAAAGAGTCCAGTAGATGGTGTAAATGAATAAATTGAGTGTTGAAATTTCATGAGGAGTTGAATTATAATAAAAATATCTATAAAATGTGTTTATATCTTTAGGAAAGGTAAAATATTGTTCAAACAAAGAGAAGTTGTTTAAGGAAAGGCTACAAGTATAAGCAGGGCATGGAGAGTCTTGGGTGGGGAGTTGAAAGGTGAGGTATGTTTGGGAACTTTTAAAAGGTTTAGATAGATTTGTTGTGATCAGTTATGATCCTCAATAAAATGAAATGACTCCTTAAAACATAAACTAAGTTGTGGTATTTGAAGAATAAAGAGCTTGTCTAGTGTAATGCTATGAGGAAGAAATAGAGGTAGTTGATGAAAGAGTGGATGTCCTGAGACACATGAGGAATGAAAATGTCAGAATAATAAAGGATTGATTCAATATAGAAGTTCCTATAAGATCAAAATTATAGTAACTAAACAAAAAACTATAAGCATAGTGAGTATGAGAATGGGAAGCTAGATTGTGTAAAGTAGAATCAAGGCAAGCCGTAGAAAGGAATTGTGATCAGTTCGAATGGGGAATAGATCATGATGATATATGAAGACTTATCTTGAATAGATATGCATTAAAAAATGACTTTTCTCTCATGATCACAACACATATGTTTGTAACACTCATTACAAAGCTTCTTGACTCTCTTACACCATCATGTTTTCCTCTAACCCTCTTAGACTAGTTTTATCTCTCCTAAACTCTTACACACATTTAAATTTTAAAACATATTCCAAGACATTTATATCTACTATATCCAAAATTTGGATGGATTTCATTAGTTAAACTTCAATTTATAGGTCTTTTAATTTTAACAACCCTGTTCTAGGGTTTGACTATGCTATAGGGAATCGAGAGCTTCATATTGATTATTCATTAAGATTATTGACTCTTTGACTTATATAAAACCTCCTACAAGACTTAAAAAAAATCCTCTAACCTTTCCAGTCATTCAAACAACTCAAACATCATTTTCTTACATGTAATAATTTATTGTGGAGGATTGTGTACATACAAAAAAGGGTTTGATGAAGTTTCAATAAAAAGAATGTGGATTTGGAAAAAAAATGACTTAAATGGAATTGATTATCATTTACACAAAAAAAATTATGAAAAAAATAAATTAATCAACAACACACCTTTTATTCATAATAAAATGACTCATTTCTACTACATAGACCCATGTTCTGTCATTTACAAACTGTCAACTCTTGTGCCCTCGCTAAAATGAATTTTGATCATATGGTTTAAAGTTTCCTCAAGATATCCAACATATCCAAGAAGGTCAATCATGCACAAATAATGATCAATTTTAGGCACAATTCAATTAGAGTTACTCATGCCATTGAAGTATTTACAACCATCATCCACTAAACCTGTATAGTTTCATGCTAATAAAACACAAGCAAAGATTATATGGTCAGGGCATGCTCCATAGTGCTTCATTGCTTCAAATAATTTGAGAGCATCCTTACAAAATCCATTTTGCGCATATCCTACAATAATTATTTTCCATTTATATTACATCTCTTTGATCCATTTTTTTAAATAGTTCATGTGCCTTATTTGTGTTACTACATTTTGCATAATCAAAAGTGCATTCATAACTATGATATTGAATGAAAATCTATATTCAATTATGCTTGTATGGATATCCATAATGTGGACATAATTGGATACTCTATTTGGGAATACTTATCATGGGTTTTAGTCTATGCTTGTACTACTACACTTTTGATTTTGTGCAAGAAAGTGAGAGGCTTATTTAATTAAAAAGTGATTGCCATTGTTGAATGCATGAAATTGTTTATACAATAATTTATTTTATTTGATCCTCATATAAACATTGAATACTTGTAATCCTTGAAACGCATCTTAACCCCTGCTTTACCCACTATGTATATGTAAACTTGATATACAGGATTAGATTTTTACACTATCTGATAGTGAGTATAGTCTTGACTCAAAGGCATAGCTTATTGCATTACCATAGAGGTGAGTGTTCAAGGTATATTGATGTAGGTGCATCACTATAAGTAAGTCAAGTTGGTTGTGTCAAGATTCATTAGTATTAGGAGGTCTTTTCAAACAATAAATGCTTGGTTAGAAGTCTAAAAAGTTAGTCTATATGATAGTTTAAAAGTATTTTTTTAAATATATGCATAATTGGTTATTGTAATAGATCATGCTGAGTTGTAATAGGTTTATTAAGGAGTCTAGAATGTGGATAGAAGTCTTCTAATCCTTATCACAGTCATAGATATATTAAAAGGTCAAATAAAGCAAATTATAACTAAAGTATTGTTAACAAATTCATTCATATCTTTAGAGCAGAAAGTTAGGAGAATATATGTAAAATTTAATTTTGATAAGAAATAATATTTTTAATAATTTACTTTACATTTTCTTACATGTCTAGAAGGGCACTTGAAATTACAACATATAATAAAAATTGTTATAACTACATACATGTCTACTAGGGCAATTGAAATAAAAAATAATATAATGATGAAATAGAACACGTAGTTAGGCATTAAAAAAAGTACATTTTGAAAAATCAAGTTCTCGTATAAATTTGTTGGAAAGTTTCATGTTATTTATTTATCATATATATATTTTTAGGTAAGCTACTTAGTCCATTGTCTCCTAGAATTTTTTTCATTAAAATTGAATATTTCAGAATCAATATTCAAGTTGTGTCAAACAACCTTGAAAATGAACTGTAAAATAGGGAAACTCAAGATTGAAATCTAGGTTTCCTTGATTTTGTATACTCAGCACCTATATTTACACAATCTAACATCATTGCATCTACTTATAATTGTTTATGATTCATGTTTTACATTATTTGGAAGCCATATTATGGATTTTATAATATATGTATTCTCATGGATCCAAAAAAATAGTCCAATGAAGGGTCACAATGTTGGATAGATATTTACACAAGTTAGAATAACAAGAGACTAGAAAAACTAGTAATTTAATGAATTAAAAAAAATTAACAAGTCTATTTTGAAAGAGAACTAAATGACAAATACAAATGCATGGTGCATTCATACACTAATTCAATAGACAACACTTTGAGTGCCTTTGACTTGTTTATATTTTTTGATAACAAATTAATTTGTGTAAAGCATAGGCTATAATCAAAAATTGAATGTATTTTGAGAAGGTGTCAATTTTATGGTTGGTATCTTGCAAATACTGAAGTAAATATGATAGACTAAAACAATTAGCATGTTCAGACTAAGCTTTTCAAGTTTGCTGCTAACAATGGAAACACCTAGCATGTCACCTATATTGAATAACACTATGTCAAGTCTTTGGCATGGACATTTGATAAGTAGAAGACCCACATTCTAAAATCTATATGACTTATGATGAAAAAAAAAATTATTCTTTAGAGGATGATGGCCTTCAAATTATTAAATAGTACACAATTAAATCTTTTGACATAATTAGTGGAATATGCAAGGATTCACCATTAGATCCACTTAAGGTGTACTAAGTTGTTTAAAATGTGGATAGGTTATGGCATTATCTAGTAATCAAAGGCCATTAAAATTTAAATGTTTGCCTTCATGAAACCACTACCTTACAAATGTTGGGAGCTATGATGACTGACTTCATAAAAGGCAAGATAAAGATTATTTTTAGGCCCTATACCAAGTGAGACGCCAATTTGGTGTATCAAGACTTCCCTTATTTAATCCAACATAAGGATTGTCTTTCTATTAATTATATATATTGTCTTTATTAGGTGTATGTACATGTAAGGCTTCTTAATTGATTACATAGTTCTTCATTGATTAGATGCATTTAGAGTGTATGAAATGTGAATAAGTTATAATAAAATATGAAAATCAAATAATTATCGTGTACAACTATATCAATTTTTTCAAATGTAAACTTCTTGAAATTTATGGTGGGAAGGGATTTTTTTGAATTAAATAAATTTTATTTATTTTACATAAACATACTAGGAACTAAAATTAATGGTTGTATTCAAAATAGAAAAATTTTGAGATGTAGAATTGAAGGGATGAGGGAGAATTTAGAGGGAAGATTCAAAATATTGGAGTGATTTTTTTTGTAATTAAGTATCATTGATATGATCCATATCATAGATGTTTTTTTTTTTTTTGAGTTCTCCAAATTTTCAAGGAGTGACAAGAGACCAGCAAGTCAGATTTGGAAGAAGGAAAACTCATTTGCTATCGATTTCTAGTATGATTTCTTCTTTCTATTAAAAAAATATAAGATGTAATACATATATTTGTTTGTTTAAATTTGCATTTTAATTTTCTTTTTTATATATAATTCTAAGAATGTGCTAAAATCTTGTGAGTATAAGGTTTTCTTATCATATGTTGTTTCATTTTTTCTTGCTAGATGGACCCAAATGTAAATAGGGGAAACATGAGGAAAAAACTATATGTTTTGTGTGTGGAGTTGGATGAAGAAATGGCACCATTTTAAAAATGAAATACAAAAAAAAAAATTCAATGTGGATGAAAACCATTTAAGAATATTGGGCCTAAAGCATATAGATATATGGGCTAAGGGAAATTTGTATCCTCTTGATCCTTCAACTAATGTTCCTCCCTTATTTGAAAGCATCATTGGGATGATCAAATTTATATGTAATGAATTTAATGGTTTGTTAGGATATTTTAGGAGGCTACAAAGAATTAGAGAAACTCTTGAGAAATACATCGATGTAATGAGAAATAAGATGCTTGAAATAGAGAAGATATCCTCTAGTTTATTAGATGCTAGAAGTTGAAGCTATTAAACATTCTCAAGTAAAAAATGTGTTCTTAAAGAAGTCACATCTTTGAAGAATGAAAATAAGGCATTAAATTCCAAAGTTGACGACCTTACTAACACAATAAAAAGAATGAAGAACACTCCTCTAGGAGGAAGGACAAGGGTCAGAAAGTTAAATAGTATTGTGTCTCTTGTACCTTCAGTGGTTGGTTTCAAAAAGAGAATTCAATTTTCAAAAAGCATTATTGATCCTTCTATATCAGATGCAGTTGAAGACACAAGACATATCTCATCATTGGTTATGAAGAGCCTATTTAAGAAAGATGAAATATTAGCCATGCTTCACCAGCCACAATGTGCCTCCGTAAAAAAATATTTGGTTGATGAAATAATAAACTAGATATCATCTTCAATCAATGCTAGTGATGTGCAAGGTGCTTGTGATAACGCATGGATTATTAGAAGAGGCTATGAAGAACTATTTAAGGCATTACAATCTAGAATGTTAAATGTTGGAATCACTAAGGTCTTGGTGCCTCATCTATCTTATTTTAGAGTGAAATGAGCTAATAGGATCAAAGAAGTTTAAAAAAAAATTGGAGATATGTTTCACATCCAAGATTCTAAGGAGGATTGCATAAAGAAAGGAAGGAATTATATTGGAAAGGAAGTTTCAATCACTTTAAATCCTTTGAATGATGTATGGTTTGAAGTTGATAGAATTTTAATGGCCATGGTATGATATTAAGACAATTTAATGGAAGAGGTAAATGGGAAACATATTGTTATTCTAAAATTAGATGAGATGGAGCTGATCAATAGTGATAAGTATGAAGAGTATCAGTTACCTTGATGAATAAATCTCTAAATAAAAATATTCTTGCTATTGATAAAGGTTATTTTTTTGTACAATCAGAAAACCATGTATGGTGGCTTGGCTTATTTAAAGTAAAATAAGAATATTATGAATACCTGAAATGGATTTTTTAGCAAATAGAGCTTCTATCCATGATTTCCTCTCTTGTAATGGGGGAAAAAAAAATTGTTGATGGTTATGTCTCATATCAAGTGGAATGGCATAGGGTTTTTGACTTTAAAACTTTTAAATGTATGTATAACATCAACGATAGAGCAAATGAAAAACATAGTTAGATTTATTGCATGCACTCTCCAAATAAGTCAAAAGGATTGAATAAAATAAGTTTAAAGGAATATTGGGTTGTGAATAAGGAGCACCACCTAACAAAGATAAAGTTGATCCAAATATGAATCCAGTGCTACAAATTTCATTGACAAGAGTTCACATATGCATTCTTCATGCTTTTGTTAGGATAATTGATAAATTGGTTTATTTATCAATTTTATTTGCTTGGAATAAGAAACCACAAGAGTGGGTACAAAAAAATATTAATAAAATTGAGAAGGTATTATCAAATATAGGATTACATGGAGGATATGTTATTATTGAAAAAGTTGAAAAGCAATCAGGCACTCATGGTAATGTTCCATCAAAGCCATCCATGGGAAGAGATAAGGTTAAGCATTTTATTAAAAATGTCACTCAAAGAAGTAGGAGACAATGGAAAATATATAAGGATCTCATTGATGCAAAGGATGATCAAAATGACAAAGATAATTCTATATTGAGGAAGAAATGGGCATGGATTTCACTCTCATATTTGTTCCCCTTGATGAACAGTGAAAGATTCTTTGAAGGAAATTGTAATAAATTTACTGATTTGTAACAAAATTCATAAAGGATTTTATTATAGATTAGGGAGATAATGAAGTCACTCATTACATAGTAAAAATTAATAATTTTATTTTTTATTTAGTTATTTATTATTTCTACACAATTATTTTCAAATGTATTATGTTATACCTTGTTTGTTTCTATTTATATGATTTTAGCACATTCTATATGCACATTGTCTATGGTTTTCTAAAAAGTATGGTATCTTGAGTATGTGGAATACTCAAGGCATGGAAAACTCTCGTAAGCTAGCATGTACTACTTATCATAGGTCTACTCAACATGGTGGAGGATTTGTGTCATCTAACCCATTGATTCAAATGAGTCAGTGGTTCTATAGACATATACTTTATAGACTCACACAAAAAAACAAACTTAACAATATTAATAATATTGATGCTACAGTAAGAGAAGATAATTCTCATTGAAACTAAAGAATTCTAAAATAATTCAATCTCAATATAGCTTATACAATGAAAAAAAATCACAAAGTTATGATTAGATCTTAATCATATTGTATATGATGATTTATGGATATAATTATGTTATTTTTATAAAACTATAGATAGTTGTATAAAATCAGAATTTGTAGGTCTTTGTAAAAGTGGGATGAGGAAGTTGGATTGCAGGTCTCTAAGTCTGTAGGTTGTTAGTCTGCAGGATATGTATGGTCAGCTAATTCATGAATAAATAAGCTTTGATTATGACATTGATGTAATCTCAAATATTCTTTGAGTGTGTAAGTATATATCTTGAATGTTGTTTGATCTATATTCACAATATTATTATGTCATGGTAAGTGGTCCACTTACTCTCACTCTCAAGTTTACACTAATACCTTCTTGAACTAATTACAAATTACCTCTCTTTACTAATACTCCTTACGATGCCAAGATGTCAATAATTTATATAAGTTTCACTTCTAGAGAGTTGTTTGTATCATCAATCACTTTCATGATCATTTTGGTCCATTAGGATAACTTTTCTCTTTCATTTCCTTCATTGGGTCATGAACCAGGGTTTGAGAGGGTTTGTAGATGTTTTGACCTTAAATGATGTTTCATATAGATTTGATGATCAATCTTTCTAAAAATTACACTAGAACCTTCTTAGATACCCTCTCTAACATCTCTCAACTTCTTCGGCACCCATGCAAAGTCTCCAATCAGGTGTGAGCATCCAAAACTATCTGCTTGAGCTTTTCCCTTCAATTTGCATAGGCCTAAGTTGGTTTGGATCCAAACATGGTTTCTCTATGATCTCCCCTACATTCCAAAAGCTTAGACACATCTAATGACTTCATACAAACCTATTCCAAAGCCTTGGAATTTTTAGTCAATACTAGATATGGAGTTAACCCTTTCTTAGGCAATAAGCCTAGTAGAAGTTGACTGTGCCTTTGTGATTCTAGGCCATTTTGCTCAATTTACAAGACTTATGGGTGTTTATTCAAAATTTTATATATCTAATCCAACCTCCCACAAACTTATACAAATTTCACACCATCCTCAAATCATCCTCTTGTCATTTGCTCCATAACCCTGCATAAAATGATCTCCTAAGAGTGCCCTCTATCTACGACAGAATAAATGGCATCTACATTACTATATCATGAAAATAGGTGATATTAAAGGCTTATATAGGTCTTTTGGACCTTCTATTCAATATTATATGGCTTGATGATATCTCTAGTTCTTCTAATTATCCAAAACCTTGAAGGAAGACGTGTGCAAACATTGACTATGTAGACTTCAAACATGTATATGGACTGTGGGGTCATCTTTGGAACATTTCTTGCTCTGTTATCTTGTTTTGAGAATATCATATGATGGGAAACACCATAAATGAGATATGAAACATGCCAACCTTATTTTTTCCTTGTTAATTCCTTTATTATAGACCTTATATTTATCTTAATAGAGGTATTGACTATATTTTGCTTGAAGGAGGCACCTATAGTTATATATCTACATGCTTGGAGCTTAACACAATACCTAAAGGATTTATTAGACTTAACATAGTAATTTTAAAATAGTTTGCATCTATTTACATCATGTTCATATTATGTCAATCACCAAGAACACTATCCCTTAGGTCATTGTTAACTATAGTTGGTTGTAGCTACCTACTGTTGGAGTAGCAAGGATACTGTAAGTGCATATCCACCTTAAAAAATATGCCATCTACCTTTGGAACATTTGGAAATATTAAATCAACTTCATATGTCAATTTTATCATGCGTGTAGGTTTGGTGTCTTCAAGGATTACTTTAAGGGTTTTAGAAGCATCTACAGTCAGGCTGTAGGTGGATAATTTGTAAGGCACCTGTAGATGCTTATCAAAACAAAACCCTACATCTCAACCTTTTTTGATGAATTTTGGAGAATTAGTATCTTCCTCACCTTATTATCACCACTCAAACATGGATATATGCCTTATATTTCCCCTTGATGGGAGAGGTCACTTTATTAGTGGAATCCTATAGACATTACAAAATGTTTTTAGTGAATAACTATCCGTCTTGAAGGCTTTCAATCACTCCTTTCCTCTAGTCAAAAATCCATCCTTTTGGGCAATGAACTTATCCTTCATGAGGGTTGCAAGATAAAATAATTATAGCTCACCTAATATCTTTTTTACCTCATCAAATGACAACCTCCAAAGTGCTTGGTGCTCTATTTTAGAGTTTTAGGAAAACTATTTCCACAACACAGTCCTCCATATTGAAATTAAAAATATTTTCATGGAGATCTCAATCCTTTTAGACCTTAATAAAAGTCTTCTCATGCCCATACACTTCCAGAAACACTTTCAGACCTCTGTTAGTGTCACTTGTATGTGAACATTTGTAGGTAAGATTATTAATATTGAATACTTAGTTGTCCTTACAAATTTTTGAGACCTTGAGTAGGGATGTATGATCACCCTCTCACTCAAAAATCTCTTAAACTACCACTTCTCTCACATATTAATGATATTTTGATGCAGAGCTCATATCAACTCTCACTTCTCTCAAACTTTACTTGCATTTTTTCCTAATCTTCTTAGCTAACACTAGGCCTATCTTGTTCAAATTGACCAAAACTCAATTCCTATTTGTCAAAGGTTTCAAAAAAAACATAAAATTATTCACACACCTTATCTCAACTATCTCAATCCTTTATCAATTCTGTTCATAGCATTTCCAAGTCTCAAATCTTTCCTTATCTTAACTCTGCATACACTTCACATTACGCCTTATAACCCTATTATAGGTATTAATGATTAGTAAAAATAAAGTACAATCCCTTAAGGAAATCCAAACCTAATTTCTTGTTTTCCTTGATAAAACATGCTTGTGTATGAAATGTTGAGGTTTAATCCTTCATCTAAGTTCACTTTCTCTCCTTAGGACTAAAGAATTAGGTCTCTTTTAGGCCTAATCCAGTTTAGTCCTTAAAAATTCATACAAATGGATTTTTACAGCTATGTAACTAGGTGATTCACTTAAATGAAGCTTATTAGGACTATACTACAAGTTTTAGCAAATTTTGATAGTTATAACTCATTATATGCATCTAACCCTAAATTTAGGGTTTCTAGACCACTATATAGGCTAAGAGCCTATAAACTTGCATATATTTTACTATATGAGGTTTCAAAGATCCAAATTTCCTTTTTTAGGTCTATTTATACCCTATATAACTTTATCAATCCTTATAATGTGTTGTTCAATCAACTATCTTTGATTTTCAACTCAAGACTCATTTGACTGTGCCAAGCAAATGATTAACTACAGGTCTGAATACCCTGTATAGATGAATAAAGTATATATAAAGGTAATAAAAATTTAGATAAAATATTTCAACACATTTTAAGAGCTTACCACAATATCTTCAAGTCTTTGATCACCAATGTAAAGACTACTTTCTTCCAAGAAACATCCAATGCATAAAATTTTAACAAACACTGTCTACTATAGGAACAAGGGTTTATCATTGTAACTATCTCAGAGTCATATGATTTCCACACACTTGATTAAAATTTTTGATTCAATGTTCAACTTCAATTCTTGTATTACAACGAAACACACAATCTTTTCTTGCTTGATAATCATGCACAATCTGCACATAGAGAATAAATTTTCCAAACAAGGGTCTACTTGTATATAGCTTGATCAATAGATGAATGGTTATTATACAATGAAATTTTTAAACTCAAAACACATTCAAGAGTCCCTCAAGAGTTTTAGAACCAATATCAAATCCCCTTAATCACCTTGACTGAAACTTATAGTCTAGAACCTATACATGATACTCAAAAAGAAATTACTTTCTTCCAAACAGAAGAGATCTTGTTCCTTCATGAAAATATTCATAAACATAGATTCACTCCACTTATAGTTAGGATAATCCCTAAACATATCCATCATGTGTGTGTGTGTGTGTGTGTGTGTGTGTGTGTGTGTGTGTGTGTGTGTGTGTGTGTGTGTGTGTGTGTGTGTGTGTGTGTGTGTGTGTGTGTGTGTTTGTGTGTGTGTGTGTGTGTGCGTGTGTGTATAAAATAATAACTCTTATTTTTTACTTATTGAAAAGCTTTAGTTCATTATAAAAATATGGACTTATACAATCCTACATGCATTTTGGAAAATGTCCATTCTCCATTCTTTGACACACCTTGTCTACCCTATTTTCTCATGTCCTTTCCTTATACAGACCACAAACACTATATCTTTACTTTCTAAATGATCACCACTCTTAAATAAGACCCATAATACTTTCTTGAATCAATACACTCCTTAACACTCCTCAAGACCCATGTAGGGTGATGCCCATTGTGACTACCACCTCATACTTATAACTTGAAATATGACTCATAACCACTTTATAAATTTTCAAGAGACCATAAAGGTCTATCACAACATTATTCAACATTTACATATCACCAATACTTACTTAGACCCACTAGAACACTCTCAACTCCTCACTACACATTTGAAAATTCAAATTAGACCAAATAGGTGGGAAAACTAGTTTTGAACTCAAATTCATATTTAACTCACATTTATGAGTCTTATACCAACTCTTGGGCATTCATAACATGCCCTTGCATCATATTTCATCATAAACCTCAAGATTCTAAGGTCTCATATAGGACTATGTCATCTTTCAAAAGGATTATGTGTAGCCATATAGTTTCAAGACTATGCCAAAGGTTTGTTTGATGTTGGTACACCTTCTAACATGTCCATAGCTTATCAATGATCACTATCACTCACTCATTTGAACTATCACTTGTCTACTTGAATCTTGTAAAATAAGTAGTAGGTAGTTATTAGATTGGTAGGTAGATAGAGTCTCAAAGGAGAGGTGGAGAACCTCAAGTAAAATTAGTTTCCAAGATCAAGGTTCATAGGAAAACCTCTCAGTTGTAAAAAATTTGTATATGTACATGAATACAATGTTTATGAATGTGTTGAAGAGTAATTAAGAAATTCTAGTTGTGTTGCCATTTCCTTGTTTCTTTGAATTCATTGAAAGGATAAACTTTGAGACTAACCTACAGGTTGAGAAGAATTTCAATCACACAACATAAACACTCCTCTTTGCAAAGTCTACATGCATTCCCTTTCTCAAAACTAGCATTTTCCATACTAAATTGATTGTGCCTACAACATACCATTTATCCAAAATATGGGTCTATGTGTTGATGATGCAGAGGCATTAGGGAGAAGTCCTTAATAGTAGTATTGTTTGGTTCTTTATCCAACTGGTCTCTTTGGTGATGATGGTTGATCATTCAACATGCCATGTCTAGCTCAATCCTTCAATGGCTTGTATAGAGGCTTAGGAATCCTTTGTAAGATAAGTCCCTATTTCATTAAAATCTTAAAAAATCTCTAGAAGTATTAGTCCTCCTTGGTGACATCCATATTCAACAACTATTCTATATTGTGCACTCATCTTTTTGTTCTTGCTTTTATACTTGTACTAAGTTTCCACTTTTTAGGTCTTAAGGACCAAAACAAGAACTAGGTGTCAAATAACCAACCTTAATGCTTAGTTTGTCTTAAATAATCATATCTCACCTGTATACACTTCTTTAAACTATTCACTCTCCCTTCATTTCTTGATTCCACACATTTTCCTCTTTATGGTTATACTAGGCTAGTAACCCTTTTTTTAAGCCTTTCTCTTTGGTTTGACTAAACAATCAACTTTTTTAAATATCTAAAACCACTTTTAATCACCCTATGTCTCTACTCAACTATTTATAAATTTTAAAGACTTATCTCATTATATTTCATCACTTACTAACCTTATTTGCCTTTTATTTACCCCTCATTAGGCCTAATTGGGTCCTATTGCAACACAACTCCTTGAAATCATACCATTGGGGTATTTACAACTCTTCAACCCTATTAATATTTTAGATCACAATGAAATTAGTCATATTAAAAATTTCCATGAATTTATAATGGTGGAAACTCTCAATATTCGCTAAACCCTAGTCTAGGGTTTACTAACCTACACACAGACCTGATACCCTATAACTTTCAATTTATTGCATTTTAAACTATTTAAAAAGGCCTGGTGACCATATTCAAATCTTTCCACATCCAAAGGACATTCATAAATTATTAATATATTTACTTAAACTTTATATATACTTATATTATTCTATTTGTATGAAATCGTGCACAGTTATATGACTATAACAAGGTTAAAAGGCTCAGTTCACTTTATATTTCCAATCTCTATCTCAATATTTATAAACTTCCCTTATGATATTTTCAATATATACAACATATTTTTACTAATTATAACTCACTTTAAATCTAAGTCATTCATCTTCATTCAACCAAATCCATTTTCTTGGACTATTGACTAATAAATAGGGGTACTGCCTATGCATAGGCAGGGTCTATGTATTTGACCATTGGTATTATAATGTCCCAAATTTTACATCAAATAATTATTATATTTCATATTCTCATTTTCATCCTATTTAATATCCTTTCCCTCTTATGGATTCAATGTCTTTCTTTTGATTCATTGTTCATGCAAATAGGGGGTATAAATAAGTAGGTTGAGTCTTGATCAACACTCAAGTTATCCTCCAAAGGTCGTTACACTTCTAAAATATATTACCAATACTTATAATTATTGGTTTCCTAATATTATTCAATCATCTAACATTTATTTTTACTTTCATATCTTGTCTTTGTGCATTAATACTCTATAATTAGGGTATGAAATGTGTACTCGAGGTTACTTTCTTTGGATTTTATATTGTCATTTTGTGCAATGTTTGAACTTAAAACCTGAGACTTAGATTCCTGAATCTACATATTTTATGGTCACATAACTGAAGCAAAAAAATCTACAATCCATCTTACCAGACTTGATGCAAAGACTTCATCTTACCATATCATAAGGATTCTTAATAAAAAAAGGGTCTATCGTTGAGTTATTCTACTCTTTGTATTCCTCCATTTCTTTTAATTGTTCAAGAATCTAAGGTTATATGAATGATCTAAATATATTTGATAACTTATGTCATATCAACCAAATTCTTTGACCATGCAAAAACTACTCCCTTCTTCATTGATTTAGCTGGGATAAGCAACCTCACAATAACCTGCCAATGCACACACAAACACAAGAATTGCATACAATCTCAAGGACCTTAATATGGTTTTTTAACATTCAAAATAGTCTTATTTCTTGTTCAAGAATATAAAACACAGCAAAACTCTTTCCTTTCTCATTTATGGGAATATCAAAATCATTGTATCATAGATCTACTATAGAATTCTATCATTGTCCTTGAGGAGTTTCATACAAATGGTCATTCTCAGACTCTCCTCTCTCTTCTTGGATACCACCACCTTTCTCCTTTATGACATATATCCCTCAAAAATGACTCTTGTTTTCAATTTTTAATTTAGGATTTTGAGTAATTACCATAACTTCCTTTTTCATAACTAACCCTCTATGTACAAGGGTGCTTTATTTTTGTCCATATAACTTGGTTTAGGCCCTCTATACAAAATACATCAAAACATCTTCCTTATGACTTAAAAAACCATTTAGACCACTTTTTCTCACTAAAACACTTCAAACACACTAAATGTCCCTCTTAGACTCTAATACATTATTTGAATTTTCAAATCCTTGTTTTTGGAGGGAAAACTCTAAACACCTTCAAAACTCAACCTATGACTTCTAGGGACCCCATATGACTTCATATAAATGAATGGACATTTAAAAGGTCTCTTAACACACATTATCACCTAAAATTGATCAAATTTAGTCCATTAATGATTAAAACACAAAAATGATTTTTCTTAGTTTAATGCTCCTGCATCAGTTGACCATCTTCAAACCAAAGGTCCCTTGAATAGTTTCATTAAAATATATTGATATCCCATATAGTCATGACAAAAATACATTAATATTACATCCATTTCTTATTCAATCATGTGAATCTACCTTCCAATCCTCTAAAACAAATATTTCACTATTTGTGCAAGATTTTGATTGTCTAGTGAACAAGGTACTGTAAGTTTACTCTGTATCATTCATTTACATTACCTTTGAATGGATTACTCTTTCCTTACCTTATATAATTATTTTTATACAAATCCTAATCATTGTAACAAGAGACATTTACCACAAAATTCATTTCATAGCCTTGTAGTCTTTGAAACCTAGATTATCACCCTATGGACAGTGTCTAGAGAGAGAACATATTTAACTGAGTTCCAAGAACTTGTAATATTTAATCAACTCCTAGAGTAAATATAGGGTTATTTAATCATTCAAACAATAATACAAAAGGATTAGACTTGACTCATCACCTTAGAACACTTACCCTCAATCTGTTCTCCTTGGTTGTATTGTACAGTCTACTCAAACCTACAACTATATACCACTATGAATAGAGTCGTGGCCTCTAGGGCTTGTTAAAAGAAAAAATAAATTAGTTAAAACATATAATTTTGAAGGAGAACACATATATCAAGATACATTACTATATTAAAAAACATCATTCTCTTATTACAACATAGTCCTATCATGGATTTGATATCCTTCTTGAGGAGCTTGATTTTCATTCACATTCTCATATTTTATCTCCTCTCCATTCTTGGAGATCTCTCTCCTCTCCTCACACCATATGACCTCTCAAAATCTTTCCAAAAATTAATCTTCTTCCCATTTTCATAATGGTGTTTTAAATGTTGAAGGAGAGTGATTGTAGGATTCCATCAATATACAAAGTTGAACTTGAAAGGTTAATATTCAAGAACATGTCAAGCATCCACATACAATAGGAATAGAATGCAGGAGTAAAATTATTGGTAATGGTAAGTAGCATTATTTATTGTAGTATTTTTCAATAGGGAACAAAAAAATCATGTGAGTTCTTATCAAGAAATTATGTACCTTGTCAAGGTAGCAATATTGACTGTGTAAAGTGAAAGAACCAATATGTTTAGCATGTTTTGAATGTAATTATATTGTTGTATTTAGTATTGAATATTAGTATGGAAATTATATGGAGGTTTTTAATGCCTTAGGATGTTTTTAAACATTGTTCAAGAATGTAAATTGTAAGAAATAGTGTAAAGCATGACTATGACAAGAACCCTGTCTGCATTTATTCAAATCTACAGTCTAGAGGAGAAAGGACCTTCCAAATAAAATTATTAAGCATCATAAAATAGATTAAAAAAGGATATTTTCAAGATATCAGTGTGATTTATCCCTTATTACTCATAAACTCTATTTGTTTCTAACAAAAACAAGTATTTAAATTAGTTCCTTATGAGAGCTTTGTTTAGAGCTAAACAGTCAACAAAATCTTGTTAGGTGATTGAGAAATGAGTATACATAATTAGTTGTGATAAAAATACAAAGGATAACCTTGAAAGAGTCATTAAGGACACCTATAAGTGAATGTATATTTTAAACCTTTTTTTTGTTTATATGTTGGCAGACTGTGTGTCCCTATTGGCAAGATATAATTAAAAAGCTTTCATGAATAAATGAACAACTTGAATTGGAGTTTCTATGATATTGAGATAAGACATAGTTTAAGAACACCATGAATTAGTTATATCTTTGAAGGTATGTATGAAATTATCAGGTAAGGTGATTATGTTTTCAAACCTTATTACAATTCTGTGCAGGCAAATAGTGTGATAAAAATTTGTAGAAACCCATGATTAGAACGTGTTTGAAAGGAAATCAAGCAAAGTGGGAATTTGAAAAAGTTTTTAATTATTTTGAAAGAACTTACATAGTTAATTACGTGTTTTTAAAGTGATTAAGAAGTGAATAAATCTACTTTGAGCCCTCTCAATCCTGTATAGTTGCAGGAAACCCTAGATTAGGGTTAAGAGACTAAAAGTAGAAAGAATGAGATTTAACTAGTGAAAATGTATGAAAATTTGTATAAGGATATAGGAACATGTGTTTAAATGTATTTTTTAGGTTTTTAGGTTTTTATGTACTTATATGTATGAATTTTGTATCATGTGTTTAAACTAGGTAGTGGGAGGCCTAATAAGCCTAAACAGGGGCCTAATTCTTGTTGAAAACATGGTCTAAAAGGTGAATTAGGGAATAAAATTTTATTGATAAGAAGAATAACATCAAGGTTAGTGAAAAATTCTTTTATTTTTCTCAAGTGATAAGGAACAAATCCATACTAAGTGAAAATCCATAAAGAAAGGTTACTAGGGTTGATAGGCACTTGAAGGTTAGAGATGCAAAGAAGGTTCGTGTGATTATAAGAAGATAACTATAGGGTTGAAATAGGTATGCCAAGACTAAAAGGAATTATTCAAGATCATGATTATGTATATCAAACCTTATTCAACAGTTGAAGGTAATTTGGCCTAAAGAAGCTTAGAGTGTATTATAGAGTAATGTGTAGCATAATATGAAAGTGTGATAGGTGAGTGAGTAGAATGAGGAAAATGGCACAGTGTGAATGATTGAAAATATTTCTAAGGGAGATTAAATAACATTAAAAATCATATCCAATATATCATGAGAGAGAATGACATGAAACCAAGTTGAGAGAGTTGACATTAAAGAAAGATGATGTAGATTGAATGCATGAGATTACATTAACAGGTGATAGAACATGGATCAGGTAGAGGGTGAGATATACCTATGCATGATAACACTTGCAAGAGGCATTTTCCCATTCATGTTTCTAAACATTTCACTATTAACATCTTGAGTGCCCCTCATTTGGATTCCATGCATTCTACATGGCTCACCAAGGTCCCCTTGACAATTTATAGGACCGCAATAGCACTTCACATGTAATCCAAATTATATGGATGTACTTAATGATTTCCATTATAAGGTCAAAAAATTTATTTAAGTATCAATTATGAATTCATCAGTGAATAAACATTCATCATACAATTATGAAGAAGGCATGAAGTGTTAGATTAGAACAAAACCAAAGCATAATATACTGCCATCCACCTCTATCCATATCCCTTAAAATCTATTTTGTAATGTAACATACATATATTAGGAGAATCCTACATTATATTTCTACCATGGATGAAACCTATTTTACCTAAAAATGCCCAACATCAAACTATCTAGCATTCCCAAGGTCTCCATGCATAAACCAAAAATATGCTTGATGATACACATAGTTATTGATTGTTCGTAAATAGTTTCATAAAAGAATATTTGATTTATATTATATCACTAAGGATTCATTTGTACCAGATCCTTATGAAATTAATAGAGTGCATAGATCAGATCCACCTTTTGTATGGAGAAAGACATCTATAAATATTGAAACTAGAGATTGGTAGATAAATTTTAGTTGGAATTCCTATTGAATATAAGAATCTTTATGAATTTCTAAATCAATGGATATTAGGATCAATATGGCACACAAAAAAATCATATCAACATACAATATATAAGAATAGAGAACATAAACCTACTTTGAATATTGTATTTGACCTCTTCAAAAAAAGATAATTTTGGCTTAGACATGCATCAAAACACAATATACAAAGTTACAAAAACCTGTTGCCTAAAAAACAATTTGATTTTACCATTGTTTCAAAATGCTCAATCTAAACATTTCAATTGACTTATCTCTCATTTGCATGTTCTATACAATTATATTTTTGAAAAGCTTCGAGTGTGTTATGTGATGATGACAAGTACTTTTAAATTCCTTTAAACCAAAATTGTTTGTAGGACCTATCGATGTATATATACAATGTAATTCTTAGCCTCACTACAAAATGTGTCTTCATGTACTCAACATCAAATCAATATTTTGATAAGAAACTTAACAATATATCCATACATCATTTGGTAGATAATCAAGTGACCAAATTCTAGTTTTGAACACATTGGGCAAGGTGCAATCCAATAAGTCTTACGAAAAAATTAAACACTTGACTTGTATTTGACATGTAGCATGGTATGTTTATGAAAAAATTAAACATGTTATGACAAATATAGATATGATGTTAATAAAACATAGTAACACAGTTTCATATTTTTAGCATAAAAAAAACCAATTTAATATATTAACACCAAAAAACTTTTTGAAATCAAAATAACATAAAAGTTCATAATTAATAGTCCAAAGTTAGAAATTTTAAGAAAAACCAATATAATATATGAATAGAGAAAGTATGGTTACATTGGCTGCTCTAAGCATTGTATTTTTAACCTTAAAATTCTAACTATATGCATATATAAATTGGAATGATGATCACTAATTGCTGAAAAATAGAGGCTCAAATAGTACATCCTCATTTATTATAATTATTGAATACTCCCATCAACATAGAGTGTATGAATAGTATAATTTTTTAAGTCTACTGATGCAAAATAATCTTTCATAAAATTAGTCCTAAGATTTCTTGATTTTCAATGTTGTAGGGTGAACACAATCCTTGCAAAGCATGATACTTTCCCACTACTTGCCAACCTAAACATTTATAAACAAATAATGATAACAGTTATTTGCATATTGGCTCTATAACAAACATTTGAATTCTTATTCAAAATTAATATAAGTAAAAAAAAATAACGTTACTTACGTTTCTTCCATTATGTAAAAATATGAATTCATTGAGTTCTTCCCTTATTTCAAGATGTTCTCTTACTTCAAATAATGTCCAATTCTCTTCCATTGATAATGTTTTGAAATTCACACCATTCATCATAACAGAAAATGATTTTTTTGGAGAATGTGTTCGAACCATCATCATCATCTCGGTCATTTTAGATCCATGTCCATTGACTTGATTGATGAACATGTCTCCACCTTCAAAATTAGAATGACATGTATAAAATTTTCGTTGAAATCCAATACATGAAACATTGATAAACAAAATTTATAGAGAAATTATAAAATATGATTATAATTTTTTTTTAAATGAGTGTAAAAATTTTTACCTGAAGGAAATCATATCATGAGATAATCTACATTCTATTTCTTCTCCATTTTTAAAGTGTACTCTTTTATCCCAATAAGATGGCGATGAAGTAACATATATTTTGTGGGTTCTTCAAATGCACATTTCATCCTTAAACTGATATGTACATGAGTTTCTCCTCTCAACTTCATACCTACTTACACCTCTTCAAAATTCTTGTAGCGATAAGAAGTTATGGTTGAGAAATCTATAGTTGGCCATGTAACTGAATTAATCATTGACAAAGGGATATCTTACATTTTTCCATGTGATGCGCTAGTTTTTGAAAGGACATATGTATATTTATAGAACCATATTCCTTGTTTCATCAACCATGTAGGGTCCTTTCTAGCATACATAATTTCTTTAATTTTAAAATGAACAACATAGAAGGTACTGATAATGTATTCAATTGGCTCCCAGTCCTCCCAATTTGAAATGCACAAGCCTATAAGAAAAAAATGTTGAATCTTTTTTAAAAACACGGATAAAAAATTTGATAAGAGAATAATATATCTAATAAATGAAAAGTGGTGAATTTGAAAAAAATATATTATTCCTTACTCACAGTTAGAACCCATTTTTAGGAAGTCCTCCTTTTGCAATTGATTCCTTCAACATCTCTTTCTTATCATAGACACGTGTAATTTTAATTTTTGATGTTTTTTTACCACCTTGGCTCATCTTAATATCTTTGATTATCCCTTTCCAATGGTGTGTTGACATCACAGGAATGTATTCTTCTCACTTTATGTTCACCATTCGTAGAAGGTCTCATTGTAACCAATGAATCGATAAATAAAGTCATTGGAATCCAATTCCCATCATCATCTTTTATGTTGTAAATTACAATAGATTTTATCTCACTTTTAGGTCTTCAAAGTGACATTTATCCTTAAAAATTAATTATAAAAATACAATGAAATGTTAGGTCAAATTGAAAAAAGCACATAATGAACAACATTTGTTAGGTCTAACTAACCAAGGTGCTCTACAATAAGTAGTCCCAACTCTATGTTATTATGTTTTATACTAGCACCTATCAAAATCCTCAAATAGAAGAATAAGGTTTTATTGGTATTTTGTTGATAAACTCTTGTGATTTATCTAGATGCCCAACATGGCTAAAGAGATCAAATATGAACCAATAGTGTTCCATTATAGAGATAATGTGAAATTATGTATTCATTAAATGAAATAGGCTCTATGAATATCATCTAAGGTGTATTAATTCATTGATTTTGTAGTGTTTACCTTAACTATCCTTTCAACTACCTCTTTTAATTTTGGCAAGCATGTGATCCTTAGAACACTTGAGGATGTTGATCCATTTGAGAGGAATGCATTCTCCATAAGAGAAGAAATGGTTGACTACAAGATGAAGAGAGGAGAAAATAACAGGGCAAAGGGGGATGTTGAAACATTAGTAAATAGAATTTATCATAAAAAGGAAGGAATAGATAATAGAAGCACATAAATTTTCAAAAACATTTTTCATTTACCTTTCAACTATTTTACCTTCTTAATATACAAAATCCAAAATAGGTCCTCCATAGAATATTGAAAATATACAAAGTTCTATCCAAATTCACGAACTACTTTGAACTAAACAATCTGAGAGTGCCTAAACACAAACTGCTATGAAATCTCACCTTCAAATAGAGTAGCCCATCCAGGAAATCATTTAAAAATTGAATAAAAAATACAATGCCCCCATAGAAACTTAAAATGGAATAAAAATCTTCCTTTTATTACTAAGAACCTTATCCCAAAGATAGAGGGGCAAATGTTTGCCTTGGATAAACATTCAAACCTTGGAACCAAAAAGCTAAAGTACATAAGATAAAGTACAAAAATGTGCCACTAACAAAGGTGGTAATGGAACCAATACAAATACAAATACAAATATATGCAAAAGTATAGAAAATTGAAATGGATAAGTAGAGCATATGTGTAAGTTTCAGTTTTGCATTAGTATCTACAATAATGCCTTCCTCAAAGTTAAATAAAAATATAATTGAGTATTGTTCAGTGATCTTAACCAATCTCATGTTAACAAACAAACATATACATTATATATTCACATAATAATTATCCCACATGCAAAAGAGAGTGGAAAAAATAAAGCTTAAATGAAAGATTCAAACAATTATGTAAAAGCTAGCTTATTTTGGATGACATGTACACAAGATGGGCCAATGTGTATGTTGGCAAAAACAACTAAGTCCTGACAATTTTCAAAGCCACCACACGATATCCTAATAGAAAAATATGAACATTAATAAATAAATAAAAGAAATAAACTAACCTTATAAGTTGAAATGGTCCAACAACCAAGAAAATTAACAGTTAGATAAATGGATATAGTTTGCAGCCAATTTGCTAAATGTATCTTACCGTAAAATGATCTTGTTTTAAAATAAATAATTAAATAGGCAAGTACAATATTTTTCAGATAAAGGATTGATAAGAGAGAGGTTAAATCCCTTTAAGTACCAATATTTCTCATGTTGCAAGATAATTCTATGATATAAATATGGAGAACGTTGCTAACAAAAAGGAGGATCATTCTCCTTTAGATCATGAGGAGTATTATATCCCTTCACCTTTTCAAAAAAATTATTAATTTTATATAAATTGGACTCCTTATGTCAGTATTTGGTTCAGATATAACATGAAGTAGAGATGGATTTTCAACAGTCACCACAATTTCATCACCTAAGCATGCTGAAAATCCACCCCTACAAGAGGGCTTATAGTCTCACATAATTATGTTGAGTATGATAATGAGTTAGCATGTTATTATTTAATTTAATAGTTTGATTTCTTGAGTTATCTCCATGTCCTATTTCCATGTTACACCATATATCATTAGTCATACCTCATTCCTAATGTCACTATTTCCCTAGATGAAGTATAGCTTTGTTGGTGTCAAAAGCTACCTAGTTGTCTTTCATGTTCTTGAGTGTATGATGCCTCAAGTTAGTAAATATAAAATGGAATTCTTTGATCAATTGCCCACTATTTTTTTATATTAAAATGTAGCATTTTATTATGAAAAGGCAACTCAATTTAAGGAAAAAGTTTACATGCAGGAAAGTAAAATTTTATTGTGGCATGTGCAAGACCAACCGTAACTGTGATCTAAGTACTTTCTAATTTTAGCATTGGTCAACCATTGATCAAATCATTTTAAAGCTAAGTATAAACCAATAATTGAACCTAAAATAATCTTATTATGTATCACAATAGGGTATCTCCTTTTTTTCAAGTAAATCTTGAGTTTTTATTTGTATTAGTAATTATTTCTATTGGAGATAATAAAAATTTATAAAAAGGACAAGATGCAAGAATTTTTTGTGCCACTGCATAAATATACCAGAATTTTATGTGCACTTGCATAAATATACATAAAATGTTTCAAAAAAAATCACCTTTTACAGTGGATCAATGGAAGGAGGAGCTATAAATATATCAACTATTACAAACTGACATTTCTAAGAAGTCAAGATTCTGCCATGATTACTTGCAGAAGAAAAGATGAAAGCGCCAAAGAAATTAATGGATGTGAGAACCATATGAAAAAATAAAATTAAGATAATATAAAAATGATTAAAAAAATAAAACTAAGATAATATAAAAATAAATAAGACAAGAAAAAAGAAAAAAAAAACAATTAATTGGAGTGTTTCTAAAAATTATTAAGATAAGAAAAAAGCAAAAAACAATTAACTAAAGTGTTTTTAGACATTTTGAATAGGCAAATGGACCCACTTAATTCATATGGTTAAGTGAATTAATTTTTATTTAATTAATATATTTGATAAAATAAAAATTAATTTTTTAAAAGTTCTTACAAGGCTCTTTTTAAACCCAAATTTCTCCTAATGATCGACAATATCAATGTCTCATACCAGTATATGTGTCAAAATACTCAAATCAAGGTAATAATAATCAGATAATAACCATACTAATCAATTGATTAAGGGTTTATAAGTCATAGGATGAAATTAGGATGTGACATCCTCCCCCCCAAAACTAGTCATTGCCCCAATGACTATTATTCAAACAAAAGTTCTGATTAACATAGTTTAACAACATAAAAATATAGTACCAAGTATCATGTCATATAAATAAATTTGAATTGTACCTTAAAAAATCATCTTAGTTTTCCTAATTATCACTATTCTTAGAGTATTGGTCCCACAAGACCTTTCTCTATGACATTTTCTATTATGCAAACAAATTTTGTGAATGTCACTTATGCTGATCGATTCTATCATGACCATATTGGGGTCCAAAACTATAATACAAACCCATAATAACTTAGTAAAAAGTCTTACTAACTTTTCAGGAATACATGAGGTCATCACAAAATTCAAAACAATTGACCAGGAAGTGTTCCATAAAACTTTCTAGCCCCTCTACACATCTCTAGATCCTAGAGAGTGTATTTCTCATACCAGAGAAAAGTATTTAGGGAACCTGGTAAGAATGATGTGTATAGGTTAATATTATCACTACATCACATAGCTTCAGATAAGTAAAACAAGTCAATACTATCATTACTCAATCAGAGCTCTAGACAAGTACAATGATGAATAAGAATGATAAATATAATGTATACAAAAATCACAGAATACCCATCCGCATGGAATACATATCAACAGTATACATGTGAATGGCCATAATATTGAATTTGACAAGTTCCATCTATCAAATCCTAGATTTGACAAGTCCATCTTTCAGATCCAACTCATTACAAATAATCTGAGTTAATGTGAGGCTAAGTAGGATATCGTCCTATCACTTAGAACTCACATTCCCAATTCACCACTCTTGCCTCAGGTCTTCACAACCTAATGATCTTCAACAAGTGTACATGATTCTATAAAACACAAATCTATACTAACAGATCAAAAAAATAATACTATATGCTAAATGTTTTTAGATGTACTAACATACATAAAAAAAATCATACAATCATCTTGATAATGTATTAAGTTGCTACTGATCAATCATAATTAGTATCATATCCTAAAACTTAACCTATAGTATTATATTCATAGTTAAGAGAAAATAATTGACATAACATACTAAGGCTAAGGATTATATCGTCCTTACAACCTTATAAGTGAGACAATGTAACCATGCTTACATAACTAGCACACAAGTTAAATTTTTTTATCTAAACATTTTAGACTAAGAATACGTTTCACATATATTATACCTTACTTGCTCCCAAAGAAAGGTACATATATCATTTTTCAAAAGATTATGCTTCAAAAAGATAATAATATCAGTCTAAATAAAGGTACACAATAACATAATAATTATAATTAACTATAATTAGGATAAATTCAAGGTTTGTAATTCCTTGAGTTCAATTTAGATAAAATAGTAACTATAAATGTACAAAGTGGATAATAGAGAGATAAAATATCACAAAAAAAACTCCTACATATCTTCATATGGTAAAAGGAAACATCACAATCCACATTGCCAATCACTATCACTTACCAACTTGCAAGTGTAATATCATAACCTACCTCCACAACCAGAAGAATAATAATAACCTCAAGGATGCATCAATCCGTCCAATCCTACAACTTTTCTTAGTAAGAAGAAGAAAACTCTATCCCATGAACTCAAGGGAATAAGATCAAACAACAATAATTCAAAAAAAAAAATTTGCTTAAGGAAACTCTAAATCAACATCCTATAAATACGAATGTTCTCAGTAACTTAAAATGATGTAAGAGGGGAGTGAGAGAATAATAACTCACCTATAAGTTAACTAACATAGATGACACTTCTTCTCAAGTCTATATAATATAAGGATGCTAATATATAAAAAAAACTCCTAACACAAAGGAATTCACAACCATGACATCTACACTCAACTATAAGAAAATTCTCACCTTACTAGGTGATGCCAATCTAGAATGGTCTTATAGGATCCCCACTCCTAGGATCTATGTAAGTAAGACACAAAACTAATGCATATATACTTAAGTGGGAAGCACTCCATGCTTTTGAAAACACTCTCAAAATAAAACATAAACGGTGAAGGTGATTCGTTTAATAAGAGAGACATAATTATGCTTAAGGTGTTCAATTCTAGAAGATCAAAAATATGGTAGGGAACTTTTGTTCACACTCATGAACTAAGTTATGTACTCACCTATCCAACACCTTATAAAACCATCACTAATTAGAGATTCATTAACCAACCCTTTAACAACTCTAAGGGGGTATGAATTCTCTAAGGGTACACACTCAATATACCATACATACCTACATGTTTCTCCTTTCTATTAAAAAAATGTATAAAAATGCTTATGAACTCATTAGGTCCTAGAGTTCGAACCATAGCTCTAATACCACATGTTACAACCCCTCAAGTTGTACTTAGAATAATGTAGTAATTTTTAAAAAAAACTAATTACTAACATTCATACCACTAAAACAAACTTAACAACTTAACCAAACAACTCAGAAAAGTAGTACTTCTAAATTCAAATATAAAAAAACTATATATATATATATATATATATATATATATATATATATATATATATATATATATATATATATATATATATATATATATATATATATATATATATATATATTTCAATATTTTACTTCTAGAAGTACTACTTTTCTGAATTGTTTGGTTAAGTTGTCTTAGAACAACTCCAAGGAAAGTTATTACATTAGGACACAACTATAGCTGGTCCCAAAATATAGTAACTATTGCTTAGCATATAAAAATGAAATACTATTACATTTATTTTAGGCCTTCAACCTTAATATAAAAGATAGGTACCAAACTCTCTAGAGCTCAAGTTGAACTAACTCATGTATCACTGATAATCTCTAGTGTGGACTCCAAATAAGTAGAACTGTGTGGGAAGGGAGAGCATCATCCAAGTGATTTTTTACATTTATCATAGACCAATGATCCCTCAAATAATTCCTTATCATAGAATGGACTTTGATTCATGGATAGGTAGATATAATGGCGCGGGAGTCCAGAGAACAAGCTAGTACCCAAGTGTGTATGATATTATAAAATTAAACATGTAGTGTATCATATAAACTTGATCTATCACAATATATTGCACTAACATGTAAATCATACATAACAAAAGATAATGTCTCACCAAACATTATGTAACCACATGATTCATACTAAGCACATTCTTGTAGCAATCATATCACTTCACAAGCTAAATATAGGAGTAAGCTAAGTATACTTTTATTCCATCCACACATGAATGAATCATACATTGGTATTTAATTCAAATAAGAATTAATGCCTATAGTTTATACCACCCAAGTATGTTTCAAATTCATAATAAATTATAGATTTTTCCACTACCACAATAAGATCCAAACAACTACACCTCATGATATCCCATAATATCATAGTCTAATGTTTTACACATAACTACTAGTTTTCTCATAATTATACATACTAAGTAATCATAAATACATGGAATCATAAGCTTTTAATTAATCAATTATATATAACAAATCAAGTCATATAAATACATAAAATTTTAACCTAACATTTGTTAACACTCTTAAGATTGTATACACGCATACATATTGTCCTACTAACTACTACAAACATGTTCAAGTAATATCCAATACATATATTTAATCAATAAATGTAAGTGAGAATATAGACATACAACTATAGTATGTACCATTAAAAAATATAGTTTTTAAGTTGAAAAACTCTATGATGACCCATAATATCATAGTTCATTATGCATAAGTACCCTACTCAAACATGATCACACAATCTTACACTATAATTAATAAATAAGCAATCACAGGATTATACCATCTAGGTATACCCTAGATTTTTATGTTAATAAAGCAATCATAACTTCTAGGCACACAACTCGATGCTCTGTTTTATATGCTTTATTTATATATACATATATTCCAATACACTAGTACATTTTAGTCTACTCATAGTAAGTATCATTCACTAGTTTTCATTACTGTAAGCATATATATAACAAAATCTATCATGTTATTTCTAAAGCTTTAAATATTATTATCTAAATTATTCCATAATCTTTCATTCTAATAACTTAATATAATTCACCTCATTCCTCTATGCAAAGTCTAATTTTATTTTAGATATTATAACCATACTAACTCCGTTGAATGATTATTTATAAATTTCATTTTCAATATGTATTATTCATAACTTAACATGTTTTCATTTGATGCATGATGTCATTTAAGATGTTCGTTATCATCTTATTTAATTGATAACATATATACATAGATGCATACATACATGCATATATACTTGAATATGTGTGTAAATATTGCCATCAAAGAAAACAACTATATTGACAACAACTCTCAAATTTTTCATAAAGATCAAATAATCCATGTCAGATGCACATCATAAGTCGTATATGAGTTCCAAATTCAAATATATACTTTAACTAACTCATATCTAAAGCTCACTATCAAAATTTTTTAAGGAAATTAGTAATTTCATTGAATTATTCATAATCATATTCATTTACTATTTTATACCAAACGGAGTATAATGTTCCACAATCTGTGATACAAAAATGTGAGGCAAAATAAATAAAGTTCCACCAAACATTTTGATCCTGACATTAAGAAATAAATAAAACTTCCTTTTCAATTTTCCAACGACTATAATGAAACTCAACATTTTAATATATATTTAACTCAACATTTATAATATTTTTAACTCAACACTTTTACTAAACTTTAAGTCATCTTTTAAATTACAATTACTAATTTGAAATTAGATACTCAGCAATGATATGTCATATCAGGGTGTTTCAAATAACCAACTTGGTATTACGTTATATTGACATAGATTTTCAATTTTTTGACACTAAGCATTTTTCAATTTTGGCCTGGCAATTCCAATTCACATGCTCAAAAATTTGATTAGATGTTATAGCGTATTAAATATCTAGTGACTTAAATACATAACTATTTCTATTTTTATATGCTACGTTCTAACTTTATAGGCAAAGCATTTAAGATAAAGATTAACAATGCTTTTCAATTACTACAACAATTTGATAATAGACTACAGTAATTAAATGAAGGTTTAGTGATTCATCTAAGACTTCAGTTTCAAATATATAAGCAGTGAATTAAATATCCATTAATGATTTATTCTTAAGAGCAAGTGTTTAATAAATTACATTTCCTAATCAATATAAACTTAGCTATTTATAATTTATGTAGTGTCTCATAATAAAGACTAGGCATTCACTTGGATGCATGGCATTTTAATTTATAAGCATAGCATTTAATTTATAACTTCATTATGTTACTTTATACTCAATGCTTTTATTTTATAAACAATGCTTTCATTAATTTAACATAGCTATCATTAATAAATTCAATGCTATAATTGATATACTTCAGTGATCAATTTAATAAACTCAACATTTATTATAGTGACTTGGCATCATAGTTTACTATGAATTCCATACACCATATATAGTGTATATTACGCACGCATAATGATGTAGCCAATAACATGGAACACAGTTATACAACGAAGACACTACCAACACCGCCAACATAAGACACATCCAACCATTATAGTTTTCCCATTATAAATGACTCTAGGAAAAAGTGATATGCATGTTTGTTAAGAAATGAGACTCAGCAATTTGTATTCAAAACTTAGAAATTTTCAGTCTTATAAATAGTGTTTCAGTTATCTATACTACACTCTATATAATGGTTGCTCGTTTTATTTTAGAGATCACTATAAATATTTCCAATGTTCTAATAATTATCTCGACGCTTTTATTAATAAACTTAACATGATATTTTAGGCTAAGCATTTCCAATCTAGGGTTGGACATTTTAATTTATTGACTAAGCATTTTAGTAAATAAAACATTTGAGTCTCTAATTAATATTCAACAATCTCAATTAATAGACTTTATTTTGTCATCTTCTTGGATTTACAATCAATTGAATTAACTTATATTCTTCCACATTAAAATGCAATCCTTATATTATTTGCAAATAATTAATTGACTTGTATTTTAAAACATAAAAAAGTAATTTACAGATCCAACCTGGTATTATTTGAAAGATGAATACATCTTTATTTTCTCCAACCTTTCTTTCTTATGTCTTTCTCCTCTTCAATGTTTGTGTCTAACTTCCAAATTTCCTTTCTTATTTATAAAAATCATTCCCTCCTATTGATGCGCTCTTACTTTCCATGTTATTCATTTCAGCTTTACCCTCCATGTATGGCATCTTTCTCCTTTTTAAATTTCATGCAATCTTATCCTTAATTTTTAATTTTTATTAATTTAAATTTCTCAATTAATATTAAACATCTTAATTTTTTCAATAAGAAACATTACATCACTTAACTCAAGTTATTTAAAATAATATACAAGTTAACCAATATTAAATAAGTATATCTACATTTATCTTTCAATGCAATCTCATGCAAGAGTAAACTCAGTTTGTTTTTACTTACAATTAGAACTTTAGGATAACTCAAGCTTCTGGAAAGTAATAAAGGTAATTGTTTATTTATTTAATAGATATATAAGCTCATAATTATTTCTAATTTCAAGATAACTATATCTTCAAACTAGTAATTAAAATATCTTATTCTCAAAAATCAATATAATTAATTTAAATAAATCTAATAAAATCAAAAAATAAATCCAAAATCAATCATAATCACAACATATTTTCTTAACTACACACTAGTATTAAAAATATGTTATGCATATAAGATTTTATATCTAATATACATGTGTGTAGGATCACTTGCATTTTTCTCTATCATCGTGTATTCATCCCATCTAGCTCATCTTCTTCGATGATGCTCTCCCTCGTCAAGCTCTGAGGGTAGGATCAATCCTGCATCCACCTCACAACAAGTATGTAGTTAATCTGAGTAATCATATATCAACCAATGATTAAAAATTAATAAATATACAGTGTCAATATTTAGAATAAGAAAATATAATTATCACATCATGTATACTAATCAATAATATCCCTATCTCATACCAGTATATGTCAAAATACTCAAATCAAGGCAATAATAATCAGATAGTAACCTTACTAATCAATGGATTAAAGGTTTATAAGTCATAAAGTGAAATCGGTATGTGATAATGAATCATGTTTTGACATAAAATTGGCCCATTTCGGATACACAAGGATAGAAGTACCCCCTCCAACTTGAGGATGATTAGTGGAAAAATGGGGGGCCCTTGGCCAAATAAAATAAAGCACAGAGTCAATCTTAAACCCCCACAACTTTAAATTCTTAGAGAAAAAGAAAATCAATATTCCCTCTCGACTATCTAAATTTTTTGACAATGGGATTATGATCAAGGTACTCAAGACCCCTCAGATTCCAACTGATACCCTTCATAAAAAAACAAAAGAGGGAAGGGGCTACTTAGGCAAAACTAAGGGATTAGCAACACCCTTATTTTGATGAAGCCTCACAAACCATGGAGGGACTTTGTTGTCTTTATCCTTATGCTTCGAATCATCTTCAAAACTATGGAATCTAGTTTTAGACTTGATACTTGCATCCCCAATGATTGGGCTAAGGAACTGACTAGTGTTTGGTCTAGTTTTAAGTCTTTTAGAACCTCATTTAATCTTTCATAGAGTAATGATGTTTGTATCAACATTAACCAAGGGGGAAAGGTCCTTATGATTTCCAAGGACCATATTCTCATAAACTGGCTCAAAGTAAACTATCATGGAGGAAGTTGATTAGGACACTCTTGTAAAATAGGACTCACCAATATGTCAAGGGTATAGCAAAAAAATTTAGGGGGTTTGGCCCAGATGATAATAAATTCTTATGATATCCTATCTTTAGAAAAGGGAATAACTTCCTTCTGAAAAATTATCACCATCGCTTTGAACTAGGCAGTCAAGGGCTAAAAGATCAATAGGAAGGGTGTCCATAGCACCCATACTATCACCAGATGACAAATTAGAGGCAAAGGAGGGAGGAACATCTACATACTGATGTTCCACTGAAGAGGATTTCTTTAGGGGATCATTAGATCTAGACTCCCTAGAAAACTTCTCTAAATTCTCACAACCCAAGCCAAAGGGGATGCACTATTTTTATCAAGGTTGAGGTCAAAACATGGATTATGCTTCATAATAACATTTTCTATAGAGTTAGAAGAACAATTATTGAGAGAATTTACTTCAGGGAGAAGAGGGTATATCTATACTATATTTTTATTCACATTCACATCTTTGTTGTGTAATAGGATTTTTTTTCTTGAGATGACCATCATTTTTATAAAAAATAAGGCATTAAGGCCACCCATTCCCTTAATAAAGCATGAGAAAGTAGCTCTTTTAAGATAAAATACCATAGTTTGAAGAAATACATCCATGGGTTTTAGAGAGATTAAGACCCGAGCATTCATATGCACTAGTGATCTCCTAGTGTCCTCCATTCTTAAGACCTCTCCTAGGGGATTGAGGGCTTGAGGCGAAAAAATTCAAAGTTGAATAGGAACATTTTCAATATCAACCAACCGTGGAGCCATTTTAAAGGCTAAAACATCATAGTCAATTGAGGGATTCTATGGGATGTCTTTAAATATCGACTATCCAACATTCCAAAGGGGTTTACTAAAGACTCTTTTTTGCATGTTTGAGTTTTTAAAAATAACCATAAAAAACCCCTTACTTAAACATTCTATAAAAAGTAACATAGATACCCATTTTTCTCCCACACAAAATTAATCCAATTATCAAAAAAATTTCTTGAGGGTAACATATGCTTGTTTAGGCACAAAAAGAAAATCCCAACATTTTTGTTTTAGAATTCTTTCTACTACGAATCCAGAGCCATTGAATCATTAGGACACAAAAAAAAGGAGTTTCCTAGGTAACGATGTGTTGGGTGAATATTTTGTCAACCAGCTAACTGGTGAGAAAAATAGGTCTCTTCAGCCATAGTATAGGGAGATTGGTCGGCCAGATGTGCAGGTTTACTACATCAACTGGGGGCAAATCTCTCCTCTCATCAAGGGGAGGTTCCCTATAAGTATGAGATGTTATATACTATATATATAAGCATAAAATAACACTCAAGGGTAGGATAACCCCATCCATCTCTCTTTTTTTAGAGATGATGTTCACAAACAAAGGAGAAAATCTTGGTGAAAACACTGAAGGCACTTCTCTTCTTTCATAAGTGTTCTTACGAGGAACAACAAGAGTTCTTTCAGATAGTGACAAGTGACTGGTAACCAAAGGTGTAGTAACTAGTAGACTGAGATGTAGCACAAAGTCTCCACCTTGACTTCCCAAGAGTGAGATACGAAGGGCAATGAGGGCACAAAGTCGTCCCAAGGTCCTTTACATAGAAATAGAATACGAAGGATAATGAGGGCACAAAGTCATCCCAAGATCCTTTACACAAGAATAGAAAGAAAACACACTAAAGGCAACTGTGGGGGCACAAAGTCTCTCCACAGTCAGCTTCAAGACACCTTTTTAATTACTTTCACTAGTTCTACTTGCCAAATTAAATAAACAAGAACACATTCAAAAGATAGACATAAGAACAATCTCCTAAAATGATACAAGCTATGATAGCACAAAGTCTGCAAACAACTTGCTTTCTCATTCAGATAAAATGATATGAACAACAATCTGAGCTCAAAGTCTCAGTATTCACCTTTCAATTTGGGCAGAGTTTTGCTTGTGTATTGGGAAGATCTCCTTTGTATAATGAGAGAATTTACAATGTATAGCCACCAAGCAAGGCTTGGTGCTCTTTCCCATGGGATGGCCCATGCTGTAGTCAATGCCTTCAATGCGCCTTCAGTTCTGTCTGGAGGGACCATGCTTAGAACAACACATTGCCTTAATTATGGCATGTTCATTCATCTAATATGTCTCTTCTTGGGTTTGGATCATCTGGTCTATCCCCTCTGACGTCTACATAGCTGTCCATTTTATCTTTACTCTAAAGGAGACTAACATGCTACGCCTTCAATGTTTGTAAGCTAGAAAATCTACTTTACAGACTATTCCAGCTACCAGAATAATTACTATGTAGATATTTTCCTCTTTGTCTCTTCCTACTACGATTTGAGCTCTCGAGCTAACTTTTAGGTCTTGTTGGCTCCTTACGCTCTTCCACCAGTGGTTCTTCCCTTTGGCATTTTGGCATTTTGCATTCGGGTCTGCGTTTAAGCTTTCAAATATCAACGGCTATTTTATTTTCATGAATTTGATGTCTTCGGGCCCGTCATCATTAGGAAACCAATGGCTAGTTTATTGTCTTGAATTTGACGGCTGCAGGGACGTCACCAAATGTCTGAATCACAACGGCTAGTTCATGGTGTTTAACTTTGATGTCTATGGGACCATCACTTTGCTTGACAATTCCTTCAGCTTTCTTGTTTTGCCCTTTCCTAGAGGGGACTTGCCCTTCGGGGTCCTGAGAAACGATCCACTTTGTTTCAAGGAGAGCCCCCCGTAAGGGTATTTACCCTTCGGGGTCTTTTGGATGGCCTTCAGGCTTTTATTCCTTTGGCAGGGTTTTGTTCCATTGGTGGACTTTTGCTTCAGGCTTTTCCTTCAGACAAAAGTCTGAAGGAATTGTCCCTTTCCTTCATTCTTTCTTCCCACTTGCTTCTGCTTTCCATCAGGCTTTCTTTCAATGAGATTTTGTCTTTGCTTTGGGCTTATTTCTTCAGACAAAAGTCCAAAGGAATTCCTTCAAAAATTTTGTCTGAAGGAAATGCCTTAATCATTTTGCCGCATCCTTTTCTTGAAAGAAAATTGTGCCCTCTGCAAGGATTGTTCAAGCTTGGAACTATCCTTCAAACTTTTGCAACGGTCCATCTGCTCCTCGCCTACCCTCTGCAAGGGTTGTTTGTCCTTGGTTCACTTTTTTGAAGGAATTCTCTTTGTCCACTTTTTCTCATTGCCCTCCACAAGGGCACTTGGCTTGGCTCATTGCCCTCTACAATGGCACTTTTTCCTTTGGCTTTGGGACAGGCCCTTGAACCTGCCGATTGAACCGACCGATTGAACCAACTTTGGTTCAACGGTTCAATGGTTCACTTAGTTTAATCTCTTTATTTGGATAAGTCTTTTGATTGCTTGAACAAAATGTGTTGAACCATATGGTCGTTGAACCTGTTAAACCATTGAACCTGTTGAAACTTTAAACCAAAGTGGTTCAATGGTTCAAGCCTTCTTCTCTTTGATAAGTGTTTTGAAGCCATTAAACCTAGAAGCAGTTGAACTATTGAACCTTTATCGAAGCAATTAACTCTTGCCAACGACATTGAACCTTGAACCCATTGAACCCTTAAACCTTTTTGGTTCAAGTTTCAATGGTTCAATGGTTCAATGAATAAATCTTTGCTTAGAAGCTTATCGATGAACTCTTTTGGTTGAACCTTGTCGTTGAACCAACCTTGAAATCACCTAAGTGTTGAGAGCTTGCTTATTTCCTACAAAGTCTGTAGAAATCAACCTGTGAAGTCCATAGATTTCTTCCTGCAAAGTCTGTAGAATCCCACCTACGGAGTCTGTAGATTTATTCCTATGAAGTTCATAGAAACTGAGTCCATAAAATCCCACCTGCGAAGTCTGTAGAAATGAGCCTGTAGAGTCCATAGTTTCAAGCCTACAGAGTTCGTAGATTCAAGCCTGCAGAGTCCATAGATTCAAGGCTACAGAGTTTGTAGAATTCTGAAAAGCTTGAAGAATGGAGAATTTGAATGCACAGAATAATTTTTGAAAAGGGAAGAGAGGATCTTGGTCATGTTGAACCAAAATAGTTCATATGTTGTTCCAAAAATGAGTGATATTTTTGGGGGACAACAGCTGGCTCCAGTTGGGGAACTTCCTTTAGTTAAAAACTTGGAACAGCTAAGGGGAGTAGAAACTAGAATCTCTAGTGCCTTGAAGTGTGCCATTGGGCTATGGAGTCATGCTACCCAAAAAGAAAGGCTCCAAACAATGAAAATAAAAAGCATAAAACAAAACAAAAGACTATACAAATATACATATGTACAGGTGAACTTATCTGATACTTCAAGAATTGAAGTGATTCAGACGCTACCCATTATGAGATAATGAAAATGGTGTTTTGTCCTGATAAACTAGCAAGAAACCATTTTGTCCCTAGAATCGGTGACGAGTGAATGGAACTCTCCACTAGGATCACACTTTTTGTGCACTCCTTTTGGTTCTCTCTTCTTGCTCCATGGAAAGATGTGGTCTTCAATCTAAAACCCATAAATATTTTCTCTCTTGGTAAAGAGTTCCTCTTCCTAACTTTGGCATGCAGCAGTATGGTCCAATACCATAACTCGTTGTTCTACTGGTTTAGTCCAGCATGTTGATTTGTGGAGCTAAAAGCTTTAACTCTTTGCAAATAGAAGGAACAAGAAGGTTGTTGAGATCCAGGAGAACCGACGTCGGCAGCAGGACCGACGTTGGTCGTGACTAGTGCAGAAGGCCACCGGCGATGGCAGGGAGTCGGTCGACGTCGGCAGAACTAGACAAGCAGGGATCGACGTCAGTCACCTGTGTGTTCCAAAACTGCTCGTTACATGGACAATTAGTTAAGTGAACGAAGTGTTTGCATGTAAAGGCCAGTTAGAGTCTTTGGCTGCGAGGATAATTGTCTAAATTAAAAGTCTAAGTTATCGTTTGAGTTAGGGATCTATTTATAGACCCATTGGCATGTATTGTAATTGAGCATGAGATAGAAAGGAAGGCAAGTAAGTTGCTTCCATTGTAAGATCATTGAGTTGCAGGTTGTTGCAAGCTCATAGGAGATCTACATGTGAGTATGGTCTGTTGAATTGTAGGTTACAGGTTCATGGGAGATCAACTTGAAGTACTATTGAGTGCTTGGTGAACTGGCAGGGTTATTACTGACTAGTTGGAGAGGTGAACACCAATTCTGTTTGTGAGTTGGTTGTTGGGACCGTTTTTTGTGTAGGAGAGTGTTGTGTGAGAAGAATTACTGTACACTTGAGGTGTGGCAAACCTCTGTAAGGTGAAAGAGTGTGGCGGCTCTTTGTTTTATTCTTTTCTGTAAAGTGTTAATACAAGATAGTGTATTGTCTCTCATATTCTGTGTTATTGGTGAATTCTAGTTACTTGTGTTTCTAGTTATTTCAGCATTTATAATTGCTTATATTTGGTAATCATACTGTGCTCTTTCTGAGGAGTAAGATCCAACAAGAGGAATCAGAATAGAGGTGTGTTTGTTCTTGGACTTCCCTGACAAGTGGTATTAGAGCTTTTGGTTGGGATACTAACAGATTGGATTAGATCTGGTTAGTGTGTTTTGATTACAGGTACTCACAGGGTTTCTGTTTGAGTGGGAGTTGAGCAATGACAGAAGATAGTAAGCTACGGATGGAAAAGTTTAATGGCAAGAACTACCAATTATGGAGGATGCAGATTGAGGATTATCTGTATCAAAAAGATTTGTACTTACCGTTGGGAGGGGTTACTTACAAACCCTCGGATATGAAAGATGAAGAATGGGAGGTTCTTGATCGGAAGGCTCTGGGATCTATTAGATTGAGTCTTGCATCATCTGTGATTTCCAGCTTATCACAGTGTAAGACAACGGTGGAGTTGATGGAATCTTTGGCAAATTTATATGAAAAATCCTCAGCTTCTAATAAGGTATTTCTTATGAAGCATTTATTTAATTTGCAAATGTTGGAAGGTGGATTTGTTCATAGCCATCTTAGTGATTTCCATGGTTTGGTTGAAGAGATACACAGGAATAACACAAGTGAATCATCAAGAAATGCTTTGAGTGTTGAACGCAGAGGAAGGCAAAGAGAGAAGATAGAGCATGGGAGATCAAGGTCCAAGACAGGCAGAAGATCCAAGTCCAGGTATGGCAGAATAACCTGTTGGAAGTGTGGAAAGCAAGGGCACTTAAAGAGAGATTGCAGATTAGGTGAAGATCAGCATGAAGGACATGAAGAAGAAGCAGATGTTGCAGATTATGCTGCACGGGATGCTCTGGTATGTTCTTTGGATAAAGTAGAATCTTGGGTTTTAGATTCTGGTGCCTCTTTTCATGCATCCCCACATAGGGAATTTTTTCATGAGTATATCCAGGGAGATCTTGGAGAAATTTGTGTAGGGGATGGTAAGCCTTGTCAGATTGTTGGCAAAGGGAAAGTGAAGCTGAAACCGAAGACATGTAACACATGGATGTTAAAGGAGGTCATGCACGTCCCAGTTCTGGAGCAAAATTTGATTTCTGTTAGAAGATTGGGTGATGAGGGTTGCACAGTAACTCTCACAGCGGACTCTTGGAAGGTTACCAAGGGCACACTTATTGTAGCTAGAGGTAAGAAAGTAGGTACGCTTTATCTATCTACTTGTACTACTGATTCTCTTTTTCGGTTATCTACTTCAGCTGTAGATTCAGAGATGTGGCTTGATAGGCTTGGTCACATAGATAAGAAGGAGATGCTTGTTCTTGAGTCAAATGATATGCTTTCAAATTTGGAAGGTATGGATCATGGTTTTTGTATGCAGAAGAAGAAGGTGATGTTTCTTGAGGAATCCGATGTTAGTGACAAGAATAGGAAAGCCTTGGTTTTCAAGGAGAAGGTGACGGATAGAGTTCAACACAAGATGCAGAAGAATTTTGAGCAGAGCAAGGGTGATTTGGACAAGGATTTGATCCAAAAAGGAGCTCGTGGGAAAAAGTTAGGTCTCACTAGAAAAACACAAAGACCGACGTCGACAGAAAAACCGGCGTCGGCGTCCAGACAGGGAGCGACGTCGGCTATGTGCAGCCCGACGTTGGTGACTCAGGGTAGATAACTATCAGCGTCAGCCAGGGGAAACCAACGTCGGCAAGGGGGTAGTCACAGGGAACCGACATCGGTCAGGGGCAGACTGAGATGTGACCGGCATCGGTTACTGAGACGAATTTTGGGTGGACAGCAAGCTGTCATGGAGTCTCAAGCACCCATATGGAGGACTGAAGGTGTAAGTTCTTAAATTCGTCATTTCCCTTCTTTACACTACTTGTTGCTCACTTATGGCATAAGACCAAGAAGTTATTGAAGAAGCAGAACAAGTAGATCTAGGAAACAGTGGGAGCTAGGCATGGATGAGGATGTGATTCCTTGGAGGAGTACCAAACAAGTGTTTTGGGTAGAGTTGCCAGCTAGAAGTAAGTACTGAGAGACGAATGGATGTTGAGGATAAAGAAGAGCGGAAATGGATACATGAAATGGAAGATCAGGGTATATGGTCTTGTATTAGCTACAGGGCAATGGAGGTTTGATCATTGTGTTTCTCTTTACCAGGTTGGATAATATTAGCTACATTATCCTATTACTGTATGATGTGCTTGTTGTAGGGTTACATATATAGGTATTGTTGAACTAAAGGTAAAGCTAGTTCAGGTGTTTGTCATGGAGAATTTGGGAGTAGCAAGATTATTTGGCATGAGTGTGTTCTAGAGACATGGTAGGTCATATGTTGACTTTGTTTCAGGATGATTGTGTGAGACCGGTTAGCACGCCGATGGTTGGACAGTTCACAGAACAGGTGTCTTGATTCACATAATGAGGTTGAGTGCATGGTATGTACTAAACCTGAGTTTTCCCAAGCAGTGGGAGTTGTCACAAGTTGGAGCCAATCCGAGAGAGAACCAAGACAAGTAGGGACCGACATCGGTCACCTGTGTGTTCCAAAACTGCTCGTTACACAGACAGTTAGTTAAGTGAACGAAGTGTTTGCATGTAAAGGCCAGTTAGAGTCTTTGGCTGCGAGGATAATTGTCTAAATTAAGAGTCTAAGTTATCATTTGAGTTAGGGATCTATTTATAGACCCATTGGCATGTATTGTAATTGAGCATGAGATAGAAAGGAAGGCAAGTAAGTTGCTTCCATTGTAAGATCATTGAGTTGCAGGTTTTTGCAAGCTCATAAGAGATCTACATGTCAGTATGGTCTGTTGAATTGTAGGTTGCAGGTTCATGGGAGATCAACTTGAAGTACTATTGAGTGCTTGGTGAACTGGCAGGGTTATTACTGACTAGTTGGAGAGGTGAACACCAATTCTGTTTGTGAGTTGGTTGTTGGGACCATTTTTTGTGTAGGAGAGTGTTGTGTGAGAAGAATTACTGTACACTTGAGGTGTGGCAAACCTCTGTAAGGTGAAAGAGTGTGGTGGCTCTTTGTTGTATTCTTTTCTGTAAAGTGTTAATACAAGATAGTGTATTGTCTCTCATATTCTGTGCTATTGGTGAATTCTAGTTACTTGTGTTTCTGGTTATTTCTGCATTTATAATTGCTTATATTTGGTAATCATACTGTGCTCTTTCTGAGGAGCAAGATCCAACAAGAGGAATCAGAACAGAGGTGTGTTTGTTCTTGGACTTCCCTGACAAGCTCGTTACACAGACAGTTAGTTAAGTGAATGAAGTGTTTGCATGTAAAGGCCAGTTAGAGTCTTTGGCTGCGAGGATAATTGTCTAAATTAAGAGTCTAAGTTATCATTTGAGTTAGGAATCTATTTATAGACCCATTAGCATGTATTGTAATTGAGCATGAGATAGAAAGGAAGGCAAGTAAGTTGCTTCCATTGTAAGATCATTCAGTTGCAGGTTGTTGCAAGCTCATAGGAGATCTACATGTGAGTATGGTCTGTTGAATTGCAGGTTGCAGGTTCATGGGAGATCAACTTGAAGTGCTTTAGAGTGCTTGGTGAACTGGCAGGGTTATTACTGACTAGTTGGAGAGGTGAACACCAATTCTGTTTGTGAGTTGGTTGTTGGGACCGTTTTTTGTGTAGGAGAGTGTTGTGTGAGAAGAATTACTGTACACTTGAGGTGTGGCAAACCTCTGTAAGGTGAAAGAGTGTGGCAGCTCTTTATTGTATTCATTGAACCCTTAAACCTTTTTGGTTCAAGTTTCAATGGTTCAATGGTTCAATGAATAAATCTTTGCTTAGAAGCTTATCGATGAACTCTTTTGGTTGAACCTTGTCGTTGAACCAACCTTGAAATCACCTAAGTGTTGAAAGCTTGCTTATTTCCTACAAAGTCTATAGAAATCAACTTGTGAAGTCCATAGATTTCTTCCTGCAAAGCCTGTAGAATCCCACCTACGGAGTCTGTAGATTTATTCCTACGAAGTTCATAGAAACTGAGTCCATAAAATCCCACTTGCGAAGTCCATAGAAATGAGCCTGTAGAGTCCATAGTTTCAAACCTATAGAGTTCATAGATTCAAGCCTACAGAGTCCATAGATTCAAGGCTACAGAGTTTGTAAAATTTTGAAAAAGCTTGAAGAATGGAGAATTTGAATGTACAGAACAATTTTTGAAAAGGGAAGAGAGGATCCTAGTCATGTTGAACCAAAATAGTTCATATGTTGTTCCAAAAATGAGTGATATTTTTGGGGGACAACAGCTAGCTCCAGTTGGGGAACTTCCTTTAGTTAAAAACTTGGAACAGCTAAGGGGAGTAGAAACTAGAATCTCTAGTGCCTTGAAGTGTGCCATTGGGCTATGGAGTCATGCTACCCAAAAAGAAAGGCTCCAAACAATGAAAATGAAAAGCATAAAACAAAACAAAAGACTATACAAATATACATATGTACAGGTGAACTTATCTGATACTTCAAGAATTGAAGTGATTCAGACGCTACCCATTATGAGATAATGAAAATGGTGTTCTGTCCCGATAAACTAGCAAGAAACCATTTTGTTCCCAGAATCGGTGACGAGTGAATGGAACTCTCCACTAGGATCACACTTTTTGTGCACTCCTTTTGGTTCTCTCTTCTTGCTCCATGGAAAGACGTTGTCTTCAATCTAAAACCCATAAATATTTTCTCTCTTGGTAAAGAGTTCCTCTTCCTAACTTTGGCATGCAGCAGTATGGTCCAATACCATAACTCGTTGTTCTACTAGTTTAGTCTAGCACATGTTTTGATTGTCCCCCTCAGACCCCTGACAAATCATCAGTTCATCATCTCCTTTGGCATGAAGGAGTTTGACATCTTCATCCTTAATAGCCTTCAATTCGAGTAACAGAGATTTGTACTCGATAGTGTTGTTGGTGTTGCTAAACTGAAACTCGTGTGAAGGAGGAAGAATATCTCCTTGAGGAAATATCAACACCATCCCAACTCCAACACCGATAGGGGAATTGCTGCCATCGAATTCTCATATCCAAACATCATTAGAAACTGATCTTCTATCAAATTTTTTTCATTAGAGAGGGAAGATCCTTTTTCATCTGTACTACGCCCTACCAATTCTTCTGATGTTTTACTTGAATCAATCTTTGGATCACCACCTATAGGACTTTCATCTGCTGAAACATGAACATCCTCAGTGGATAAAAAGTAATTACCCTTGCCTGAAGACTCAAATAGAATTTGAGCTTTAGGTGCTGATGTCTGAGTGACAACATATTTTGCCTCCTTTTCAGGGAGTAGCCTCTTCATGACGCCTTTGACAGGGATCCTTGCTTCAAATAGGTCCATGCTCAACTCACCACTCACATCCTTGTAGAATTTCATCTCAGTAGAATGCCATATGAGGTTGGGATGTCAGCCACCAAGACTGTCATCTTGATTCTCTTGTCTAAGAATGCTACAAACACAAATTCGGCGTCCTTGATTTGCCCCAGTAGTGGCACTTATTTATTCTCCATGGAGAAGCATATCCCAAATGTTTTAGTCAGTGTAAGGCCAAGGGATTCAACCACTTTGGCAGGCATGACATTATTTGAAGCTCCAAAATCAATGATGCAGTTGCTCAGCTTGTGACCGTTTATCAATAGGGAAACATAAAAGGATCTACTTTCCTAGGGGCAGTAAGAGGAGTAATGACAAGATTGTTTGGGATGGGCATGTTCCTTGGGGGATCATGAGTTTCCTTTCTAATCTTTTGTCCTACAAGGATGGTTGTATTCTTCACACACTCTACCAACATGTCCAACATCTCAGGATTGGCTTGTAGAAATTCAAATTCAGTCATTTGGATTTTAGATTTCTTGACATGGTTGATTATGTCAAATGACTGAAATGGACTAGGAAGAGAGGATGGGAGTTCATCCTTTTGGTTTTTTGGAGGGGGAGGACTAGCCTACGAATTTGAAGTTGAAGGTGCAGAAATGTTTGGGGTACATACTTTTTTAGCAACCATTGGGCCCTTTGGCTGGAAAAGTAGAATGGTTCCATGCTTAGCAATTGAAATTGTTGGTTGAGCTCATTCATCTATTTTTTTTTTATCAGCTTGCTGGGCTGACTGATTCTTGGATCGAGTGAACACAATGTATGATCTCTCCACTGCTTCACCTTCACTTCTGGGTTCATCCTGGTAATTCAGGAAACCAATGTTGGAGTCGCCAGCTGATTCTTCTTGGTCCTCCATGAAGAGATCAGCATCATTTTCTTGATCAAACTTAGTTTGGAAAGATAAATCTTGTTTAGTTTCCAGATATCCAACTATTGCGTTGGTTGGAGGTGCTTCAAGGGCAAGGTTCCTTTGTGGGGGAAGAAAATGATTTGGCTGTCCTTGATTCCTGGCAGCATTGCCTTGATATGGTTGATTCTGAAATGTCCTCCTTGGCATATCTTGATTAGGGGGAGCAAACATACCTTAGGCCATTTGTCTTTTCAAAGCTATCAGTTCATTTTATATCTTTTGCACCATTTGATATGTGGTGCCTGTAGATGGATACTCAAAATATGAAGAGGATTTACCTCTATTTAGATCTCTCTTTATCTTTCCTACCAAGATAAGGTCATCTTCTACTTCAGTAGCCAAGTCTTGAGCAGCAATAAGGTCTATGTGACTAGTACGTCTCAGCAAAAAAATCACTTTAGACAGCTGTGAGTTGATGAAGAAGCATTTGAGGTTTCCTGAGCTTGTCAAACTTGGCAATGAAATCCCTCATAGGCTCATGAGGCTCCTTCTTCATCTGTGTGAGCTGGGCTAGCAAAGCATGTGCATCTTCTACAAGCTTGAACATTGCTTTGAACTTGGCTTTGAGAGTGTCCCAATCAGTCACTGATCTAGCTTGCAGATGGTAGAACCAGTCTGCAATACCACCTTGTAGTGTTTCCACAAAGAAACTGACTGCAACATCTTTAAATTCTACTCCTATCATGCGACAGGCTATGCTGAAGGCTACAATGTGTTCATCAAGATGAACTCTCCCATCACCAAAGAATTTGGGAAAATTCTTTCTTAAGCTACGTGAGAGTTCATGCAGGGGTGGAGTCAAATTAAGTGGGCCAAAAGAGTTGCCCCAAGGGCCTTAAACTGCCATGATTGGATTATGAAAAAGAGCGAAAACAAATATGGGTGGAGTACATATAGGCAAAGATCTGCTAACAACAAAAAAAGAAGCTCTGCCTTGTGTTGGTGACCTAGTACAGGTAGGAGGAACACTCCTAGATCTTTGAGCTTGAAGTTGGGGAGGGAACAAATCAAAATTTCCTTGCTGCACCAAATCAAAGACAGGGTCAACAACACCTTGAACTCTCTGGCTTCTGCTATAGCATGGAGTTATCAGGTTGTGAAATAAAAATGGGAAAGAACTGGCCTTGCTTCAACTTGAAGCTTGGGGCTTCAAACTGCTTGTCCTTCCCTAGCGGCTCTAGTTTTGTAGACCAGATAAAATAATGGAGATGGAGGAAGATGGTAAGGCTATAATGATAATGGGAAAGACACAGAATGAAGTTTCCAAAGTCTATAATGGATAAGGGTAAGGACTGCTTCAATCTGAAACTTGAGGCTTCAGATTGCACGTAAGTCCCCAGCATAGTCGTCAAAAACTGTTGGGTGAATATTTTGTCAACTAGCTAACTAGTGAGAAAAATAGGTCTCTTCAACCATAGCATAGGGAGATTGGTCAGCCAAATGTGCAGGTTTACTACATCAACAGGGGGAAAATCTCTCCTCTCATCAAGGGGAGGTTCCCTATAAGTATGAGACGCTATATACTATATATATAAGTAGAAAATAACACTCAGGGGTAGGATAACACCATCCATCTCTCTTTTTTCAGAGATGATGTTCACAAACAAAGGAGAAAATCTTGGTGAAAACACTGAAAGCACTTCTCTTCTTTTAGAAGTGTTCTTATAGGGAGCAGTAGTTCTTTCAGGTAGTGACAAGTGACTGGTAACCAAAGGCATAGTAACTAGCAAACTGAGATGTAGCACAAAGTCTCGACCTCGACTGCCCAAGAGTGAGATACGAAGGGAAAGAGGGCACAAAGTCATCCTAAGGTCCTTTACACAGAAACATAATACAAAGGATAATGAGGGCATAAAGTCATCCCAAGATCCTTTACACAAGAACAGAAAGAAAACACACTAAAGGCAATTGTGGGGGCACAAAGTCTCTCCACAGTCAGCTTCAGGACACCTTCCTGATTACTTTCACTAGTTCTACTTGCCAAATTAAATAAACAAGAACACATTCAGAAAATAGACATAAGAACAATCTCCTAAAATGATACAAGCTATGACAGCACAAAGTTTGCAAATAACTTGCTTTCTCATTCAGATAAAATGATATGAACAACAATCTGAGCTCAAAGTCTCAGTATTCTCCTTTCAATTTGGGTAGAGTTTTGCTTCTGTATTGGGAAGATATCCTTTGTATAATGAGAGAATTTACAATGTATAGCCATCAAGCAAGGCTTGGCACTCTTTCCCATAGGACGGCCCATGCTATAGTCAATGCCTTTAATTCACCTTCAGTTCTGTCTAGAGGGACCATGCTTGGAACAGCACATTGCCTTAATTATGGTGTGTCCATCTAATATGTCTCTTCCTAGGTCTGGATCATCTGGTCTATCCCCTCTGACGTTTGCACAGCTGTCCATTTTGTCTTTACTCCGAAGGAGACTAACAGGCTATGCCTTTAATGTTCATAAGTTAGAAAATATACTTTGCAAACTATTCTAGCTACCAGAACAATTACTACATAGATATTTTCCTCTTTGTCTCTTCTTGCTACGATTTGAGCTCTCGAGCTATCTTTTTGGTCTTCCTGGCTCCTTACACTCTTCCATCAGCGGTTCTTCCCTTTGGCATTTTGGCCTTTTGCATTCGGGTCTGTGTTCAAGCTTTCAAATATCAATGGCTATTTCATTTTCATTAATTTGATGTCTTCGGGCCCATCATCATTAGGAAACCAATGGCTAGTTTATTGTCTTGAATTTGACTATTTCATTTCCCTTTCCTTCATTCTTTCTTCCCACTTGCTTCTGCTTTTGGTCGAGCTTTCTTTTGACAGGATTTTATCTTTGCTTCAGGCTTATTTCTTCGGACAAAAGTCTGAAGGAATTCTTTCAAACTTTTTGTCTGAAGGAAATGCCTTAATCATTTTGTTGCGTTCTTTTCCCAAAAGAGAACTGTGCCCTCTGCAAGGACTGTTCAAGCTCGAAACTATCCTTCAGACTTTTGCAACGGTCCATCTGCTCCTCACCTGCCCTCCACAGGGGCTATTTGTCCTTGGTTCACTTTTCCAAAGGAATTCTCTTTGTCCACTTTTGCTCGCTGCCCTCCGTAAGGGCACTTTTTCCTTTGGCTTTGGGGCAGCCCCTTGAACCTGCCGATTAAACCAACTTTGGTTCAATGGTTCAATCAATTTAATCTCTTTATTTGGCTAAGTCTTTTGATCACTCAAACAAAATGTGTTGAACCATATGGTTGTTGAACCTATTGAACCATTGAACCCGTTGAACCTTTGAACTAAAGTGGTTCAATGGTTCAATCCTTCTTCTCTTTAATAAGTGTTTTGAAGCCGTTGAACCTAGAAGCGATTGAACTATTGAAACTTTTTCGAAGCGCTTAACTCTTAACGATGATGTTGAACCTTGAACCCATTGAACCCTTGAACCTTTTTGGTTCAAGGTTCAATGGTTCAATGGTTCAATGGTTAAATATTTGCTTAGAAGCTTACCGATGAACTCTTTTGGTTGAACCTTGTCATTAAACCAACCTTGAAATCGCCTAAATGTTGAGAGCTTGCTTCTTTCCTGCAGAGTCCGTAGAAATAAACCTGTGAATTTCGTAGATTTCTTCCTGCGAAGTCCGTAAAAATTAAGTTCGTAGAATCCCACCTGTGGAGTCCATAGATTTCTTCCTGCAAAGTCCGTAGAAACTGAGTCCATAGAATCCCACCTACGGAGTCCATATAAATGAGCCTGCAGAGTCCGTATTTTCAAGCCTGCAGAGTCCATAGATGCAAGCCTGCAGAGTCCGTAGATTCAAGCCTGCAGAGTCTGTAGAATTTTGAAAAGCTTGAAGAATGGAGAATTTGAATGCACAGAACAATTTTTGAAAAGGGCAGAGAGGATTTTGGTCCTGTTGAACCAAAATAGTTCATATGTTGTCCCAAAAATGAGTGATATTTTTGGGGGACAACACGATGCTTACCAGTTTCTATCGACCATTGGTCCTCAGGGCCAAAACTACCTAGTTCTCCATTGTAGAGGACAAAAAGGGCTCCATGAGAATGTTTTGATGCTTCCTCCTATTGTAAAAATTTGTTAAACAATTTCTTACCTGAAATTGGTTTTTCCTCCTATTTATGACTCAAATCATCTACAAAGTTCTCCAAAGAGAAATCTTTATTATTTTCTTGGGCACCCAAAGGATCATTAATGTTTCCATCCTTTAAAAAGTCACTAAAATATGTAGTGGTGCCTTTCTCGACTGTCTCCATACACACTTACAATGCATGCATGAGAAGCAAGCTTTACCAAGGACAATGATGCATAGACTGAGTAAGATAGACCAACAACCAAAACAAGCAATAGAGAAAAAATAAATAAAAAGAATAAACCCACCAAAAGCAAGTCATGAAAACAAGGCTGCCCAACAAGATTAAAAATGAAAGACATTCAAAAGACCAAGGTAGCAAAGGTGGCCATAGCTACAAATTGGTAAGAATGAGGGTTTGAAGCTCATCAATAGAGGAAGACTATTCATCTTCCAATTGTAGAGCTCCAAGACACATCCCTTCTATCCAAATTTTCATAATTTATCAAGCACTACCTTTGAAAATTACTAGGAGAATATATACAACTCCCAATTTTAACAATCTTATGAGGGTTTGAATTAACTTTTCTAGACCCTTGTTTCTTGGTCTAAGAGCTTTTTAAAATTGTAATTGACTTCATGTTGAGTAAAGGTTATTCATTAGTTATAATCCATTATGTATAATTTAAAACATAGGTAGAGATACTCATATCTATGGTTAACTTTGAGTTTTTAAATTTGAAAATAATAATAAACATGCACAACAGAGTTTGTATATATGGAAAGAGAGAATTGCTAAATATATTTTAATTTAAAAAATAGATTTTGTGGAATGGTTTTTTAAGAAATAATATAAATATATTTTATTGTAATAATAATATTCTAAAATTATCGATGAGATATGGATGAGTTGGTAAAGTGATTTGGTTTCTTCAAGTACCACTCAAATTCAAATTTCAATTTAGTAGTGAAGGTCGGTTGTTGGTATTATGATTCTTGATACTTGTGATAGATAAGTAATAAAATTATATATATATATATACACACACATATACACACACACACACACACACACACACACACATATATGTATAAACATATATGTATAGACATATATATATATATATATACATATACATATACATATATACATATATATATATACATATATATATATATATGTATATGTGTATGTGTATATATGTATACACATATGTATATGTGTATATACATATGTATATATGTGTGTGTGTGTGTACACATATATATATATGTATATATATGTATATGTATATGTATATATATATATATATGTATATGTATATATATATATATATATCTATATGTGTGTGTGTATATATATATATATATATATATATATATATATATATATATATATGTATGTATGTATGTATATATATATATATATATATGAAAAATACTATTTTCGAAGTGAGTTGAATAAACGTCACTCATAAATAATATCTAATAATATATATAGTAATTTATGAATATATTCTAAATTAATTATTAGTGAGAGTTCTCAATTTAACTGAAATTCATTTTTTCATATTTAACTAATGTAATTTTCACCCCTTTCAAAATATTTTTTATTTAAAAAAATATTAAAATTATTTACATTAATATATACAATATTAATTGGTAAAATAATTATAACATTAAAATAAATTTTTGATTGAAAAGTGCACTTTATTAAATAAAAATCTTTACAAAATAAAATACAGCTAGTCATACAAAAAAAGACGGGTGGAAAAGTCACACCTCAAAAAACCACATCGGGCTAAATAAGCCCAAGGAAAGAAACAGAAGCAACTAGAAGGCCATACCGGCCAATAGATCTAACATGTGTGCACTAACAACCAAAAAAAGCATAAAACACAACAAAACAAACAACTTCTTAAGCATCAGCAATGAAGATGGTAGCAGGTGGCAGAGGTGATAGAGGATCCTGAGGCTTCCCTCCCCACCCCCCATTAGCAAGGGGTCCTCATCCAAGTTAAGAGGCTCCCACCCATCATTTTGTTTCTCTTGAGTTTGTTGTGGCTACTCAGAATTCTGTCGAGGTAGAGAAATGGCCAGTGCTAGGCATGGGAACTTGTCCTGCTAGGGAACTACCCAGCCTCCTCTACTCTCTACTAGCATTATCACAACGAGATGATCCACACCTAGGAGATGGCCAGTGAGAGTAGGGAGAGGAGCTCCTTCAACTCTGGGACCTATGGCTTTGAGACTGACTACACCTGACTCCTCCACCATGTCTTCAAGGAGGATTGTGATCAAGTGGCTCTCAATTGAAAGCATAAAGGGCATTCCCCTAGTGATCCAATAGCTCTTGATAATGGTGAAGTTTCAACTGCACTTTCTCCATCTGGCTCTGGATCTGAAGGGTAACATTGGAGATCACATTAATCTTTTTCCAAATTGAAAACCCAATTTCCATAGCTTATTGATTAAAACAAGCTGTATTTCTAGACTTTCAGTCTAAAATAAAATATTAGTATAAAAATCTACCAAAATCTATTGTATCTTGCAGGAAGCAAGGCTGAGTCCCTTAAGAGAGCCATTTTCTAGGTGAATATTTTAGGTCTGAAGGGTTTAAAAAGAGAATGAATACATCTCCAAGCAGACTGAGCATGGGGACAAAACCAAAAAAAGTGCTTAATGGTTTCTAGGTGGTGGCAAGCATGACATGTGAGATTAGGAACCCCTATATACTTGAGTTGGTCTCCAATAGGGAGCCATTGATACATAATGCACCAAATAAAATAGGCCTTTTTAGGTTCCAAGATAGCCCATCAAATATTATTAAATCTCCTCAACCAAACATGGTGAAGAGAGGTAAGGCTCCAATGTTTGTTAAGCGCCTCAATATCAATATGATAGGGAGCAAGAAGATTATAACTCAACCTAGGGGCATACCAACAAAAAGGAGTGGTTGTAGGCCAATCCCAATCCTTCCACCATGTGGTGAGAAAGGATACTCCAATTTTGTGTAGATACTCACCAGGTATGACATTTTGAATTAAAAAAATAGAATCTTTATCTTCTTTGTTAAGCTGAAACCTAGCTTTCACAATATCCCAAGGCAGCTAGTCTCCAGAGATTTTATAGAAAATACCTCCAATGTGATTTATACCTTTTTAAAAACCATGACAAAGGGAACATTGTGAAAATTGATAATAGGGGACCACCAGAGTGATTAAGAATTAATAGAGAGACCATTCTTGAATCCATCTCCAACCCAGACCAGGTGAGACTTGAGCTTCTCATAGGCCTTCCATATACTTTACATGACAAAAGACCCAGATATTTTGATAGGCACAAGACTGAGGAGAAGGGTGTGTAAGTCAAACCCCTACCACTCCTTCCTGTCTAAAGGAGATCTTTGAACTATGCAATTTCAAATAAGGATCTTCTATGCTTCATCTCCTTCTAAGCCTCTTATAATCCACTTGACACTAGGAGCAATGCCCTAAAATTTAATGTTAATAAGACCAAAACCACCTACTTCTTTAGGCCTACAACAAATGGCCCAAAACACTCTATGAAAACCTTGATGGCCTTCCCAGAGGAAATCACGAAGAAGCTTTTCCAACTTGGCATATGAGGCATTAGAAGGGGCCCAACAAGAAGAGTAATAAACATGAGTAGTAGCCAAAACCTTAAAGTAGATCTAAATTTTCCCAACTAGAGTAAGAGGCTTAGCAATCTAATAGACAATTTTACTTTCAACCCTCTATATGACATAAGACCAAAGATCAGCAGGGGAGGCTCAAAAAGCAAAAGGAATGCCAAGGAATTTAAATTGAATGCCTGGAAGGATCTATTTCCATTGGTGACCCTCAAGCCAAAGGGGTTTAGGAGATAGAGACTGCCTTTAGCATTGGGTCTTATTCCATTGAATAGAAGATCTTGAAGCTAAACAAAAAATATCAAGGCATTGCATGACATTCTTGACTGAATATTCATCTTCTTGAAGAGTAAAAAAAGAGACATCCACAAAGTGACCATTAACCAACTGATGATCTAAAGTAAGGAGATAAATACCTTTAACCAGCCCCCTAGAAGTATAGTCAACTAAAAGGAAATCAAAACCTTCTACAGCAAGCACATAAAGGGTAGGAGCAAGTGGACAACCTCATCTGATCGATCTGTGTAGCTCAAATCTGTGATATTGTGCACCATTTATGGTGATGCAAGCTCTAGCATCCTAAAAGAGAATGTTAACAGTGTGCACAAATTTTGATCCAAAGCCAAGAGCCTGTAACATGGCCATGATAAAGGGCCATTCTATGCAGTCATAGGCTTTCTGAAATTCAATCTTGATAAAAAGATCTTTTTGATTGGAGGTTCTAGCCCACTCCATGCCTTCCCAAACCACTATCACATTGTCCAAGACATAACGATTTTGAATGAAGCCCATTTGTTCACTCCTCACAACCAAAGGAAGGATATGTTTGATCCTAAGGGCTAAAGCTTTGACAATGATCTTACAGGATACATTCAATAAATTAATAGGCCTCTAATTGGTTAGCACTTCTGGGTCTCCAACTTTGGGCATGAATTTGATATCACCTTAATTTATGAGAGTCCACAAAGACTTGGTATGTAAAGCTTCAAGATAAACCTTATGCATGTCAGGTCCCATGGTATCCCATAAAGAATGATAAAATTCACAAAAGAACCCATCAATTTGAGGAGCCTTATTAGTGGCCATCTAATAAATAGCTTCCTTAAGATCATTAAGACTAAAAGGTCAATCATAAGCAACTCTCTGAGCCTCTAAAAGCTTACAAAGAACAACACCCAAACAATGGGTGAGAGTATCTCGTCTGGAAGTAGTATCTAGCTGAGAGATGAACACCTCTTGATAATGAGCCATAAATTCTTGAAGTACCTCAGGTAATTTGGTAAGGCACCCAGTTTCACCTTTAATGACCTTGATCCTATCAACCACTTGTCTAGATTGAAGCAAGGTAAAAAATTATTTGGTCACTTTGTCACCCACTTTGAGCCAATGCAATATGGCACGCAACTGAGCTCCTCTAGCATTATAAGCTTCAACCACTTAGATTTTGTGTCTCCAACTAGAGATGCAAGCCTATAATAGCACATTGAAATGTGAGGCTTCAAGATCTTGGGAGTCTCTGATAAATTCTTCATTGGTGGCATGATGGATACGTTATCGAAAAGAGGCAGCCTGCTTGTCATATATTCTAAGGAAAGTGGCAGTACATTTGATAGCATCAGACCACCACATAATCCATCCAATGGACCCGATGGGTCTTGGATCAAGGTTTCAGATATGGCCAATGTGATTAAAGGTATGTTCATGCTTGATATGGGTAGTGTTGAGGTAAAATTATGTGATCTGCACCCAAACTTGAGGAGTCATCCACTTAACTTTGAAGCAAGTGGGGTGATGGTCTAACAAAAAGGTGTCTGGTATAACCAAGATAGGTTGGCTTTGTATAGGTGTAAAAGAAAAAAGATCTTGTTTGGCTAACAAATCTCGATCAAGCCTTTTGAGCACCCTATCCTCACCTTGGAAAAAATTAGACCAAGTGAACTAGAGTGAATGGGAGTCTTTCCACCAGTGGTGATTGGGGTAAAACACCATGAGTTTATTCCATAGATAGAACCGTACCTCATGCTCTCCTACACACCACCTCATAGGAAGCCACCTTTCTTTATCTTCTAGTGATTCTATCATATTGAAATCACCATAAAGAATCCAGTGAGCATTTGGAAGTGAGTCAACTAACCATCTCCATAATAAGGTACACTCAACATCATCATTAGATTCATAAAGGTTCACTAACCCAATTATTTAGTTTTCAAAATCAAAAGGCATTTAAATCACATGATTTTAGGGGTCAAACCCCCATGAAATGATGTGTTGGGAAAACTCTGGCATAAATAAAGTCACAACTCCTCCTTTGTTAGACTCGTGATGAGTCACCAGATAATGCATGCCACATATGAAGCATGAATTCAAAAATCTTAACTTCTTAAAGGCATAATATCTTCATGTTTGAAAAGAGTTGACAATTGTTCTTGATCATATACTTATGCATCAGATCAGTAAGCTCTCTAACATTCTATGAATAGACTAACATGGAGAACTATCAAGATTCATATCTCCCTCTTCTGTGAGGTCTGAGAGGGATAAAAACCTATTGAAAGCAATGACTGAGATTCTAAAATCTCCTAGAGTAAAGGGTTGCCATTTATGTGGCCCATATTCATCTTCCCCAGAAGGTGAAGGGATACGAGATCGGTGTAACATAGCTTTACGGCTGAAGGTAATAACATTCATAAAATCTGAGTCAATCACCCCCAAAGGAGGTTGTGAAATAAGGCTAAGAATAGTAGAGACTAGTGGAGGCATTATAGAAATGACTACTTGTGGAGAGCGTGAACTGGGTTTAGGTGGCTGAGGTTGTGAAGATAGAGGAGAATCAGCTAGACCAGAGGTAGCAATGAAGGTATGCAACAAGCATGAAGTATTGTCCCTGTTTAGCACTCTAGCAGGAGCATTTTTATGGTTAATAACTATGGTCCACCCATCAAAGCTGTTGATGAGGTCTTTGGGTCAGACCCATTACATTCTTGGGGCATGTCAAAGGTGGGGACCATGAGGGGACATTCCCTAATCATGTGGGAAGACAACTGGTAATGAAAGTAGGTATTTGGCAAATTTATATACAGTACTCATTGCATAAAATTATTGTCACCGACTTGAATATCAATACAATCTTTAAGACCCTTAGCAAGGTCGATCTCAACACAGACCCTTCACTGGGGGCAAGCGGTATAAAATTTAGACTGCTCATGGCAAATGAAGCACCCCAAAGGATTGAGCTAGTCTATAAAATTCCACAAGGGCAAGGGCAACCCAATGAACTCAATCCAAATTGGGATTTTGAGTTTGGCCTACTCCGAGACCTAAAAACCCCTAGTCTAATGAGAGAAAATAACCAAAGTATTTTCGTATAAACCAGGGCCAATATATTGCAAAAGAAAGGTCCAAAGAGACCTCATACAAGGGACATGTTCAAATGTTACAAAATCAAAAAGAATGACATATTAAAATGTCCAATCAACATACAAATGCATAAGGGCCAATCAAACAAGAAACATATTCAAATGTTCTACAAGCAAGACAATAACAAGCAATGAAATATACTCAAAAACGTGAAAAATAGATGAAACATAATTAACCAACATAAGCATATCATACTAGTCCTTGCATATATGTGAACTAGCAAAAACTTTATGTAACATAAAATATCAAGTACACTGTGAAAAACATGAACATGAATATAAACATGTGTAAGCATTAGTAGATAAGCTCAAACATGATAATGTAGAAATGATCATAAAGGATATGTAATATGTATCCATTGTGATTAGAGAAGTAGATGCCCCTAATGTATTATAGAGCATGAGTAGAGAAAAGGTCTAACATTTATCAATGCACATATCATATATTTGGATATGTTTTTAGCACACTCAAAAGATACATGAAACATATTTATCTATAGTTCATTAAATGATATGCTATCTACTGGCATAAATCAAACAAAATAGATGCCAATGAGCTAATAAAACATATGAATGATGAATATTAAATTGTATTTTTGAATTTTTTTTAGATATTAGTTTTTTTTTTTGTTTAAAAAAATTAATATTTTTGTACTTTTGTATACTCTCAAAGTTTGATTGGGATCAAAGTGTTTAACCCTAAAATATAGATTGAGTAATCTAAGGTTAAAAGGGTAAAGATATCCTAGGGCACAAGGATTGTAGACTATATATAAAACAAGCTAATTAATTTTAAAATTTAGAAAAAAATATACTAAATTTATTATGTTGAGATATGTTAAAATAAAAATTATAGTTATTCTATATATTATAATGATAATGAAAAAAGATATTGGTTCTAATGATAATATAAATTTGAATCTTGAATAGGAAGAAAGTAGACTAGGTCTGAATTCTAAACCAGTTGCTTGATTCTAGAAATTGTACCTCTGTAACTATAGATACTTGTGTCAATATAAAATAATTACATTAACATTTTTGTCTAAATTGGATGTAGGTTTTTAGTATAAAATACTTACTAAAATTGGATGTGAGTGCCTAGATGCTTCTAGGTTCAGTGTCACCTTCGCTTTAGTGCATTTAGATTTAGGCCATGGATTATCGCTCCTTATCGAATGAGAAAACCCTAGTTCATATTCTTATTGGTTGTGAAAAAATGGGTTAGTGTGCACATGGTTTCAAATTACGCCAAAGACCCCTCTATTAATGAACATTGCATACATAGCTAATACATAAAATAAGGCCTCAGATTCATATAGTTCTCCTCGACATGTTGGCATATGTGTGTATCATGTAATGGGTGATAAGAAAATACAATAGTGACATAGCTTGTAACTTGACAAATGTGGTTCATGGAATTTTGATTCAATACTTTAGACTTATAGATTAGTTATCCATATGACTGATATAGAAATAGGAGAAAATTGGGAAGCTTTGCTCACTTGAATGCTTGATTTAATGTCCTTTGGTAAATTGTCTTTTGAATAGGTAAGAATTTAATAGGTATGTGTTAGGTGAGGAATGAATGAGGGCTGAACTTATATATATATATATATATATATATATATATATATATATATATATATATATATATATATATATATATATATATATATATATCCTTTTGGAGAATATCTCACATTAAAGCACATAGGATGACCATAATATACGTTGCATTTACAAATTGAATGACTTTAGGGCATTGAACACTTACATTGGGGTAGGGACACTTGCATTGATGTAGGCATCTAACTGGGATGTAAGTGTCTAGGTGATCCAAAAACTGGGTTTATATTTTAGATAAATCAACAGTTTTAAAATCAGATACTAAAAACCTTAATTTCGCAAGAGAAATAAAATTAGATATAGAATATTCTAGGAATGAATGCAAAGTACTCAGAAAACTCTATAAACTCATTCCCTAAATTTAAAACTCCTAATTTTGTATCATATTTTAATTTTTCATAATTCATTCTATTATTTCATTTACCAAACTGAATTATAAACTCAAATTCATAATGAATTATAAAGGAAAATGACTCAAACTTGATAATGGAGTTCACCCATTTGGGATACATCTCTAGGATTGCTCAACCACAATCCGATCTATTAAAATAAGTATTTGTAAGTAATAATACAACTCACAATAAAGATAAATTGGCTTGTCACCTATAAATAGAATTAAAAATCAGACGTTGAGGACTCTAAAATTGATTAGCAAATATCCCTCTATTCATTTGTAGCTCTACAAGTTCTTTCTCTCTCCAAAATGGGCAAATTCTCTATTAAGAGTATATGACAAACTCTTAAAATGGGCATAATGAGGTCTAGGAGTATTCTCAGCATTTTATAGACCTACAACTCCTCACATAAACCCTGCAACTATATTTATTCATCCTCCATGGCCAAGGGCCTTACAAAATGGAGGCATAAAAAATACAGTCAAGTTCTATGTACCTTCAAAATTATAATTACACAAATGTGTTTGTCTTTTAAATCCATGGTGCAACGACTAAGAACATATCTTTTTGTAAAGAAGATCATGGGTTTAAAACCTTCCTGACCTCTTTTACATTTCACAAACTCGATTTGCATTTACACCATCTCAAATCTTCTTTTGACATTCAAACTTTGAGTATTTTTGCCTCTGGCTTAATAAGCTTTTAGACAAGCATCTTCAACTTTACAATTAAACACGCATTCACCATGGCCTTATGACCTTTATCAAATAGGTATAATTTCAAATCCACAAACTCAATCTAAGCTTATACAAATATACAGTCACCACCATGGGCCATAGACTTTTCAAAATAGGTTATCCGTTCTCCTTCCAACTCGGGCTCGATTTGCATGTCTCCACAAATCCTTCCACAACTTTGGCCAAAATGCCTTATAAATGGGCATCTTCATCTTCTTGACTCAGATCTTTGTCTGAATACATCCCTACATCCAAATGCAAATAGGCACCTCGAATCCTCACAAATAGATGCCTCATCTCCTCACAATCAGGATGGAGGAATGATATATGCCCTATCCATCTTCAGATTAACCTACCATGTTCAATATCTACCTCTTCAAGCTCAACATTTCCTCTTCTTAAATGCAAGTCACCCATCCATCTTTCAAAACGTGTATAGCGTCCTCTAAATAGGCACGAAACTAACTATATTTTCTCATACTCATCCACCATCACGAGCTTCTTCTTCTAAGGATAAATGTGTAATGATCTTCTTGGTCTAAATGACCATGCCCAAAATGGATGAATAACATCTCCCTACATTCAAAGCCTGTGTGTTTCAAATAACACCACACCTTGTAAATGGTTTGTCATTGCAATGGATTTATTTTAAGGGATTTTATCCCACATTCACCAGAGATAAGCTCAATAAACGTTTTAAATAGCCTGGAGCCTATCATGTAACTTTTGGCTTTGGCCACATATCTCACCCTTCATTTTGTTTGGTGATGCAATCAGGATATGAACTCGATTTGGATGTTTGTTAAGCCAAGTGTAAGTTGGGATGGTGAGTTGGCACTCGTGCTGCAAGCTAATTAGAGTCGGCATGTATTCAGTTATAAAAAATGTCTCGAGTTGGCATATTCATCTCAAACTTGATACATGACTTAGAAAATATCATTAAGTGGTGGTAGACCATGTGGTGGCCTGAGGACCCATCATGTGGATCTTTCCAAATGTTCCTCATCCTTCCACTTGTCAACATGAGATGCACCAAAATAATATAGTATAAACTATAATGTAATTGCAAATATTAAAATTATATTAATATGCTACAATGGTTGGATCCCCTTCTGAAACAAGATTGGATCCCACGAGTTATGATATCCATAGTTGGCCGTTTGCTACTATGATTGACGAAGATTGGTGAGCTAAAAATCCTCCATATTAACAGGTAGTTAGAAAATAGGTACTAGTCTAGAACTTGCAGAGATAGATGATAAACATGTTTATGACTTTCTGAACATGATAAAAAAAATTAGTCATTAGAATAACACTGGTCGAACAAAGAGATAGGTAATAAGCACAAAGAAATAGCATATGCAAGGCTTTTAATAGCGAAAATGGTCTTGAACTTAAAAGTATATATCCATGATACATATTTTTGAATTATATAAGACTGAGGTGTTATATAATTCATAAATAGTGTCTACATTTGCCCCCTTTAATCTAGTAATGAAATTGTTAGTTTAAAGGAAAATAAATGTGTACATGGATGTATATGACACACCTTGTATTTACTTGAGTCTAGCTTGAGTGATTTTCTAGTGACTAACCTTCAACAAAGAGCATGTTACAGTATATAATCAGTCCATAAAATCTGAAATTAAAAACATTGAAATAATTGAAATTAAAAGAAAGCAAGGTTTAGGAGTACATCTATGTATTGATGCAATTGCCTTACTTTTTGGTAATTTGATGGGAAAAAATATATCACTATGAATCATTAGAGTTGTAATTAATCCAACTATAAAATTTGAGGACATGTACCCCCAACTTTGGAGAAAATGTGAATTGTGACCCAATAATTGAGATTAGATCAATCATGTAACCTAATCATACTTTTAACCTAGTGAGTGAGAGTGGACCAAGTCAAACCACACTATTAAACTGGTGATGTTAGATGATGTAATCAATTCCAACCTATAAACTTGGCAAGATTGAATGATTTAATAACCTCAACCATATAAAAAATGAGCCAACTTCTATAGTAGATTAACTCAATACAATCCATGAAAGTTTAATCAAATGGGTGATGATAGTCCATAGAAGTGTTTGAGATCTAAAAGCTTATTTAATTTTACAAATTTTAGGTGTTATTTGAATAACATATGCACTTTTGATCTAGGCAACAATTCAGGTGAAAATTCGGGTGACAGTTCCACCCCAATTGGTGACGGAACTTCTGGGAGCCATAACTTTTGCACCGTAGCTCCAATTGACTCGTCATTTGAACCGTTGGAAATATAAGAATGAGGAGAACATGTTGAGATGGAATTGAGATTTTCTCAATGAATTTTGACTTCCAAAAACCCAATGGAAGTGCCCCAAATTTTAATTTTAGTAGTTTAGTCTAAAAATAGTAAGTTTCTAAAAATAGTAATTCCTCAAATTCTATATTGTTTTAAATCATGGAAGTCAAACCACTTATTTTCCCTCAATATTGGTGATCTTCCACATCCTCCCCCTACTTTCAAAATGTGTATAAATGAAGATGTAACCTGAAATGAAAAATAAGACATCTTTTCCTAGAGATAAGCATATACTTGTATTGCGATCTTGAGTAATAAAACATCTCTTCTCAGAGAATTCATTATTACTGTGTTATTTATGTGTTCTTGAAATATTTATCAACTAGAACTTCTAGGTTTTGGATCAGTGGTGTCAGAGTGGTTTGTCTTGAGAATGTATGGTCCCAAGGACGAGGTCAGGCTACAAGAAGCTTGGGTGGAAAACAACAGAGCTTCCAAACTATCCACCTATTCGCTCCAAACAACTTCAAATGGTGGATGACACTGAGACATCTAATCATTTTAAGGAAATGGTGAATGAATCCCTCCAATGACAACAAGAATAGATGCTGCAATAATGTGCCCAAAGTCTTCAACAACTCTCGATGGGAAATTTTGGCTCCTCAACTACACTTCTTGGCTCCTCATCCATGGAACATCCTTTCAGTGCCCCAACACCCTTCAAGGTTCAGGGGAATTTTGATATTCCTACATTTAAAGGAAAAATCAATGCTGATGTAGTAGAAAATTGGTTAGATCAATTGTCTTCCTACTTCTCTGTAAATAAATTCACTAATAGAGAAAAGATCACTTTTTCTTTTTTGAAATCATCATTGCCCATGAAAAACTAGTGGGAAGTGTACAAAAAGAGGTTCAATACATATGACATTGGCCTTGAGGTGGAACCTACCTGGGATGATTTTGTGAAAGCAGTGAAAGAAGAATCCTATCCCATTGGAGCATATGATGATCTGTACATACAATGACAACAACTTCACCAAGGTAAGGACCAATCTATTTAAGATTACACATACATTTTTCATTCTTTGTCTAAAAGATTGGGCATCCAAGAAAGTGAGAAACATAAGACTCTCAAATATCATGGTGGACTACAATGTTACATACGGGGGGAAATGGAACTCTTCAATTTGGAAACCTTCGGTGAGGCATATAAGTTCGCAGTGAAGATTGAGCAGAAGCATGGTAGAAAGAATATGAAGAGTCAGCCCTCAAAATGGAAAAGTGACAAGGAAGGTCAAAAAAGAGGCCAAAATTGGAAGCAAAAGGAGTTTCAAGATAAGAAACCCCAGAAGGGGAAGGTTGGAAAATGTGTGATTACCACAAAATTGGAACTCACTCCAAAGAAGAATGTCAAGCCATCAAGTCACTACTTTTTGAGTCATAATACTTGACATCTACTACTTTGTCTCATACCCAACCTACAGTCGAAGAGGACAAAGAATAAATTGTAGATGTTGAGCTTGACACCATCGTTGCTTCATCATAGACCCATGAGGAAAGGCCAGATGATAAGGAAAGATTATTTCACTCCAAATTATGGGGAAAAGGTAAGCCTCTGCATTTCATTCTTAATAGTGGGAGTCAAAAGAATTTAATCTCTGCTAAAGTTGTGAAAAGTCTAAATCTATCCATGAAGCCTCATTCATAAGCGTATAGTTATGCATCAAATCAGTAAGCCCTCTAACATTCCATGAATCAACTAACATGGAGAACTATCAAGATTCATATCTCCCTCTTCTGTGAGGTTTGAGAGGGCTAAAAACCTATTGAAAGCAATGATTGAGATTCTAAAACCTCCTAGAGTAAAGGGTTATCATTTATGTGACCCATATTCATCTTCCCCAGAAGGTGAAGGGCTACGAGATCGGTGTAACATAGCTTTACAGCTGAAGGTAACAAGATTCATGGAATTTGAGTCAGTCACCCCTAAAGGGGGTGTGAAATAAGGCTAGGAGCAACAGAGACTAGTGAAGGGATTATAACATCGACTACTTGTGATGAGCATGAAATGCATTTAGGTGGTTGAGGTTGGGAAGATGGAGGGGACTTAGCTGGACTAAAGGCAGTGATGAAGGTATGTAATGGGCATGAAGTATTGTTCCTATTTGGCGCTCTAGCAGGAGCATTTCTATGGTTAATAACTATGGTTCACCCATCAGAGGTCCCAGCTGAGGTCTTTGGGTCAAACCCATTACATTCTTGGGGCATGTCAAATGTGGGGACAATGAGGGGACATTCCCTAATCATGTGGGAAGATGACTGACAATGAAAGTAGGTATTTGGAAAATTTATGTAGAGTACTTGCTATGTGAAATGATTGTCACTGACTTGAATATCAATGGAATCTTTGAGATCCTTAGCAAGGTCGATCTCAACACAAACCCTTCGTTGGGGGCAAATGACATAAAATTTAGACTGTTCATGGCAAATAAAGTACCCCAAAGGATTAAGTTGGTCTATAAAATTCCACAAGGGCAAGGGCAACACAAGGAACTCAATCCAAATTGGGATTTTGAGTTTGGCCTACTCTGAGACCTAAAAATCCTTAGTCTAGTGAAAGAAAACAACCAAAGTATTGCATATAAACTAGGGCCAATGGTTGACAATGGCCTTGCAATGATCAGGGTTATTGAAATGGAATAAAAAAAGGCCCTTGGTGAGGTTTTAGACACCTTCCAATTTAACCCCATGGTTTTGCCAGTGGTTATGAACCCATTGTTTGAGGAGGCTCTCTGGGGGGACTCGACCCACAAAATCAGTAAAAGAGTAAAGTTTTTAAAATAGCTGCAAGCTTTATCAAACTCAAGTAATTCTAAAACTACATTAGGCATAGGTGTGTCTAGTTCAAGAGAATTACCTCATGATAAACCTTCATAATGAATTTATGCACTTGCTTCAGTGCCATTGTTGCTATTGCTCCCACCAATAACTCCTGCATCAAATGATGCAGAATGAATGGTGGCAGCCATTTATAACAAGGAAAGAAAAAAAAGCTGCTCAAAGGGTGAAGGGGAGGGCCAACTCGGCATAGTAAATGCGCATTTAAATCGAAAATCCTACTTTGATATGAAAAGATTGACAATGTAACAATTGGGAGAGAAATTATGCGATCACAATCATCAAACATACAACCAAACATACACGCTACCAAAACCAAACCTTAACAGAGCCTATCTTCTAAATTTTTAATCAATTATCATTAAAATAAATTTTAAAAATAATATTAAACAAAAATAAAACACATTTAATTATTTTAATACACACTTAATTTTATTAGATTTGAAAATATTAATTTTATATATATATATATATATATATATATATATATATAAAATAAACATTCTTGATAGAGCAGTGTTTCCTTTCTTTTATTCAAAATAACTACATCCATCGTTCTTTCCGTTTCCATTATTATAATTAAAATTACAATAATTACTATTCTTTATTTTATTATAATTAAAATATTCATTATGAACTCAAGTGTAATATATGCATAAAGAATTTTTATAATTATAATTAAATTTAAAAATATTTTATATTATTTTATTTTATAGTTTATTTTAATATTAAAATTAATTATTTTATTATAATTATTAAAAACATAATTTATGATATTATGAATATAAGCTTATTTTTACATATACTTTTAAATCTGTCCTTAAATTTATGATAAATTTTGATTGTTTTGTCTATTGTATTGTAGTGTAATGGTTAATGAATACATTTATAATGTATAATTTAAGTTTCATTTTGAAAAAATTATTTGTAATGATTAAATAAATATACTTATCCATATGCATTTAAACTCTCTTTTAAATTTTATTTAAATGTTTATTATCCTTCATATTATAGGGTATTGGTGATTGTTCATATACATTCTTTGTTGTAACCATGATGAGCTTTTATTTGCCATCATGTGTGTACAATAATATTGTTATGCTTGTTTAAACTAATGATATTTAATGTGGAATTTGATTTTTTTCTTGTGAGATTGAGAGTATAGGTATGGGAAATAATTGTACAAATAATAATTTAAAGATAAAAAGTTTTTGATATTTTATTATATTAGGGGAAAGGTTTTATTAGTGTTGCATTTTAATTTTTGGATAACGAATTAAATTGTTATAATATTATATTAGATTTGGAAATTTTTACTCATTTTAATATGTCTTATTAATTATTTGTAACTAAAGTTTCATAATTTAATTTATTATGCATTTTATTAAATTTATATTTTTTGGAGTACTAATAATTATGCATTAAAATATCAATACTTGAATCTTACTTGTCAAAATATAATAAATTACTTTTAAATTTATAGATAAATATTGAACATGTATTAGTCACTACATATTCAGCGTCTGTACATTTTAATATTTATACACACTAATATGTTTTGTTAATAGAGACACTTGCACAAAAACCTTATTTTTACAATTAAAACATATATTATCATTGGGACCTTTCTTTTAATATTTTTAAATTAAATATTTTTTTAGGTTAAAAATAATTAAAAATATTTAATTTTTTTAGAAATTGTAATATTGGTAATTAATGTCTAATTTATAATTATTTGTAGTATATATAATTTATATTAATATATAATTAATACGATATAATAATATTAGTTAAATTTTTTAAATAAAAAAATATTTAAATAATTATTAAATGGATATTAAATTTAAAATCTTAATTAAAAATATATTCACAGCATACTACCAACTCCAAAATATCATATAAAATTATTTTTAAAAATAACATAATTTTAACAATAATATTTTTAAAATAAAATATACATTCTAACTGATATAAATTTATCATTCATAAAACCATAAATCCCAATATACTGACATGTTTCAAAATTTAAGAAACATGTATCAATTAGAAATTATTTTATTGTCCTTATCATTTTATAAGAATATATATTACAATTTTTTTATTATTATATTTATTTTATTATGCTCAATATTTTAAAGGAATATATATTATAAGAAAATTATCATAAAAATATTTTTTTCAAATATTAAAAACAAATAAAAATATATTTATATAAAAAATAAATAACTATCATTAACTAAAATTGTGAAAAAATATATTAGTTTTCTATTTTTCGAAGTGGTACCTTGTGCCCTTTCAATGACAGCAGAGGCTAAAGTCCTATTTTTAGAGCTGGCTTGTGTCCTTGCTAATAGCTTTCTCTGGTTTGAGTCCTCCTTAGAGCTTTTCCTGTGTTGTGTTATTATTGCAGTCTTTGGCTCTGACATGTGTCCTCCTAAACAGACTTGCTGTTTCTTACCTACAGGCTATGAGACTGGCTTTCTATTCCACCCTAAGTAGCACTGGGTACACTAACATGTATGCCTTTTGTTAACAGTAGTTGGCTGCAAATATAACCTGAAAATTTGTAGTACTATAAAATTATACCAGAGATTCATATAAAGAATAGATAACCAAAATTAATTGCAGGAAAACCATACATATTATTAATATAAATGTATTTAACTCAACTCTTGAGCGCTTAACCTTTTATCTTGGAAAAAACAAAACTTGTATATTTTTAATAATAATATTATTCGTTAACAACGTAAGTTTTATTACATTTTAATTGAAAAACACACTTTCATTAATATAACAAAATATAATACATAAACATGGTTAATAATACTTTAATATTAACTTTTAACCACTGTAACTAATAGCTCTTACAGCAAAGAGAAACTTATACTATTACATAGATTAGCATAAAGAACCCACCTTAAAACTAATAGCACTATGAACCAACAAAACCAGTCATATAAATGCTGGTTTTTTTATCATCCTAAGAAACAGTGACTCAAGTAAATCCTTTGTTAACAGAAAGACATGAGATGAATAAGTAGAGAGCCCCACAGCAGCTAGCCTTCGCCTTCTTCATGTTGTATTTCTTTTGCTTGGTCTCCTTAACCTCTCCCTTCACATCTTTTAAGAGGCTGAAGCTGTTGGACTTGTTAACATAAGCTTCTGCCATAAAAGCTGTTGCAGATGCCATTAAAAAGACTCAGTCGTAAAATAGAATGTGGAGCTCCTGCTACTCCTATTCAAAATCCTTGGGTTTATTCTGATAGCAATGATCATAAGTACCTACATATAGAAATGGAGACCAAGAAGGAAAAGTAAATAATGGCTATGAGAGACAAAAGGTTGGGAGACAGACAGTAGACTAGTCAATCGGCATGGCAGATCACGGGACTGTTTGTATTTGAAGGTACACCTTGTCTCATTGTGTAAAACAACAGTCTGATTAATGTGAAATCTGTGAACAGTAAAGCGCCGCAAATGTCTGCTGCACGGAATGGTGGAGATTTGAAAGAATCCCAATGAAAGAGCGCTAAGAGATGCTTGCTGACACACGTAATGAAAGGCATCAACATAAGATTTGCTTTAGACTTAGGAGCCACTGCAAGCACGTTAAGAGGTCCAATGCTTAATAGGAGGTAGTGATTGCGAGTAATTCTTGGTTGTGGACACTTCATTTATTTTGCGTTCTTTAAACTCAGGCAATCTTGGTAAATGGATAAATTGGTTGGGTGGATTGTAAGTGATGTACAACCTTCATGATGTGGGGAATCGGGTTACGAATATAGAAATAGTTGAATTATAATATTGAGATACGTTAAATATAGAAAATATTGAATTTGAAAGATGTTTAATGGATAATAATATTAAAGGGAAATGATACTAGTTAGATTTATTGTGTGTAAGTAGATCTGGATTGGAAATAGGTAAAAAGTACATAAGATCAGGGTTTGGATTAGTTTCTAGATTTTACAAATTGTACTTTTGTGACCTCAAACATTGTTGTTAGATCTAAGCACTACCATCAGATATAGAGTAAGAGATAAGCATTTAGGCAAAGTGAGATGACGAATGAGAGTATTTCCGTAGTAGAGAGGTTTAGAATTGAAGGGTAGAGCCCCGCTTGATATTTGTCAAATGTATAATATTGAGATACTATAAATATTTAACTTTAATTTCTACATTTGTCCCCCTTTAATCTAGTAATGCAAAAGAATAAAATTACTAATTTAAAGGAAAGATATGCATACGTAGGTGTGTATAACATACTTTGCTTTTGTTTGAACTCACTTTGAGTGCTTTCTTAGTGTATGACCTATAACGAAGAGCATGTTACAGTATAAATCAATGCATATAAATTAAAATTTGAAATATTTGAAAAGAAAAAGAGCAAGGAAAGAGTACACTTATGTGTCGATGTAGCCATGTTGTCTCTTGATGTTTCAACTTCATAAAGATGATTCTATATGAAGCATTGAAGCTAGAAGAGGTTGAAACTTAAATCTTGGAGAATTTAAAGGAGATTATAAGGTATTATGTCCTCAATCCAATGCAAGGATAAGTTGTGACACGACCATTGAGATCATTATATCTCAATCACACAATTCAAGTGTGAATATATAAATTGGTGAGGGTGAGTGATTCAATCAACTCATCCTATAAATTTGATCAGATTACATGTTTTAATCACTCCAACTAGTAAATATAGTGAGATTAGATGATTTAATCACTCCAACCAATAAATATAGTGAGATTAGATGATTTAATCACTTCAATCTATAAAACGAATCAACTAGTAAAGTAGAAAAGACTTGATAATAGTACATCTTAGTGTAATCAGAATGTCCTAATGAATAATGTAAATGGTAAGTTTTTAATTTTTGGTGCAATAACATGGCATATGTACCTCTAATATGTCTAAGTTGGTGTATATGTGTCACAAATATAAAAAAAATTATGTTTCAAATCTATGCAAAATCAATGCAATGTATAAAATTCTAACCCCAAGTGTAATTCTGAATCATGAATCTAAACTAGAGTGTGTGCAAGTGTGGAGGTCATGTCTCTGTGACATGCACTCATTAGAATCTAGAGATACTGAGTAAGTCTTTAAGTGTAGAGGTCATGTTTTTATGACATGCCCCCACTAATATCTACAAATACTGAGAAAGTGTGTAAGTGTGAAGGTCATATTTTTATAAGATGCCCCCACTAAAATCTTGAAATTGTGAAAAATATGGAGATCATGATTCTATAACATACCCCCACTGATATGCCACCTCTTTTGAGGTGAGGAAGATAGAAACAGGTAGGTACCTTACCTCAAAAAGAGAAGGTGATTGTATAATATGTGTGTGAATCATGTAGCATATAGGGATAACATGTCAAAGTAGATATATCAATGAAGCTCACAGTATGTGATCACATCAAGTCTTAAGATACATGATATAAATCATGACAATGTTTAGACAGTAACAATACAAGCTCAACAAATGATCAAGCACACCCACAAGAGCACTCAATATATTGCAAAAGAAGGGTCCAAAGAGACCTCATACAAAGGGCATGTTCAAATGTCACAAAATCAAAAGGAATGACTATTAAAATGTTCAAATGTTCAATCAACATAAAATTGCACAAGGGCCAATCAAACAAGAAACATATTCAAATGTTCCACAAGCAAGACAATGGCCAGCAATGAAATATACTCAAGAAAGTGAAAAGTAGATGAAACATAAGCAACCAACATAAGCATATCATACTAGTCTTTGCATATATGTGAACTAGTAAAAACTTTATGTAACATAAAATATCAAGTACACCGTGAAAAACATGAACATGAATATAATCATGTGTAAGCATTAATAGATAAGCTCAAACATGATGATGAAGAAATGAACATAAATGATATTTAATATGTATCAATTGTGATTAAAGAATCAAATGCCCCCATTGTACGATATGGCATGGGTAGAGAAAAGGTCTAACATTTATCAATGCACATATCATGTAATTGGGTATGTTTGTATCATACTCAAAAAATGCATGAAACATATGTATCTTGTTGGGGGATCACAAGAACAACACCTGTTCTAATTCCACTTTGTTAGGATCTTGCTCCTCAGAAAGAGCACAGTATGATTACCAAATATAAGCAATTATAAATGCGGAAATAACCAGAAATACAAGTAACTAGAATTCACCAATAGCACAGAATATGAGAGACAATACACTATCTTGTATTAACACTTTACAGAAAAGAATACAATAAAGAGCCGCCACACTCTTCCACCTTACAGAGGCTTCCCACACCTCAACTGTACAGTGATTCTTCTACAACACTCTCCTACCAAAAAAAATGGTCCCAACAACCAACTCACAAACAGAATTGGTGTTCACCTCTCCAACTAGTTAGTAATAACCCTTCCAGTTCACCAAGCACTTCAAAGTACTTCAAGTTGATCTCCCATGAACCTGCAACCTGTAATTCAACAGACCATACTCACACATGTAGATCTCCTATGAGCTTGCAACAACCTGCAACTCAATGATCTTACACTTAGAAGGAACTTCCTTGCCTTCTTTATCTTATATCAATCACAATACATGCCAATGGGTCTATAAATAGATCCCAAACTTAAACAATAACTTAGACTCTTAATTTAGATAATTATCCTCACAGCTTAAGACTCTAACTGGTCTTTACATGCAAACACTTCGTTCACTTAACTAACTGTCCATGCAACGAACAGTTCTGGAACACACAGGCGACCGACGCCGGTCCCTGCTTGCCTTGTTCTGCCGACGTCGGCCGACTCCCTGCCGTCGCCGGTGGCCTTCTGCACTGGTCACGACCGACGTCGGTCCTGCTGTCGACGCCGGTGCTCCTAGATCTCAGCAACCTTTTGTTCCTTCTGTTTGCAAAGAGTTGAAGCTTTTAGCTCCACAACTCAACAATCTCCCACTTGGAGATAAACAGCTGCAATCTGTACCTGTACATGTACTCCATCTAGTTTGTTCCCTTGGCTTTGTATCCCTCCTCAAGATCACTCTTGAAGACCAACCACCACAAACTTGTAGTGCAAAACCTGTCATCCAAATCACCTACCACATCCACATCTACAAATCATGTAGAAAATAACCTGAACCTGCATAGCATGTGCACCTGCTGCTAGTCCCTGTAAGAAAAGGTCTACTAGATAAACTCAAACATGATAATGAAGAAATGAACATAAATGATATTTAATATGTATCAATTGTGATTAAAGAATCAAATGCCCCCATTGTACTATATGGCATGGGTAGAGAAAAGGTCTAACATTTATCAATGCACATATCATGTAATTGGGTATGTTTGTATCATACTCAAAAAATGCATGAAACATATGTATCTATAGTTCAAAAAATGATATGTTATCTGCTAGCATAAATCAAACAAAATAGATGCCAAGGAGCTAATGAAACATATGTATGATGAATACTAAATTGTATTTTTGAATTTTTTGAATTTTTTTTAGATATTAGTTTTTTTTTGTTTTAAAAAATTAATTTTTTTGTACTTTTTTAGACTCTCAAAGTTTGATCAAGATGAAAGTGTTTAACCCTAAAATATAGATTGAGTAAGTTAAGGTTAAAAGGATAAATATATCTTAGAGCACAAGGATGGTAGACTATCTATAAAATAGGTCAATTAATTTTTAAAACTTAGATAAACATATACTAAATTTATTATGTTGAGATATGTTAAAATAAAAAGTATAGTTATGCTATATATTATAATGATAATGAAAAAAAATATTGGTTTTAATGATAATATAGATTTGAATCTTGAATACGAAGAAAGTAGACAAGGTCTGAATTCTGGACCAGTGGCTTGATTCTAGAAATTGTAACTCTGTAACAATAGATACTTGTGTCGATTTGAAAAAATTACATCAACATTTTTGGCTAACTTCGATGCAGGTTTTTAGTATAAAATACCTACTTAAAATGGATGTGAGTGCCTAGATGCTTCTGGGTTCAGTGTCACCTTTGCTCTGGTGCATTTAGATTTGGGTCATGGATTATCGTTCTTTATCGAATGAGAAAACCCTAGTTCATCTTTTTATTGGTTGTGAAAAAAATGGGTTAGTGGGCACATGGTTTCAAGCTACCCCAAAGACCCCTCTATTAATGAGCATTGCATACATAGCCAATACACAAAATAGGGCCTCAAACTCATATAGTTATCCCCGACATGTTGGCATATGTGTGTATCATGTAATGCATGATAAGAAAATACAATAGTGACATAGCTTGTAACTTGACAAATGTGGTTCATGAAATTATGATTCAATACTTTAGACTTATAGATGAGTTATTTGTATGATTGATATAGAAATAGGAGAAAATTGAAAAGCTTTGCTCATTTGAGTGCTTGATTTAATGTCTTTTGGTAAGTTGTCTTTTGAATAGGTAAGAATTTAATAGGTATGTGCTAGTGAAGAATGAATGAGGGTTAAACTTGTATGTATATATATATATATATATATCAATCCCCTTGGAGAATATCTCACATTAAAGCACATAGGCTAACCATAAGATACGTTGCATTTACAAATTGAATGACTTTAGGGCACTGAACACCTACATTGGGGTAGGGACACTTGCATTGACGTAGGCATCTAACTAAGATGTAAGTGTCCAGGTGATCCAGAAACTGAGTTTATCTTTTAGATAAATCAACACTTTTGAAATTGGATACTAAAAATCTCAATTCCTCAAGAGAAATAATATGGATATGGAATATTCTAGGAATGAATGCAAAGTACTCAAAAAACTATGCAAACTCATTTCCTAACTTTAAAACTCTTGATTTTATATCATATTTTAATTTTTTGTAATTCATTCTATTATTTCATTATTTCATTTACCAAACTGAATTATAAACTCAAACTCATAATGAACTATAAAGAAAAATGACACAAACTTGATAATGGAGTTCACCCATTTGGGATACATCTCTAGGATTGCTCAACTGAAATCCAATCTATTAAAATAATCTATTTGTAAGTAATAACACAACTCACAATAAAGATAAATGGACTTGTCACATATAAATATAACTAAAAATCAGATGTTGAGGACTTTAAAACTGATTAGCAAACATCCCTCTATTCATTTGTAGCTTTGCAAGTTCTTTCTCTCTCCAAAATGGGCAAATTCTCTATTAAGAGTATATGAAAAACTCTTAAAATGGGCATAATGAGGTCTAGGAGTACTCTCTACCTTTTATAAACCTACAACTCCTTACATAAACCTTGCAACTATATTTATTCGTCCTCTATGGCCAAGGGCCTTACAAAATAGAAGCATACAAAAATACAGTTAGGTTATATGTACCTTCAAAATTATAATTACATAGATGTGTTTGTCTTTTAAAGCCATGGTGCAATGACTAAGAACATATCCTTTTGTAAAGAAGATCATGGATTCAAAACTCTCCTAACCTCTTTTACATTTCACAGGCTCTATCTGCATTTATACAGTCTTAAATCTTCTTTTGACATTCAAAAGTTGAGTGTTTTTGCTTCTAGCTTAATAAGCTCTCAAACAAGCATCTTCAACTCTATAATTAATCACGCATTCACCATGGCTTTATGACCTTTATCAAATAGGTATAATTTCAAATCCACAGACTTGATCAAGCCTATGCAAATATGTAGTCACTACCATGGGTTGTAGACTTCTTAAAATAGGTTATCCATTCTCCTTTCAACTATATTTATTCATCCTCTATGGCCAAGGGCCTTACAAAATAGAGGCATACAAAAATACAGTTAGGTTATATGTACCTTCAAAATTATAATTGCATAGATGTGTTTGTCTTTTATAGCCATGGTGCAACGACTAAGAACATATCCTTTTGTAAAGAAGATCATGGGTTCAAAACTCTCCTAACCTCTTTTACATTTCACAGGCTCTATCTACATTTATATAGTCTTAAATCTTCTTTTGACATTCAAAAGTTGAGTGTTTTTGCTTCTAGCTTAATAAGCTCTCAAACAAGCGTCTTCAACTCTATAATTAACACGCATTCACCATGGCCTTACGACCTTTATCAAATAGGTATAATTTTAAATCCACAAACTTGATCAAGCCTATGCAAATATGTTGTCACCACCATGGGCCGTAGACTTTTTAAAATAGGTTATCCATTCTCCTTCCAACTCGAGCTCAGTCTATATGTCTCCATAAATCCTTCCACATCTTTGGCCAAAAGGCCTTATAAATAGACATCTTCATCTTCCCAACTCAGCGCTCTATCCGGATACGTCCCTACATCTGAATGCAAATAGGCACCGTGAATCTTCATAAATAGATGCCTCATCTCCTCACAATTAGGACAAAAAAATGATATATGACCTATCCATATTTAGATTAACCTACCATGTTCTATCTCTACCTCTTCAAGCTCAACCTTGCCTCTACTCAAATGCAAGTCACCCATCCATCTTTCAAAACGTGTATAGCCTCCTCTAAATAGGCATGAAGCTAACTATATTTTCTCATACTCGTCTACCATCATAAGCTTCCTCTTCCAAGGTTGAATGTGTAATGTTCTTCTTGGTCTAAATGATCATGCCCAAAATGGATGAAGAACATCTCCTTGCATTCAGATCCTGTGTGTTTCAAATACCACCACACCTTGTAAATTGTTCATCGTTGCAATGGATTTATTTTAAGGGACTTTATCCCACATTCACCAGAGATAAGCTCAGTAAAGGTTTTAAATAGCTTGGACCCTATCACGTAACTTGTGGCTTAGACCATGTATCTCACCCTTTGTTTTGTTTGGTGATGCAACTGGGATATGAACTTAGTTTGGATGGTTGTTAAGCCAAGTGTAAGTTGGGATGGTGAGTTGGCACTTGGGCTATGAGCTAATTAGAGTTGGCATGTATTCAGTTGGAACAAATGTTTCAAGTTGGCATATTAATCTCAAACTTGGCACATGACTTAGAAAATATCATGAATTGGTGACAGGCCATGTGGTGGCCTAAGGACCCATCATGTGGACCTTTCCAAACGCTCCTCATCCTACCACTTGTCAACATGAGATGCACCAAAATAATATAGTACAACCTATAATGTAATTAGTAATATTAAAATTACATTAATATACTACGATGGTTGGATCCCCTTCTAAAACAAGATTAGATCCCACCGATTATGATCTCTGTAGTTGGCCTTTTGCTACTACGATCGATGAAGACCGATGAACTAAAAATCCTCCATATCACTAGGAAGTTAGAAAATAGGTACCAGTCTAGAACTTACAGAGATAGATGATAAACATGTTTATGACTTTATGAGCATGATAAAAAATCTGAGTCATTAGAATAACATTAGTCAAACAAAGAGATAGGTAATAAGCACAAAGAAAGCTTATGTAAGGCTTTTAATAGTGAAAAGAATCTCAAAGTTGAAATTTTATATCCATGATATATATTTTTGAAGTGTATAAGACTAAGGTGTTATATAATTCATAAATAGTGTCTACATTTACCACCTTTAATCTAGTAATGAAATTGTTAGTTTAAAGGAAAATAAATGTGTACATGGATGTATACAACACACCTTGTCTTTACTTGAGTCCAAATTGAGTGATTTGCTAGTGAGTAACATTAAACAAAGAGCATGTTATAGTATATAATCAGTCCATAAAATATGAAATTAAAAATATTGAAATAATTAAAATTGAAAGAAAGCAAGGTTTAGGAGTACATCTATGTATTGATGCAATTGCCTTGACTTTTGGTAATTTGATTTGAAAAATTGTATCAATATGAATCATTAGAGCTATAATTAATCCAAATATAAAATCTAAAAAGTGCATATATCCAAAGAGATAAAGAGAGATTTGAGGACACGTACCCCCAACTTTGGAGAAAATGTGAATTGCAACCCAATAAATTGAGATTAGATCAATCGTGTAACCTAATCATACTTTTAACCTAGTGAGTGAGAGTGAATCAAGTCAAGCCACACTATTAAACTAGTGAGGATAGATGATGTAATCAATTCCAACCTATAAACTTGGCAAGATTGAATGATTTAATAACCTCAACCATACAAAAAATGAGCCAACTCCTATAGTAGATTAACTCAATACAGTTCATGAAAGTTCAATCTAATGGGTGATGATAGTCCATAGAAGTGTTTGAGATCTGAAAGCTTATTTAATTTTACAAATTTTAGGTGTTACTTTCATAACATATGCACTTTAGATATGTCTCATACTAAAACTATGTATAAAAATGGTACCATTATATAAAATTCTACCACAAATGTGTATATGAATCATATAACTGCACAATTTGGCCAATTTAAAAATTATGTAATTGTGGAGAACATGTTTATAAAATATGCCCCCACTATAATCTGAAACTGAGAACTCATATAAGTGTTGAGAACATGTTTCTAAAACATGCCTCCATTGTATGTCTGAAACTAAGACTAGTGTATTTGTGGAGAACATGTTTCCAAAACATGCCCCCAGTGTCTATCTAAATCTGTAAAATAAGTGGAAGCCATGCCTATAATCTGTAAACATGCCCCCAGTGTTCATTTTGAGGTGAGGAAAAGTAGCAACTAGTAATTATCTTAACTCAAAAAGAGAAGATAACCATGTAAAATGTGAATGTATCATATAATATATAGGATAAACATGTCTAGGTAGATATATCATTAAAGCATGTAAAATGTGATCACATCAAATCCTAGTATGTATGATGTGAATCATGGAAACATATAGATAGTAATAGTACAATCTCATGAAGTAATCAAACACATGCACAAGGGCACTCAAAAGTAAATCAAAAGATAATGGTCTAAGGAGACCTTAAATAAGGGGCATGTTCAAATATCGTACAATCAAATAGGCATGACTTAGTCAAATGTCCATAAAAGTAAGAATGACATGTTCAAATGTCAACATACAAAATAATGACATAATCAAATGTTAAAGAGGAAAACAAAGTTATGGGTGTCATAAACAATGAAGTATATTCAATTACTCAAACAAGCAAATCAAGACACTCAAGGAAAGGCACAAAGGAAAAGATTAAGAAACCAACATAAACACATCATACTAGTCCCTAGATATACATGTTAGCAAAAAATATTAAGTACATATTATATCATGTACACTATGAAAGATATAAACATGGATGAAGCCATGTGTAAGTACATAAGCTGAAACATGACAAATTAAAATGATCATAGAATGATATAACCTATATGTATCATAATAAAATACACAAATGCCTTCAATGTCTATATGACATGAGTGGAGGGAAGGCCCAACATCCAAAAGTGCTTAGATCATGTATCTATGTAACCCTGAATCACGCTCAAAATACACATGAAATATGTGTATATAAAAATAAATGAAATGCTATCTACCAACATGGAACCAACAACATATATGCCAAGGAGCTAATAGAACATGTAAAATGCTGATTTATTTATTTTTTAATTTTTAAAGTTTTTAGTTTTTTTGGCATTTTCAAAAAATGTCTCTCATCTAATGGATGTTCATAGGTATCTCCCCATTGTAAACCTAGTGTAATAAATTGGTGGTACTGACAAGGAATATGTATAGGTGTGATGTCTATCACTGTAGAATATCTAATTCTTTGTGTATGTAAAATAGGACTCTATGGTGATGAATAAATAATAGGAATAGGGGTTCATGAAACCCATTATTGAGTGTTATATGGTTTCTTTGAAATAATAATAATATGAACATGTGTAAGTGTTCTCGATATTTGAATATGGTGTGTAGTAGATGAGGATTTCGTGGAACCCACTATGGATATCTATTGTAGTGTTATCTCAAGTACCAGTCACCTAGGAAAAGGGATTATCTAATGTTTATCTTTTTTAGGGGGACTAACCTTAGTAGGTTTGATAATTAATTTTCTAGTATAAACTTCTCTTGTTCAAATGGATGTCATATGGAATTCTAGAAACAATAATTACTTATTGACATTAATGTACTTAACACACTAATGCATTATAGAAGGTACTGCTCAAACTATATATATCCAAGGTCATCCTAATAACATATGAAATACATTCATGGAAGGTATAATTGAGAAGTTAGTAATCACATGTGCAGGAGCCACCTATAAAGGTAAGTCAATCTCACCAAGAACCTACTGTGAAGTCCCATCAAATACTCTAACTGATCTGGTTGAAGGAAGTAAATCAAGATTTGTGTAACCCATATGTGTAAGTAATGTCATGGTACAAATTTTATTGCTTACACCATTATCAATCATAACATTGTGTATAGGTTAGTGGTCAAGGCATGCTTGGATGAATAAAGAATGAAGATCAAAATCATTATTCACAATCTCATTGTTATTGAAAGTAATAGAGGGTCTCTAAATTGTAGGTGTATGCCGTGTATAATTACCAGTAATCCCATACAATGGGTGCCCATAATGTGATGGAGGAGGATGTGCATTATATGTCATTTACACTTTCGAATCTCTTTTAGAATGGTCTTGCAAAAGATTGTTGAATATTTTCTATTTGTAGTGGTCACTAGGTTGTGAACCTGATTCCTTTGAATGATCATTAAATGTAAATTATGTAAGGAATGTAATTATAAATGAAGAGTATGTCATATATTAAGATCTTAACATGCCCCCTCCTTCGAAACAATGTTTTCCTCAACATTGAATAACTCTGAATGTTGCTGTAGAAATGTGGTATCCTCCCATGTGGCATCCTCATAAGGAAAATTCTTCCATTTGACCAAATACTCCTTAATCTCTCTTGTTCAAAGTTGTTTAGTGTGTATATCAAGAATCTTCCCAAGTTCAAGTATGACATGGCCTTCTTCATCCAGTAAAGGTAACTCAGCCTATGTAGAGATGATTTGGATAATTACCTTCTTCAAGCAAGAAACATGAAAGAGTAGATGAATGTGAGTAGAATGGGGAAAATCCAAATTATAGGTGACACTACCAATCTTCTATAGGAACTGATAAGGACCATAATACTTAAGAGATAGTTTGTTATCCTTTTTTTGCTACTTTAGGGACAACTGCTTATATGTTTGGAGATGAAAAAATACCCAATCACCTACTTCAAAAGTCTTTTCACTGTGATGTTGATCATCGTGTTGTTTCATGCGATTATGTGCCATGTCTAAATTCTCTCTAATGTTGATCATCGTGTTGGTGGTGAATGTGCTCTTCCACAACACACACTTTGGTCTAGATCTATAATGATGAGGTAAGGGAAGGAGGTTGGTACCCATATAGTGCCACAAATGGATCCATTTTATAAGAGACATGGAACAAAGTATTATACTACCATTCAGCTAGTGGTAGCCATTGAACCCATTTTTCTTGTTTATTCGATGCAAAACAACGAAGATAAGATTCTATACATTTATTGACCACCTCATTGTTTTTGATCAGATTGAGGATAATAGGATGAACTATGAACCAATTGAGTACCCAAACATAAAAAGAAATCAGTCCAAAAATTACTGGTGAAAACTAGATCATGATCACTCAGTATGATCTTGGGGTGCCATGTAGCTTTTGAACTATATGAAAAAAAAAGAAGTAGATATGGTATTAGATGTAAACAGTTGTGATAAGGCACAAAAATGGGCATATTTTTTGAGTTTATCTACTATCACAATGATGACATTTTTATATTTAGACCTGGGAAAACCAATGATGAAATCCATAGACACCTCTTCCTACCATTGAGTCAGAATGGATAAAGGTTGGAGAAGACCTAATAGCTGAATTGTTTCTCCCTTATTTTTTTGGCACACCAAGCATTCATCCACAAATATTTGTACATCCCCATTGAGAATTTCCCAAAATAAATCATTTTTTACTAGAGGATAAGTTTTCAAAAAACTTAAATGCCCTCCTATGGGAGATGAATGAAGATTAGTAAGGATATTATTTTTGAGGGAATAATTCTTGCATAGATATAACTAATCTTTATACCATAAGACATTCCCTTTCCATGAATTTTTTTTTTAGGCACTAGAGTCATGCTAGAGACTATGAATTAAAGTGTGAGTATTCACATCACTTTTCCATTCAGATTTGGCCTCCTTCACCCAATCAACCTTCCAAATAGCCATGACACACAATAATGCCTCAGTGGATTCATCATTCCTAGATAGTGCATCATCAACCACATTATCTTTACGTTTCTTGTAGATTATTTCAAAGTCATACCCCGACATTTTAGTCACCCACTTTTGTTATTATTCAAAAGATAAACATTATTCCAAAAAAATTTGAGACTCTCTTGGAAGTAAAACTACTTAGGGGGGTGACTCAATGTATAAAATTTTCTTTAAATTCCACTTATCATTCATTAACCAATTAAACTAATATAGAGATATAACAATGCATAATCAACTATTCATATGAGCATGAAGTAGGAACATAATAAATGAATACAAGATCTACGTGAGAAAACCTCATGGGAAATAAAAACCATTGACACATTTATTGGATTATAATACTATAAACAATGAATTAAGATTTATCAAGGAACTAACCCTAAAAGGAGCACCAACCCCTCAGTCAAGCACCAACTCAGCTAGACCTTTAGCAAGAACCAACTTGCAATGAGGTACCAACCCCCTACATGAATCAACACCAACTCAGCCACCTAGAATATTTTATCACCTTTGGACACATTTTTCTTACTCAACTGAGGATGATCACTCTCTTTTGTTCTTCACACTCTCCTATCCCTCTCAAATAGCCTATTAGGCCTCTTCACTCAACTAGCCCTTTTCTTGACAGAATTAGGTCATATGAACTTGATCATCATCTATAGAATCACTATTATAACTTCATGACATATTCAACACATATTTATGATGGTATTAAATCCCTCTATCTGGTTTCTAAACTTCTATTTCATTCATTCACCACCATAACATTCTAACTAGTCAAATTAGGCTTATTAGACCTTTTTTTTTAATACTTGACTCTTGCTTTCACATACCTTGGTCGAACAAAAACATCTCCATACTTAATTCACCCTTGGATTAGATCAAAAAAATGTTTCATAGGAGAAACAACCACTACATAGGTCGTGCACCACTCTTAAGGACTAAAACCATCATTAGGCCTAAAGGAAACCTAAAGCAATTAGGCCTTCTCAAAGCACACATTTCATCTTGACCACCTTGGAACATATTCAGCCTCCATAAATGGATGAATAAATTCAAACACACTTTATTTATACCCTTGATAATCTCATATTATGTAACTAACACCATTTAGCTCATTTCACTTTGTGAACCACACCATTAAGCCTATTCACAATAAGGCCTTCTCACTGCCAGAAAGTCTATTTTGAATATCTGAAGCATAAACTCAATTTTTCCACATAAAAATATCAAAAAATCACTTATTCATAAATATAATTACCTTATATTCATCACCATGTCCATTATACTTAACCATACAGGGCAAAAGACCTCAAACTGACCACTTCCATATGCTCACTCATAACTACAAACAGACTTGAAAACAAAGACTTGGTACACATGTAGAATCACTTTCATGAACTTAAAAAGGGTTTATATGATCCTTAAAAATACTTATAACATATTGAAACAAATATATTATAAGTTCTAATAGCAATATTAGTCTTATAGACCAATCTCATGGCTTCACTGTACACAGACCCCACTATGTTAGATAAGTTAGTTTGAGATCAAATTTATGCCATACACAAGCTTCTTAAAAAATTATTTCCATTATGTGTGTGTGTGTGTGTGTGTGTGTGTGTGTGTGTGTGTGTGTGTGTGTGTGTGTGTGTGTGTGTGTGTGTGTGTGTGTGTGTTTTGTTAGTTATATGTCTTGAATAATAAACCAATGCAATTGGATCCATCCCTAATATATGGCAACACATCCCTAATCTTATTCCCACTAATGCTTGTTTTTTTCACTATCCTTTTAGCGATAGGTCAACTTCCATGACTAGTTTATCATATTTCAAGTCTATAAATTTCTCATAAACCACAATGGACATAATATATAACTCTCAAACTTCAACCTCCATCCACTTTCATGCTTTGACATAGTCAGCCCTGCCTGCTACATCAAAAATCCAAGAAACAAGGGATTTCCTATAGCTTCTACTCACTCATCTAACAGACCAATGCCACCTAGAGGTACCTAAGAGAGTCCTATACATGATCCAATCATCAAACTATGTCATCCAATACATTATAATATATTTCTATCAAGATCTTCCATATTGGATCATTATTAGCATTTTAAGGCACTAAAAACCAATTTTCACTCTTACCAATCATTCTTAAGGAACTGCCCTTCATTCCAAAAAATAATGCCTAGAGAATACACCTAATACCCTTCCAAAACTACCATTAACTACTTAGTATCCCATGCAAAGGTTTCATATGCCAACGAGCATAAGAAAATCTTTCTTAGGTCTGTAATACCTCAATATATGCACACAGAAAAACCTAAAAATCTTTATTCATGCCTTCTTCTTCAACTCAAGACCTCAAAATTCACCAACACACTTGAAACAACATCTCACACCTCTAAAAAATATCACATGAGCTCTATCACTTTTGAAACTAAACTTGACCCCTTATTAAGCCACACTAGGTCTCTTTGCACATTAGGCCTTGAACTACCAATCACACTTAGACCTTCAACATACCTTAAAACCACTTGCACTACTCTAAACACTTCATACTCATGTCATACAACTTCATACCACGCTCATAGACTACCAATATTCTTCTCACAAGCCTCAGACTATTCTCCTCATCATGCTACCAAGTGTATGCCTTCTCACTAGGTCTCTCAAGTACATGACTCATGAACTCAACCTCAAAAACATCAAAGATAACTCAGAATGACATCAATGACACTTTTGATACATCATTGATAACTCCATGAATATCTTAGAACACATTCTCAATAATCTCCCCCTTTATCATTGATGGAAACCACTCATTGATGGTAACTATTCAAAGAACTGGAATACATCTCCCCCATACAAATTAATCTCCCCCTTTGATATTATTGACAAAGCACTACATGCAACAAAACTCAATAAATAAGAATAAAATATCATATTAACAAGCTCCCCCTATCTCAATGCATACCTCAGACATCTTCTTATTGACAAACTGATATGACTCCCCCTTTGACCACATAGCTTGTGCACTTCTTTCCTACTCTTAGAGATAAAGCACCATCTTATTAGCTCACCTTAAGCACTTGAATTAATTAGTGACTACTAGGAGTAGGAATCACACCCAATTCCTATCTCAAATGTTCAAAAGCAGACTTTGGAAGAGGCTTAGTCAAGATATCAACACTTTGATCATTGGTAGACATAAATTCAAGATTAATACTTTGTTCACTTACCCATTCTCTTAAGAAATGATACTTGATATGCTTGGTCCTTGAATACATGACAGGTTTCTTTAAAACACTTATGGCACTAGTATTATCATAAAAAATGGGATTAAGAACATCAAACTCCATTTTTTAGTCTCTTAAGGTTTGTCTCGTCCATAACACCTGAGTGCAACATGAAGTTGTTACAATGTACTCAGCCTCACAAGTAGATAAATCCATTGATGGTTGTTTCTTGCTTATCCATAAAACTAGGCATTCACCTATGAATAAAGATCCTCCACTAATGATCTTTCTATCATCTAGACTCCTAGCCCAATCTACATCTGTATAGACTACTAGATCAAACTTCTTGCTCCTTTTTTACCACAATCCATACTCCATAGTTCCCTTGAGATACCTAATTATCTTCTTGAGTGCTTGTAGATGAATTTTCTTAAGATCTGCTTGAAATCTTCCCATAAGACCTATTGTATATAATTAGAATTGCATGATGTACATGAATTAATCCTGGATTGGATAAGATAGAGCACACCTACACTTCTAATTGGGTATACACTTGTTAAGCAGGAGCATGACTAATATGGGGATCCACTGGACCTGATTATGGGATCACTTGTATCACTTGTCACAACATATCATGCTAGGAGGGTTTCCAAAGCCTACAGTCTAACACAATCACACAAAAACCCGAAAAGAGTCTTATGATTTGATGTTTTACTTATGCTAATAAACAAGAGAGATTAAACTATTCTAATAATAATAAAAGTAAACAAATCTAGTATGCACCAATGCTTGTGGCACAAAGTTAGGGTTATAACGAAACAAATAAACAACTACTAAACTAAGCATGCATAGGAGACATATACTCATGTCAATGTATTGTAATGTCCCCTACTCCCTATTAGGCTTGATATCAGAAGACTGATAGCCTATCATATTCCCATAGTCTAATTCAGGTATTGGAAGGGAATATTAGTGTGGGGAAATCATTATTCACCAAGTATTATTCATTAGTATTATTCATGTAGCACTATTCACATGTCACTATTCATGGTGACATGGCATAGTCATGAGGTGTCTTAGTGGTGAGGTGTCTGGAGTGACATGGCATTGACCCACATATAAATTTTTAATTGATAAAATGATAGAAAGGTAAGAGGGGCTAAGTTCTTCTCTTGGCCATGTGAAGGAATAGTAAAAGCACATGGGGGAGATAAATAAATTGGCAATTAAGTGGGGACACTTGGGAGAAGTCAAAAAGAGGACCTTGCACATGTAAGAGGGACCCCTTTGCACATGTGGGGGATAAATTGAATGGAAATCATGGAGAAACACATGGGAGAAGTCAAAATATGAATCATGAAGAACCTTGCACATGGGAAAGACAAAGTGAGACATAGCACTTGAGGGATTGATGGTCAAACTTCATATTGAGATGCTCTAGACAAGGTGCGGCATATAAATCATGGAATCCTCTTAAAAATGTGTGAGTAAAAGGTTACTATTGATGGAATAGAGCTATGGGGATGAACTTATCCCTCCCATTCTTCATTTTCTCTTTCTCTCCTTTCTTTTTCTTCATTCTTCCTCCAAATTCTTTAAATATGGATCTCTTCATTTTGTAATGCATTTAGTTTATCAAACTAAAACCCCTTTATAAATTGAACTTGCATGTTCAATATTTCCTCTCCTTGGAATTTTCATTGAGTTGTAGTACTGGTCTTGGTGTTGAAATATTCCACCCTTACTAGTTGTATCCATATTTTATTTGCAGGTGTGAAGATTGTCAGAGTTGAAGATTGTAGTGTTGAAGATTCAGATTGTGCAGGTGTTTATAGATTTCAATTATGTGGAGTGTCTATTATATTTGGGGAACCTTATCTCCATTGGTGTTTTAAGTCATTTTTTTTGTGTTGTCATAAGTGTATTCTCTCATTTGGAGGAATATAAAAATTTGCTATGTAAGGCATGTTATGTGTTTGTAAATTTTCCTCATATGCAATGAAGATTATTTCTTTGTTTTGAGAGTTATGTTGTCCTTTTTATGAGAGTGAATATTATGTTCATTTTATGCAATTTAGTGAGAGTAATTTTTGTCAAGTAAAATATTATAAAAAGTACAAAAATCTGAAATTTGTGAGTGCATTATGTGATTTAGGAAATCTGAAATTTTATGTTTAAGGATAAATGAGAAATCTGAAATTTCTCTTGTCTCATAGGTGATTTAGGAATTAAGTGGAATCTAAATTTATCTATGTCTTTTGGATATTTGAGAAATAATTATGTGTGTTTAGAGTTTTGTGAGTGTCAGTAAATATCTTATAAAAGGGATATTTTAGTGGTATCAGAGGTAGTGATCTTGCCAACTTGCAGAGTCTAAACTTTTACAAATTATTTCTATGCATTTGAGAAGTAGAATTTTGGGATAATTAGGAGATCCTAATCCTGAGGTAAAGCTTGATAAGTAAGATATGGGAGATAGACATTTTTATGACTCCCCTTGTGGATGCCCTCAATAATATGAGTAGAGCAAATTAAGAGGTGATCCAAAGATAAGAAGAGGTGAGCCAAAGACAACAAGAGGCCATAAATGATATGCAATAGTTTTTGAAATGGTTTTTTATCAAAGATAGAAGAGGCCATAATGAATTAAAGGGTGAGACAATTATTTCTCTAGCATCTACATCCAGGCCCTACCAACCTACTTTCACAGATCAACAAAGGCCATAAGAAAATAGACCACATGTTGCAGAAGAAATGATCTATGACTACATTCAAGAATGGAATTCTCGAGATGAGGCAACTCAACAAACCATGAGCTTGAGTGAATTTTATAATATGTGGTTAAGGAATAGGCCCAAGGGTGAAAAAGGAGACAAAGTGCAAAATCAAGAGCTGCAGCAGAAGATGAGAAAGGTGACTATGTCCCCTTTTGATGGTTCAAGAAAATGCACCACTCATGCATGGATTCAAAAATTAGATAACTATTTTTTTATACGCCATGTTCAAGAAAGAGGCAATCCAATTTTCTTCTCTACACTTGGAAGGAGTGGCACTTGATTGGTGGCACTTTGGGATGATAACCCAGGGACATGATCTCATTGATACTTATGGAGAGTTTACTCGAAGATTGATAGATAGGTTTTATTAGAAGCAACCCAAGTTATTTTTTAAGGAACTAACACATCTGAGACAGTTGGGATCACTTGAAGTTTACATATTAGAATTTTATAGGCTATTAGTCATGGTTACAGATGTCTTTGATTCGAGATTCACAGCTTTATTCATTGAAGGATTGATGGATCCATTGTGTAGTTGAGTAAAGGCTTTCTCTCTGTCTTTCCTATAGGAGGCTATAAGAAAAACTCAAGATTTGGACTTTTCCATTCCCAAGTCAAAGATCCCATCAAATTTCCCAACCAAATCATTTCTACAGAATCAAGAGAAAGCACATGACGTGCCAAATAAGCATTACCTTCCGAATGAGGCTAGAGAAGAGCTATAGAGGAAGAAACTATGTTTTACCTGCAAGAACCCATGAGAACCAAGACACAAATGTAAAGGGGAATGAAAAATACACTACATTAAGGTGTAACCTGAAGAGGATAGTGAGACTTCAAATAGTGATGTACCTAATGATCATAGCGAACATGATAATTATGAGGAATTAGAGTCTTTGTAGGCATAGGAACCCACATTAGGAGGTACCATTGACACACTATCAGGTGTTACTAGGTACAATGCATTCAGAGTTAGTGGTGTGATTCAGTGGAAATGATTAACTATGCTAATTTATAGTGGGGCAACCCACAACTTCATTTATGAGGCTCTCATCATGAAGCAGGGTCTACAGGCTAAAGACTTTGAAGGCTTCAACATGGTGGTAGATGATGGTTTTACGATGACTTGCACCAAGCAGGTTCCACAACTCAAGATTACATTAGGCCATCATTTGGTAACTAGTGATTTTTATGTGGTTGGTATTGGGAATACCAACATTATGTTAGGTGTTCAGTGGTTGCATTCACTTGGGGAATTCACTCAGAATTTCCAAACCATGGAATTGAAGTTCAAAGAAAATGGGAAACATGTGGTGTTAAGAGGAATGTTTAATAGTGCTTCGAAAGTAGATACAACCAAAAGTATGGAAAGGACATTTAGACATAATGACATAAACTGGGCAGTTTAATTCTTAGTTTTAAGAAAGAGCACAGGAGGTGGTAAGTAGGAATACCACAAAAACATACAATTTTTTTTAACAAGCATAATGGAGTTTTTATTGAAATGCCTCCAAGGAGACCTCTTGACCAAGGATTCAAGCATGTGATCAAGTTAGAGGAAGGGGACAACATATTTATCAGTACTCCTTATTGTCATCCTTGATGATTTAAGGTAGAGATCGAGAAGACTATCAAGGAGCTTCTTGACATGGGACATATTCAGCCTAGTTCTAGTCCATTTGCTTCTTCAATGATGCTGGTGAAAAAGAAGGATCAGACTCTAAGGATGTGCATCAATTATCATGTTCTTAATAAGAAGACCATCAAGATCTGGTATCCCATACCCAGGATTGATGAGCTACATGGAGCTATGTATCTTTCCAAGATTGATCTTTGATCGGGATACCATTAGATTAGAGTGTGGGAGGATGATGTACACAAGATAGCTTTCAGGTACCATTATGGGCACTATGAGTTTTTGGTGATGCCATCTAGGTTGATAAATGATCCAGCAACATTTTAGTCTTATATGAACCACGTGTTCAACCGTCACCTATGAAATTTTGTTCTAGTGTTCTTCGATGACATCTGGATATACAGTCGCACTTGGTAAGAGCATATTAGGCACTTGGATGAGGTCTTAAATATCATGGGAGAACAATCACTCTATGTGAAAGATTCCAAGTGTGAATTTGGGATGAAAGAAGTCCTCTATTTGGGATTTGTGATTGGAAAAGCTAGATTCAAGGTAGATCAGGCTAAGATTAATCAATCATTGATTGGCTGCCTTTGAGGACCCTGACTCATTTGAGAGGTTTCTTAGGAATTTGCTACTATTACAGAAGGTTCATGAAGGGGTACTCCCAGTTGACAACACCATTGATAGACTTGACCAAGAAAGGAGCATTTGCTTAGTCAAAACCTTCTCAATAGATATTTGATCGCCTAAAGAAGATGATGAGTAGGTGCTCAATACGAGCATTGTTAGACTTTTCACAACCATTCATCGTAGAATGTGATGCTTCAAGAGTGGGAATCAGTGTGGTATTGATGTAGAATAGGCATCCCATTACCTTTGAGAGTTGAAATTTGAGTGCAATAGAGTGTGGATACTCTACTTATGATAAAGAGATGCTAGCCATTCTGCATGTCTTGGTCAAATTTTGTTAGTACTTGGTGGGCAATAAATTTATGGTCTAAACAGATCAAAACAACTTAAGGTATTGCATGAAGAAAAAGGAACTCAATGATCTTCAAAAAAATTGCATAAGAAAAATACAATATTATGATTTTGATATAGAGTATGTTAAGGGAAAGAGTAATGTAGTAGTTGATGCATTACCTAGGCTGTCCTCCCTTTGCTCTATGACAAAAAATTTAGTAGATTGGAAGGCTCATATTTTGGTTGAGTATGCCAAGAATTAGTTTTCTTGCGAGATCATGGATGGGTTTATACAGGATGATAGGTATAAGGTCATTGATGATATGATATTCTACAAGGGTAGAATATATCTTGTGCTCGAATCATGAATGAAGAATATTTTGAGTGTCGTACATGACACTCCTTTGGCCGAACATCCAGGGTACCTTAAGACCTATAGATATATCTATGAGAGATTTTCTTGGAAAGGTTTGAAGGATAATGTTCTCAATCACATCAAAGAATGTTTATTTTATCAACATAGCAAATTTGAGCATTCATTTCCTGCAAGATTACTCCGGCCATTCCCTATTCTAAACCAAAAGTGGGAAAGTATTTCAATGGATTGCATCACAGACCTGCCAAAAGATCAAGGTAAGAATTGCATTTATTTGGTGGTTGATAGATTGACCAAGTATGCTCATTTATTCATAATTCCCATAGATTACAATGTATCTCAAGTGGTATCACTATTTTTTGAAGAGATTTTTAGGCTACATGGATTGCCTAAAAACATAGTGATCAGGACAACCGATTCATGATAATTTTTGGCAAGAGTTGTTTACATTGGCAGGTACTAAGTTAACTCTAAGTACCAGTTATCATCCATAAATTAATGACTAGATAAATATTGTAAACAAATGGATCGAGGGATACTTGAAGAGTTATGTGACAAGCCATCAGAAAGCATGGGTGAAGTGGTTGCACTTGGGAGAGCATTGCTACAATACCACCCATCATATGAGCATTGGCATGACACCATTCTGGGCACTCTATGGGTATGATGCCTCCTCTTTTGTGGATCTAGTAACAGCAGATAACAGAGTTCTCAAAGCTCGTGATTGGATTGAGGAGAATCAATATATTATGAAGGCTCTCAAGAATAAGCCCAGAACCAGCAAAAAAAGTATGTCGATCAATACAGAGTGGAGAGGTCATTTGATGTGGATGAATTGGTATTCTTTCACATATAACCATATAGATAAGCTTCTTTGAAGAAGAGTGGAGCAAATAAATTGAAGCTACGATTCTATGGACCATCTAGGATTTTGAGATGAATTGGTGAGGTTGCTTATGAGCTCGAGTTGCCTAAGCATAGTAAAATTCACAATGTATTTCATGTATCTTTCCTTAAGAAGGTGCTTGGGCAAAATATTGGGCTAACTTTAGAATTTCCACCGATGGATGAGGAAGGTAAATTGATTCTAGTTCCAAAATCAATTCTATAGGTGTAGGAGAAGAAGCTTAAAAACTATATCATCAAGGAGTTTTTGGTGTGGTGAAAATATTTGCCTTTGGAGGATGCCACATGGGAGGATGATCAGATTCAACAACATCCCAATCTACAATTGATTGAGGACAAGCAATTTTGGGAAGGGAGGACTATAATGTCCCCTACTCCCTGATAGGCTTGATAGCAGAAGATCGATAGCCTATCATATTCCCATAGGCTAATTCAGGTATTGGAATGGAATAGTAGTGTGGGGAAATCATTATTCACTAAGTAATATTCATTTTTATTATTCATGTATCACTATTCACATGTCATTATTCATGGTGACATGGCATAGTCATGAGGTGTCTTAGTAGATGAGGCATCTGGAGTGACATGGCATTGATCCACATATCAATTTTTAATTGATAAAGTGATGGAAAGGTAAGTGGGGATAGTTTCTTATCTTGTCCATGTGAAGGAATAGTAAAACCACATGGGGGAGATAAATAGATTGGAAATCAAGTGGGGACACTTGGGAGAAGTCAAAAAGAGGACCTTACACATGTGAGAGGGAACCATTGGCACATGTGGGGGACAAATTGATTGGCAATCATGGAGAAACACATGGGAGAAGTCAAAATATGAATCATGAAGATAATTTCACATGGGAAAGACAAAGTGGGACATAGCACTTGAGGGCTTGATGGTCAAACTTCATCATGAGATGCTCTAGACAAGGTGGGGCATACAAATCATGGAATGCTCTCACACATGTGTGAGGAAAAGGTTACTATTGATGGAATAGTGTTAGGGGGATGAATTTCTCCCTCCCATTCTTCATTCTCTCTTTCTCTCCTTTCTTTTTCTTCATTCTTCCTCCAAATTCTTTAAATATGGATCTCTCTATTTTGTAATGCATTCAATTTATTAAACTAAAACCCCTTTGTAAATTGAACTCGCATGTTAAATATTTCCTCTCCTTGTAATTTCCATTGAGTTGTAGTACTGGTCTCGGTGGTGAAAGAATCCACCCTTAATGGTTGTATCCATATTTTATTTTCAGGTGTGAAGATTGTCAGAGTTAAAGATTGCAGTGTTGAAGATTCAAATTATGTAGGTGTTTTCAGATTTCAATTGTGTGGAGTGTTTGTTGTATTTGGGAAACCTTATCTCCATTGGTATTGTAAGTCATTTAATTTGTGTTGTCATAAGTGTCTTCTCTCATTTGGAGGAATATAAAAATTTGCTGTGTAAGGCATATTTTGTGTTTGTAAATTTTCCTCATATGTAAAGAAGATTATGTCTTTGTTTTGAGAGTTATGTTGTCCTTTTTATGAGAGCGAATATTATGTTCATTTGCTTCAATTTAGTGAGATTAATTTTTGTCAATTAAAAGATTATAAAAAGTACAAAAATATGAAATTTGTGAGTGCATTAGGTGATTTGGGAAATCTGAAATTTTATGTTTAAGGATAAATGAGAAATCTGAAATTTCTCATCTCATAGGTGATTTAGGAAGTAAGTGGAATCTAAATTTATTTGTGTAGTTTGGATCTTTGAGAAATAATTTTGTGTGTGTTTAGAGTTTTATGAGTGTCAGTAAATATCCTATAAAAGGGATATTTCATGTATACATAATCCTAATACATGGAAGAGAAGAATACATACCGCATTATCTATCTACTCTTACAAAGGAGAAATAAAGTTAGGAATACTTACCTTTGAAGATGAACCTGTCGAGTCTCAACCTCTCCCTTCGCCAAGGTGATTCAAAAGAGATTGTTGTGGCTTGTACGGATAACCAAGATAAATTAGCTCTATGCTACATGAGCTACCTAGGCACCCAAAAGACTTCTCCATAAGACAAGATCGGAGCTCCAAAGAAAGTATTAAACCCTAAAGCTTTATTCCTCAAGTAGAATGGTCAATAAGCAGATATTCATTTACACTTCTTCACTTAATTCTTCTATTATTATAAAATGGTGGTAAATTACCTTGTATATATAGTGGTAACTTGCCTAAAAAATTTTAGACATGTCGGTTGTACTAGGTCAACCAGGTCAACCTAGTACATTTGTGGGCTAATTGACTAGGTCTATGTTTGGTCGGTTCGGAAGCTGAGAAACCAAAAGAGTTAAATTGTCCCAAAACACACTAGGTCGACCTAGTTTATTGATCAAGAAGCCTAAAAATCCATATGGCCAACCTAGTTTGATAAATAAGAATAAGGGAGATAAAGTAAGGAAAAGAGGGATAAAGCATGGCAAATGATAGGAATGATTAAGAAAGAGAGAAATAAGCCTAGGGTTTAAGGTTTTATGAGATAAGAGTGTAGATGACAAGTGGAAAAAGGAATAACAATATTACGAAGCATCGATTGACTACCCACCCCTTTCTCGGTGCACCCTTTAAGAGATGCACTCAGAGAGATTAAGACTCGATAGGTTCTTGCAAGATACAAAGTGTCAGTGATCAGTAAAAATTTTAAAAATATTATGTGTATAAATATATTCCTTGTATGATGTCAAGTCTAGAGGCAGTAGTATACAACAAACTCCCAATCATTAATCTATATTTTATCTAATTAACTATTGAAGATTCATCCTCCTTACTTAACATACATCTTATAACCATAGGTGTACTTATATCCTTGAAATATTCCATTCCAAACCTTTTTAAAATATCTTTTATATACTTGACCTATGAAATGAATATGCCATTTTCAGATTAACTGATTTGAAGCCCAAGAAAGAAGGATAGTTCTCCAAGCATTGACATTTCAAATTCTGATTTTATCACCTCTATAAAGACTTTGGTCATGCTCTCACTATTTCCACCAAAAATGATATCATCCACATAGACCACCACTATCAAATGATGGTCAGATTTACTCTTGATATATAAGTTTCTATCTGTAACTCCTCTCTTGAAACCTTGGTCCAAAAGATATTTGTCCAGTCTAGCATACCAAGCTCTTGGGGCTTGTTTTAGACCATAGAGAGCCTTTTTCAACCTAAAAACATAGTCCTTATTATCACTCAATAGGAAACCCTCATGTTTCTCAATGTATACTTCTTCCTCTAAGTTCCCATTTAGGAAAGCTAACTTGACATCCATCTAGTATACCTCGAAGCCTTTGAAACCTGCATAGGCAATAAGCAACCTAATATCCTCTAACCTTGATACTGGATCAAAGGTTTACTCAAACTCTCCTCATTCTACTTGAGCATATCCCTTGCATACTAGTCTAGCCTTGTTTCTGGTGACTTCTCCATTCTCATTCAACTTATTTCTGAACACCCATTTTGTACCAATGATATTTTTGTCTTTAGTTCTAGGTACTAACTCCCAAGTCTCATTATTCTCAATTTGATTTAACTCCTCATTCATGGCATCTACCCAAAACCCATCTTCACTTGCTTCTACATAGCTTTTAGGTTCAAATTTAGATAGTAAGGCAGTATTATCTTGATTAACATTACTCACCATCCTTCTTCTTGATTATATACCTACATTCTTGTTGCCAATAATTTGAGATTATGGATGATCCTTTTGAATCTACCTATAAGGACCTTTTGAGTCTTTTCTCTCCTTAATTTATTCTTCATCCTCATCGATCTCTATTTCTCCTTCATCATTCTTTGATTGAGAATATGATTTCTTTGTCTCATCAACCTTCACATTTGTGATCTACACTATGTTTTGCAACATCTTGTTGTAGCATATGTATGCATAACTAAATAATTAATATCCTAAGAAAATACCTTCATCAGACCTTGAGCATAACTTTCCTAAGTCCTCCTCATCTCTCTTGATATAACACTTACTTACAAACACCTTAAAATGTTCAACACTAATAGGTCTACCATTCCATAATTTATATAGAGTCTTATTGCCATTGATCTTAATATATACTCTATTCAAAGTGCAAACTGCAATACCCACATCTTCTCTTCAGTAGCCATAAGATAACTTTGACTCATTCAACATGGTCCTTGCCATTTCTTGAACTGTTCTATTCTTTCTTTCAACTACCCCATTCTGTTGATGTGTTCTAACAACTGGTAATTGTCTTCTTATTCCATTGACCTCACAAAACTCATGAAACTCATTTGACCAAAACTCTCCTTTATCAAACCTAAGGTACTTAATCTTCACATTCATCTCATTTTAAACCAAAGCCTTGAAATTTTTGAACTTACTTAGAGTTCTGACTTCTCTTTCAAGAATGTTACCCAAGTCATTCTTGTGAAATCATCTATAAGCAACATGAATTATTTTTCCCCTTGAATGCTTTGAATCCTTATAGGACCACGTAGATTAGTATGAATTAATTCTAAATTTCTAGTAGTAGAGTATTCTTTAGGCTTGAATCTCCTCCTAGTCTACTTACCATGTTGACATGTATTGCAAAGAGCATCTGCAGGTTTGGAAATTTTGGACATGTTCTTCACGGACCCCTTGGAGCTGATCTTGACTAGATTGTAAAATTTTAGATGACCTAACCTCTTATGACATATCCAACTTTCATCTACCATACTAATGAAGCACTTCTCTTTTGTGATCTCATTTAATACATATAGATTGTTCTCAGTTCTTTTGTCTTTGTCAATCAACTTACCCAATTTTTCTCTCCTTATCTCACATCCTTTATTATGAAAAGTTAGGGTATGTCGTTGGGTGCACATTTGAATTACAATCAACAAGTTATGTTTTAAGACATCTACATACAATACATTTTTTGTCTTGGTCTTCCCATTGTCCAAGCTCAAGACACCTTTGCCAACTATATTAGTAGACATGTTATCTCCAAACCTCACTGATCCTATGGCATTCTTCTTCAAAGTTATGAATTTTCTCTTATCCTCTATTCTGTGACTTGAACAACCACTATCTATGTACCACTTCAAATCTTCATTATGAGTATGAAAGGTAGTGTGAGCTATCATAGATTCTTCTCCTCTAGATTCTTGTTTCTCCTTCATCTTACCCATAGGGTTTACTTTCTTGATCCATTATTTAGTACCATGACTACATATATTTTAAACTTTACTAGTCTTCCCCATAGGTCTTATCTTACAATCTCTTACAATATGTCCTCTTTGGTTTCTATTATAACACAAGATTCTACTTTCCCATCTATAGTTTATACCTCTATGTCCAAATTAACCACATGAGAATCAATATCCATTGAAAGGATCCCTATACTTTAATTGTCTAGCCTCATTTATCTTTTGATGATCATTGGATGATACACCATTGCCTTTGATATCCTTTGATGGAACAAAGTTTTTCTTGGTTTGTTGGTGATTGACTTCAAACTTGACTACTTCTGCATAGGTCTTTATTCTACCAGCATTATCACTCCTTGATAGATCATTAACTTTTGGAAACTAATTATCTTTGAAGTCATTTTGGTCCTTTTTGAAACTAAGACCTGTCTTATCATGATAGTAGTACCTTTGACTATTCAACATATTGTTAAACTTTTAAGTACTCTCCTCAAATTTCTGACATGTCTTTATCTTGATTGTATCTTTCTCTACTTGTGCCTCTAAAGACTTTAATTTCATTCTAAGATGGGTACATTATTTGATAGATTCTTCTTTTTTGAACAAAATTTACAAGTTGTTTCAATAACTATGAATAGATCTTCATTTCAATCATAATAAACACTTTCATTATCATTATCCATACATGTGCTTCAAAGATCTCCCTTAGGCTATTAGGCCTGCACAAGGAACCTGATCTAATACCAATCGTTTGAAGTACAATTATTGAGAGGGGGGGTGAATTAGTGTCAAAAAATTTCTTTAAACTCCATTTATCATTCATTAACCATTCAAACTAATATAGAGATATAACAATGCATAATCAACCATTCATATGAGCATGAAGTAAGAACATAACACATGAATATAAGATCTATATGGGAAACCCTCATGTGGAATAAAACCCACTAAAATACATCTTAGAATAAATTCCTATAATAAATTAATCAATATTTAGTGAGGCACCAACCCCACAAGGAGAACCAACCCCTCACTAGTCAAGCACCAACTTAACTAGAACTTTAGCAAGCACCAACTTGCAAAGAGGCAACAACCCCTAAGTGACTCAGCACCAACCTAGCCACCTAGAACTATGATCACATTTTTCCATATGTTTCTTACTTAACTGATGATGATCACCTTATTTTATTCTTCACACTCTCCTATCCCTCTCAAACAACCTATTAGGCCTCTTCACTGAACTAGCCCTTTTTTTGATAGAATTAGGTCATATGACCTTGATCATCATCTATAGAATCACTATTATAAATTCATGACATATTCAACACATATTTATGATGTTATTTAATCCATATACCTATTTTACAAACTTTTATTTCATTCGTTCACCACAACAACATTCTAACTAGTAAAATTAGGCTTATTAGACACCTTCTTTTTATACTTGACTCTTGCTTTCACATACCTTAGTTGGCCAAAAAACTCTAAATACTTATATGACCCTTGAAATATATCAAAAAACACATTAAAAGGATAAAAAACTACTACATAGGTCAACCACCACTCTTAAGGACTAAAACCATCATTAGGCCTAAAGGAGACCTAATGCAATTAGGCCTTCTCAAAGCACACATTTCATATTGACCACCTTGGAACATCTTGAGCCTCTAAAAAGGGATGAATATCTTCACACATGATTCAATTATACTCTTGATAAGCTCACATTAGGTCACTAACACCATTTATATCATTTCACTCTTTAAACCACACCATTAGGCATATTTATAATTAGGCCTTCTCACTGCCAGAAAGTATGTTTTGAATATCTGAAGCATACACTCAATTTTTATACATAACCATATAAAAAAATCATTTATTAAAAAATATCACAACCTCAAAGTCATCACCATTTCCATTATACTTCACCATACAGGTAAAAAGACCTCAAACTGACCACTTCCATATGTTCATTCAGAACTGCAAACAGACTTGAAAAACACAGTCATGAAAACAAAGACTTAGTACACATGTAGAATCAATTTCATAAACTAAAAATGGGTTTATATTATCCTTAATAAATCTTATAGCATATTTAAATAAATATATTATAAGGTCCAATAGCAATATTGGTCTTACAGACCAATCTCATGGCTTCATTGTACACATATCTCACTGTGTTAGATAAGTAAGTTTGAGATAAAATTTACACCATACACAAGCTTATTATAAAAAAATTTCCCATTATGAATATGTGTTATAGGTCTTTAAAAATAACCTAGTGTAATTGGATCCATCCCTAATCCATGGCAATAAATCCCTAATCTTATTCCCACTTCTGTCTATTTTTCTCACTATCTTTTTCACTAGGCCCTTTTAACAATAGGTCAACTTCCATGACTAATTTATCATATTTTATATCTATAATTTTGTTATAAACCACCATGGACATAATATATAAGTCTCAATCATCAACTTCCATCCACTTTCATGTTTTAACCAGGTTAAACTAGCATGCTACATAAAAATTCAAGAAATAAGGGATTTCTTGTAGCTTCCACTCATTCATCTAACAAACCAATACCACTTGGAGGTACTTGGGAGAGTCCTATACATGATAAAATCATCAAACTAGGTCATCCAATACATTATAAGCCATTTCTATCAATACCTTCCATATCGGGTCATTGTTAGGGTTTTAAGGCACTAAAACCTAGTATCCACTCTTAACAATCATTCATAAAGGATTTCCCATAATTACAAAAAAATGCTTAGAGAATACACATAAGAGCCTTACCAAACTACCATGAACTAATTAGGATCCCATGTAAAGGTTGCACATGCCAACTAGCATAAGAAAATTCTTCTCAAGTCTGCAATACTTCATTTTTTTCACATAGAAAACATCAAAACCACTTTCCATGATTTATTATTGAACTCAAGACCTAAAAATTCACAAAAAAACTTTAAATAACCTCTAAAACCTTTTTAAAATCTCACATGAGCTATATCACCTTGGAAACTGAACTTGACCCCTCATTAGACCACATTAGGTCTCTTTGCATATTAGGCCTTGAACTGCCAGTCACACTTAGACCTTCAACATACCTTGAAACCAATTGCATTACTCTCAACACTTCATAGTCATGGCATACAACCTCATACCATGCTCATATACTACCAATATTCTTCTCACAAGACTCATACTATTCTCCTCATCATGCTACCAAGCCTATGCCTTCTCACTAGGTCTCTCAAGTACATGACTCATGAACTCAACCTCAAAAACATTAAGGAAAACTCAAAATGACATTAATGACACTTTAATGAAATCAATGAAAACTCCATGCATACCTTAAAACACATTATCAACACTATCATGATCAATCCTCACCTTAAAATGTCTACCCATGAGATAAGGTTACCATTGTTTGACTACATGAAGTATACCCATCATTTCCTTCTCATAGATTGGATTTAAGATATTTTTACCCTTGAGTTAACGAATCTCAAATGCCAATGGTTTATCTTCCTGCATGAATAATTCCCTAATTCCAAATCCTAATACATTATATTCAATAATGAAAGTCTTTGAAAAATCTAGGTTAGCTAAAATTGGAGTAGTGCACATGGTTGCTTTGATTTTCTCAAAGGCCTTGGTGGTTGTTTCATTCCAATGAAAAGAGTCATTTTTTAACAATTTTGTCAGTGGGGCTATGATTCTACCATAACTCTTCATAAATCAATTATAGTAACCTATTAACCCCAAAAATCCATGGACATTTTTGACGGATTTTGGCACTAGCCACTCAATCATAGCTTTGATTTTTTGAGGGTCTACCTTGACTCCTTCATGTGAAACAATGTGAACCAAGTATTCCACCTTTTTTAATCCAAAAGAACATTTGAAAGGTTTTACATAAATTTTATGATTTTCGAGAGTGGCCAAAACCTTTTTCGCATGCTGCAAGAGTTCTTCCCAAGTTTTACTATATATGAAAATGTCATCAAAATATACCAACACAAATTTTCATAAAAATGGCCAAAAAATAGTGTTCATCATACTCTGAAATGTTGATGGGGCATTGGTGAGACCAAAAGGCATTACCAAAAATTCATAATGTCTTTCTTGAGTTCTAAAGGTTATCTTATGGATATCCTCATTTTGAATTTGAATTTGATGGTATCATAAACGAAGATCTAATTCCATAAATTAAACAACACCAAGTAACTCATCTAACAAATCATCAATTATTGGGATAGGGAACTTATATTGTATGGTACTTTTTTGAGTTCTCTATAATCTGGGCACATTCTCCAAGTCTCATCCTTCGTAAAAACCATGATTACTAGGGATGAAAATGCGCTTTGGATAAGTTTGATGGTACCAACCTCCAACATCTCATGTACTATTTTTTTAATTTCACTCTTTTGGGCATTTGGGTATTTATAAGGGTGAATGTTGAGTGGTTGACTACCTAGAAGAAGTTCAATGGAATGATCATGATCTCAATTTGCTGGTAATCCTTTTGGCATTGCTTCAAAAATGGCTGAGTGGTCATCAATAATTTGTTAGATATTAAGATGTGTAGAGATCTTTGATGGTTGAACTTCTATGGAGCGTAACCTAACAACAAATCCATTAGCCCCTTTATTAAAAAGCTTCTGAATTTGATGAGAAATAAACAACTATGAAGATTTTGCATGTATTTCCCTTAATTCATAGGTCCTTCTTTTAGAATGAAAGTGCATGAAGAGCTCCTAGAAATCCATCTCAATCATACCCAAGGTTGCGAGCCATTGGAATCCTAACATAATATCTACTCCACCCATGGGAATATCAAACATAAGGGAATTGAGATTGTAGTCTCCTATGGCCACTTTGATATTATGGAATTTACCAAAACAATTGATCGTACCCCCATATACAATCATGACTTGAAACTCTAGAGTAGGGTAAATAAAATAATTTAGTCGTGCTGCCAATTTATTGTTAATGAAATTATGTGCACTCCCAAAGTCAATCACTATTGTCAACTTTTGTTTCTTTATGTAACCCCCAACTTTAAGAGTTTATGGAGTGCTAATACCAAAAAGTGCATGGCATAAAATAGTAGGATGGGACTCTTCTGAAACTAATTTGAGCACTATATCCTCTTCACCAAATTTTGTTTTATCATCTTCTTCATCATAGTCCCCTTCAATGTATAATAATTTCTTCTCAACACACTTATGACTTTTGATCCATTTGCTATCATAATTGAAACATAACCCTTTGGAGTGTTTCTCTTCAATTTGGTGAGGAGTCAATCATATAGGATGAGAGAAGGTTTGTGTTCGACCAAAACACTCTTTATTGCTAGTGAAAGCCTTCCATTTAGCTAGATCTCTTTCCTTTACCCTACAAATAAATACCATGGATTTAGATACAATGCTTGAATTAAACATTCAAACATCTAGTTGGACTATAGCCTTGAGACCTCCCAAGAAGATATCATTCATGTTGTCATCTGAGATATCATCCACCCTCAAAGATAAATTCTGAAATTATTGAATATAGCCTTTGACTAAACCTGATTATCGTAGCTTTGCTAATTCGCTAAATTATTTTTATATTACACTATGATGATAGTGAATTTGTATCTCATCCATGAACATTGACTAAGTAACAGTAAGACCCTTCTTTTTCTTCTGAGTGCAAAGCCATAAATATCAAATAAATTGCTCTGACTCCAAGTACAAAGATGCTTTAACCACCTTTTGTCCACATGAGATCTAATGTACATAATTTTTTTTTATCTATTTGGTTGATCTAAGTAAGGGGATCCCTCTCATCAAACTTCTACATTTTGAATTTTGAAGTCATGTTTCTTAAATGTGGTTGATATGGATTTATTTGGGAGTGGCTCAAAGATCCACCTAGTTTGGGTTGTGAAATATTTGGACCCAAAGATCCACCATGATTGGCTCGAGTATTAATGATTTGTGGTTGGTTTTGAAGATTTTGAAAAACATTCAAATTTGTACCAAGTTTGTTTATGAGATAATCCAAGCATTGATTGATTTGATCTACTTTATTTTTCATCTTTGATTGTAACCCTTGCATACTAGTTTGTATGCCTTGCATATCATACTCCAGTTGACTCACTTTATGATCAGTTGTATTAAATTACATAACTATAGATCCACCTTCTAACTCCATATCTTATTTCCTAGGAGTTTTCCCTAGAGTTTCAACACCCTTTCCCCTATCCCTAGTCTACGGTCCTGCCATAAACAACCTTGCTAATATGTACCTTGATTTTCACTGTTGACCTGCCTTTGACCAAGCAATGTATAAATTATTTCAGCCTCAATTTAGAAAACAAAAAAATGGACTTAATTTAGAATTCTTTAAACTTTCCAAAATTGTAAACAAATCTAAAAAATTTCAAAAATTGCGGACTATAGAGAAATTTTATGGAAAATCGTAAAAATGAAATAACTCCCTCAAAATGGATCTTTTGGTCTCAAAATTTTTACTGTATACTCCTTATATGATCCTCAAACTCCAACAAAAAAATATGGAAAAAATTACACTAGTTTGATAGATATAGTGGAAATATCATTACCCAAATCGTTGCTCTGATATCACTTATAAAGAAATTTCTTTGGAATTTAAACATTAAATCACAAGATAACTAAAATATAGCATAATATATTTATTTAACTTTTAGGGGGAAACCTCCAAATCCTTACAATAAGATATAATTCATAAATATGATGATTGGATTGAGCCATACTCATCCATATATAGAGAGTTAATGGGGGGAGTCACACCCATTCATCCCACCCTTACATCTTAATAAGTCGACCTAACACAATAATTAACCAAGGAATGTAATTATAAATGAGGAGTATGCCATAGATTAAGAGCTGAACAATGTAATATTTTTATCATCGATGAGGTCTTGTATCTTACGCTTCAAAAAAATTGTTCATGGAATGCCTAGGGCCTTGATGATAGTCAAAATAAGCATTCACAGCATGCCCTTTTGGTACAGGTTTACTCATATCAACCTATATAGGATAATGGATAGATATGAGATGACAATTGATAAATCGAAGGAGTAATGAAGCGATAGGATCAGGTAAGTGTGCAAAATATCTACATTGTGTATTAGTGAACATAAGTCAATTAAATTGTGACACCACATTAACAATATTAGTTGTTTCTTTTTTAGGTATAGAAGGTTTTACCTTATAACTTGATTTGATAGTAAACTTAGTATTGGATGTAGTTTTAGTCGGTGTGTTTTCTACATACTTGACTTTGTTCAATGATATAAGTTTCATTTCACTATCGCGAACAATGTGGCATAAGTCATCGAAAGATTTAATTTTTTTTTAAAATAATGGACACATGTAATGGGGCAATCAAACTTTGCTTGAATATGTCTTAAATATCTTTATCTGCATAAGATTGGTCATTTTTTTAAACATTGTCTTATACCTCAAGACATATTCATTAATTGGTTCATTAGTTCCTTAATTTTTACAGTTTGAGCATAAGAAACCTTTTTGGTGATATTGATAAAGAAGTGTGCCAAAAATTGATCTGTAAGAGGTTTGAATGCATTTATTGATTGGTTTGGTAAATCATAAAACTACCTTAAAACATATTCTTTTAAGCTCCTTGGAAGTAATTTGGTCAAAAGTTTATCACTAGAGTCATAATCAAGGCATGTTGCATAAAAAGATCGAAGATGTTGTTCAGGATCACCCTTGCCATCATAAAATGTGAACTTAGGTGAAACAAAATTAGTTGTAAAGGGGTGTAAAGATATCTCTGGTGCAAGGGGATTATGCAACACCTCTTTTTAATCATTAACATAAGTGATTTCATAGAGTTTTGTTCAATTTTTGTAGCCTTTGTTTGCTAAAAATTTATTGTTTGGACAAGAGTGTTGGGTAGATATAGGCATTGAAATCAAAAATTGGATTGAAGTATTAAGGTTTCCCATGGAAGATGTGGCAATAATAGTTTAAGGAAACAAAGGTTGGAAATCATAATCCATGCCTCCACTATATGTTGGTAGATTGATTGGAATGGAACCAATTATGGTACCTTCTAAAGATTCACCATCACTAGGTGAAGATAATTTAGCCTTATCATGCTTACTGATTTCATCTCTTGTAACATATAAAAATGCATCTATTAAGCCCTTGTTATTAAGATGAGTAACTAGTGCTTGTTTATCTTCCATTTGAAAACAATATTTTTGATTAAGATGTTCCATTGCTTACAAATGAATAATTTATAAATTTAAAAAACCTAAAATAAACTAAAACCCTAGCTAACTAAAAACCCTATGAATCAGAAAAAATTGCATTCATATAGATCGAGTTCACCAAATGTTTAACTATAAATCTAGATTATAGAATCTAGGGTTAAATGGGTTGAGATAACCTAGGGCATAAGGATGGTAGACTACCTCTAAAGGAGGCCAATTAATTATAAAATTTAGATAAACATATACTGAATTTATTATGCTAAGATATGCCAAGACTTCAGGACACTTCGACATGACAAAGACTCTGACTGTATTGTATTCCCACTTCTACTGGCCGCACATGTGCACAAACATGGAACACCATATCAAATCTTGCATTCTTTGTTGCATCTCCAAGCCCACAAACATGAAGTTAGGACTTTACACATCTTTCCCAGTTCCATCCAGACTATGGGAATTTATCAACATAGATTCCATGACTGGGTTGCTTGTGACAAGATGCCAACATGATGTTGTGTTCATTATAATGGATAGGTTTTCCAAGATGGCTATCATGATCACTTGCAAGAAAGACATTGATGTAGTTGGCACTATGCATTCCTTCTTCAACCATGTTTGTGTTTATTTTGGGCTTATAACATCCATCATCTCTGTTTTAGATTTACACTTTGTAAGTCACTTTTGGCAAGAATTGTGGGATTTGATGGGTACATAGCTGGATCAATAGATAACTTTTCATCCATAGATAGATGGGCAAACCAAAGTGGCCAATCACACACTTTTTCATATTATGCAAATGTATAACTATGCATGTGCCCGCACTTGGGATGAAAATCTCTTATATATTCAACATTCTTATAATAGAGCCCTTCACAGATCTATGGGTCACAACTCCTTCTAGACATGTCTTGGGTTTCAATCTTTGGCACCCCTAGACATATCCTATGATGCACCAGCCAACACTAAGTTGCACATAAGAATGAGAAGCAAACAAAGTCGAGAAGCTCCTGTGATACATCCAATTTGTTCATCAATAGAGTTAACAGATCTTCTTTTGTACTCAATAAAAATATAAGGAGTGCCATGACACACATCACACACCTCATGCATTACGCATTGGGGATAAAATTTGGCTACACCTTCAAAAGGACTTCTTCAAAGGTCCACACCATAATATCAAGCCTTTGCGCTATGGTCCTTACACCATCCTGCATGTAGCTAGTGAGAATGCCTTTGTTCTTGATCTACCTTCGTACTTGGGCATGCAACCAATTTTCACTGTGGAACTTCTTAACCTTTACACTCTACCACTTCTTGAGTTGACAATGACACAACATCCTTCTGAATTGGATCATGAACACTTATGCCCCGCAGAGAAGGACCATATCATTGAAGTGACAAACACATGCACTCGCTTGGCACACATCAACTTTTATGAGTGGTCAAGGTTGGGTAATATGATGATCAAGCTAAATTGTACACTTCTTAGTAACTTTGAGTGCAATTTTCTTAGCTTCACGCTGATGCAATATAGACCATTGCTCTTTAAGAAAGGTTGAATGATTTATGCAGCATATGTATAGTCAAACACACTCCTCATTTTTTCATTTGTGCAGAGCTCACACCTCTCATGTAACCCTGCACACTCCTTTACAAGAAGCTTGCTCACATTCCCATGCACAAGTCCCATGCTTGATTATAGAATCCTATGTGATGATTACCTCAGATCGAAACCTGTGCATCTCATTGTGCACATCTCAGATCACATTCTTACGCACCTTACTTACTTATGATCATGTAATATCCTACTCTATTAGACCCCACTTTAGCATAATCATGTGATGGGCTACCCTGATTGTGTGCTTCAACTAGTGGCCCTAGATCAATCTAGACTCCCAAGATTGATTGATGCTCACTGTCAACCAGTGTTCTCAAGATCACAACCATTAGTGAATAGTCAAGAATCACACAACTGAATCAATGCTTACCACCCAATTTGTAACTCTGTCATCAACATGCAAGGAGGGTTAGATGTGTCAATTCCAACTTCATTGTACTTTGCAACAACTATTTATAATTGCTCTTGTAATCATGTATGTTAAATATGTAACATATGCATTTAGCCTTGGATAGTTGGGTTGAGGTAATATACATGCATAACATGGATAACATGCTTTGTGTACCTATTATGTAACACATGCATTGTAACACATTTTACCTATCTTCCCTATTCTTTGCTATTGAATAGAAGTTACATTCCTAAAAATAAGCCTTCCGCTCCATTGAATGTTTGTTTGATTTCTCTGTTTAAATACATATATGTGCATTCACTATACACAACTAAACTCAATTGTCCCACACACAACTTAGTCCTGGGCTGTGTGGTGTGGATCACCTATTTTAAAGGGCGTAGCCCTTTGCTTTAAACTTTTTGAAATATTTACATTCTCTTAAAAAAATTGTGTTTCAAAGGGTGTAAACCCTTTCAAGACTTCTATTTTTTGACTTTTTCACTTTTCCTCCAAAAATGGTTTAGGTTTAGGCTTGGGGGTCTGAACCTAGTTTAAAACCTATCATGGAGCAACCCACATGTTTTTTAAAAAAATTGTGAATTTTTTAAATCTTTTTCGACACATTTGATCTGGTAAATTTTATTATTTATAAAATATATGTGGGTTTGTACAGAAGAAAACATAGTTCTTGAATATACACACACACACACACACATATGTATATGTATATATATGTATGTACATACATACATACATATATATATATAACTCAACTTCTACACAGCATACCTCATTATGGACTATATACATATCGTTACAAATAATTTTATAACTTTTTGACCGTTAATTGAAAGTTCATAGAACTTATATCTCACTAATCTACACATTATGGGCAATGCTTTAAATAAAAATGATTTTCATGAAGTTAATGTCAAAAAATTGTGTTTGTACACTTACAATTCTAATTTTCTAGTTGTCTTGACTTGTAAAATTATTTTGTGTGTGTGTGTGTGTGTGTGTGTATATATATATATATATATATATATATATATATATATATTTTCACCAATCTTCGATATTTCATCTATCCATATATAAAATTTCATACAATAATTCATTCATTTACTCAAAAAAAAAGTGTACCATGCAATCTCCTTGTCTTTTTTTAAAAAAATGTCAAGCCACTATCATAAATGTATCAATTTTGCACACTTTTATTATCTATTTTTTTTTTTTTTTTAATATTTAGAAACTATATTTGGAATGACACAATTCATATTCTTATGTTATTATCAAATTATTTTTTTCAGTGTCTCTAAAACTCTCTCCAAGTTCAACTATTGTTATTTTCAAAAAAAAAAAATGGCACTTTAAACCCCTCTTTTTGTCCCCCATTAGTCTGCATCTATCCATGAATCCACCTCCAGATTGATTGATCATGCTTGCAAAACCAAAAACATATTCTTGAGAGACTCTAGGCATTTGCAAGATAAATATAAGGGATTAGCCATACCTAAATAGACAAGGCAATTACCAAGAGGGACACCTTGGTGCAAGATGTGCCATAGGAAATGCTCATGTTTGGGCTCAATAATTGCTTTCCAAAACCTTCATCCCCAAGCCTTTGCAAAAAAAGTAACTTTCCAATGAGCATTCAAGGTATCCATTTGAAATAATAATGAGAGAGAAATCAATAACTAAATTGAGATTTGTACCAATGGAAAGGGGTCTCAACAAGGCTCTTCATGTCAATCCATGATCTAGAGGGTGTTTCAGCTCCCATTTTGTGGAGATTTTTATCAGGTATAAATTTTTAAACCTTATAAACTGAAGACAAATCTTTTTGATTACGTTGATACTTGTCATAGAGGATAGGCCAAGGGAGCCAATCATGGGACCGTTTGCAAAATAATTATGAAATAACCTTTATCCCCTTCTTGAAAAGTTTGAGACTCTTAACCCAGGGGACCATGGGAAAAAAGACACCATAGTATGAAATAACTGGAAACCACCAAAGGGAGTGATAGTTTAGAGACATCCATGTTTTGAAACCATCTCCATCCAAGATTATGCTTTCCAAATATTTTGAGCCACAACATACCCTACAATTTTGATAGGTACCTTGTGACCAAAAGTGATTGAATATTGAGACCTTTCCATGTCTTCTTGCCAAAAGGGTTGCCTTAAGCAATACAATGGCGAAGAAAAATCTTCCAAATGCCCTATCCTTTAAGGGAACAAGTGATCCACTTGAAACAGAGGGTAAATATCATGGAGTTTGACATCAAGCAGGGCAAGGCCTCCCATTTATTTAAGTCTGTAGCAAATATCCCATGTAACTACATGAAACCCCTTAGAGCATTCAGAATTGACCCAAAGAAAGCCTTTGAGAAGATGTTTGAATTTAGCATATATAGCCATAGATGGAGCCTAATAGAAAGAGTATTAGACATGGGTTGTTACAAGGACCTTAAAGCAAACCTAAAACTTACTAGCTAGGGAGAGATGTTTAGTGACTGAGAAAGCAATTTTCCGCTCCACCCTCTGAACCACATAGTTCCATAAATTTAAGGGAGATCCCTAAAAGGCAAAGGGGATACCCATGAATTTGAATTGTTTTCCAAGATGAATCCAATACCACTCTTATTTTGTAACCAAATTGTTAGGGGAGTGTCAAAGTCCTTATCGCAATTAGTTTTCTTCCATCAAATAGAGGATCCAAAGGCTAATTATAAAATGTACAAACATTCCATGGCATTAGTGGCATATACCTCCTTGTTAAGCAAGAGTGAGAAAGGAATCATCATCAAAGTGCCCATTGACCATTTGATTTTGAGACTGAGGTAGGGCAATACCTTTAACCAAATCTTTAGAGGTGTAGTTAGCACGGGGTAACTAAATCCTTATCCTACTAAAACATAGAGGGTAACCCTACCTAACGGATATGAACAAACCGAATTGTTCATATTGAACCCCATTAATGGTGATCCAAGCACCAATATCCTGAAATACTATACTTACCGTTTGCACAATTTTTTTGCCAAGCCTTAAACCCTAAAGCATGGCTAAGATAAAGAGCCATTTTATTATGTTGCAAGCCTTCTCAAAATCAATTTTGATAAATAAGGCTTTCTATTGTGAGGAGAAAACCCTTTCCATCCCTTTTCAAACTAAAATAACATTGTATAAAATGTATCTATTCTGAATGAACCTAATTTGCTCTTGGTGAATGACGAAAGGCAACGAGTACCTCACCCTGAGAGGAAGAGCTTTAGCAATTATCTTGTAAGATACATTAAAAAGATTAATTAGACACCAATTGGTAATGAGCTATGGGTCCCTAGTCTTAGGAATGAACTTGATGTTCCCTTAATTGATGAATTTGCCAATGGAGTTGGTCTGAATAGCTTCAAGGTCAACTATGTGCAAGTCTTGACCTACAATATCCCATACGACTTGGTAAAACTCACAAGGGAAACCATCAATTCTAGGGATTTTGTCAATAGTGATATGCCTTATAGCTTATTGAAGTTTTTATATTGATAATAATTGATCAGAGGCCACTCATTGACCCTTAAAAATATTGCAAGGAACCACTTGCATACATTTAATGAGGGCCTCCTCATGAGTTGGAGTAAACCGTTGAGTAGTAAAAACTCCATGAAAATGAGAAACAAAAGCTCTCAAAATATCAAGAAGTTGGGTCAATCTTTGATTGGCATCATGGATTGCCTTCACTCTATCAATTGCTTCCTTGGAATGAGTAAGGGAGAAGAACTCCTTTGAAGCTCGGTCTCCAATTTTCAACTAATGAATACAAGCAAATTTTTGGCATCCTAAGCTTGATAGGTCTCTTTGACCTTGAGTTTATGTTTCCATTTGGCAACGTCCTTTTACAAGTCCTTGTTAAGAGCAGACATCTCTAGCCCCTATAAAGATCGAATGTATTTACGATATGATGCTTCATGGACTTTACAACAAAATTCAATCGCATGTTTGCGTATATATGGAGGAACGCTCCAATTGAAGAGATGACAATGTCCCACCAATCTATCCAACTAATCTCGTCAACATGCCAAGGAGCAAGGTTCCAAATGAAACGGGCACAAGTACATTCATGTTGGAGGTGAGCGGTGTTGAGATAAAACTAGGTTTTGGCCTTCTTGACTTGAGGTGCTCACAATTCAATACCAAATTTGATGGGCATGTCATAGGAAAGAATCACTCCCAAAATAAAACTTACAAAGGAATCAATTTTGTTTAAATAAGTGAAAAGGTTTTGCTCTGCAAATAGTGTTCTATCTAATATTTTCACCACCCTATTTCCACCTTGTCTAAAGTTGGACCAAGTAAACCATAATGTTGTGGAGGGGAGCCATTGGTGGTGATTGGGATCAAACAACCCGAGTGTATGGTGCATATAGAACCATGTCTCTCTTTCATCGGCGCACCATGGCATTGGGAGGAACCCTTATTTGTCTTTCCTAGGTTTAATCATAATAAAATCACTACAAAAAATCTAGTTGTAATCTAGAAGTGTGTTTGCATCCACCACCAAAATGTTGCCCTTTCAACATCAAGGTTCCCGTTGTACTCCCCATCCACCTAATCTAGAGCAGAAAAGTTATTAGACATGAAGCCCTGATGATTGCCACACATAAAGTTGTTGCGCTATAAAGCATGTTATTTTTCTTGAATATACTTGCCATCCTCAGGAGGTGCTTATGGGTTGCAAGAGTGATCACAAAATCGTTTTGCAATCAAAGATAATTAGACTATAAGTCAAGCCAATTTTTTCGCCTCTTCAAGGGGTTGTGATGGTTGGGATGTTGTAACTTGGCTCTGAAGCACTGAAACTATCTTTACTACTTGCAGAGTGCGAGAAATGAGCAATAACACCTAAGTAGCGATAGGGACGAGTTGTTTGTGGGCCGAAGCAGAACCACCTATGCATTTATACACAATAGTCAATTTTTCCTTGCTCCACAAGCTTGTTGGTTAGCCTTTTTATTGGTGACCATATTCCTCTCATCTGCAAAAGTGGCATCATTTTTGTTCACCTCAAGGGAGGTCTTGGTCAATACCAACAAACGTGAATTAACCATGAGAGAGCATTCATGAATCTTATGGTTTATAGCTTGACACCAAACGTTGGTGTTTGGAAAGTTGATATACAACACATGTTGCAAGATACGCTTATCTCCTATCTGAATATCTATGGTTTCCTTGAGATGCTTGGAAAAATCAACCTCGACACAACACATTTTTGCAATCTAGCCGCATAAAATTTGTTATGTTCATGGAAAATGAAGTGACCTAAGGGTTTTATTAGTAGCTCGATGAAATCCGAAAAGAGCAAAGGCAAACCTGGAAACTCAATCCACACTAGGATAATGTGCTTGGCTTGTTTAGAGAAAATGAAATCCTTGGTCGAATGGGAGAAGATCACAAGGGTGCTTCGGATACACAATGGGCCATGGGCAATTATGGCATTGCAATGCTCAACATTAGCAAATTTAAACAGAAGAAACATTTGATTGGGTTTTGAACACCCTTGAGCTTAACACTATGGGACTCCAATGTATCGTGTACCCAAGTCTTATGCATACTCTCAAAGGGAATTCAAAAACAAAGTACACAACCAAAGTACAAAATTTAACCCAAAGCAGTGATGAGCTTTATCAAACTCAGAGCAAATCTAAAACAACATCTGGTAAAGAGTCCACTGGGAGGGATTCACTAGTCTGTGAAAGACTTACGAAACGAACTCCTAACTCATTTCCATACCATTACTATTTCGAGCTCCACCAAAAACATCGACATCAAATGATACAAATGTCGAGGAGTCGAGCATAATATAAATAGAATCACAACACAAAAAGTGGTGGTCTAGAAAGTGCAACACAATAAATGTCACCGCCTTTTCAAAAAATGTTACCCTACTAAAAATGATAGTTTGACAAGTTAAGCAAAAAGTATAAAAGGCTAAACCCTCACAAAGCAATTTTCCTAAGGTCTCCCCTAACCCTGAATGTCCTTCACATATTTTGGTTATTAATATAATTTATTTTTCTTTCCCTCAACAAACAAAGAGATTCAATTTCACTCACTCTCTACTTCGTGGGTACCCAAGCCCATAAGACCCATGACACTATTTGATCTTGCTCTTTGGTTAGCTAAGTTTTTTAAAATAATAATTATTTGTGTCACATACCCAACACGTGTTAATCATGCAATTTCATAACTTACAAACCTATCACTTTATTACTATGTCAATATGTATAACTTACAAAAGCTCCTATAACTTACAAAAGCTGCTGAAGGAGGTGGAACATAATAGTGTGAGATGTTAATAAAATGGTCAAACTTAAATTTGGTATTCATTTAATTATTATATGATATTTTCAACCTTAAATTTGGCATCTTCTTGCTTGAAGAAAATGATCAAAAATTTGTGATATTATAGTTTTTTTTTTTCTGGAAAGATTTTTTCAACCTGTTGCAGTGGTTCAAATAAATTGAGGTCATCTATTACCAGTCAGCTAGAAATTTGCGAAGACGGTAATGGAATCATTAATCAATGTAGTATGTAACAAGCCCAAGATAGTTGCTTCAAAACTGACCTCTACATATTTTTCAGATTAATATATTTTAAGATATCTTTTCTGATTTACATGAATCTGAATCTTTGATGGTTTTTATGCCATTATTTTTTACATTTTCAGTAAAGAAATATGACATATTTCACCAAATTAACATCCAATTTCACCCAGTTTAGTCCATTACACAGCATATCATGGTATCATTTGTTGTGTTGGAGAGAATCCTATCTAAAAACTCCACACTACTTCAACCGTAAGACGGAAATGATATGCATAAACCGTTTGCTCTAATAAAATATCAAAACATATAGTAGCAGCTATAAAGCTACATTCATGCAAGTGGATGTCCTGTTCAATTACAGTACCTCCTTGCATGTTACAATGGACTTGGCAAGCAATTAAGGGTAAAAAGTTTGACTGGATGTATAAACTACTGATACAAAATTAGGCCAATAAATTTTGCTTGTACCAGCTACCTTAAAATCTGCCTGTCATCTTGCTCTCCTTGAATCCTCTTTTTAAAGAATGAGCCAATTTGTCAGAAGCTTGTGCATAGCATGACTCCCTGAGCTATCGACTTCCAAAACATCTGAAATGACCTGCAAAACTGGTTTGCACCCGATTATTGAAACTGGCAAATTTTACAAAAGAATGGCTTGATATATTCTGCAAGCTTGCAGAAGTTGACATATAACATTGATTTAAAAAATTGAACCAAAAATGTGGTTCGTGGCATCTCCTCTACTGCGTAGTTTAGGATATATAGAGTTCTTTCATATATTAAGAACTTCACGTACGAACTCTCAACACTGCTTCTTAGAATCATTATGAAGCTTGAGAATCATCATGGATTTTTCTACCACCACAGTAGGAACTTTCATATAGCCTCTTCCTTCTCCTTTAGCTTACTTGCCAATGCAACATATGACTTATGCCATGCTATACCATTTACTTTCCGGGGAGAGTCTACTTTCTTCCTAGCAAAACCATTGCCTTCCTGAACAGGGGAAATAGTTTTGTTTATGTTGGCATCCAATTCTTCTGACATATTAGCTGATTCATTTTGCATCTTGGCATCCAGTACCTCTTGGGACCTAAGGAAGCTTGGCTGGTTGGTAGAAGAAAGCAACCTAGCCCACATACGGTCAGTGGTCTTCACCTTGTTCTGAGACTCTGTCACACGCTGCAAAAAAATAAAAAAACCCTGGTTGAATATAAATACACACTAAGTTTTTGGTAATCTTAACACAATCCAAGCAAAAGAAAGAATGACACTAAGCTCGAATTTTGCATCCCGTATAAAAGGCAACAGGAATATAACATATAAATAGTTTGGTGACTTTCTGAAATGCAGATGCCGCCACCATATACCATATAATAAGCCTTACAACACGCCCAAAGCCAAATCCCATCCCTTGTACAGCAACTCTATTTGCGCGGATGTGTAAAGAATTAACAAGTTGGAATGGAAAACTTACAGAAATTGGAATATAAGCATGCTTGCCATTCACTGGCCCAACAGTGAAGCCCGAATATCCTGCCATAGCTCCATGAACAGCATTCTGCGCAAGCAGAGAGCAGTAAACATTGTCTGATGCGTTGCTTGGAATGGCACGGACCATGTAGGTTGGGTCTGCATCAAGTTAAATAAGTGTTAATTTGAGAAATATATTAGAAGCACTTTATAATTAGCGCTTTGAAAGTCAACATTCTTCAGATTGCAATCAATAGAAAGGCTGCAAACCAGGAAAGATGACAAAGTTTGTAATCTAAAAAGATGATATCAAGTGACAGACAGCAACATACCAATATACTTCAAGTTGATTATTTGTTTGTGTTCTTTAAGAAAATAACCCTGTGAAAAACAAAAAAGGGCTTTTCAGCTGAATCATCATAACTTGTAGAATCAGTTGCAGCACTTTCGATCCATTTTAACCTTGTCATCAAGTTTAGAATCAATACAGCATCGTCATAACCTTACCTTGAGTTTTTGGGAGAGCCATAGACCAACATCTAGGAGTAAGCGATTTCCTGAAGCATCGTGTTGATCCATACTCTGCATAGACTCTGCAACAAGTTCCTGGCCAGCACCTTCTGCAACAACGATTACACAATGCCCATTCTCCCGAGTACGTTTCCTGACATATTCAAAAAGACCACCTTGTCCTTCAAGATAGAATGGTGATTCAGGAATTAGACAACAATCCTGCATGACAAAATGCCAACCCTCAATCAGACAAAAAATATATATTTCTCCAACTCAAAACATTTGTAGATCTAATGAAAAAAACGTGGAAGCAATAATTAACTTATTATCAGTTTCAATCATTAACTTGTTTCTTATATTCTTGCAATCTTATCTAGGAACAGGTCAAATTTAAGTTATAAATATCCTTTATTTGAAATTTATGAATTCGGCAATATAGACTGTTACTGATATAAATTAGTGAAAGAAACATATGGCAAATATGTTAAATTACAGAATCTAGATTGTAATTGCTCCAGAGGCTTTGCTGCCAATGCTACAAATAATTGTCACTGGAAACTAGGCACACTAATTTACAGTTCATTTTCTCAGTACACCTAGATAGGAATGAAACCTTACCACATCACGGCTAGCAAGAGTGGCATACATAGCAATGTATCCTGCACCACAATGAAATCCACTCATTTTCTTAGATGAAATTTCAAAAAACTTTAGAGCTACAATTTGACGTATAATATATCTTTCCAAAATTTAAAACATCATTTGTTCCGTAAAGTGATTCATCATTTTTGTGGTATTATTTTCATAATGGAAAAAAATACCACAAAACGTTTACATATTCTTATAAATAATGAATTTAGTTCCTTTCATATTGCCCTTATTAATTTCAGTTATTTCATTGTGAATTGGTACCTACAAAGATTTGACCAAAACAAGTGGATGTGTAACTTACCACTATAGCGACCCATTAACTTCACAAGACCCACACCATTTTCAACACACTCTGCTTCTACATGAGCTGCATTAATTGCCCTTTGCGCTTCCTCCACAGCAGTGTCAAAACCAAAAGACTTATCTATGGCCTGAAAATTAACGTCCAATGAAAATCAGTTGACATATGAGGATTGGAATCCATATACTCTTGAATTTACAATACATAGAAGAGAATGTAATAAAAACGTCAAGCTCGTATATAGAAATGAACTAGTCTGAATGAGTTTGACAATTCAAAATTCAAATAAATAAATTGGAAGCCAGCTTGGAATCTTCATATTCATGATATCAGATATAAAATTTAAAAGTCCATCATACCGCAATGTCATTATCAACAGTCTTTGGAATGCCAGCAACAGCCACTTTCAAACCACGCCTTTGGATTTCCTGTGCATTATGTCAAAATGCATAGAAGCAAACATAAATTACACAAAATGTAATGCAGAAGAATTGGTAATACCATGGAGAGACATCAAAATCTTTCAGTAGATAGTAAATGGAAAAAAACTCAAATATCAAACAGAATAATTCAGAAATCACTTAAAGGAAACAAATTCAAGGTGCATTGAACCCTTTCACATTCATGAAACAGCCAAATCTTGTAGACAGAGACTTCAAGCAACATGATAGATGGGAAAGATTAGGAGATTCCCAGATGCATTGTGGAAGAAGATGTATTTCCTGAACATAAAAGGCTCCGAGGCTTGTTAAAAGCAGTTTGGGACCCTTTGGAAGAAACTTCTTGTTTTGAGGGGTGCAAAACCCTACCCTTAAATTCTTGCAGCTATAACATAAGTTTATAACCGAGTCCTAGTTTATCCTTTTCCCAATTTGAAAGCAAAGTTTGTCTGCAATATTATCAGTCCCGGTGTTATCTACAGAATTCCCATTATGGCATCTAGACAAGATGCAAACAGTAAATACCTCATAAATAACGCTTGCTCCTCTTTGTGTTCCATCTCCTCCAATAATATAGACCTATCATATAAAATCAACTGGAAGTTAAAACAAATTTGATGGAAGTATAAAGTCCTTGTGTGGGAGAAAGACCAACAACCAAGATAAGTGAAACAATCCAGCACCTGGTTAATGCCACGGTCTTGAATGTTGTCAACTATTTTTGAAGTTGCATGGCCACCCCGTGAAGTACCAAGAACAGTACCTCCACGTTTGTGAATATCATTAACAACCTTTGGGTTTAAGGGGATGGTATTGTGTGAGTAAAAACCCTTATAACCTCCCTGCACAAGAAAAACCCAAAAGTTTAATTAGTCACCAAACATATTTAGAATATTTTTCACTAGTTCTAACAAAAATTTTGAATACAGAAATTTTAAAATAATAAGGTGGCACATTCAGCTGAGCTCTCAAACAAAATGTTACATAAACTACGAAAACTTAAAAATCTAAAATGTTTGAACCGCCTGGCTGGTTAGTATTTTTTTTTCATTTACAACATTCAGTTGAAAGAATAATAAAGGAATCACAAAATAGTACGATTACCAGCAATATACATGAACAAAAGGTCATTAAGGTAATGACTACTCATGGAAAATAGTCATTGTGGTGATGACTTGAGTATGTAGATACCCCACAGTGTGAAAAATCCCAAAAAAATACAATATCTATTAAAAAAAAGTTGTCATTCAAAGGGAATCAAGACAAAGATGAACAGTCCTAAATCAGATGAAAAAATTTAAATCAAAAGGCTCTTCGGTATCTGTAAAGGACCCTTGAATCAAGTAAATAGTCCCATGTAAATTTTGCAGAGGGTTCTTTGAGGTATGATCCACGGACCAAAACCATAGAGAATGGCACAGAACGAGAGAATAAGCCTATAAAAGACTGAAAGTATCGCCTTATAAAAGCTTTGAAAGAAACTCAACAAGGCTACTTAAGGTAGCTGCCACATCCAATGAGAAATAAAGAGTGAGATATCAACTTACCACAATCCCAAGAGTATCTTGAACTCCATAAATATTCCATAAGCTACATACAATTTCTCGGATGACAGTGTTAAGCCCCGGGCATAAACCTCCACATGTTACTATGCAGGCACGCACTTCATTTGGTTTAAAAGCAACCTGTTAAGGAAAATCAGTATCACAAATTTAAGTTTGGCATACTTTGAGATTTTACTTTGAAATGCATTTTCATCAAAGAGGCATACCTTTTGCTGTGGTCCTGCACGACGAAAATGTACTCCTCTTGGACCGTTCAATCTCACAACAATCTGCAATACAGGAAAATACACAAATTCAGATATCAAACAAGGCTGAAAATAAATAAGGTGCAGAAACAAAACATCCCGAAATAAATCAAATCTATGGTCTGTGGCTCAGATAAATGAACTTACATCTTTTGCAACTACATCATCTGGATGAACAAAGTACTGCCTGAAAATGACAAATACAATATCTTACGTTAGAATAAAACAAACCTCAAAAAAACACTGCTTCTTTGCAGTGGCTAAGGATTCTTTCAAACCAAAATATTCACGTGTATATTAAAATCAAATTGTTAAAAAAATTGATCCAATAAGATAAGAACAAGAGGATTTAAAAATGTAAACAAAATTTGTAAGTTTAACTTACTTAACATCAGCGTACGCAGGGTTGTCTTGTAAAGGATTTGGATAAGTCTGCAGAACACGTATAACCCAGCAAAAGCCCCTGAATTAGTAATAATCATAGCTAGTTTTACCCATGCTTTTACTTCATTAACATTTAAGAACTTCCCAAATATTCAATTTGGAAAATGAAAGAAACATTTTGAGTGAATAATTTTGACAACAACAGGTGTGCAGAATATAAGGCAAGAAAGAAACTCTATACTTTATAGATTGTAGGATCAAATACATAAATATTCTGGGTAAAGCCATGGTTAGTGACTTTAGCAGGATACAAAACTTTCAATCCCACATTCACTAACATAGAAACTATAAAAGTGGATGCACCAGATTTTGGAATAAAAGACGAGAATAATTTTTTCTCAGAAAATACTGTCCTACTTATCCCAAAATCTATAACAAGTGGTGCGCCAATTTTTAGGAAGGAACACAGCACCTTTTAAAGAGCTCAATACCCTTTTTGCATGGGTACTTGTATCAATGTGCTCGTAGATGTAAATTCGAATGGTTATTTGTGCCATGTACTTATAAATGTAAATCCACACTAAATGGAATTGTTCTTGTTGTAGCCTACCAGGCAGAGGTTTAGCTTGTATTGGCCTGGAACATTAGACTCCAAAGAATTGAATTTGTTCCATTTTACTTGTACATGTAAATCCACACCAAAAACCCCGAACTTGGGTTCCTGATGAGGCACTTACATTCATTTCACTGTGATTATTGGTAAATTTATGGAGCAGGATATCTGGCATCCAAAATTGTGCCACGTCAATGGTGCAGATCTGCTCCATACTTGTAGAAATAGATTTGAACATCCAATGCTATATGTCAATATGAAATTGAAAACTGGCACGCAAAAGGTTATTTCTTACAAAGAAATTGAAAGTATGGCTATTTCGAAATATGAGACACAATACTTGCCAAAGGTTTTAGCAAGTGAGGGATCAAGCTAAGCGAACTTGATTGTGGAGAAAACTCTAAAGTTAAGTGTGCTTGAGTTGGTATAATATTTAACTTTTATGATAGCAGGGCAAAGAGGTATCAAGCTAATTGGGCTTCAGTGTGGGGAAAACTTTATAATTAAACATGCCTGAACCATAATAGTATTGGCCTTTTACCATTGCAGGCAAAATGAGTTATCAAGCTAAGTGGGCTTCATTGTAGAAAAAACTCTATAAGTAAACATTCTTGAACTGGAATAGTATTGGGATTTTACTCTTGCAGGGAAAATGAGGTATCAAGCTAGGTGGGTTTCATTGTGGAGAAAACTTTGACTAAACATGTTTGAACCCAAACAGTATTGGGATTTTACTGCCGGTGGGAAAATGAGCTATGAAGCTAAGTGTGCTTCATTATGGAAAAAAATCTGTAGTTAAACATGCTTGAACCATAATAGAACTGAGATTTTACTGTCACGGAAAATGATGTATCAAGCTAAGTGGGCTTCATTGTAGAGAAAAGTCTATAGTTAAACATGCTTGAACTGCAATAGCATTGGGCTTTTACCATCACAGGGAAAATGAATAATCAAGCTAAGTGGGTTTCATTGTGGAAAAAACTCTATAATTAAACATGCTTGAACTGGAATAAGGCTTTTTTCATTATTAAGAAAATGAGGTATCAAGCTAAGTGGGCTTCAATGTGGAGAAAACTCTATAGTTAAGAGAGCTTGAACTGGAATAGTATTGGGCTTTTACTAGTCCGTGGGGTATTGGGCTTTTACTACTCCACGGGGCTGCCAAAGATTGTGAACTGGAGGTGAGTGACGAGAGAATGTCTCTAATAGCCAGGCTAGTAACTTGGACAAATATAAGAAACACATTAAGTGTATTTGAGCCCTGAGCCTAACCAGTTCAAAATAAACTAATAATGAGATGGGTGACTTCGCAGGAAGTCTGGTGCAAACATTGACTCAACTAAAAACACTGTTGATTCTCCAAATTCATATTTAATAAGGATAAAAGTGTAAAAAGGGGTCTGTCCATTCAACACTTTTTGGAAACACTGCACTGAGGGTCACCACCATTATTTCCCAACTAAACCAATCATTGGCCACGCACCTACAGTTGACAGATCCATTTCTGACTAAAAACATTTCTGACCATAAACAAAAATCTGTTAAAGGACGCTGTTGGTGGCCGGCTAATGATTGGTCAAATACCCTAATTAGTGATAGCCCTGTACAAAGTAGTCCAGATTGTGCTATTTTCTATGGACCAACTAGGACTCAACCGAGGACCTCCCATTTCCATGTTGGGTGCTCTACCACTGAGTTACAAGTTCTTTTATGAGAGGACATTTTTGGTACAATCCTTTTAAAGGTTGCAGCAGGGCTCAGCTTCTAGAACACCCTTCCTTGAGCACCTCTACCGCTGAGTTATCACTCTTTTATGATTATAACTTTTTGGTAGGCTTCTTGTTACAATTCTGGTAGAGCTCAGTTTCTCCAACACCTTCCTTGAATCACACTTTGCTACTCGGTGCTCTTAGTCTGGTTCTGATATCATCTTATTTCTATGAACCACCTGAAACTTGAATATAAGACGTTCTATTTATATGATGGGATGCTCTACCACTGAGCTACAAGCCCTTTTAGAATCGGAGCTTTTTGTTAGTCTCCTTGTTGCAGTTCCAGTGTAGCCTTGGAACCGGAGCTTTTGGTAGGCTCCTGTTATGTATCTGGTATGGTTCATTTTCTTCACATTTCTCCACAGATTCATTAAAATATAATTGGAACCCATCTGAAGTTTTCACGCACCATACCTAATCAAAAATTTGGATACAGGGGTTTTGAGTTCATAGATTTTTTTAAAAATAAGGGGGAATATTTAGTTGAAAAAACAATTATCTTACAGATAAATTAGGAATCCAATTGGAGAGATGAGGAACATCGTCGAGCACGAATCCATTTCTATTCTCTGCTCTCACAACTCCAACGCCGCTATTTTTCAGCACCCTATGAGAAACAAAGCCGCTCAACCCCACGCCTCCATACGAGGACTTGTGCTTCAAAACGACCGCGGTCGCATGGCCACGTGACCGGGGGCGCGGGAAACGTCGTTCGTCCGAACACAGTCGTTGGGTATTCTGGCAATGTGAGCACTGAACAACACTGAAACGAAGAAGCGAACCAGCCATCCAAATTCAATTTTTTTTTCAAAAAAAAAAAAGAAGAAGTACGGATGCAGGTTCGAATCACGGCAACAAAACAACAATTGTATGATCAATTGTGCTATTTGCAATGCACTTAGATTTTTTTTTTCACGTTCAGTTGAATTTGCAGGGCGTTTTTTATAGGCCACAGACGAGCAAGTGGAATCGAATAATGGTGTGTTGCGGATTTTTTTTCATTGCATCTGGGAATAAAGAAAGATCTACGTATGACGCAATTTGTGTTTGTTAACTGGGGTTAGATATGTGGGGTTGGTAACTCATGAGCGTTGAGTCAAAGTGGAGGCGCTTGTTTGCTTTGAACGCATGCAACGGTCGGTCGTCGTGGGCTCCAAGTTGTGAGGAGCCGCCAAAGTATAAAACAAATATTAAAAATGTGCGTCGCTTAGTCGGCTAATTGGAGTCCGTGTGGTCCACTATTTAAGATACAACAAAAACACAATCGAATCCTAGTTCACAACGAGGATCGAGTGGAGAAAGTGGCCTTAGAGTTTCAATATTTGTAAAATCTTCTTAATTGAAAAGGAGGTGAGGGAGTGTACCATTATGATTCATTTAACGTAATCATTATCACTTCTTCGAAAGTTTTTGTCTCTTGTTTGTAATATCTTGTACATGCAAGGATCAAGTGTATGCATTGATTGAAGTTAGAAACATAACGGTTTGTAAGCCCTGTTATCAAATATTCATTGCCCAATGATAAAACTTTAACCCTCTTTCATTCTTTCACATAACTCTTTTAGATTGATATGATCTATTTTAGAATCTCCAATGATGGAATAGCATTTCATCATGGAATGTATAGCATATGAGGACATTCGAAGTAGTTACGTTGATATCCTACAAGGTGAAGCACTTACAACTTTGTTTGAAGAGGAAAAGATAGCAAAAACAACAAACTACTTGACTAGAATTCATAACAGAATATCCAAGCTTAACAAAGAAATTGAGGAAAGACAAAAGTAGCAATGTGGGGCAGTTTATTTAGAATCTTGTCTGCTGGTTTTGCTCTTGGGTCCCATACGCTGATTGGCCTTGTGGACGTTATTAAAAACTTTCATTCATTCATGTGTAGAAATGGGCTCGTAGCCCATATACTTGAACTTCATTCTATGAGGTTTTGGAAGGCAGTTTCAACGAGCAATTTCGATGTTTTGTATGGATAGTTCGAAGAAGAAAATGTTTAGGAGAATGCAAAACAGAGACCAATCAGTCATAAAATGTCAAAATTTATTTTTGAAACCTCGTATGTGAGGTCTATAGCCCAATTGAAGTTTTAGGGTGCTCGAGGTACCTCTGAAACATGAAATGCCATATAAAGGGCTCAAAAATCACCCAAAATTCAAAAGGATGACAAGGGATTACTGAGTGGGAGCTCTTAAATTTTCTTAATGGGTGCTAGAGAGTAATTCTAGGATCATTTGTATTAAAATTGATCTCATGGAATAAAAATCTTCAATATATGCTCTAGTTTTTTAAAAGATAATATTTGACATTGTTGTATTTTTATTTACAATAAAAGTTTAAACATCATCATCATTATATATAGAGGAATTGAGGGTTTTAGCGTAATGACCAAAAGCTAAGGAGGCTCTAATATAGGGCGAGCCCCTAATAACTTTAGGCGATGTGAAGTAGACCCTCACTGTGTACCGTGAATAATTTTGAATTGAATCTACCACAGCTTAATGAAAATTTAACCATTTATAAATTTACATCTTTGTAAAATACCTTCCTACAAAATAAATGCAATGATAAGAAATTCCCAGATCCTCCTTTATTCCCACCCTTCAGAGTTTCTCTCTAAAAACTTCCCAAAAAACAAATGGGAAGTGAAGATTTGTCCTATATACACATCAGGGATGGTTGACACTGAATGACATTATTTCATAGAATGTTCCGCCTATAACAACATTTGAGCTAAATACTTGGACAACCTACATGGAGTATCTATGTTCAATATATTCGAGATTGAGAGAACATTGATAGGAACGGAGAATTTTTTATCAAGATTTACAATAGAAAAACAAACCTTCAAAAACAGAAAAGCGGTAGGTTTGTGATCTACAATCCTGCAACTCAAATCCACTCTCTTTTTCCGATATTTTCTCCACTTCTTTAAACTATATTTTTATTGGTCCGAGGTCCCATAAACTATTTTTGACCTATAAAATATCTATCCATCTATGTATCTTTTTAAAAAAATTCTAAAATTCTCTCTTTCTACATATTTCTTTTTTCATGGGTTCCGTTGCTCATCAAAAATAGCAGCAGCGGCGCCTTCCATGAAAGCCCTGCGTTAGACCGCCTCCTTCGCTATTCGCACTTTCTCCTCCCGTGCATCTCACGCACCTCGAGTAGATCAGAAACTTCGCGAATTTCATGCCCACCGGTAATTCCGAGAATTTCGCGTGCTTCTGGAAGTTCCTCGGGTATGCAAAATCTGTGAATTGGTTTTGTTTTTGACAATTCGTTGTTGAAATGTCAGCATTGTTTATATAGTTGATTCCCTGGAGGGTATAGTCTTTTATCAGTACTTTTATGGTTAAAAGAACAAAACAAAAAGGATTTCTTGAATCATTTGGTCATATATTCATATTGGATTTTTTTAGAAATTTAAGTCGCAGTAGCCTTGATTTATTTTAAGACCTATATGGGATGGAGTAAGTAAATGTCGAATGTTATTGTAATACTATTTTCAACTTCCTTCAATGTTCTGGGTGAGGGACATCACAATTATTTTGTGAGCTCATGTTGCATGCACATCAATACCAACAAGAATCAAGGGCTTCAATTTCAATCTATTTGCCACTGCCTACAGTGAAATGGCATCAAGTCCTTATTAACTATATCAGATATTTGCTTCATTAAATTAATTATAACATTAGTAGATATTTTATGCTTTCACAGTCCATAGACAGTGAATATGATAGTTTTTGGAAAAAACTGTGTCTTTTTATTTGGCCAGACATTTCAGATCACCACCTGTGATCCTTCATTTAATCTTTTTTCCTGATGAAGGATCACCGGTGGTGATCCACAATGTCGAGTCAAATAAAAAGACATTTTTTTCCAAAAACTAATTATAAGTTATAACATTGTTAATTTGTTGTGGTTTATATCCAAGAACACCACTGTGTGACTCACAATAAATCTAGCCCTAGAGAGGTGTACAACACAGGGCCTAAAGGACCATTGCCAACAGATTTTTATGAAGTGTTGTAGGCATACAATGTATTTCAGTTTCTCCTTCCGATAGCATATGTTGTTGTGAAGAATCTTGAAAATCATTATTACACATCTATATTTTCTCGGGCTATAGAGTGGTTTTGATCTGTATACCATGGGAGCAGAAATCGGTTCTACTAAAATTTGTACTAATCACCGTTTTGAACTTATTGATGTGTTTCGGTAGCTGATTGCTCCAGGGTTGGTCTAGGGACCTTTGTTTGCTCCCACAAATTTGTTTACGAGCTAAGGTGTAATGAGATCATAAACAGGGGGCTTAGATGAAATCTCCAGCTGAGAAAAACACAGTTGATGAATAAATAATGGAAGAAAAAAGTTGTCATAAGAAGCTTAAAGAGAAAGTGTAAGTTAAAATGAAAATCTCTTTGGCTATTGAAGGTACAAAACAATCATCCATTATGACTGATGTATGGATGCTTTACAACCCTGCGTTTTATAGACGGAACACTCTTGGCAATGTATTTTCAGTGCCAGGGCAGTTAAATTTTAAAATGCTGCTTGTAGATTCCAAGTTCAGTTCCTCCTTGTTGAAACATCATCCTCAGGTAACCTGTTATGTTGCAATTTTGTGAGGTAAATTTTCAACTGAATTTGAGTATAGTAGCTGTAGCTGTGCAAAGCTGTAGCTTCGCCTTATTAAATTTAAGGCATGAGAATGCAGGAGAGATGATTGAGAGTGCAAGGAGTCTTGGGTTTCACCATCATGAAAAAGCTCAGGTTTAACCCAAGCGCTGCCAATCCACCTACACCAAGAGTACACCTATGATAAATATAACAATTTGTTTATAGGCTATGGTCTACTAGTAAGTTGGGCCAGAGGCAAGTCATTGGTGAACGAGAGCCAGAAATACCTAAGGATGTTATGTTGTGATTACGTTGCAGCCAACCATAACTTGGGTGACTTGCCAATGATGGATGGCCTTGGTTACTCTCTGAGTGTGTTTCCAAGCCCTAGATAAATTTAATGAATAGAAACATGGCGTTCTGATTATGTCCCATGCGAGCCCAGGTGGAAGTCCTGCTTTACTTTATTGTTACTTCTGAATAGATGGACCCAAGCATAAGTCCTAAGTGAATGGCTTTGGTGTCACAACGATGATATACGCTTGGTGCAAGCTTTGAGTAAAATTACAAGACTTACAGAATATAACATGGGTAGTCTTGTGATCACTTCGTAAGTGAGACTAAGTGGAGGTCTTGACGAACTGCGGTGTTTCTTGTAAAGTTGGAGCTAGGAGCAAGTCCTAGGTGAATGGCTTTGGTGTCTCAATGATGAGATGAGCTGAGTGCAAGCCCTAGATGAAATTGCAAGCCTTGAATTAATTTGATTGATGACATTTTGTTGGTGATGCGATTAAGTCCCAAGTGAGGCCCTGTGGAAGACCTGGGGATTTCCCCCATCACTTGTCAATAGATGGGCCTAGGTGCAAGCCCTTGGTGAATGTTATTTAATAGAAACATCTCAGCTGTGGCAGCTAAGTTTTAGACTCCCTTCCTCAAATAAGTACACTAAGGTTTTATGATTATTTTCATGCAGGTATCCTGTGCAAATATACAACCCCTCTACAAGGCTTGCAAAATACAAGTAGTCACTTACCAGCAAGGATGTCCAATCGTTTCTTGTTGTGATGGTATCTTGATCAATGCATCAGTCCAAGCAGCAAAAAGATCAGATGCACTGATATTAATTGTGGGGCTAGATCAATCAATAGAGGCAGAAGGTCTTGACAGAGTAGATTTTCTCTTGTTTAGCCATTAATGAGTCAATGAATGTTGACGATTTGGTTGAATATAAGAAGGGTGATTGGTAAATTTTAATTTTGCATGTATTGATTTACATTGCAAGTGGCAGGCTGCCTTCCACATGGTATCCTCAGGTATTTGCCATAAATGTCAATGTGACAGACATGTTATTCTGAGAGACATGAATATGAGACCCGATATTACTACGGGATAATAATGAGCAAACTACTTAGAAGGAGTACAAAATCATAAGCATCTCTATGCAAAAGTCTGAGAAGTTAGGAAGATGTAGCTTGCCGACAATGAAATAGCTGTATTAAAACATTAAACATAATACTTATTCTTAGAATAAAAACCAAAAACAGTTGATAATTGAATTTATTTTTCTTAGATACTCAATGAATACTCAGGCAAAAAGACCAGAAAAAAATGGAAAGCCAAATGACCTCACCAGCAAAAATCCTTTGTTCCAGATATATTCAGGCCCTATTCCAAAGATCCTACTTAAATCTTTCTATGCCATGACTTTTCTGTAGTGACTCTTATTGCATTATTGCTATAATAAATCAAACTATGCATGCTTGACATATACCAAAGGTGATTGTTTTGACAAAATGTGTCATCAAATGGACTTCCTTGATTTACATGTATGTGAAATGTATTATCTAGGAAATTCAAACAGGGCATAGATATCTATCAAAGTAAAATATATCAGAAGCAATTCGTTGCGACTTTCCTTGATTAACATGTATGCAAAATGTGACATCACCAAGACCCAATAAGTATTTTATTCCCACGTTATTATCGCATAAGAAAACCCATTTAACTTCTTTGTATCAATGATTATAGAAATAACAAATTACCTGACAAATTGCAGAAAACACTTCTGGAGTCTGACTATATATGAATTTATCTTTCAAACTGAATCCTTGCACTGTTGTTTGAAGGTATATATGTGGAATTTTTTCCACTTGTAGATATCTAATACAGGATTTATTCTTAACTAACAGTTTGAAGCTCAATGCAGGCGATCGTCCACTTCCATATACACAGATTTTTTTGGTGAATGTCATGTAATAACCTTTCTAACGAGGGATCGACATGCAGAAATTTTCTAAACAAAGGGCTCAAGTAGGCGAAAATCATGCTGGAGTTATTTTAAATCTGGAAAATTTTAGCAAACTTGCCTGACAATCATGACTGATTTTTGGCTATATTCATTATAATTTAGTAATATACCCAACATATTAGGCAAAACTTTAGAAATAGGTCCTATTTTAATAATTCACTCATTCCCTAAAAATATTCTCAAAATTTTGCCAATTGGCTATAATTCACCCCTAAAAAATAACCTGGTTGGATCCCCCTTTTGTTGATTTAGTGTAGTATTATTTACCCTATTACATATATCCAATAAAGCAGTAGTGCATCTATGCATTCAAGACGAAGGAGAAATTATCTGAAGCACTTGCATACATATACATTGAAATAGTGGACCATCTTCCAACAGTTGGTGTTCTACATAATATATCATTATATTGTAATGACCCAGTTAACAAGTTTGTCACTATCATATGAAATGTAGTGATTTCACTTGGTAGTGCTTAAAAGGGTTGGAAGAAGAAGCAATGAGAAATATTTCAAAGGTGAGAGTTGTTTTTCCTTAGACTACAAAAAGGAAAAAAATAAACGAAAGGGTCGTAGTCCTAAAGTGCATTTATCATGCTGTCCACTGGATTACAAATCCCCAAAGATATCAAAATGGGATGAGGCTGGGTTTGAGTCCCATACGAATTTGGAGGAATGGATACCTCTCAGTACTTGGCACTAAGCCACCAAAAACATAGTGCTGCAAGTTCAGTGCAGGGAACAAAAGAAAGAAGCTGCTTTTAAGAAAGTCAAATAAAAATGATCAGATCTGTTGACAGTTCAGGTGATTTGGTTTTTACTTTTTCTAATGCATTATAAGCTTCAAAAACTCTTGGTATGTAGATTCATGGCCTCACAACAGGGTATAAATCTCTTTTTGTTTGCTCTGTTTCTATGCAATAATCGTCTGGTTTTCAATACCCTCCACATAATATAAATTTGCCTGTTGACAAAAACAACTCAATCTAAGGTCCAAGTGCTGGTAAAGCATCCAGAAAAGTTAAAAAATAATAGCAGCTGCCTATTCACATAAATTACTAGAGATAATATGAAATATGAAACTTCTAAGTCCAAATGAATCACTCAAGTGCATGATCAAAAAGGAAATCATGTATTTGCATGGAATCAAAACTGGCAACAGAATCTTAAAAACTCTTGGATGTTAATCCAGGATATGAAAACACAAGTTCTGAGCATAACTTCAATTTCCATAGTATGCTTGTAAATATTAGACAAAGATACAAGTATCATTACAACTATTCTATAACAAATATTTGACACCCTGTCAATATAAATTTTAGAGAGAAAGTATTTCTGTTGCTGCATTCCTTGACAGGAAAGCCATACACATAGGAGGTTTCACTTTGGCCAGGGCCAGAAATGAAGATGGAAGTGTCCATAAACCATCTCCACAGATCAATCCAGAAGCCACAGCAGGAACCAATAGATCTGCATTATTCTTGTTCAATTTAGTCCACACAAAAACTATAACTGTTCCCACAACCATATCAATAGCAAAATAAGCTCCAATGTAGAAAGGAATAGCCATTGCCATAGGAATAGGGATATACCCTGAAACTCTTTTAGGGACAATGTCTCTTATGAAGTTTAATGCTATTGCAAAGAAAAAGAATCCATAACAAAGTTGGAGGCAATGCTTGGGTAGAGCTGAGAAACCATCCACTCCAATGAGGGCCATCTGCCTGTAGATTGCTGCATATGGGGCTGGGTATTGAGTTGAATTTCCTATATCAAAGGCATTCCAAAACATCCAAAAGGTAAGCGGTGCCAAGATACAGCCCATGACTGTACCTACTACTTGACTAGCAAACATTGACCTTGGGGAGGACAATGTTAGGTAGCCTGTCTTGAAGTCCTGCATGAGATCGGAAGCAGTAGAAACAATAACCATCATAACCCCACATAATGCCAGCCCGGCAATTACACCCCCATGTTCTCCTGCCCATGCTGCAAATATGAAGAGCCCCAATTTCCCATAATTTGATGCCAAACTCCAGTCGGTCAAACCACAACCATATGCATTACAGAAGCCTAGAATTGGAGCTACAGTGTACCCTAATAGCACATAGTACCATTTAACGGGGGCGAAAATGTGTGGCATGACACCCACAGATATGGCAGCCAACACTACATATCCTGAAGCAGCAACCCAAATTGGTATACTGCCTTTCATAAATATCTCATTGCGCTTTAGAACATCAGTAGATGGAATTTCAGCAGCTTCATCTGCATTCAGTTACTGTGAAATTAGCAATGATGATCCTCATTAGAAAGTAATATGTCTCACTTTCGCACACAATTCTACACAGTAGCAAATTCTTAATTGTAAATAATATATATGGATTAAAACATTTTACATTCCTTCCTATTTCCAACATTTCAAATCTATCTTCTAGACCCTTCGTGTTAAAGGGTCTAGAAGATAGACTCAAAACGTTGGAAATAAAAAGGAATGTAGCACAGTTTAATCCATATTATTTACGAAGTAATTCCTTGTGAACATTAGTTTCATGCACACCTGTACCATTATACGAACTCTTCAGGGGTAGTTGCTTTCCTTTCTCATGCTGGCGATACAGAGCAAGCATCGTGATGGAAAATATCTTTGCAAAGTTGTAAATCCCATCTCCTAGAATAAGGGCAATAGCAACAAAAACCTAAGACCACAAATGAAAAGAGTGTGTGTCGCTTAGCAAAGGTATATTCAATGCAAAATGCAAATCCAATATCCAATGTCAGTTACAGAGACAAAATTGTACAGAGTGCTTATGATTAGAAGAAATCATATGGGGCAGCCATCCAATATGCACAAACTGATCATTCACGGTCCAAAGTTACATATACAGTCATCTATATTTATTAAAAATAATGAAGTTGTATAAAATCATAAATGCCTGTGATAGGATGTAGCTGTATAAGGTGACAATCTAAATAGTGTGTACATTTAAAAAATTACACATAAAGTCATGCATATTTACCTTGTAGCCATAGAGACCTTTGAGATCTTTTTCTTTAAGACCTTCTGGATACCAGTCCCCTTCATTTCGCTTAATCAGAGGCCACATGAGTCCCCAAGAGATAATACCTCCTAGCAACAAGGATAAGTTGACCAAATGGGGGCATATCATACCCGCTCCAACATATGTCAGACTGAAGTCAGAATAAAACCTGTAAACAAATATTGGCCAAAGTATTATTGAGATACAACAAAACTTGAATATTTAAATATTCTTTCACGAGTTCTACCTCATGATCCAGAATCTTATAAAATAATATGTCTGATCAGAGAGGCTTAGAAATCAAATCAAACAGACAAGAAAAGAATAATTACTTGTTATCTAGAGCTTTCAGGCCGAAAATGGGAAAGCTATCAAATCCACAGTCTCCTTCTCCAGTAAAGAACCATTTAAAGAAACTCCAAAGAAAGCTTACAACAAAATATTTTCCAAGGCTTTTAACCTGCATCCTGGACAGTGGAAACCAGAAAGAAATAAAATGATAAAAAATGCATTCATTTGTTTGGCTTTTTATAATGATAAAGGCAGCCTGTCAGACATTTGTTAGTCTTGTTGTCAGTAACATTTTCATAGCCAAGAATTTATGCGTTTACTTTATGGCTCATCAATACGCTTGCATTTCAACCTAGAGTAGACCGTAGGCTCAAAGTACAAAATCTACACTTGCATTTCACCCTGGAGTACAGTCTACTGAAAGCAACACGAAACTCATAGGGATACTTCAATGTAATTTCATTGTAGGATAAAACATATTGTATAATAATGCACAATTTGAAAGCTGTCAATTGATCAAAAGTAATTATGATAATCCACAATTTCTTTAAAAAAGAGAATATATATATATCAATTGATCAAAAGTAATTATAACAATTCACAATTTCTTTTAAAAATATAATTAAATATATGTTCCTTCTCCTATTGATATCAACAAGATCTATAATTTTTTCCAATTATTCTGTTGAAAGGGGACATTATACAGTGTATATATATATGGGGTCAGGATAGAGTAGCTTTTCAATCTTTTTTTCAGAAATATTGCAGGGTAGAGTAGCTTTTCAATCTTTTTTCAGAAATATTGTACACTGTATAATGTCCCCTTTCAACAGAATAATTGGAAAAACTGATAGATCTTGTTCATATCAATAGGAGAAGGAACAACCTTCTTAATAAAACCTCCTGTCCCTTAAGTTATGCATCATCAGGGAGTTGAGATTCGACAGCTTTGACAAAGTGCGGTCCCACAAACCATTGGGTCTTGTGGATGCAAATAAAATAAAATCATTTCATTTCATGAAGCAAAGGCCATTTTATATCTGGAACAAAGGTAACAATTTTTTCTAATTCATCATCAATACCGAGGAACAAAATAAAAGACATATTCCAAACATATATAGCATCATTTAAGCCGCAATAGGAACCTTATATACCAAAGGAAAAATAATTGCATCAGCTGTATATTGTTCAATGTAATGTCCCCAATTTTGCTCTAAAGCCTTGGAGGACCCTTGCTTCATTATTGTTCCGATAACTAAGGGTGAAAGGAGGAACTTAATACACCACTTGTGAAAGGATATTTCAAAAGAAAGGTATTTTATGATTCTAATTTTAAGTTATGTTTTGGAAAAAGGTACTTTATGTTTATTTCAATTAAGTGGGGAAATTTATGAGTCTTGGCTTATAAGATTTAAGTTGTTTTTAAAGATTAATCATCTCTTTCTATTTTAGAGCGCTACACTTGGAGGAGGTTATTTAAGAGGCATGAGGGCTCATTTGAAGATCATGTGCATATAATATTTGGATTTGATAATCAAGTATGTCAAGCTTGATTGTTGAAGGTAGATGCTTGAAGAATGTTACCCTTCAAGTTCTAATGGTTCTACAAATAGTGTCTATCAACACCACTTATTGAGTGGAAACCCTGTTAAATGCCTTGAAGAGTTATTTGAGATTTTTATCTAATATTTGTAGTTGTAGTGAATTGGCTTGGAGGACAAGAGTGAACCACTTAGAGGGCTTGTGAGGTCTCAAAAGGTTGGCGATTTGCTTAGAGATTGAAGATTGTTGATTACAACTTGGACGATTCATCTGAGGGCTTGGAAAACATCAATTTGGAGGTTCATTGTTGGTAGAAACCCTCTCCTAGGGTTTTATTAATTTCTGCTATTTTTCCTTGGAAGAGCGAACTACTTGGGAGGTATGATTGATGAGTTTTTGACTGATTAGTACTTGAAAATAATTATAAAATTATTTGCATAATTTTATCTAGTAGGGCGAATCACTTGGAGAAACTTTTGATGTTGTGAGAAGGATTTGTGAAGGATTTAATATTCAAAAAAATATTCCTTAATTTTCCTTGGCTTGGCGAATTGAATTGTAAGGTTGTGGACCTTATTTATGCTTGGAAAAATATTCAAATTTATTTCTATAATTTTCCCAAGGAAATCGAATTAATTTGCAGATTTGGAAGGCTTGTTGATAGCTATTTTCAAGGGTTTTGACTTTCAGAATTTATTCCTAATTTTCTTTGAAGTTGGACGACTTGTGTGAAGTTTTGAAGTGATCTTATCGAGCTGAATTTGTTCTTTGGAAGGTTGGAGATTTATTAGGGTTTTTTTGACCTAATTTTTGAGAGAAATATTCAAAGGTTTTGAAGGTTGTTTGCAAAGGAAAGGGACTGCTGTGCCAGCATTTTATTAACAGATTTTTTCACTTATTTTCAGCAGCTACATCATTAATTCATGCTACAAAAAAAGTACACAAATATAGCTTTTCATTTGTTATTTATCAAAGCATTTGTGTAAAGGTTTGAAGAGATCATTGGGGCTAGGATTTACCGAGTTTGTGGATAGCATTCACTTATTTTTTAGATTGGCTCGAGTTCATAAAAAAAATCATTTATTTTTGCTTGAGATCCTATTTGGGATCATTACATTAAATAAATGATAAATAAATTTACAGGCATGCAAATTCATTATAATTTTAATTTAGAATTCAATGAATATGATAGAAAAAAGAAACATATAATCTTACTCGGCTTTCTCTTCACCCTGAGGTGTATGAAAGCTGTTGATGAGGACAGCCGTTGCGGTACCACTTGGATATGTGAGTTTGTAGTCTATCACCATAATCTGCAAGAATAGGCAACATAATCTGGTTGCTAAGAACATATTTTCACATTTATAGGTCCATGGAAATCCAGGGAAATAAAAAATGGCTAAAATTCATAATTTTTCTAAAAAAACCCTGACATTTTTTCAAATTAATAAATAAGAATTTATTCAATTAGCATATTACAAGTTCACGATATTTTGAAGATTCACAAACTTTTTAACCACAATTATTAAATCTTAAACAATTATATGATTGAAAAATTAAAAATTTTGTGAAATTTATAAAATTGGAATTTTAAGATTAGCCCAGATTTCTCTAAATATGAAAATATATGGTTTCTTATCCGTAATATAAATAATGAACAGATGAAGCAGAAATGTAGAACTCATTCTAGTAATCACTAGTTGATATTTAAGGTGCTCAAAACCATGGGTTACATTCTAGGTGATTTTTCCCTTTAAGTATGTTACCAAAAAGAAGTCGCAAGTTTTAACTTTCTAGTTTGCAACAAACAAATTCTGTTGGCAAAGAATATTTTTTGTTTGATCTGTTACCTTTCTGAGAGGAACCACAGAAAACAGTCCCAAGAAGCTCACAGTGAATATGAATGCGAAAATCCAACCCAATTGTGGATTCTTTACATCTGAAGCAGTATTCCCGGGCAGGTCCGGACCAGTTTTCTGTCGAGTCTTTTCATCCATACTAAGAATGTAGGTACCAAATCCGCCTGAAAAAAATGTTGCAAGGATGAGAATGGAGCAGGTGTGAAGACTTAAATGTCAATCAAGAAGATACATGAAAATCCCTCTTCACAGAAAGATTGTTAAACTTTCTGGATGAGAGGGCACAGAAATTTGATGGCCCTGTAAAAAAGTTATGGCTCTACCAAAGTGTAGTTTGAACTTTCATTAAACTCCTAATAACATAGGCATGATGACTTCTCAATTGGCAAAAACACAGCCAAGCTAAGACACTTTCCTATTCATTTTTACATGGTGAACTCAAACTCCTCCAAGTAAGTAATTTTAGAGCCTTAAAAATGTTGGTATGTACAGATGTGGATAATGATCAAGCTGGTGAAAGGATATGCTTTGTCCTAGAGCCTTAGATGCCACATCGAAAGGGTGTCTATTCCAACAGAGTTACCTGGGGCTCGCACCTGGCCTTATATCTTTGATTCACATGTCATTCAGATTGGACAGGCCATGCGTGGAATGCAACCCTAGTGAACAACACAATTATTTCAAACTGACATGACAAAACAATGCAAACTTACTGCATTAACAGATCCAAATGCAATCGACATCACAAAAAAAAAACAATACCATTCAAGATATTTTGAGTTTAATGAACAAAATGCGCATTTTTCAAGTGTTGACTTTTCGTCAAACACTTTGCATACACAAGTCATGGTTTCCTATGTTAGGGGCCATCTTAACCCAAAAAAAATATGCAGGTTCCGTACGTTTGTTATGGAGATGGTGTAGCCAAAAGTGTCTGGAAAAAGGAGTAGCAGGTTAAGAGTTACGAGCAAAGGAAAAATCAACCCAAAACATCCGAGAGAGGAGCCAAAATGCCATTTGAATATTGTTGTTCATATTTAATGGTTGGGGGATGCTAAGGGTCAGCCAAGACATTAGAAAAATGCAGAGAAGGGAAGATTTGAAGGACAGCAAAGGAAAAACCAAAAAAAGCCCTAAAGCGCCAAGAGAAGGGGCGTTTATGGCCATCTAAAGGATGGAACAAGCTGGGTCACCTTCCGGGAAATCTGAAATCGGTTTTGAAATGAACTTTTATCTGTGATGGAGGACATATAAACTTTTTGTAGTAACTCTAGGAAGAAATCGAGCTGTGAAAAATAACCTAATTGTTTGACTAAATGCCTGAATTCTAATTTTTGCTGTCATAATTCAAGGAAAGAATGCCAATGACTCTTGTAAGTTTATTTTGAAGTGTTTTTTCCCTGGGAATCTTACTGGAGGAGGATGTAATCTGGTTTTAGATTTGTTTCAAAATTTTGAAATATTTGTATGCCTTTCTAAAGGTTTAAAAACTCCATTTTTATTAAAAAACAATACTTGTTCTAGTTGAGCTCTGTATGGTAGAATTTTTCCTGAAAACTTTGTGAGATTCATCTAGAGTACTCATATCCTATACCCCTCTCTCATCTCAAGTAAAAGTTTTTTTTTTTTTCACAATTTCTATGCTTCCAAGTTAAAAAAATCTGTTAATTGACAGGTTTTCAAAATTTCTTGCAAAGGGTTTACTAAAAGAGGTGGAATAGCATTAAATTTTGTATGAAAACAATGGAGAGGCTTTTTTAGGGCTGCTTGGACCTAGTTGCCATTCATTTGGTCCCTGTCCCATTCTGCTTTATTAACCCTTTTCAAATAGAGTACATTATCTTAACACCCTGCAAAATCCTTGAAATAGGCCATCCACTATTTAGAACAAAGAAGAAAAAGAGAACACATATTTGTCAAACCTAGCTTATGTCAAAAAGAAGTCGATCTTCTATAGATAACAGACAGCCTGAAGTGTCCCTATAACAACTTCTAGAATTTAATTTTTCCTTACCACTAAATGCGATTCCATAGCAGGCCACAACACAAGTCTGGATGACAGTATTTTCTTGCCGCGTAAAAGGTTTATTGAATATGTTCATCTTCTGAAGCAGCTTAGTCCATATCTTGATCAGTAAGAACCCCACCAGTCCAGCGGCAACATTCAGAGAAGGTATTACTCCAGTTGTCAAGGTCAACTTATGGGTAATGATGCAAAACAGGCCTCCCAAGATAGCACTTACACTGAGACCTCTTACAGTAATCTGTTGCCACCATGGTGGCACTGGGATTGATGGAAATGCAGCCTCAATAGATGACCCTCTAGGATGCCCGCTGCCATCATCAATAGATAAATCCTGGGAATACACACTTGTATCATCACCTCCTTCATTCCCTAAGGCCCCATGCACATCTCCATTGGATCTCCTCGTCAAGCCAGTCTCTATTTCTAGACTATTTGTTGCCATCTTAGCTCAATATTTGAGGTGGCTTGCTGAGCATTCAACAAAAAAAAATTTGGGTACCAATAATATAATCTCTGCAAGTGAACCCAACAAAACTTTTATCAAACAAATCAAAATCGCCAATTGGGTCTTCTGTAGATTCAATTGTGATGCAACTTAAATAGGTGGCTTCGAATTCTGACGGTAATGCATGAGGAGATATCGTAAGGGCATAATTACGTATTAGTTGAAATCAGCATAAACTCATAACAACAGACTTGATTGAAATCAATCTTTTATAAAGCTGTATGATGTCTTCACCCACAACACAGACTGCCCACCTAACAAACCAACTCAAATATGAGGACCCACAATTAAAAACAGTCTGAACTATAAATCAGACCAACATGAAGTCTTTGCCATACATTCAATCCCAGAAACCAGAACAAAGAAACTACCTCAAAGCAAGACAAGTCAGTCATAGGTGGAATAAAAAATCCGGGAGATGCTGCAGAAACTGCAACGAAAAAGGCTTTTTGCTTCAGGTGTTGTCGTTCAACAAGTAGTTTTTCGAAGCTTTAAAATGAATTGCAGGCTACGGTTCTCCGTGTCCTATTACCTACAAATTAAACATACAAGGATGACAACCCAACATCTCTTTTTTTAATAATAAAGATAGGCATATAGCAGAAGATTCAACATCAAAAATGAAAAGGATATTGGACAAACATAATTTAATAACTTGTTTTAGAGAACCGTTTGTACCCAAAACAATTTAGTCACTATGCTTTGTCCCATCACAATGGTCATTCATTCATTCCCTGCAAAGATATGTACTCAGGTTTTATAGGCTCAAACTGAGGTTTCAGGGATTCTGTGTGAAGGCGCCCTTCATAGGAACTAGGGGCTAATTTCAACGTTTTCCATCAATACAGGTTAATTTCAATGTTTTCCATTAATACAAGGTTCCAATTAGGCGATATTTTTTTCATTCATACGATATATTTCCTTTCAGGTTGACATATTGTGGCGTTACTTCCAAGGTGTGATGTATCGTTTTTGTTTTTATTCTAATGGATTCCTTTGGCAGGTTTTTTATGATTCCTCTTTGTGCACTTATGGGAGATTCTTTTACTTTAGGGTTAAAGTTTGGTATCTTTACATTTACTAAGAATTGATCTCTGTAATTTTTTTGTGAGCTAAATCATTTTACCAATAAACCAATCATTTTATAGACGACTTTTACTATGGGAATCCATGTTGAGGGTTACTGTTCTTAAAAATTTGGTAAATGGAATTTCATAGAAATAAAAAATTATTTCTGCTGGTTAAATGATGTATACAAATTAATTTAAAGTTATTACTTATTAAGAATAAATTTAAAAGAATACATAAATAAATATGTAACAATTAATGAGATGGATTAATACAATTTTTTTATGTTGTTTTGATGTATAAGTTATTAATGGAAATTTTAATCCTATTTTCATGTATAAATTATTAATATAATTTTTTATCTTGTTTTAATGTATAAGTTATTATCTAAATAATTCTGTTTTAAAATTTAATGTGATCATTAATATAAAAGTTGTTGTTGGGTGGTATTATGATTAAAAATTTCAGTTTTGCTATCTACTATCTTTTAATGGTAAGTTGTTCTTTGTCTGGTGTTTGGTGGTGGTTGTGGGATCATTTTTGAAGCCATGTATTGTGATTTTAGTGTTTTGTAGTTGTTTTAGTTAGCTTTTATTAAGTCAAGGTTAGTGGTAGTTGTGGGTTTTTGTTTGGCCCCTTCTCCAGCTTTTAGACTTTTTTCTAAACTTATTTGTTGTTTGGCAAATATAAATGGTTATCTCTTTTTTTAAGATTGATGCTAGCTTTTATCTGGAGCCAAAACTGGTTTTGGAATGGGAGGTCCAATCTCCTTAAAGAAATGCTAAGATTCAGCTAAGATTTTCAACCTTGAAAACCCTTACCAAATTGGGAAGATACAACTAAAAAATATAAAGCCAATCTTAGTTTCTAAGCTTACTACATAACCAAAAAAATAAACTTTTAGCAAAAATTCAAAATGTTTTCAAACTCAACATTTGATCCAACATTTTGGTGCCAATCTTCGTCTGCCCTTACTAGAAAGCAATGATTCCATTTTCCATTGAGTTCCATCGAGAATGGAATTTCGAGCATCAAGTTGTAGTCTTTTCGCTTCCATTTTCCTACCTCTTTTCCCATTTTTGCCATAGTTTGGAGCTTGGAGAGTGCTGGAGGATTGAGCTATAGTCAAAAGAGCTCTACTTGCCAACTCTTCTTTTTCCTCTCAATTCACCTCTTCTTTTTATGATACTTCCTTCTGCTAGGGATTTTCCATTAACGGAGAAAAGTTTTCTGTTTATGCTAACCCAAAATTCCTTGCTTCATTTCCTTTATCTGACTGAGGAGAGAATTGTTGCCTTAGCTTCAAATAGATCAGAACTTCTTCTACGGCTTGAACCTCATCTTTTTGAGGACTTACCTGAATTTTTTTGGCATTTTTATGAAGATGGATGTTCAGCGAAAAAATTTCTAGCCGAGATATGTAATCTTTGAACCAAATCACTATTTGGACAGCTCGCCTTCTTTACTCATTTCTACAAAATTGTAGGTTGAGATCCTTTAAAACCATTCTCAAGACAAGAAGCTATCTTATGATTACTTTGACTACATTTAAAGCCTCTGAATGACAGTCCTTCAAAATTGACATATTGAGTCCACAATCCATGGGACAAATAGATTTGAATGGAGTGATGGAAAGGTTTGGAAAGATTCATCAAAACACACACCCTAACAAAACTCTGATTAGCCACCAAGGAATCATTAATTCTCACAAAAACTCCCAACTTACTAGTTGTTTGACTAGGATCTTGCACAGCTAAGGGAAGATTATACAATCTAATCCATATTGGGGCTTGCAAGATAACCGAGGTAGCAGGATAAAAAAAAAGGGGCCCAAAGGCATAAAAATGCCCCCTCTTTACCTAAAAACCAAGGACCATTTGACCACACAAAATCTCTGTCTTCTACAGATTAAAATTGAATAAAAAAATCCATTGGACAACAATGTTAGAGAAGGAGCTTGTAATGATGGCCATATTCTAGAGAGCCATTGTAACATGTCCCAAGAGGGTCGTTTCCCTACACATCTGTCTATTAAAGATCTGCGTCCCCTTTCCAAACTAATATAGATGGTTATCTTATTAGATCATAATCGATCATTATAATTTATCGGTTTGATCCTATAGAGTAATTTTTACTCTACATCGTATTTAAATTTTGGGATGAGCACTGCAATTTTGGTTCTCAGACGTAGCGGCAGAGTTTTGGTTCAATGCAGGAGGAAGGTCCGTTTTGCTTAAGTATCAAGCATCGTCATCTAAGGCACCTTCTTTATGTCCTATGAGTTGGCTGAAATGTGCCACGGGTCTCATATCGGCTCAGTAGAACGCGCCAAGTGGCAGCAACGGAAGGTCCCAGTGTTGTTTTTCTAAATGTGACGGAAGCTGCCACATATCCCGACTGCTAGAAGCGGAAGCCACCACGTGGCGGCATTCGAAACACGCAAATGCCAAATTTCATAGCAAAGGAATCTAAAAGGGAAGGGATAGGCGGAAGAGGCCACGTGTCGACTTCCGCGTGACCCTCAAAAGACCCCACAAGAAAGCGGATGTCACCGCGTGTCCTCACCCGCCTCTCTCGAAGTGCAACGGAAGCCGCCAAGTGTCAACATCCGTGGGTTTCTTTTATTGGCTCCAAAAAAGGGCTGTGGTGGGCCCGAATGGGTTGCTAAGAGCTATACTAAATATGCCAAGTATCAGCGTCTGCGAGCATCAGAATAGGGCCCAAGAGTTTTCTAAGGCAACTAAAGGCCCTTTGGAAGCGGCCACGTGTCGCCTTCCGCAAGAACCTCAAAAATAATTTCAAAAGCCTCTAGGTTAAGCGGAAAGAGTAGGCAAAAGTGGCCATGTGTCAGTTTCCTCCTGGCTCTCAGAAGGCCCTCTAAAGTAAGCGGATGCGTCCTCAGTAGAAGGAGCCAAAAGAGGCGAAGTAGCCAAACGCGGAAAGAGACAAAGCGATTTAAGTGGCGCAGGAAAGTGTCGACTCAAGGAGTTATTCCAGTAGTTGACACAGTACCTTCCATGAGATCATCAAGAGATGTAAACAGTGAACGGCGCGACCTATTTCCTTCATTATGCATTAATGAGCAGGAAAACGGGGCGGCTCATAATTCTGAATCCTGACAGGAGTTGACACAACATTATCTTCGGGCGGCTTCCTCATCCCAATGCTCGAAAAGCACATGGGTCACTGATAAAAAGGGCGCCAAAGTGGCCTTTCTTTTCATATATAAATTGAAGATGGTAAAATCTAAAAAAGGGGGGAATTTCTCATAGTTTAGGCTTCTGTAATTTTGACCAATAATATCATTTGCTCGTCTTGATTTCCTGAAATTGTAAGGTTGATGTAATCGTGCATGTCTCTGTGCCCTTTATGTGGCCAAATGAATTGAGGAAATTTAAGCTCCATGCCTTGGTTGGTGTTATTTGTGTCATTTGCAATTTAGTCTATGATGTAGATTTTCTAGTGTTGTGATTGGAAATGTTATTTACTTTTGTCTCGTTTTTGGGATCTAGAGCTCTACATAACTGTGTGTGACTTCTGCGCCTCTTATGTGAGTAAAGGATTCTATTAAGAAGATTGAACACTATGCCCTTGACAATCCCTGTATCTCAGCAAAAGACTCCCCAGTTTTGAGCCTCTGTTTCTGTTATTACATTGATCATGCACTTGTATGCTCTTAAATGTAATAGAATCACATAATAGTCTCACTGTGCTCAGGTTAGGATTAGGATTACACTCAGGGACATCGCCATAGTTAGGTTTCAATTCCTGCATTTTGCGTTTCTGTTTAGTCTCATATCCCTTTTCCCCAACACCCAATACAAAAGAAGAGACCAGTTTCTCTAAAATCTGGAGGTTGTTTCAAGCCGCATTGTCCCACAGCTTGAAACTTCCCATTGTTGATTGATTAAGATCAAGCGCAATTTTCGTCATCAACAGTTTCTGGCACGCCTAATGGGACACATCTGTGAAGGTGCTGATGAATTTTTGGTGTGTTCTTCAGCCAATTAGTGTGTGGAGGTATTTGCTCTATCAACACCAATGGTGACTCCGAGTTGAATCAGTTGGTTAAGCAGCGCTGGTGCCATTAAGAAATCACTTTTTTATGTATAATCCCTCTGCACAAAATCATGGACCTTGTTGTCCTTCCTATAATTTTGATCAAGCTCAGCGTTTTTATGGCATCTCTCCAAGCAGCCCTCCTAGTTACCCTCCAACCCACAGGGCAAATTCCATCTTTCGCCTTGATGGCAGCTGCCTGACCTGGGGGGAAATAGTGGAATCATGGGGCAAGAAAGAGGAGGAACCTGTCCTGCAGGAGGCGAGTGAGGAGCAGAAGCTCCAATCTGCAGTTTTCCAGGAGGCTATCGTGAGCGACTACAAAGAAGAAATCATCATTGATGCTCCTTGTGAAGACCTCATCAGCAATGGAAAAGACTCAGGGCATGCATACATGTAGAGGTTCCAGCAATACGAGGAGAAACATAAGCATGATGAGCTCTCTCCCCCTTTGTTTGATGAACTTCCCTGTTGCTTCGATGAGGAGGATGACTACGCTGAGGAACTTGACTTGGAGGAAAATCAGGGGAATATCTTTGAAGATCTAGAGATTTGGACCTTTGAGGAGGAAAAGGAGAGGCTGGTCTCCCTTGAGGAAAGCCTTGAAGAAGAAAGTTTTGAACAGAGAGGTGATGTTCTGTGGGATGAGCAAGCAGTTCGTGATTCCATTTCAGACATCACAACTATCACCCTTCTTCAAGAAGGCCAGAAGGAAGCAGAGGATGAGTTTGACAGAGTCTTCAACGAAGAAGGAAACAAGTCAAATCATGATGCGCTACAAGGGGATTATGCACATCAAATGGCTAATGGTGATAAGCCAGCAGTGACTGATTTCTTGGTGAAGAACGCTAGTATGAGGGACTAACATTTAACAAGCTTCCAAGGACAAGAAAAGTATGTATATATTGGAAGCATGTTTGACTCTGATTCACTCAAATGCAGACCAATCAAGGTGGCACGCAAGAAGAGCAGATCACCAGAACTCCATCCCATTCAGCGATTTACTTGCCATCATAAGTCTTCTCGTCATGAAGGAAACTTCAGAAATTTTTCTTTTGATCCAGGAGGGAGGCAAATATACCTTGTTAGCTGTATATAGTAGTTTGCTTTCAGTTTTGTTGCTCTATTTTCCCACTTTTTTCTTTCTTGTTCTTTCTTTTAAATAAGTGTTCTTTGAGCACGTGGCCGCAACTCAGAATCTTTTCAAAATTTTCAAGACTCTCGACACATTAAGTCTCTCAAATCTCCATAATTCCCTAGATGTGTCTGATTCAGTAAGCGAGGGTTATCTGACCATGACTGGTACATCTACCAGACAACTCTTTTGATGCTGTAATTTTGAAATTTTGATTGAGCGAGAGTTGGGTTCTTTTTTAGTAGACTCAAAAGTCCTGGTGGTCGCCAGTAACTGTAGAGTAATTTTTACTCTACATCGTATTTAAATTTTGGGTTGAGCACTGCAATTTTGGTCCTCAGACGTAGCGGCATAGTTTTGGTTCAACGCAGGAGGAAGGTCCGTTTTGCCTAAGTGTCAAGCGTCCTCATCTAAGGCACCTTCTTTATGTCCTATGAGTTGGCTGAAATGTGCCACGGGTCTCATATCGGCTCAGTAGAACGCGCCAAGTGGCAGCAGCGAAAGGTCCCAGTGTTGTTTTTCTAAATTTGACGGAAGCTGCCACATATCTCGACTGCTAGAAGCGGAAGCCACCACGTGGCGGCATCCGAAACACGCAAACGTCAAATTTCGTAGCAAAGGAATCTAAAAGGGAAGGGATAGGCGGAAGAGGCCATGTGTCGACTTCCGCGTGACCCTCAAAAGACCCCACAAGAAAGCGGATCTCACTGCGTGTCCTCACCCGCCTCTCTCGAAGTGCAGTGGAAGCTGCCAAGTGTCAACATCTGTGGGTTTCCCCTGTTGGCTTCAAAAAAGCGCTGTGGTGGGCCTGAATTGGTTGCTAAGAGCTATACGTAATATGCCAAGTATCAGCGTCCGCGAGCATAAAAATAGGGCCTAAGAGTTTTCTAAGGCAGCTAAAGGCCCTTTGGAAGTGGCCACGTGTCGCCTTTCGCAAGTACCTCAAAAATAATTCCAAAAGCCTCTAGGTTAAGTGGAAAGAGTAGGCAGAAGCGGCCATGTGTCAGTTTCTGCCTGGCTCTCAGAAGGCCCTCTAAAGTAAGCGGATGCGTCCTCAACAGAAGGATCTAGAAGAGGCGAAGTAGCCAAACGTGTAAAGAGACAAAGCGATTTAAGTGGCACAGGAAAGTGTCGACTCAAGGAGTTATTCCAGTAGTTGACACAATACCTGCCATGAGATCATCAAGAGACATAAACAGTGAACAACGTGACCTATTTCCTTCATTATGCATTAATGAGCAAGCAAACGGGGCGGCACATAATTTTGAATCTTGACAGGAGCTGACACAACATTATCTTCAGGCGGCTTCCTCATCCCAATGCTCGAAAAGCACATGGGTCGCTGATAAAAAGGGCACCAAAGTGGCCTTTCTCTTCATATATAAATTGAAGATGGTAAAATATAAAAAAGGAAGGGGGGAATTTCTCATAGTTTAGACTTTTGTAATTTTGACCAATAATATCATTTGCTCTTGTCTTGATTTTCTGAAGTTGTAAGGTTGATGTAATCGTGCATGTCTCTGTGCCCTTTATGTGGCCAAATGAATTGAGAAAATTTAAGCTCCATGCCTTGGTGTTATTTGTGTCGTTTGCAATTTAGTCTATGCTGTAGATTTTCTAGTGTTGTGATTGGAAATGTTATTTGCTTTTGTTTCATTTTCTGGGATTTGGAGCTCTACATAACTGTGTGTGACTTCTGCGCCTCTTATGTGAGTAAAGGATTCTGTTAAGAAGATTGAACACTGCCCTTGTTGACAATACCTGTATCTTAGCAAAAGACTCCCCAGTTTTGAGCCTCTATTTCTGTTATCCCAATCTTTTACATTGATCATGCACTTGTCTGCTCTTAAATGTAATAGAATCACATAATAGTCTCACTGTGCTCAGGTTAGGATTAGGATTACACTCAGGCACATCGCCATAGTTAAGTTTCAATTCTTGCATTTTGCGTTTCTGTTTATTCTCCTATCCTTTTTCTCCAACACCCAATACAAAAGAAGAGACCAGCGTCTCTAAAATCTGGAGGTTGTTTCAAGCCGCATTGTCCCACAACTTGAAACTTTTCATTGTTGATTAAGATCAAATGCAATTTTCGTCATCAACAGTTTTTGACACGCTTGGTGGAACGAATCTGTCAAGGAGCTGATGAGTTTTTGGTGTGTTCTTCAGCCAATGAGCGTGTGGAGGTATTTGCTCTATCAACACCAATGGTGACTTCGAGTTGAATCCGCTGGTTAAGCAGCCCTGGTGCCATTAAGAAATCATTTTTTTATGTATAATCCCTCTACACAAAATCATGGACCTTGTTGTCCTTCCTATAATTTTGATCAGGCTCAGCGTTTTTATGGCATCTCCCCAAGCAACCCTCCTAGTTACCCTCCAACCCACAGGGCAAATTCCATCTTTCGCCTTGATGGCAGCCAACTGACTTTGGGGGAAATAGTGGAATCATGGGGTAGGAAAGAGGACCTGTCCTGCAAGAGGTGAGTGAGGAGCAGAAGCTCCAATCTGCAGTTTTTCAAGAGGCTATCATGAGTGACTACAAAGAAGAAATCATCATTGATGCTCCTTGTGAAGACCTCATCAACAATGGAAAAGACTCAGGACATGCATACATGCAAAGGTTCCAGCAATACGAGGAGGAACATAAGCATGATGAGCTCTCTCCCCCTTTGTTTGATGAACTTCCTTGTTGCTTCGATGAGGAGGATGACTACGCTGAGGAGCCTGACTTGGAGAAAAATTAGGGGAATATCTTTGAAGATCTAGAGATCTGGACCTTTGAGGAGGAAAAGGAGACGCTGGTCTCCCTTGAGGAAAGCCTTGAAAAAGAAAGTTTTGAATAGAGAGGTGATGTTCTGTGGGATGAGCAAGCAGTTCGTGATTCCATTTCAGACATCACAACTATCACCCTTCTTCAAGAAGGCCAGAAGGAAGCAGATGATGATTTTGACAGTGTCTTCAACGAAGAAGGAAACAAGTCAAATCATGATGCGCTACAAGGGGATTATGCACATCAAATGGCTAACGGTGATAAGCCAACAGCCACTGATTTCTTGGTGAAGAACACCAGTATGAGGGACCAGCGTTTAACAAGCTTCCAAGGACAAGAAAAGCATGTATATATTGGAAGCATGTTTGACTCTGATTCACTCAAATGCAGACCAATCAAGGTGGCAAGCAAGAAGAGCAGATCCCTAGAACTCCATCCCATTCAGCCATTTACTTGCCATCATAAGTCTTCTCGTCATGAAGGAAACTTCAGAAATTTTTCTTTTGATCCAGGAGGGAGGCAAATATACCTGGTTAGCTGTATATAATAGTTTGCTTTCAGTTTTGTTGCTCTATTTTCCCACTTTTTCTTTCTTGCTCTTTCTTTTAAATAAGTGTTCTTTGAGCACATGGCCACAGCTCAGAATCTTTTCAAAATTTCAAGACTCTCGACACATTAAGTCTCTCTCAAATCTTCATAATTCCCCAGATGTGTCTGATTCAATATGCGAGGGTTATCTGACCATGACTGGTCCATCTACCAGACGACTCTTTTGACATAATTTTGAAATTTCGATCGAGTGGGAGTTGGGTTTTTTTTGAGCAGGCTCAAAAGTCTTGGTGGTCGCCAGTAACTGTAGAGTAATTTTTACTCTACATCGTATTTAAATTTTGGGTTGAGCACTGCAATTTTGGTCCTCAGATGTAGCGGCAGAGTTTTGGTTCAACGCAGTAGGAAGGTTCGTTTTGCCTAAGTGTCAAGCGTCGTCATCTAAGGCACCTTCTTTATGTCCTATGAGTTCGTTGAAATGTGCCACGGGTCTCATATCGGCTCAGTAGAAGACACCAAGTGGCAGCAACAGAAGGTCCCAGTGTTGTTTTTCTAAATGTGACGGAAGCTGCCACATATCCTGATTGCTAGAAGCGGAAGCCAAAAGTGGCGGCATCCGAAACACACAAACGTCAAATTTCGTAACAAAGGAATCTAAAAGGGAAGGGATAGGCAAAAGAGGCCACATGTCGACTTCCGCGTGACCCTCAAAAGACCCCACAAGAAAGCGGATGTCACCGCATGTCCTCACCCGCCTCTCTCGAAGTGCAGCGGAAGCTGCCAAGTGTCAACATCCGTGGGTTTCCCCTGTTGGCTCCAAAAAAGGGCTGTGGTGGGCCCGAATGGGTTGCTAAGAGCTATACAGAATATGCCAAGTATTAGCATCCGTGAGCATCAGAATAGGGCCTAAGAGTTTTCTAAGGCAGCTAAAGGCCCTTTGGAAGCGGCCACGTGTCGCCTTCCGCAGGAACCTCAAAAATAATTCCAAAATCCTCTAGGTTAAGCGGAAAGAGTAGGCGGAAGCGGCCATGTGTCAATTTCCCCCTGGCTCTCAAAAGGCCCTCTAAAGTAAGCAGATGCGTCCTCAGCAGAAGGAGCCAGAAGAGGCGAAGTAGCCAAACACGGAAAGAGACAAAGCGATTTAAGTGGCGCAGGAAAGTGTCAACTCAAGGAGTTATTCCAATACTTGACACAGTACCTTCCATGAGATCATCAAGAGACGTAAACAGTGAACGACGCAACCTATTTCCTTCATTATGCATTAATGAGCAGGGAAACAGGGCGGCTCATAATTCTGAATCCTGACAGGAGCTGACACAACATTATCTTCCGGCGGCTTCCTCATCCCAATGCTCGAAAAGCACATGGGTCGCTGATAAAAAGGGCACCAAAGTGCCTTTCTCTTCATATATAAATTGAAGATGGTAAAATCTAAAAAAGGGGGGGAATTTCTCATAGTTTAGACTTTTGTAATTTTGACCAATAATATCATTTGCTCGTCTTGATTTCCTGAAGTTGTAAGGTTGATGTAATCGTGCATGTCTCTGTGCCCTTTATGTGGCCAAATGAATTGAGAAAATTTAAGCTCCATGCCTTGGTTGGTGTTATTTGTGTCGTTTGCAATTTAGTCTATGCTATAGATTTTCTAGTGTTGTGATTGGAAATGTTATTTGCTTTTGTCTCGTTTTCTGGGATCTGTTGCTCTACATAACTGTGTGTGACTTATGCGCCTCTTATGTGAGTAAAGGATTCTGTTAAGAAGATTGAACACTATGCCCTTGTTGACAATTCTTGTATCTCAGCAAAAGACTCCCCAGTTTTGAGCCTCTGTTTCTGTTATCCCAATCTTTTACAGTGATCATGCACTTGTCTGCTCTTAAATGTAATAGAATCACATAATATTCTCACTGTGCTTAGGTTAGGATTATGATTACACTCAGGGGCATCACCATAGTTAGGTTTCAATTCCTGCATTTTGCGTTTCTGTTTAGTCTCATATCCCTTTTTCCCAACACCCAATACAAAAGAAGAGACCAACTTCTCTAAAATCTGGAGGTTGTTTCAAGCCGCATTGTCCCACAGCTTGAAACTTCCTATTGTTGATTGATTAAGATCAAGCGCAGTTTTCGTCATCAACAAATCCTTTTATAGTTAACTCTATGGCAATATAATTTCTTAGATAGTTCATTTTTTTAATGGTTGAGGTCCCTTCCCTCTTTAAACTATCAAAAGTATTGAATTTTTGCTTAGAATGGATTTCTTAAGGATTCAACATGTGGGATTCAAAATTATATTATTTAAGTTGAATTTTGGGTACAAGTAGCTTTGTCTGGTGACTTAGACCATGAGGGATAAAGGATGAACCTCAAAATCTTTAGGTTTCAAATGTTAGTAATGCCTTGCCCATTGGGATATAGAGTAAAGATTATAAATATGGACTAAAACTAACACATAACGGATGGGAAAAACACAAAAAAACATAGTTCACCTATGTACAAGGTAGGGGACAACCAACCAACGTTGTTTGAAATGCTTTAGATATTGCTCGTTGTAGGGCAACAAGAGATGAGTGCCATCTCTATAGGCCAAGTAGTATGTGTTGTTACCACAAACGTGACGAATCTTAATTGTCACCACAAACATGACGAATCTTAAATGGGCCCATTCCAAGTGAGTCGAATTTTCCATGCAAGCTTCCTCTTGTATCTCTTCTCGTGTCCCATATAAGCACCAAATCTCCAACCTAAAAATCTTGCTGCCTAGCTTTACAATAAAAAATATTATTGACTTTGTGTTGATGAGTACAATATGATCCACCACAAGAACTCATTCTTCTTCCATCTTAACAAAAATAAGATCTTATTTTCAAGTGAATCTTTCAATTCTATATCTTTAGCAACATGGGCTACTTGTAAAACGGGAAATTGTAATGAAATTGGAATCATGGCATCGATTCCATAGAGTAGTTTGAGTGGAGAAGTCCCAGTAGCTCTCTTGGGAGTGATGTGATTGATCCATAGTTCATCGTACAACTTATTATTCTAACTTATTTTATTATCATCTACAAACTTACAGTCGTACAACTTATTATTCCAACTTATTTTATTATCATCTACAAACGTACAAATGATGGTAGTAATGTTCTTGCTACTAGATTCAATTTGTCCATTTCCTTGTGGATAGTAGTCATAGAAGCGAGATTGAAATCCCATATCCTTAATAGAAACAAAGAAGTTTAGAAGAGGAAAAGTTGGAAGCAATATCTTTGACAATCTTCTAAGGCATGCCAAAGTGAACAAGAATGTTCTCTTTTATGAAATTCCAAACCACTTCTAAAGATGTTTATTTAGTTGGGATTGTTGCCACCCACTTAGTGAAATACTATTTTGTTGTGAGGATGGGAGTATGACCAACATTGGAATAGGGGTTTAGACTACCAATGAAATTTGAATCCCAATTGTTGAAAAGGTTACTCACATGGGGGGTAGTGCAAAAAGCTTAGATCTTCCCATAAATTATTGGCAAAATTCACACTTGGAGATCCATTCATGAGAATATTTGAAAACAAGAGGGCAATAGTAGTGGGCCTTGAGGATCTTGAAGGCAACCACTTGTGAAGAGAAATGACCTTCAAATGCTTTACTGTGAAAGCCTTCCAACAACCTTTTAAGCTGTTTTTTGTCAACACACCTCAAGAAAGTCACATCTAGATCCTTTTTTGAAAGGATATTATTTCATATGATGAATTTTTTGGCTCTCAACTTCAAGTTGTCTTTTTGTTTCATATTGAGATGATTAGGACACTCGCCATATATTCAAAAATAGGAAATCCCAGGATACCAACCATCCATGGATCCATTGAACAATGTTGAAGGGATTTCGTCATCAACTTCTTCTTTAGTCTTAATTGTTTTATAGCCATTTTTTGCTATCAACTAACATAGACCCCACCCCCAAACGAGCTTGGTTGGCTTGATGTCTAAATCACTTGTTTAAGCTAGGATCATCTTAGTGGTTGTATTTAAGACCATTAACATTGTATGAGTTTAATATAAAACTTGAATTGTTTGAGAGCTTTCACAACAAGAAGGGGCATATTATTATGAGTTTTCAAATTTTAAAACCTGAATTGTTTGATAGCTTTCACAACAAGAAGGCGCGTATTTTTCAACTATAAAGTGCTTAAAATCGTGATCTTACAATCCAAAATTCATGAAGGTAGTATCAGACTTGATTCTTTGTTCTTTTGCATTAGGATAGTTGAGAGGGTATGTTTTAAGGCATAGTTGTATATAATGAAATACTTTTCTAAAGAAAAAGCATGTTAAAACTAGAGCTTTAGCGATGGCATCTTCTATTTCTTCAAAATATTTCTTACCATCTAGATTCCATTTGAAAGAGGCCATTCCTCTCATCATTTGAGCAATGCATATAATGAGCTAGCAAACTTTGGGACAAACCCCACAAAAAAAATCACCTTTTGAAAGAATGAACTCACTCTTGGCTTGCTCGTAGGAAGAGATAACTATTGGATTGCCTTTACCCTCTTTGGGTCAATTTTTTTTCTTTCTTTGAATACCACATGAACCATAAGTTTTCCTTCTATGACAACAAATATGGATTTATTTTGGTTCAAGGAGAGAGCATGGGTCTTGCATCTTTCAAACGTCATTCTTAGATGATCATAATGATCAACTATTCTCTTGGAAAACAGTGTGAGGTTATGAAGATAAACAACAATTATGTTCGTTGTGTCCCCAAATGCATGGTCCATTTCTCTCTAAAAAGTGGCACCCACATTGATTGAACAAAAATATATACTTGTATATGCAAATGTGTAAGAACCCCTTCGGGGTACAGCTATTTTTATTTTATTTTTAAAATTAATATAATAACAATACAAACTTTCCTGAAGGTTGTCATACTAATATTAATCCAATCATGCATTGTATGTTTCAAAGAGTAATAGGTGATTATAATGCTACAACACATCATAAAGATAAAGTTTAACAACTTATGTCATTCAACTCAGGTGTAATTCGTCATGACTTGTTTTTTGATCTACTCATGTAGTGACAAAAAGTATAAATGTTTATAAACCAAATTTCCTTATACATGAACTAGGTAAAGGGTTTTACATCATTTAATGACTTCTTCATTACAACACATTAATAATATCTTATTGAATGTGCCTCATATTTTATTTTACATGTATTCAAGAATACGATAATGGAAGTAAATGCAATATGCACAATTTATTCATATCAATATCATTTGATCTAATCTACTGGCAATACAACAACTACGTATGCACAATCAATTAATTCTTCATTGATTTGATGTTTATCCATGTATACAATAGTAAAACAACACCTTACAATTTGGTTCATATTGGTCAAAGTACAACATACGATAGTGATAACTCGAGTTCTAGGTTTCTTCATTTACAATTACATTGTTCATGATAATTCAAGAACAATAAGAAGTGATGTACATGTAAATATGTTCCCATTTCAATTATACAATATGACGGTGTCTGTGTAGGTTCTCAAAATTACATAATTAACTTTGTGACAACATTTATGGACATCCTTTAAACACAAACAAATACAATGCAAATAACATTTGGTAGGCGTTTTCTTTGCATGAATTGAGATAAACAAGAGAACATATGAGACCAACAACATACTATGTAGATGCAAAGAGGGAGAGTATCATAGAGAGTTTTACCTTCAACCATAGAGCTCTTTAGATCCCCAACACACCTCTCATCCATTGAGAGTGACCCCACCTTTTGCAAGAAGGATAAATATGGGTCTAAAAACAAGAAAGAGATCATTGTGTGACTATGTCAACACCACAACTACTCCACACATCATAATGCGAGTGTGAATATGAGTTGAGACAAGAACTAGTACATTCTTAATGTATATTACTTATATACAACGTTTACAACCATATGTTTGGATTTGACAAGCACCCCTTGTGGTATCCAACTAAGCGAGACGTTGAGTTATTGTGAGTCTAACTAAGATTCTCTTCCATCTCTTAGTACTCACATCTCGAGATCCACTACTTAACGCACAATCTCTACCACACCCATAGATTATATCATGTGTTGTGATATTTGGTGCTGACTTGTGGCTTACATAATCTCTTAATTATCATATTACATTTCTCTATGATCTCATTTGGTTAGTTAGGTTGGCATATGGAGTAACCATAGCCTAAGTAGACTATAAATAGAAGGTGATTAGTACTTGATCATCATATTGTGAATTATGTTCTTGTTGTAAGATTGTGGAGGTTGCCCCCTCAAAGTGACTTGACATTTATTTAAATATTTTGCGCTATTTTAGTCATATTGTGATATATTGTTGTTATTCTACTTTATTGATGAAGTAATTTCCTTATAAGTGGCATCAAATTATCAATTTTGGGCCATTGAGTGGACGAAACCCTAATTTTAGGGAATTGGCATATATCTAGCAATTTGTAGCAAATGTTTCTACATTTTTTTTACTGGCATTGGAGGGTCATTTAAGGACCTCTTAGTAAAAAAAATTAGGGTTTGGATATTAGTTTTGAGTGATTTATCACCGATTAAGTGTTTTTCATAAATTCACTCTATAGGCCATATTTTGAGGAATTTTTCTGATTTCTTTACATTTTCATAAAGTTTGAAAAAATCTAGTTTGGGTCTATTATTTGTCTTTTTTGAGTTAAGGCCGAAATCATTGCAAAAACATTTGGTCAAATTTCGGTCAAAGGTGTGTTATCCTTAAAATTGAATTTTTGTAATTCATATTTTAAATTGCTTTCACTATGGTAAAGGTATCATAGATTGCTTAGTCTTGTGAACGTTATTAAAATCTTTCATTCATTCATTCATTCAAACATCTTTTGTTGCCTCCAACTTACAAATTATACTTTTCATACATTTGTCTCAATTGGTTCGCCACATTTTCAAATTTTCATATAACAGTGCTCAGTTAAGCCATGCGGTATTTTTAGTCTCAAACCACATGTGGGTTCTTAAAACTAATTTTACATGTAAAATTCCTCACAAAAGCTCACCATGTCTATTATAATCCATATGTAGCCTTTTTCTATTCCTTCACATGGCAAGTTTGGAATAGTTCATTCTATGTGGCTTTCTTGAGTTGAATTTGCATGGTGTCAGTTTCCAAAGTCCTCTTCGAATGTAAATAACACTACAAAAGTTGTTGCTTTGTAAAATACTTAATAAAAATCCATCACCCTTGGCACAAAACCACTTCCAAAGACTTATGCATCCTTTTTTAAGGACCTTTACTTGTAAAAAGCTTCTATTAAATTGCATACATGTAAAATACCCTTTAAAGGTCTACCAACCATGTAAAACAAGCCTCAAAAACATGCCAAGACCTATCAAATGCCTCATGTTCCTCGACGTGGCAGTCTTGGAGCTCATGAAAGAATTATCAAAGGTTGTTTTCCACCAATAATTTATGGTGTTGGCTATTTCAAAGGAAGGTTTAAGTATGGAATTTGTGGTATTTGTCTTTTCTCATACCCAAATTTGTGGTATTTAGTGAATGGAAGGTGGATTTGCTAATGAAAATGTGGTAGTGATCATATGAAGCCTTTTCAAAAATAATTTTCACTCCAAATTCATGGTATTTCCTTTTTGAAAGGTAGTTTTAGTCTTAAATTTATGGTTTTGGCTGCTAAATTTTTGGTATTGGCTGTGTAATCATGGTTTTATTTAAAAATAGAACTCATGCGACCTTCTTGAAGCCATTTCACAATATGCAGACCTCATAATGACTTTTTAGGTATGCAAAAGGCTCCTAAGAACCCTGCCAACATCCTCAAAAAGCTCCCCTAAGTCGTTTCAAGGTAATTTGGAGAATTTTTTTGTGGTATTGGTTGTAGGTTGATGGTTTTCATAAAAATATAATCTATTTTTGGCATGAAGTGATCTTCAACAATATTTTTATTGTGTGGCCTTGGAAAGACTCTTATACATGCAAATAAATCTTTATAAAACTGCCATTCTTCCTCATTCATATACATTCAAGGTCTCACAAAATGGTTTTCAAGAAAATGACATGATTGTTTCAACTTGCTAACAATTAATTTTCAAGTATGCATGTGTGGTTTTTATGTGATATGGTTTTTGGCAGTGTTGTGAGTTCTCCAAACAACTCTCTCAATCCTTCAACATGGCTTGTTGAAGCCATTAATTGTTCATCAACTCCATTCCTCAGTTGTTTCTTCTTTTGTCTTGCATGTAAGACGTTTTGAAAAAGACTAAGGTGATTTTTGAAGGTAGAACATGCTTGTGAGAATATATTGTAGGTCTTGACAACATATATAGCCTTCAAATCTTTGGATGCACAAGAAAGTTCTCATAATATTGTTTGATCTCATAGCCTTTGCAAGTTTGTATAGAGCTTCATGTCCATTGTACTAAGCTCAGTTATACACACACATTTTATCTTTTCAAATTATATTTACAACAATCTCAATCTATTTGCTCAAATTATTATTCTATCGACCTTATCAAAAATGAAGTTCAAGTACATGGGATATGAGCCCATTTTTGTTCTAGACACAAACATATCGAATGTCTCTGATAGTAACATGAATCACATGAACATTGATGAATTTTGAGAGAGGATGGATGCTACGTAAAGGACTACTTTGAGAGAATAGATTTTGGATACTGGACTCAAGCATGTTGTTTTTATGACATTTTTTCAATGTGCAAATATAATACTTGCATGCATGCAATACTAAAATCTAGAGAGCAAAGAAATAAGGTCTATAGATAATCATTTTGTGGATAAATTGGATGGAACCTCCATAGACATCACCTTCAACATCAAACCTCAAAACAAGATGATGTAAATCAATAAAAACATTGCTCAGAATTTTTGGGAAAACAATTGAGCTATGTGAAAAGTTGTTGAATGAATCTTGGTTGACAAATAGAAGAGTAGTGAATATCAAATAGACTAAAACACTATACATGTTTACATTTCAAGAAAGAACTATTAGATATGATTACTATATCAAGCAAAGTCACGGGGAGTGAAGTGACAAATATTTCATGTCATTGGATTTGTATGTTCGTGAACATCATCTGTTCTAGGAAATAGTTCATTGATTGGACTTTGATCATCATCAACATCATTTACAAACAATTAACCAAGTTGGAATCCATGCTTTGGACAAAGCTTTGGAAGACTTTCAATGTCATGAAAAAGGTTGTGACGAAATGAAATCATAGGTATGTGCTAACATTTGGGTTATTCATTCTAAATTGTTAAATAAAGATGAATCAAAGACATGCAACCACATAATTGAAAGAATAGTTTCAGAAAATGGTGAAAGAAGAGTTGTTTAGAACATAAACATTCAACAAAGAAGTTAAGAGTAAGCTGAACAATATTCATTGTGCAACCAAAGAACTCACTCTGAATTTCCTGAGACTTTTCTAAATGATCGAAGAAGTTACCAATGCATCATACAAGTGGCTTACATATTTAGCTCATACAGTTGTTCCTACAAAGAAGAGATTGTCCAAACTATTCAGTGGTTTAGAATATACATGGTCAAATCATCACAAAAAATAGAGTCAAATATAGTTGCAATAATTGAACAAGGTCCTTCTCAGCAAAAAGTCTCATCTTCTTAATAACTACTAAAAAGCCACTTTTTGTCTTCCCAATTTTCTATTTTTCAGTTGCATTTTTTGTAATTACTTTAAAAGGTCATTTTTATATTTTTAAAGTTATAAAAGATAAAGTAATTGTAAGATATAAATCTTTTACTAAAAAGGTGGCTATAAAAATGGTTATGAGACGGTTAAACCCTCATAAGTTATAAATACAAGTTATGTTTATTGTAAATGAGTTTTTTGATGGTAAAATAGATTTTGGCAAAGATAGAAAACAAATATTATATTTTCAACATGTGAAAGAATCAATACAAAGAGAATTTTTGCAGAATTTGGGTTCAAAAATTTTCTGAATGAAAATGCATGTGGATACGTTAATCTCTTTCATTCTTTATCTTTCGAATGTTGTTGAGTTCTATTGTTAGATATTTAACGTATATAATTTTTTTAATTGTGAAAATCTTCTTAAATTTGCATTAAGAATTTATATCAATGTGAAAACTTTATGGGTTAAGAACAATATTTATGTCCATTTTTATAAGGAAATACAAAGTTGTTTTCCCCTTTTCTTAGGGTTATTCAATCTCTTTGGTGTATGTATTATTTTCCTGTGTCTAAAATATATCTTTCCTATCATATTTTCATGATAAAGTTTCCTTACATTAAAATCTTACTTTTTAGATTGTTCTAGTAAATTTATGTGTTTGGTTATCTAAAATCATCTTTATTATTCATTTTCATTTTTCTTTCCTCGACTATCTCCTTCCTATATTTTATTTCTACCACTTTTTCATATTTTTTGGTTAAAAGTACAATCCCCATATAAAACACAATTTTGGTTGTAAATAATTTTATTTTCAATACTGTCTTTATTTTCAATAAAGGTAGCTTCACCTTCTAATAGGAGAGAGTCTTTGTTCCAACATTGTTGATCGAAATTCTCAATTTGTCTCTCACAATTTTTTTAACCCACCGTGCGCCACATCTTTGTGTTTTCCATGTGACCCATATATGAATTTCTTCATACATGACTCTCCTAGCAACTCAGGGGCCATTTCAATAACCAGATATTGAGTGGGATCAAGCTACACAACTGAATATTAACTTTGATATCATACGATATGCTTGGAAGTGTGACGAGGTCAATGCTGCTCAATTTCAAATCATTTTGGCAACACTGAACTAGAAAATAGATCATGCAAAAAGAGCAAAAAAGATTGTTGAGCATAAGATAGCTCATAGAGCTCATCAAACACCCTGAAATTTTGATTAGTAAATTTTACATATGACTATTATCATGAACCAAGATCTTGATCATCAACTTAGTCTAAATTGGATAAAAGACACAAAATAATATATTACTTCAAGTCTTCGATTGCTTGTTTATGATAACATAACAAGTTATGCCCAATTCAACATTGTCACTACAGTAATTAACATAGAAGATCATGTTATTGTTTGAAGAACATAAATATACTTTGAAGAGACATGCAAGAAGAGAAGTTTGTATATTCTCTCAAAGATCTATAATAAGAAATTCTTTTCATGACCATCCTAACAACCCAAGCTCCAATACTTCAACTAAATATTGATTGGTTGAGTGAAAGACTAGAGGATTTTTTTTTCAGATTTGCGAGTAATTACATGGAATAACAAGACTAGTGAAATTCAATTATAAAGAGTTGTTAAAATATTATAAGAAGTTGAAGATCGTGTTGTTTTGGCACAAAAAACGAAGACAATAAGAGGATGAGAAAGAAGAATAGTTCAGAGAGCACTTTAAATCCAACCTGCACCTCAACAACATTAATGTTCCTCTCACACTAGTAGAAAAATGATTTATTAGAGTAAGTAAATTTCAAGGTAACACATATCCCCAATATCAATTACAATAGTTTTTTAATTTTAAGTTAGATATTAAACAAAAAATAAACTCAAGACGTTAGTCAGTCTCCCTTAAAGGCCCAAAAAAAGCAAACAGTTGCAAGGTGGCTCAATAATAAGCCAAGTTCTTGTACTATCAGGTGTTGTTCTCTCGTTACATGTATGTTTTTACAACTATGATAGTGTAGTGGGGTAATGCAATTGCTCTATTAGCCTGAGGATAATTACACAAACTTTCAAAAGGATCATAAAAGAATTTCGTAAAAAAATTAGGCGATGATAAGTAGCATCCAGATGAACATATTGTTTCCGTATTTTTAGTATGTGAAATTTTAGGTGTTGAATATGATGACATTCCAATCAAATTGTTCATTGAGACTCTATAAAATAGAGCTGTAGATTGGTTCTATCTTCTTGATCTAGGAGTCAGTATTAATTGAAATGAAATGAAAACCAAGTTTGAGAGTAGATTCAAACTGACAAAAAATGCACGTGTTATTGGCACAACTCACTGTTAAGATGGCATATAAGAATTAGAAATGCTTTTTTTTTATCAATTATCAATAACGATAGGTGAGTTACAATTGAGAAGAGATAAATTCGCTAACTTAAACACAACTTAGGCATTAGCCATTGACATCAAAGACGACATGATAATGGTCAAGAAACTAAAAAAATACATTCTAAAAGTAAAGTACATAACTCAAATTAGTCTTCTACTGAACATTCTGCAAAAAATAGCCAATGATATAACCACACTAAAAAAGCAAATACCTCAAAAACTATTTCTCCTCCTTATCAATATATTTATAGGATACATTATGTGTCATTCCAAGGGAATCATCTATGATTGCAATCCCCTCAACAAAATCTTGCCATATAAGTGTATCCACATTCAAATACAAATGTTTATGTGATTGTAGTTTTAGAAACATGAGATATTTTTGGGTATGAAGAAGTTGAAGAAAACGAAGAAATATAAAATCTAAATCTTTAGGAATTTGAAATAGAATACCCTGGTGGTGACTCCACTAATATGTACTTGAAATATGACTTGAGATAAGATGATTATGATGATACCATTGAAGATATGAATAGCTAATGATTTGTAGTCTTCATTAGAGCACATAATCAGATAAAGAAACAAACTGATAAACAAAAAGCTACTCTGAAAGTCATTCTTTCATAAGAAATTATTTCACTGAGAATAATGAAAGGCAAGCAAACAATGGCCAAGACAGGTGAATCTCCTCAAACAACTGATGCCACTTATCTAAAAGATAACAATGAGATAAACGTTTCTCAACCCATTGAAAGTTCTTCTACTAAATTTTATGCTTTTGATATAATTGAACATATAAATAAAACCAAAATATAAATGTCTCAAGCTGAGTATATAAAGTCAAATCTTAAATAATTAAACAGGCTAGTAGAGTTTATCAAAGGTAAACATCCGAACAGAAAAAAGATCAATGCCAAAGGGATACTAGTAACTCCATCATCTTCTAATCCAGTAAACTCCATGGCAACTATCACATCCAAATCCAATAAATTTGGACCGTTCTATATTTTCTTTTTCTTCCAAGGATGCAAAGTAAGCAATTGTATGGAGCTTCTAATAACAAAATGTCTTCTAGAGATACCTATGCTCTTGGTTCAACCTATAGAAAGACCTTTGGCCATTGCTACACCATAGAAACAAAATAGGTACCTCTTGTTGGTCAAATCAAAGACCCTTAGGTCACCCTAACCTCTTTTTCTCAAAAAAAGATCAAGATGACTATCTTGGTAGCAAATATTCTAACTAATTATGACATCTAATTGGAAATAAATTTTGGAGAGAACCTGGTGGTGAGTTTCAACTAGATGTTTTTCATGCCATGATTACTATCAAAGGAGTCAAACAACACCTAGAACCTGAATTGAAGACCAAATATATTGTAGAAAAAGTAGATGATCCTAGGGAAGACATTATGTATGAGGATGCAAGAATAGGGAATTATCTGCTCATGTTAGAGGACTTGAATTTGACTGAAGTGATTGAAATTAATCCTAATGATATTTGGATGCTTGAGTTTGACAATAGATGTTCTTCTGGTGCAAGTGTGGGAATTATTCTGATATTTACAAACAAGAAAGTTTTTTCTTTCTCATGCAAGTTGAAATTTGAATGTACTGACAATACTGTCAAGTACAAAGCTCTTCTACTTGGTTTGAAGGTTGTTGAAGAGATGAGAATAAGAAATATGAAAGTTATAGGAGATGCAAAATTTGTTGTAATGCAAATCAAAGGTCAATGTCAAATAAAGAATGATTTATTGAAGCATTACCAAAATAAGGTATAATATAGTATATAAGCCTTTGAAGTTTTTTCCATAGCATCCATCCCAAGATAAATCAATGCAAAAGCAGATGCACATGAGTATCTACTTGTTGATTCCACACTCAGATATCAGAAAAGAGAAGTATGCAATTGAGTTGGTGTACATGGCTAGTGTGTAAGATAACTCAAAAAATTGACATGTTTTCAATGATGACCAACAAAGTATCACCTTTTAGAAAAAATAAATATTTTCAAAAATCTTTATTTTGAATTAATTGAATCAGCATATAGGGAATCTTTGGCACAAATTGAGAAAGAAGTTATTTTTGAAAAGCAAAATGAGGAAGGAGTAATCAAACTCAAAGGAAACAAGATTCCTAGAGGTTTGGTTTGTATATAAGAACTCTTTGATTAACATGACAAATTTATTAAAAATAAAATATAGAAAGATTTTCTTAATTCAACATATTATGAAAAGGTGAATATTGGCTTTGAAGAACGACTTAGATTGATAAATATTGGCAAATGTTGCTTGCCTAAGCAGAGAAAAAAAACTATTGCGCTACTTCAGAAATATATTGATATTCTTGCATACTCATACACAGATCTCAAGTTCTTTCTGGCCAAATGAAATGCAACTTACAGTTCCTCTCAACCCTGATGCTAAACCTTTCAAGAAGAAATATGGGTAGTACAATCCAAAAATAATGGGGACTATTTTTGAAGAAATTTAGAAAATTTTGAATGCACAAATCATCTTTTTTATTTTTCGTTCAACATGGATTGTAAATATAATACTTATTTGCAGGAAAAGTGTAAAAATTAGGAGCTGCATATATTTATAGAATGTGAATAAGGCATCCTTGAAAGACAATTATCCACTGCCCATCATGGATCAATTTCTTCAAGTAATTATATGTTCAAAGATGCTCTCAATGTTAGATGGTTTCTTGAAATACAAATAGATAGAAGTTGATAAAAAAACATCAACACAAGACTGCATTCACAACTCCTCAGAGCGCATTTATGTATCAAATCATACCATTTGATTTGATCAATGTAGGAGCTACATTACAAAGAGCCATGGAACTTGTCTTAAAATATATGAAAAACAAGATAATTGTGGTATATCTAGATGATTTAATAGTGTTCTAAAAAAAATCGAAGATCCCTATGTGATTTATTTTTTAAGGGATTATAAAATGTAAACCCTAAGTTTTTAAATGATTTGAGTGGCACAAGTATCAAAAATGTGGTGTTAGCTAGGTAGGCTGAACGTCCTCAACACCCTGCTATTTTGAGAGTTGCATACCAATATTTCACGAGAGGATCAAGCATGATGTAGTACTCCTAATCTCAGTGTTGGTGTAAGTGCAAGTGAATGCTAGTATGGGTGTCGACTTAGGTGCTTTGAATGAGGATCGAGACCATAAATCTATTTATTCTAATCTTAGGTTAGTTGTAGATGATTGTATGCATAAGAAGGGTAAAATAGAGATCAATAACCTTGATTTTTCACAACTTATTCTAAGCTTGTCTATATATTTTGCATCTGATTTCCATCTAGTGGATAAAAACTATGTATATATATTGATTTGATACTTGTGCGGAGTGTGAAATAGGTCTAGACCAACCCTAGGTGTCTTAAGAATTGACAATATATCTATAGGGGTTGAAAATAGACAAAAGACACTAGTGCAGTCTCTTGGTCACTAGCGTGGTGTGTTAGTGACCAAAAAACTGTACCAATGTCCAGGTGGCAGAACCTAATGCACTAGGGACCTAGATCCCTAAGGGAAGGTTTAGGACTAATTTTGGGATGGCTATGGATATGTAATGCTTGCACGAAAGTTGGATAAGGGTTTAAATAGACCCTAAGATAGGTCTAGGGCTAAGTTAGGGATGGGTGGTCTCAAGTGACACTCATTGCTCTCAAGTAACATTTTATATGAATACATTTGCCCCCCATTTTATTTTTAGAAATGCACCAAAATTAAATGACTAGGATAAAGGAAATAGAAGTGTACATGGACTTACCTAAAATATGAATCCTTTGAAATTGGGGTTGTGTGTGTGAATTATTTTCTATTGCATATCTTGGAAATGAAACATGGATGAATTAGTCCTTAAAAAGTATTAAAAGTAAAGACAAAACTAAGTAAAGAGATAAGAGAGAGAGGAAATGAATGAATACACCTCACTAAGTAAACAAACCAATTGAAAAACCTAGTGGCATCTTATGTGTGTGTAATTAGAAGTCAAATTAGTGGATAACTTGGACTGATCTGATGCTTTGATCAATCCCATTGTGTGAGTGACTTAAGAACTAAATCTAGTTTTAACTCCATCATTGCTCACCCCTACTCGATGGATCATACACTTTGAATAACTTGGATCGGATGGATGGCTTGTCCAACCCTCGTATATAGGTGGCTTAAGAACTCAAGTAGGCTATGAATCTATCATTGCCTACCCATGTGAAATAGATGCATCTGTGATTAAAATTGTATGGTGTAACTGAAATTATTAGGAGGCTCTGGGGCCACTCAGAAACTTTGAAATAAAAAATGGCCAAGGGGCCTCTCGAGCACTAGGGAATGTAAATTAGGGACTACGTAAAAATGCCAACCACTGCAAACAAAATAAGGCATCAATTTGGTGTGAACCCTGGTGCAAATGGTGTCTAAAGTATACAATGTGGAGAATGACATGGAGTTGTCATTCCATCTAAGATGAGCTAGTGCAAAATTGATCATGTGAAAACAAATGTGTCGCACACATTCCTCCAATTCTATATCTATGCATATGGATTTTGGACCGAGTTTTAACAATTTGTGTCTATGTATAGCTAAAACTAAAATGAGAGTGATCATGTCACACATGATGCCACCAATTTGAGAAAACCTAATATGATTCTATACAAAATTGAGTATAAACTGATCAAATCTGATAACTTGTGACTGAAATTGTACAAATTTGGATTGTAACTACTATGTTATTTCATCAAAGTTGGATTTCCATATTTTTCGGGCTACTAGATAGTAGCACGGTTCCTTAGTAGCATACTGCGCTAGTGTCTTTTGTGCCATAAATGATAACTATGTGGGTTTTTTATACTACTTTCTTAATGACATTCAACATATTCTTATTTGTAAATTTAGCCAAACCATTTCCCTGTGGGTAATAGTTTGAAGAGAAATTTATTGTAATTATATTTTGATATGTCCACTTAATCAATTTAGATATTTGGAAGGCAAGCCCATTATCACACACGACTGATACTAAGGTGTCAAATCTAGTTGTAATTTGTTCATAAAACAATTTAATCACTTATTTGGCAATATTGTTCTTTGTTGTTAATAATTCAGTCCAGGTTGTGCAATAGTCAGTGGCTGTAAGAATGAATTTATGACCAGCTACATAATTGAGATTTATAACTCCAATGAAGTCTAAACCCCATTAAGTAAAATGATGCTCCTCAATCAATGGTTGAAGAGGCATGACATCATGAGTTTCTCTCTTTTCAAAAATCTGACAAAGATGACAAGACTTCGCATGCACATGAGCATAATTTAATAAAGTTGGCCAATAGTAACTGACTTTTAATATGTTGTGTGCAGTCATGTTACCAAAAAGGTATCCACTGCCTAGTTTGTTATGAAAATAAATTATGACCTCTTGTGCTTCTCCTTTTGTTAAACATTTTAAGAAAATCCCTTCATGATTTTTATAGTATACGACACCTTTATTAAGCATGAAACAAGAAACCTTTAATCTTAATGCTCTTTTCTATGTCTTATCAAGGTTAGCTAGTGGAATACTATATAACAAGTAATGAATAATTGAGTCATACCATGGGTTGTGCTTGATTTCAGACTGATTTACATTAATAATAGCAATGCTAGGATCAACTTCATAAATCAATTATGACGAACCTTAACTTCGAACCAACCTTACAGGGTTAACTTACATGCCATATTATTGAAGCTTTGGGACCCATCGTCCTCTTCTTTCTCCAATCTCATTATGTCCTAACATCAACTTGATATCAAGATCATGAACCATAACATAGAACTTGTTCCGTAGAATGTAATGTCTAAATTTATTCACTACCTTTACTAATTCATAAACTTGCTTTTCTAACATAGGGTAGCTAAATTCAACCTCTTTAAAATAAGTATTCATGAAATATATAGGGTATTTTTTGTCTTCAAACTTGTGTGTTAAGACTGCTGAAATTGTATGATCATAGGCAAACGAATATAGGTAGAAGTCTTTAGTATAATTTGGACTAACCAAAATAGGTGCTTGCATTATAACGTCCTTGATTTCTTGAAAGGATTTATTTGAAGTAGGGTTTCACTCTACTTTGGCTCCCTATTTTAACATAGCATTCAAAGCTTTAACTATTTATGCAAAACTAGAAATGAACTTACGAATGAAACTCTTACCAAAAAAAGATTCTTTCATACTATTTGGAAATTGAATTTTATAAATGGCATTAGCTTTATCAAGGTCAATTGGCATACCTTCCTTTGTGATTACATGACCAAGAAGCGTACATTCTATTGCACAAAAAGCACATTTTTTTGGATTTAGTGAAATACCAAATTTGTGGTAGCATTCAAAAATATTTTGTAAATGATTCAAGTGGTCTGATTTACATTTATAATATACTGTTAAATCATACATGTAAATAATGAACTTACCAATTAGTCATTCAAATGCAATGTTCATAGCTCTTTGAAAAGTGGTGCAAACATTGATCAAACCAAAAAATATTTTTTTATAAGTAAATGTTTCCTTTTTTATGGGTTAAGCTATCTTAGATCTATAATTTTTGTCAACTAAAATTTGATTGTAATATGATAATCTATCTAAGAAAGACATCATCTCATACCACTAACTTGTTGAATAACTTCATTCAAAGATGGAAAAGGATAATTGTCCTTATTTGAAGCTCGATTTAAGTTCTTAAAATCCACACAAAGATAAATTTCTCCATTTTTTATTTTTAATTGGCACTAGGTTAGCTACCTAGGTCGAATGATGCACCAAAAATATTATGACAACTGACAATAGATTTTGAACTTCTTTTTGGATAAGTGACTCAAGAACAAAATTGATTGGTCTCTGGCACTGTCTGAATGGTCTTTAATTAAGTTTAAAAAGAATATCATGTCAAGATGTTGGGATCAAACACTTTTATGTTTTTATATGTCCAAATAATGACATATTTTTCGCAGATCAATACTCTTTTCAACCTTTCCATCTCTTTCTCGATGTATTCAGGACCTACACTAATATTCTGAGGTTAATCATACATCTCCATGTTAATAATAATTAGAACGAATGGGATTTTCAAGTCTATTTGTAGGTTTATCTGGATCAAATATTATTTTTAGTGAAATCATCCCCCTTAGAATTTGATTGTCTTTAAGATTCAACACTCCATCATCATGATGTTCTTCATTCAAGTCACTCCTTTTATCTTCATCAACTACCTATGAATCAAAAACATTAGAATTAGTAAGGATATCTAAGATATGGCCATCATCTTCAAATACTTGAAAATATTTTACATTATCTGAGACATTGTAGACACCTAAAAATTACACAACAGTTTTTGATGTCATATTGAACTGTGGACCCTTAACTGATTCTTCATCTAGTGGACTACCTAGTCTGCTAGCAATCTTTCACAACTTCATCATGTTAAATAGCCTTCCTTAAACACATCACTTAAATCATGACCTTTTACCCATTTTCTTGAGGCCCCTCGACCGTCGCTGGTTAGGGTAACCGTTGACGGTTGACCCAAATCGTCGGCAATTGGGGTCACCCAAACTTGCTTTAAGCATTTTAAAACATTTCAGCTTTGTTCAAGATTAGTATCTTACAAAATTAAAATTTGCTTTAAAATCAACTTTTAAATATGAACGAAAATAGGCAACTTTATCCCCTCCCAACTTAGCAAATTTACCTCAAGCTTCCCTCTCCTTACTTAGCAGTTTTGTAATATAAATAGAGGGCTCTTGGGAGAGTTATGGATCCCAAAAATTTACGTCCAAATTCTCTTATTCTCTTTGTGCAAGCATCCAAGATTGCAAAGCTCTCTCCACGTGACTTCTACAGACAAGAGTATTGTTATGTTGTTCAACTTTCTTCAAATTTCAACTATCATCCACTTGACACCATACAAGTATATTTCCTTTATTTTTGGTGTTTTCAATCTTTATCACAATTTGTTGTCTTGATTTGTTCCCCTACACACCCGTACATACCCTTAGAACTCCCATTTCACCCTCTACCCATTAGTCACAAACTGTTAACTCAATTTCTACACCTTACCCAACTCCACATAGATAACCATAGTCGATTACTCTATCATTGGTTACAACTATCGTCACCAGTTACATAATCATCACCGGTCAGGCCAACCATTGCCAGTCTCCCTAACCACTGACGGTCATTGTCATAAAAAATAACAAATTGTTATTTTGAACCCTTTTGACAACCCACCAAATCCTCTTTTGGTTTCTAATCTGTTTGTAGACTTTGTTCTGATTTTTTGGGCTTGACATTGGTTCACAAGTATGTCATTTATTTTATTACACACTTTCCTATCATGTGAATGCGAGTATATTTCTTATATCATTTCTGACTTAATTGTCTTAAAAGTGGATTGACAACCTCCTAGAAAGCCTTATGCTTCTCGGATCTAGCATACACTAGGCAATCTACTCAACCAACCATTTAACAAATCCTCTTCTAATTTTCTTATGATTTAAAGGTAATCATCCCTAGCCAAAGAGGAGTTCCCACATTCGTTTGTATCAAAGCACACATTCTACTAGGTATTTATTTACACACCCTAATACTCACTTTCTTTTATCTACTTTGACAACTAAGAAATGAAAAAAAAAATTAAAACACACATATGGGCATGAGACTAATACCACATAAATTTTTTATAAATTAGTATTGTCCAATGGTGTGAGATTAGTAGCAAAAATAACTAGTGAATCTGCCATGGCATTGTCAATTCTAAGAACAAAAAAAATGTTGAAAGTATTAAATGACTCTATTAAATCCCAAGCTCAGTGTTTATACTTTTTCAAATAAAAGAGCTTTCATTGAAATTTATTTTTTATCTGATTGATCACTAATTTAGAGTCACCATAAAATTTTAATTGATTAACTTGTACTTGGTTGTAATCTGTAATCCCAAAATTAATGCTTCATATTCTACCATGTTATTTATGAATGTAAATTACAATCTATATGTTATTGCATGATTTTTATTAGATGAGTTAACAAGTACAATACCCAGTCTAGATCCTTGTTTAGAGTGTGCTCCATCAAAATACAAAGACCACATAAATAAATTTTGATCATGTTCAAAATTTTCCTTCTTTACTAATTTTTTAATTAGAGTATAGACACCTGCATCTATAGAAGTAAAGTTGACTTATTTATTGACTACATTATACTTTGTTATCATCAACTTCATTCATGGTTCTCTATCAACTGATTTGATTTATCACTCCTCTCCATAGGAGCCACGTATGAGAAAAGTGTGTTGCCATATAATCATTGAGTGGTCTCAACCAATCTCTACTTAATAACATGCCATATGCTTCTAGGATCTCAACAACTTATATGTTTATGAACTATTACACTCTTGGTTCAACTTGTATCGCCTACAACCTTGACTTCATACTTATCTAATATAACTATCACTTTATCTGATTTTACAGAAACCAATCCTAACTTTTTATAAATCTCTGTTGGCATAACATTAACTGAGTTATTGAAATCAACAAGGTACTTATATAGATTTTTACTAAAAATCTGGACTGTTAGTAAAAAAGGTGGAACTTTAGGTATGGTCTTATGCATTACAACATTGGTATTACTAACAACTTTATGTTTGGGTTGACTACTCTTGTCTGTAAGAGAATTAAGAATCAAATCCCTTTGTTCAGTGTTTTGTGTCAATTCATTAAGGGTTATATTATCTTTTTTTTTTCATATCCTCTACAATGTTGTAACTTTTTTTACTAGTGCAGGGTTAATTGTCATCTGACCTTGGTGGAGGTAGATCATTTCTAGCTTTAGGATCAGGGGGTGGAACAACATTGTTTGGTGGAGTTGAAGTAGTCAAAGGTTGATGTGCTCTAATTCTAAAGGTGTAGTTTCTTCTTTCATATTGTTGGAAAGCTTGAATGTCATTGGTATTCTCTTCAAGTTCATTGTCTTTTATATTATGAAATTCTAGAGTCTTTAAAACCATGGTTGTATTAGAGAATTTGATGAACTGGAGTATCATAATGTGTTGAAGTATTCTAGTCATTTGAGACAACCTCATATTCTTCTATTTCATTTTTAAGAATGTCAAAAGTTTGAAAAAACTCAACACAATCAAATTCTCCATGTTGGGTTGTGTTATGCATGCAATACCAGTTGGGTAGGGTGATTTCCATGATATTGATCCTAGGAAATTTGGTGGATGACAAATCAAATTATTTACTAGATTTATTGAAGGACCTATAATTGTGTTTTTAAGTTAAATTTGGGACATAATTTCCACTACTCAAGCTAGCTACTTGTTTGTTCAAGTTTAGGATATCATTGCTTAATCTCTGGACCATTCTTTGGATTGCATCTAACTCATGTTTGGGTAGATCCTGAGATAAATTTTGTGTATTACTTGTTTCAACTGGGACTAAAGCTTATTTTTAAGGTTGTGGTATAGCTTCATTATGAATCAGATTTAAAAATCATAAATTTTGATTAGTGGAAGCATGTTATAGAGGGATTTGATTCGTAATTAGAAGAGGATGTGAAAATGGAATATTTTGATTTGCAATCAAGATTAAGTTTAAAGATGGCATGTTTTGGAGAACATTGGGAATAGGAACTATTATTTGCCCTTGTAGATTGAGTTGTTTGTCCAATTTTATTGCTTCTATGTATGCAAGGGATAAATTAGTGATAGTTGAACTCTCCTTAAGAACATAGCAGTCCAAGGGTCTAAAGCATTTTTGAATATTTCTAAGGCTAGTGGTGCAATTAGTCTATATAATGTTGTTACCTTACTATACATATTTTGAAAATGTGCATTAACATCATGTATAGGTTCATTGGGTTCCTTTATCATACAAGCAAATTGATGGTATAAGATGTTTTGGATCTACCACCTAGTTGAATTGGGATAAAAACGTGTTAATCAATTGATTCTAGTCTACAATTAAATTCTCAGGGAGATTAAGGAACTATCCATATGCTTCATCAAGCAAGGTGAAAAGGAATATTTACCTAGATGATACATCTTCATGCTCAACATTATTTATGAGAGATATTTTATAAGATGTCATGTCTTTTTCTTCATTCCTTTCAGTGTTTAGCGTGAACTTTGTAAGGTAACACTCAGGGTTTTTAGGCAAATCATACACATCACCAGGAATGTTTATAGTTGATCCAACTAGTCAAGCTACAACCATTTGGACTAGTCTATTGGTGACATATTGTGGGGATGGTGTGGTTGGGTAAACTAATATTCTGGCTCTACCTCAATCATATCTAAGACACCTATGAACTTGAAGAGGAGACATAATTAATCTTCTATGACCTAACCTAACTCTAGATCATGTGATCCTTGAAGAAGACTCTAGAGTGACAAATATTGATTTTTGTTAGTATGGGTTTTAAACACACAACAAATGAAAAAATCATAAGGATAAGTTACAAGACCACAATTCATGAATATTAACCACATAAATTTTCAGGCCCCCTTCTAGTGTCAATTTTTATTGGGCTCAATTTGTGACCCACTCAAATATAGCTATTGGATTAACTTATTTAAGATGACAAATGTACTCTCCAACTCATGAGATGAATGTCCCTTCATTTCTAGGATTTTGTTGGAGATCCAACGGCCTAAAAATTTCTAAAACATTTAGCTGGGTGAGCAACAACTGTTATCACCATAGGTTTAACTGATATTTTTACCTGAATTAATGTTGTCTAATGTTGTGGGCTTGTTGAAACCATAGATTTATTATCTTATTTTATAAGACAAGGTGATTATAATCTACTAATTATAACATCTGATCATAAAAAAAATTAAAAAAGAGAAAAAGAGTAAGGCAGAAAAGGCATGATTCTTTGACTGAGCTCAAATATTTTAGTGTTGAAAAATGAAAATCATGGTTGGTTGTAATTATATAATTGGGCATCAAGTTTAGCTCTTGCACAACTTAAATAACTCAATGAGCAAGACTCAAAGAAAAATATGAATATATAATTCAAAATTTCTATCAAAATAAATCAAATACACAAGCCTGTAGCTTTACACACAATGACTTAATAAAAGTTTCAAAATAAACATAATGAGAATCTAGAATCAATCAAGCTAGTTGTTGCATAATCTGATTGTATATCCACTTGTAAAAATCAACATTCAAATAATATCTTAGCATGTATTAATTCTCTCAAATCAATATATTTAGGTAGATAATCATGACAAAATAATGGCAGGTACAATCCTGACAAAGTTTTAATACAAAACTAGTAGACCCTTACAAATGGAAAACATTGTTATTTATATAGGCAAGGCAATCAGACACATTGCCTTGATGCACAACCAAAACTTAATGGCTTTATGACTAACATTATATGTGAGAACTGATTACAACTCAGTTTCTTGAGATAACACATCTAGAAAACATAAGTCATGGCACAATTCCTAGATTATAACAATTTTTAGGGTGAAAGGGGATGAAATCTCCAATGTATTTCAAACTCCATTGACCCACCATTTACTAATTTTTAATTCTTTTCACAGATTGAATCAATAGTGCAAATAAGAAAAGCCACATCAATATAAAAAGAACCCAATGATGGAGTAACCAATTCTTTCCCTAATTTGTCTATTCCCAATTTTATGTGCTTATTTTCTAAAAAATAAAGTTTATTTTAATTGTATCCTTTATTAAATTAATATAACCAGGCATATCAATATTGGAGTAATGGGTTATTCCATTCTATAAATAGGTGCATCTGCTCATTTTGATAAATTTATCGATGTCTCTAAGTAGTGAAGTAAACTTATGTTGTGCACACTCTCCTTGATATCGTTTCTCTCCTGGTTTAATCTTAGCATTGTCCTGGCTCTCGTCATCTCACTCCAAATGCATTTGATTAGTCAATGAGACTGTTTAGGTTTATTTTAGCCTTGCTCCATTTGCACTCTTTTCCCAACAACTTTTAATTATAGTCAGGCTTAAACTATCATTTTCTCTTCCCTCTAGTCTCTTATTGACCATCAAATTTTACATAGATTTTAGGGTTGGGTGTCTTTGACATTACAACACTTATTACAATCTCACTTTACAGGAGCTTGGGCCTTGTCATGTTGGTGTTGTATAATCTAAAAACTATGAATCCTTGAGATCATGCCACTTAGCATGATCTCAAGACTATGGGGAGTCTTCGATTGTCAATTGTGATTTGTTTTGAAAACTCTTTTGTATTCTATCTCCCATAATGGTGCCACAAGGTGTCATCATAGAGCTTAGGGTCTTTAGGGCTTCACTATTGGTCTTATTTCTTTCGCTAGTTGAGTCTTTGAGATCTCACTATGTAACACGATCTCAAATTTTTTGGAGATATATCAACTATTGAACATGTACTAACCCTTCCTAACTCTAACTGCTAGAGGCAATCTCAAAACTTTAGAGTCGAAACAAATTCAAATTGTGCATTGCCTTTCCTGATATTTGAATCCCTAAGATCATGCCACATTGTGTGATTTCGAGACTTGGAAACCTTTAAAACTTAGCCATTTTTACAAAAATATGTTGTGATTGAATGAAATCATGCCATGTGGCATGATCTTGGGGTTCCTCTGCGTTTAAAAATTAGCTATTTTTATAAATATCAATCTCTTTACTTTTTTTTGTGTGAGCTCTGAACCATTGATATTGCCACGTGATGCATTTGCATTGAATCTTTCATCGAAGGCCTACATTGTTCAAATTAACCTCCTATGTCTTTAGCTCCCACAATGATGCCATATTGTGTCATTGTGGGCCTTCAGGCCTTAGGGATTCTATAGACCATTGTTGACCTTTTACTTCCTTGATATCTGATATCATGCCATGTGGCATAATCTCAAGACTTTGAGCCTTGGGAATTATATGGATTTTTTATTTGCTCAGATCCTCTGATCTATACATACATGGATGACTCATGAAAACTCAAGATAACTTATATTTTAAACTATTGATTACCTCCCTATGAGATCTAGGTACCCAAGCTGCAGCGACATGTAACAATATCAAAAGGTTGGGGCTCAGAAGACTTAGCAATTTCTGAATGAACTCCCTTCCATAGACTTCAAACGCTCAAGATTTCAACAGGGGGAAAGGATCAATGGCTTAAATTCTTTTGAATATCTCTGCAAACAAAAATAAGGAAAATAATAAGTTATTCGAATAAAAAAATGAAGACTCGATAAATAAACAAAGGAAAACTTGATTTTGCATATATCAAACATAGTCTTTGGCAAAAATCAAGGCCATTTCACATAGTTTAAACCACAAATGAGCATAATTGGCTCAAGAAATTCATAGACAAAGTTGTCTCAAAAGTAGATTTAGCCTAATTGACATAGATAAAGGCATTTTAAACCATGATTTAAATGAAAACTTGGTTAAATAATATCTATTTGAGTAAAATAAATCAATTTAAAAGCTAAATGAATATATCAAATTGATAATATGACCATTTAAACTATAATTTGAACTATAACAACCAATAATTAAATGAATAAAGATCACAATTCAATCAAAATATTTCAATAATGAAGTCTAATGTCCAATGAAATAAACTATTGAAATTAGCCCCTTTCAAATTTAACCCTTAGGGTTATGCTTTAATAACTAAGGCACAAATCTTTCAAGACAAGACCTTCAAGTATACAACGAACAAAATAAGATAATTTTGGAGGGTTCAAAAGTAATATTTTTCAAAGAAATAATAATTAAACCCATAATGCATCACTTAAACTTGATCTTAAAATGACATGAAACACCTACAACTAGTAATGAATCAAAGCCAAATTTGCCTAAAAGTAATCTCAATGGACCAATTGTTAAACTTGAACTCAAGACAAAGATTGTTTAGCCATTTTGAACAAATAGCTAAGTAAAGATAAGTCATTTTCATCAAACCAATTTCACACATGAGTTAAAGACTAAAAAATAAACCATTTCTCAAAAACTTAAGTGGTATACATAAATGAGGCCATGCAACTATGCAAGAACACGAAAATAAAATAACTATGCTCTAGCAAGAGGGTCCCCATATGAAAATTTTGAGTATGGGGTGTGTTAGATCCAACAAGATTGTGTTTAGTTTCTAAAACCTTTGTAATATAACTTTTAAAATAATAATTTTAATAAAATAATGAAAACAATATTTTTCTTATAATGCTTCAAGTGACAGATTCCTACCAATAACCTCAGTTCACAATCACTATAAAATCCTATTTATTAACACTGACCTAAATTGGCCAAGATAATCCCATCCATACATGGGATAAAATTTGTCTCTACCCACCCCAACCAAAAACATGGTTGCAATAAGAACTTGGCTTTAATTTTAATAATATACTTCAAATAATGAGATAGAACCTATGGTAGTTCAAATTTCAATAGACCTTAATTTGCATACTTATATAAACAATAATTTTTTTGATGAAATAGAGCTTATATTATTAATATAAATATATCAACATTTACAAGACTATTCATAAAAATGTTGATGGTAAGAGAGCATGCCACAATGACACTCTAAGCCCAACCTAGGAAGCACAAGCAAGGTCAAAGCCAAGAAACATGGAAACAAATTAGGCCAAGCCTAGAAAATATCTAATACATGAAAAAAATAATAGTAGCAAAGAGACCAACATAGAAGGGATCATGTTCATGAGGATCACCCAATTTGGACTCTGTAAGATCTTTTCCTTCAACAACAAGGTCCCAACCAGAATCAAAAGCATGCAAATCATCTTATCCTTGCACTTCATTATCTTGGTCAGAGTGGTGGGCAGAAATAACCAATTTAAGCCCAGGGAAGCATTTATCTAGTGTAGGTTTACTACCACCTTGATAACTCCCCAGCTAGTAACTCCATTGACGTTGATTTTTAGGAGGAAAATAACCCCATCCCTAAGCCTACGAAGGATGAGGACGCAGAGAGGCCCAACCTCCACATATGGCTAGGGGAGGAGAGTGGTACCATTATAGAGAACCATTAACATAGTTGTGAGAATAACTTCAAGACTAGATGTGATGAGGGCCTCCTTGTGGAGGGACATTACCACCTCTTAGTGGTGTGTTTTGAGGCAGAGAGGATAAAATGTGAACATTGCATGGCACATCACCCTAGTGGTGAAGTAATCATTGTAGGGGATCCAACTCCATAGCCACTTTGTTAGTTTGAACTTGTATCTACATAAACACATTATAAATAACCATTTCCTTATTATATATATATATATATGTCATCAAAAACATTGGAGGATAAAGTTGAATTCCTTTATTTCCATATCCAAAATAAAATTTTCATTTTAAAACAATGCCAAACTTGGGTGAATTGAGAGGGCATTTTTGGGTTGTCACCCAAGAGTGTGAAACCAGCTGAAGGGATTTGGGTGAAAAGGCTTTAAAAAATAATGTATCCAAATCCAAATACTTTAGGCCTTAGGGCAAAACCATAAAAGGGGCATGATAGTGTGAACTAGGAATTTGACTAAGAAGAGGAGATTAGTGTTGTGTTAATGACAAAATGAACAAAAAAAATTGACAAAAAATACACTAAACTAACATCTTCATGCCTAGTTACTAGGGTGAGCTTGGTGAAGAAATAAAAATGAACAAAGCATAATTAAAATGCAAGAAAACACACATTCCTTAGTTTCTTTGATGCTCCAAAAGTATTATTTGATTGGCTTTGTAGTAGTGGCTTGCTTGGTTTTGTGCTCATGAAGTCCTTGGCAATGGAAGATTGACTACCTCCATCTCTCCTTGGCACCTTTGACTTTGGCTTGGCTTGGCTTGAAATCAATTTGGCATGGTAATACTAGTTTTCATGAAGCTTTTGGAATCAATCATGCATTGTAACTTTGCATATATTAAGCTTAAAAATGATGTCCATGGCCTCTCTATTTATAGATTTTTAAGGATGACCAGAATCAATCATGACTGTCCATCTCGAAATTGAGATTTGTGGTCATAGATTAATTTAATTATGTAATTAAAATCCATAATTATCTTCATCATGATTTTAGAATAAGAGACATTAATGAGGCATGGGAGGTAATAAAGAGGCATGAGAGACCCATAATCCTGATATTTGTGGCATTTATGGTCTAGAGATGTCTTCGTAAGAAATTAGGTCACCTGATTATGTAGATATTCAATATTAATTTTTAAAAATAAGTTTTCATAGAATTATTAATTAGGTCTTGATTTTGATTAATTATTTCTTAAACATGATTAAACACTTTGTGCATAAATTACTCGAATTGATCAAAATGCCTTGTTATTGGTCTAAAATTTGACTGGATTAGAATTGGAATTCAATGTTAGATGCATTGGATCCGTTATCCCATTTAGGATGTTATCAACACCAAATAACAAAGACATGCATCTCATACAATAAATTTGATAGAAAAGAGCAATCTAGAGCATCCAAGTGCAAAATTGACATTTTGACTCGAAATGATCTGATCAAAATTAACTGAACCATAAATTTCATTGCCTTATTTAGTGATATCTTGGCCAAAATTGACACTTGAATATGTCAATTTCAACTCATTTAATGTGCTTTAGTGTTTTTAGGTCAAATTGTGCACTTTGGTGGAAATTGGTTAAAAGCCTAGTTGGAGGTCATTGGTGGTCAAATTTAGGTGTCTACAATTTGCTCTTGTTTGGAAAGGTTTTGCAAGTTATAAACATAGTAATGTATTCTCAAAGAATAAAAAAATCATAAATGCCTATAACTGCAATGATGATAAATTAACTGTATGATGGTTTGCCCCCTCGAGGGAACGATTGGCACAAGTAGGTCAAAAAATAATCTCTCAATAAGAAGTGAAATGAGAGGACCAAAGAAAGGAAAGATGATGGGATGAAAACACAATGATTTTAAAAAAGTAGTTGAAATCACTTAGAGTGCAAGTGGGATGGTGGATAATGGTTTGCCTAAAGATGGTTATAATCATTATATCCCGATAGTGGCAACGTAGTATGATAACACAATGATTTGCCCAAAGGTGGTTATAACTATTGAAAAGATGTAGTTGTCTCAATTAGGATAGATAAACAAGATAACATGCCTTTGTATGGACAAAAAAAGTAAAATGATGAGAACATAATGATTTGCCTAAAAGAGGTTATAATCATTGAGAAATACAGGTGGGATAGTTTAAAAAGATTTGCCCATAGGCGGTTATAATCATTGGACCTTGATTATGGCAAACATGATAAAATTGGTCGAGGATGATGATAACTTAACATAGAGGGTAATGATGAATTAGAACAACCTACTAGTAGAGAGATGCTCGTTTGAACTAATAAAGGTTGAAATTTTTTTGTGGTTAATTACTCTGTTTGGGATATGATTGGGATTGAATCGGGATGCCAATGCCAAAGAGATGTTGATGCCACCATTGCTGAATAGACTTCTTGAAGCTGAGGTTTACTGTAACACGTGTCAGTAGGTATCATGGTATAACATCATAAGGACTTGGCCAAAATATGCATAAAGACTGACTCTCGTAATCCAATACTCAATAAAAAATAATGCACCAATGATAGAAACCATGATGACAATGTAAGTATATAAATATGGATAGATTCAAGTGTGTGGGCAAGGAATCACCCAATGAACACAAATAAACTGCATCAAAACAATAGTGTTGAAAGCACACAAATAAAACAACAAAGAAACACTCAATAAAAACCATATGAACATTGCCCCCAAAAAATAGGTGATAACAAACAAATAAAATGTGAGAATAGAAGAAAAGAAAGGGGGTGGCCAAGCTGTCTCCATATGCACTAGGCAAGTGGACATTGCCTACATAGTTCCATGGATGTAATATCCAACAAAAAATTTATGCCAAATGTAGTTCTCCCAAGGAATAGGAATAATGTGATAACTGATGAAAACAAACAGGATAGATGTGATAGAAGAAAAGGAATGGTCTTGCAAAATGGCAAGTGCATGAGAGAAAAGACCAAAAAAAATAGGAAAACTAAATGATAAGCGATTTTCGTACAACTTAGTAGGGTTCTCAGAATCCTTAAGGCAAATAAGTGGTCAAATATTTTTGATTTTTTCTAACGATTTTACAAATATTTTTGGAATTTTGGAAGTATCTCAACTCGGTCAAGAATGGTGAGACACTAAATGGTTCAAGGTCACAAAATGGTGAAAGCATTCAAACTTAGGTTACTCATAAAATGGTGAGAGCATGGTGGAAAGGGTGACTAAGCTGACCTCAACAAGTATCGAGCATTGTCTACATAGTCTCAAAGTAGGATCTCAAGTCACTATAGTTCCACCCACACAAAAGATAGGGAAAAACTAACTAGGTCCCAACAAGTTCTCAAATCTAGAAAATGGTCAGTCAAATGAAAACAATAATGACAAGGTGATGCGAAAATGCATGATAAACAAGTATTGCCCCTAGTTTTCGCATAGGTAGTTATAATTATAATATAATGACATAGGTAAATGATACTAATTTGTCCATAGGTGGTTGTAATTTGTAGCAAGACTAGTGAAACACTGATTTGCCCATAAGCATTTATAATCATGATCACATAAATAACCTTGATAAGATGAAAGATAACTTGCTAAATCAACTATCACACTACTTTCATAGACTGTCATTGTAAACATGAATTTGATAAGAGTTGAAATCTGATCTAAATCTTCTCATAAAAAGTGGAGGAAGAACCAAATTAGCCAAGATCAAAATAGGATTAGGTAGGATGACTAAAAATAGGATTTGGTTTAGATAAGAATTGAATGATAGGATGATATGGTCTTGCTAAGGATAATGATGATTTTTGATAGATTAAAAAAATGGTAAGAGGGTTGCCATCAAGTGAGAAGGTGATTGGTTGGGATATACAACAATGGTAAAAGGATATGTAACAATGACAATGGCATGGAAATGAAATGGTATGGTACATGTTTTTGACCTTGATGTGGTTTTTGATTTTGTTGTTCCTGGTGATAGGGAGATGCATGCCCTAATCAACAAATGATATAAATAGAATACTTGATCATGTTAATTACTAGCCCACACCTTATTTGAAAAGCTGCTCTATCAAGAATTCAATGTAGATTTGGATTTCGAGAATGCTTTTGTGATCTTCGTTTGTCATTGATTTTGATTCCTTCAAACATCGAGACAATGTATCTTTGTAACCTCTACAAAAGAATGTGCGACCATATATGGTAAACAAGGACAAATAATGGATGGTAGGTTTGATTGTGAAATGAAATGATAAATGATAATAGAATGTGGAATGGTTGGAAAACAAATGAAGATCGAGATCTTAAGTCACACGTAATGTTACTAATATCGGATTCAACATAACCTTGGTTGTGGTGGGGCCAAAGACTTTTTCTCTCAATAGGACCACCATATTTTTATATTGTTTGATCTCGAGAGTAGCTACCATTTGATTAGGTTGTAGATTAGAAGCGGTTTTGATTTGATATTTATCAAGTAGTGAAGAACTTTTGTGCTTAGATATTGTTGCCTCAAAGAGGTTTTCACCAATGAAGTTGTCTTGATTATTTCATAGCACCTTCAAGAAGGTTTCACTAAGAAATGTTGACTTTTGACTTTGAGTGTCTTCTAGCACTTTCAAAAAAGTTTCACTATAAGATGCTGAGTTTTGACTTTGATTGTCCCTTAGTGCCTCAAAAAAAGTTTCACTAGGAAAGTGTTCTTTTACTATATGAATGTGGTCTTGGCCTTCTTGCTCTTCGTCAACTGCTATGTCACCATAGATGCAATTCAACAAAGTGTGATTTTGTAGATCTCAATCGACATTTGTGAGAGATGAAATGTCAATAATATGGTTATTTTGGTTGATAACAATGACCTATGGAATGGTAATGGAATGGGGAGAGATTGCACAATCCTCATAGAAAATACTAAGATAACTTGTGTCGACGCTGAAGTACTCATCCTCAAAAACTGCATATAGATCACAGATATATTCAAATTGATCTACAAGACATGCATATCCAATGTTATAATATCTACAAACATATTCTTTTTCTAAATCTGATTCTAACTCAAGAGACTTTGAATTTGATGTTGATTCAAGTTTTGATGGTAAATCTGATATCAATTCAAGAATAAAACCTGACTCTAACTCTGATTCTTCATATGATGGGTACTTTGTTATAATGATGTCTTGTTGAATATTTGGTTTTGGACAAGTAACAACCTATGATGACATAATTGGCTCCATAAAAATTGGTTTGTCAGAGTGGGACTCGTCTAAGATGGAAAAAAGGTTAAGAGACAACTCCTCAGAGATTGGTTTGTCAATAGGAGGCTCTTGAAAAATAGGCACATAATTGAGATAATGATTTTCTCAAATGTGGTTATAATAATTATTACAGGATCAATAGGTGATTCATCATAGGTTGACTTATCATTAGTGGTTGGTTCAACAAAAACATCTTGGATTTATTGGTTATCTTGGCTTTGGTTTCCAATGAGTTGAAACATATCAATTTTAAACACAATATAGTCTTCGAAGGATTGGATCAACTGAATTTTGGATGGGATTGGTTCTGGTTGAGGAATGACTTTTGATTGGATAATGGTAAGGTATTGGGGAGCATGATTGCTTGCATGAGCCAAAGAATGAAGTCCTAAAATGGTAATGATAAGGCATTGTGGGACTTGATTGCTTTCATAAGCTAAAGGACTAGGTCCTAGAATGATGAAGGGGCATTGTGGATCTTGATTGCTCGCACAAGCCAAAGGATGAGGTCTTGGTATATAAATGGTTTTGCATTGTGGAATCTGATTGCTCACACAAACTAAAGGATGAGGTCTTGGTATGGGAATGGTGTGACATTGTGGTCTTGGAATAGAAATGGTACGATGTGGTGGACCTGATTACTCACATAAGCCAAAGCATTCAAGTCTTTCTCATAAACCATATCATCCCAGTTGTGAGATGACTCATAAGCCAGTCTTTAACTGTGTTCCATGTACTAATTATTGTAAACAAGGTATGGATCTGTATTTCAAACAACATTATCTGTAGTTGAGTCTTCAAAGTCCTCACAAGCCTCTTCATACCAATCTAGGTCTCGAGTTGGATCGTGAGCTAGTTCATGACTTTGTTTCCATGAATGATTATCATGATATGGATATAAATCTATCTCACAAACCATATTATCATTGTTGGAGTTTTGACTAAAGCCATAAAAGTCCTTTTTGTGTGACCATTCTATCATAAGTTAGATTATACGTGAATCCACCATAGGTGTAGCTAGACATATCTGCATAAATGATGAAATCTCCAAAAATAAAAAGGCTTACAGTTCTACAAACTTAAAAAAAAACTATGTCCAAAGGAAAAATGATTCAAACTTGGTCTAACTTGGTCGAAAGTGGAGTTATATCTTTATCTTGGTTTAAAAATAGAGTTGTATCTTCAAAATAGTTTGTGATAAAATTTGACATAAAACAGTCTAACATCAAATGTCTAATATCAAATGTCATATGCATAAAAGGTTAAGCATCTAAATAAAAATTGACATGTCAAAGGCCTAGGTTAAAGTGTTCCAAACAAAGTCTAAACTAGGAAAAAGAAAAGTTGAGTTACTAAGTCTTTTGTCCAAACATGGAGTCAAAAGTTAGGCTCAAACAAACAGACATCTACTAAAACTTTTGGCCAAATGGTGTCAAAAGCTAGACTTGAAACAAAGGTTTCATGTGATTTGATTTAATATAAAAAAATTGGTAATAACTTTGACATAAATCTAGCACACATAATCAAACATAAACAAGATCAGTTGACATAAGGCATAAGATAAAAGGCTCTTTGAAGAAAGATTATGTTTTCCTAAATAAAAGCACAAACAATAATAAAGATAGGTATTGAACAAACAAACCATCAGTAGTTTTATAATTTGGATAATAGATTAACCAAAGTTATGTAATCCAAAAGAGAAAGATATGTGTATTAGCTCCATGAATTAAGGCTTAAACAAAAATCAATCAATATTTGGATCCAAACTTGATAAGGTTAATTGAAAACTCAACGATGAAAACTAGGATTTGACCAAACAAGCTAGACAAGATTAGACAACATGACAACACAATACAAAGGTCTAAATGATATACGTGAGATGGTTTGAAATAAATGGTTTTTGATACAATAGTAAATAAGTCTTGAAATAAATTGAGCAGCTTAACAGTGTAAGCATGCTCGAATGATGTGATCTATGTTATGTTTCAAAGACTCAAAAGGTTTAAAATGTTTTGACATGATTTGGGCAGCATGACACTACCCTTCTCAACTCAAATACATTGTTTTGACATGGCTTATGAATAAACAAATAAGTTTTAGTCTCAAAACATACCAAACAAAAATGATCAAAATACACTAATTATGATCATCCAAATCTTAGCAAAGGTATGGCAATGTGGGGTTGACTAAACTATCAAGCTTTTGAACGTTTCTAGATAAATCAATTGCACAATGAATTTCATGTCAAATGATGCAAAAGACAAGCATGAAAATTAGGTGACCGCGACATTGGCTAGTTGTAAAAAGGTCAAGTCATTTTTACAACCACTACATCTTATTATTTGTTCAATGTAGTGCGATATCCAAATACAAATACATCCTATGTGCAACTCAGAAGGAGTAAGTGAAGTCAATGCTGGTAGATGGAACCCTAGATCAAAGCTTCCTTAAATAAATTTTGAGAGGTAATGACATCTCCCTCGCAAGTCAAGTTTATATGAAATAAAGAAAGTATAAAATAGAAAGACTTTAGGGGAGTGCTTTAGACGATGTTCTTTCATTTGGATTGGACTAGAAATTTTGAAAATAAAAAAATCACTTTTGATTCCAAGGGTTCCTGAAAGGGGACAAATGGAAGAGCATATACGCAACATTTTTGTATTATTTGAAAACAAAGTGCTAATTAAAACAAGAGTGAACACAAAAGCTTTGAAAGATGAGTTTATTTTTAAGCTCAAAATTGAAAGGTGTGGTGGTGTTCTTTTGACCCCTTGGTCTTAAGTTGTAACTTTGAAAGGATAACTATCAAACATTAATTTTAAGCACCTAAGTATTATATTAAGTACTAAAATAAATTTCCTAGTTCATTTTAAAAGTGTGCAAAAGATGGTGTAAAATATGTTTCAAAAACTTTGAAGTCCGTCGATTAGCTATCTACCCTTAAGGCATCACCTCAAAAGTAAATGTGTTAGGTTAGACAATGTTAAAACATATATATATATATATATATATATATATATATTGAAAGGTGTGGTGGTGTTCTTTTGACCCCTTGGTCTTAAGTTGTAACTTTGAAAGGATAACTATCAAACATTAATTTTAAGCACCTAAGTATTATATTAAGTACTAAAATAAATTTCCTAGTTCATTTTAAAAGTGTGCAAAAGATGGTGTAAAATATGTTTCAAAAACTTTGAAGTCCGTCGATTAGCTATCTACCCTTAAGGCATCACCTCAAAAGTAAATGTGTTAGGTTAGACAATGTTAAAACATATATATATATATATATATATATATATATATATATATATATATATATATATTTTTTTTTTTTCGTAGCAAACTGATATATATTTTAAAAGTTATGCTAAAAATACTAACTTCAGATTTTTATATTTTATGTGCAATAATTTATGTGTTATATACCTGCAAACAATATAACATATAACACATAAATTATTGCACATAAAATATAAAAATCTGAAGTTAGTATTTTTAGCATAAAGTTTAAAATATATATCAGTTTGCTACGAAATTTTGAGAGGTTGTTAATAAATCAAGTGTGAACATCTCTAAAAAAATTTAAGTCCAAAAAATCAATAAAAAAAGTTATCAACTCTGTTCTAACTGTTTTTACCAAAAAAATTAAAAATAGAAAGTGACAGTCACTAAAATATCTTATATATACCTGCAAACAATATATAACATATAACACATAATTATTGCACATAAAATATAAAAATATGAAGTTAGTATTTTTAGCATAACGTTTAAAATATATATCAGTTTGCTATTAAATTTTGAGAGGTTGTTAATAAATTAAGTGCAAACATCTCTAAAAAACTTTAAGTCCAAAAAGTCAATAAAAAAAGTTATCAACTCTGTTCTAACTGTTTTTACCAAAAAAATTAAAAATAGAAAGTGACAGTCACTAAAATAGCTATAACTTCTAAAATATAAAGATTTTTTTGTAAAATTTTTAGAACATATTTATGACATATTTATATATATTCATAAAAAAATATAGATAAAAATATTAATTAAATAAAAATTTATGACTTATTTATTGACTATTTTTACTCAAAGCAAAAACAAAAAAAAAAGAATCAAAACTATGAAACACAAAAAAAATTGTTGATTGCTCTCTCATGAAGATCGTCTCACCAAGCGTGCCATTATGTGATTTAGGAATTTGAATTAGAAGAGGATATTAGTATCATGTTAGTGAATGAAACCAAATCAAAAACACACTAAACTAACATTTTCATGTTTAGTTACTGGGGTGAACTTAGTAATAAAAATAAATGACAAACATAACTAAAAGGTAAGAAAAAAAATTCTTTCATCTTCATTGGATGCTCCAAATACCTTCTTCGATTGAGTTTGTATTAGTGGCTTGCTTGGTTTTGTGCTCATAAAGTCCTTGGCAATGGAAACTTGCCTACCTCCATATCTCCTTAGCACCTTTGGCTTTGGCTTGGATTGGCTTGGAATCAATTTGACATTGTAACACTAGTTTACATGTAGCTTTTTGAATCAATCTGATATTGTAACTTGGCATCAATTAAGCTTTAAAATGATGTTTATGGCCTCTATATTTATATATTTTCAAGAATGATTAGAATCAATCATGATCATCCATCTCAAAATTGAGATGTGTGGTCATAGATTAATTGAATTATGTAATTAAAATTCATAATTATTTTCATCATGATTTTGAAATAAGGAACATTAATGAGACATGGGAGGTAATAAAGAAGTATGGAAGACACATAATCTTGATATTTGTGGCATTTATGTCATAGAGATGTCTTTCCAAGAAATGAGATCACCTGATGATGTAGATATTCAATATTAATTTTTAAAACTAAGTTTTTAATAAGTTTACATAGAATTATTAATTAGGCTTTGGTTTGGATTAATTAGCTCTTAAGCATGATTAAGCACTTTGTGCACAAATTACTCAAATTGATCAAAATACCTTATTATTAGTCTAAAATTTGACTAGATTAGAATTGGAAGTCAATGTCAAATGCGTTGGATCCATTATCCCATTTAGGATGTTACCAACACCAAATAACAAAGACACACATCATATAATAAATTTGATAGAAAAGTGCAATCCAAAGCACCTAGGTATAAAATTGATCCATAAATTTTGTTACCCTATTTAGTGATACCCTATCCAAAATTGACATTTGAAGATGTCAATTTCAACTCATTTAATGTGCTTTAGTGTTTTTAAGTCAAATTGTGCACTTTGGTGGAAATTGGTCAAAATCTTGGTTGGAGGTCATTGATGGCCAAATTTAGGTGTCTATAGTTTTTTCATATTTGAGAAGGCGTTGCAAGTTATAAACATAGTAACATATTCTCAAAGAATGAAAAAGCCCTGTATGCCTACAACTGCAATGATGATAAATTCACTGTATGATGGTTTTCCCCCTTGAGCGAACGGTTGGCACAAGTAGGTCGGCAAATGGTCCCTCGATAAGAAGTGAAATGAGGGGACCAAAAAAAGAAAAGATGATGGGGTGAAAATATAAATATTTAAAAAAAAAAAGTAGTCACAATCACTGAGAATGCAAGTGGGATGGTGGACAATGGTTTGCCCAATGATGGTTATAAGCATTGTACCTTGATAGTGGCAATGTTGTATGATAACACAATGATTTGTCCAAAGGCGGTTATAACTATTGAGAAGATGGAGTTGTCCCAATTAGGATAGACAAACAAGATAATACTCCCTTATATGAGAAGAAAAATTAAAATGGTGAGAACATAATGATTTACCTAAAAGCGGTTATAATCATTGAGAAATGTAGGTGGGATGGTGTACAATGATTTGTCCATAGGCAATTATAATCATTGGACCTTGATTATGAAAAACATTATAAAATTGGTCGAGGATGATGATAACTTAACCAGAGGGTAATGATGAATTAGAATAACCTTCTAGTAGGGAGATGCTCATTCAAACTAATAAATGTTGAAATTCTTTCGTGGTTAATTACTCTATTTAGGATATGATTGAGATTGAATTGGGAAGTCAATGTCGAATAGATGTTGATGCCACCATTGTTGAATAGAATTATTGAAGCTAAAGTTTGATATAACATGTGTTGGTAGGCATCATGGTATAACATCATAAGGACTTGACCAAAATATGCAGAAAGACTGACTTTCGTAATCCAATACTCAATAATAAAAATTTCAATATTGATAGAAACCATAAAGACAATGTAAGTATATGAATATGGATAGATTCAAGTGTAAGTGTGGGAAATGAATCACCCAATGGACACATATAAACTGAATCCAAAAATAGTGTTGAAAGAAAACAAACATTCACACAAAAAAAACAACAAAGAAACAAACAAAGAAACACTCAATAAAAACCATATGAACATTGCCCCTAAAAAATAAGTGAAAACAAACAAAAAAAATGAGAGAATAAAAAATGAAAGGGGGTGATTGAGCTATCTTGATATGCATTAGGTAAGTGGGCATTGCCTACATAGTTCCATGGATGTTATATCCAACAAAAACTTCAGGCCAAATGTAGTTTTCTCAAAGAATAGGAAAAATGTGATAAGTAATGAAAATAAACAGAATAGATATGATAGAAGAAGAGGAATGGTCTTGAAAAATGGCAAGTGCGTGAGAGAAAAGGCCAAAAAAGATGGGAATACTAAATGATAAGTGGTTTTCATGCAACTTAGTAAGGGTTCTTAGAATCCTTAAGGCAAAGAAGTGGTCAAATATTTTTAGTTTTTTCTAATGATTTTACAAATATTTTTGAAATTTTGGAATTATCTCAACTTGATCAAGAATGACGAGACATTAAATGCTTCAAGTTCACAAAATAGTGAAAGTGTTCAAACTTAGGTTGCTCCTAAAATGGCAAGAGCATGGTGGAAAGGGTGACTAATCTAACCTCAACAAGTATTGAGCAATACATACATAGTCCTAGAGTAGGACCTTAATTCATTGTAGTTCCACCCACACAAAAGGTAGGGAAAAACTAACTAGGTCCCAATAAGTTTTCAAATCTGGCAAATAGCCAGTCAAATAAAAATAGTAATGACAAAGTGATGCGGCAGTACATGATAAACAAGTATTGCCCCTAGTTTTCTCATAGATAGTTATAATTAAGCTACAATGACATATGTCTATAATACTAATTTATCTATAGGTTTTTATAATTTATATCAAGATTGGTGAAACACTGATTCGCTCATAGGCAGTTATAATCAGGCTCACATAAACAAGCTCGATAGGATGAAAGATATCTTGCCAGATCAACTGTCACACTACTTTCATAGACTACCATTGTAAACATAAATTTGATAAGAGTTGAAACCTGATCTAAATCTCCTCGTAAAAAGTGGAGGAAGAACCAAAGTAGCCAAGATCAAAATAGGATTGGGTAGGATGACAAAAAATAGGATTTGGTCTAGATAGGAATGGAATGATAAGATGATATGGTCTTGCTAAGGATAATGATGGTTTTTGATAGATTAAAAAAATTGTAAGAGGGTTGCCCCCAAGTGAGAAGGTGATTGGTTGGGATATACAACAATGGTAAAAGGATATGTAACAATGAAAATGACATGACAATGAAATGATATGGTACATGTTTTTGACCTAGGTGTAGTTTCTGATTCTATTGCTCCTAGTGATAGGGAGATGCACGTCTTAATCAACAAATGATACAAACAAAGTACTTGATCATGTTAATTACTAGCCCACACCTCATCTGAAAAGTTGTTCTATCAAGAACTCAATGCATATTTGGATTCTGAAAATACTTTTTTGATCTTCGTTGGCCATTAATTCTAATTCCTTCAAACATTGAGACAATGTATCTTTGTAACCTCTACAAAAGAAAGTGAAACCATAGATGGTAAACAAGGAAAAATAATGGATGGTAGGTTTTATTGTGAAATAAAATGGTAGATGATAATATAATTTAGAATGGTTGGAAAACAAATGAAGATCGAGACATTCAGTCACACGTAATGTTACTCGATGTCGGATTCAACATAACCTTGGTTGTGGCAGGGCTGAAGACTTGTTCTCTGAATAGGACCACCATTTTTTTTGTTATTTGATCTCAAGAGTAGCTACCATCTGATTAGGTTATAGATTAGAAGCTATTTTGATTTTATATTTGATTTTGTCTTTATCAAGTAGTGAAGAACTTTTGTGCTCAGCTATTGTTGCCTCAAAAAAAATTTCACCAATGAAGTTGTCTTGATTATTTCGTAGCACCTTCGAGAAGGTTTCACTAAGAAATGTTGAATTTTAACTTTGATTATCTTCTAGCACGTTCAAAAAAGTTTTAGTAAAAGATGTTGAGTTCTAACTTTGATTGTCCCATAGTGCCTCTAAAAAAGTTTCACTCAGAGAGTGTTCTTTTGCTATATGAATGTGGTCTTGGCCTCCTTTATCTTCTTCAACTGCTATGTCATCATGGATGCAGTTTGATAAAGTGTGATTCTATAGATCCCAATCAAAACTTGTGGGATATGGAATGTCAATGATATGTTTATTTTGGTTGATAGTAATGGATTGTGGAACGGTAATGGAATTGGAAGAGGTTGCACAATCCTCATAGAAGATACTAGGATAACTTGTGTCGAAGCTGAAGTACTCATCCTCAATAACTATAGAAGGATCACAAATATATTCAAATTAATCTACAAGGCATGCGTATCTAATGTTGTAATAGCTATGAACATATTCTTCTTCTAAATCTGATTCTAACACAAGAGACTTTGAATATGATGTTGAGACTGATGTTGATTCAAGTTTTATTGGTAAATCCAATGTCAATTCAAGAATAAAACCTAACTCTAACTCTGATTCTTCATCTGATGGGCACTCTATTACAATGATGTCTTGTTGAATATTTGGTTTTGGATAAGTAACGACCTGTGATGGCATAATGGGTTCCATGAAAAATGGTTTTTCAGAGTGGGACTCCTCTAAGATGGGAAAAAGGTTAAGAGACAACTCCTCAGAGACTGACTTGTCAATAGGAGGCTCTTAAAAAATAGGCACATGATCAAAGTAATGATTTTCCTAAAGGCAGTTATAATCATTAAGAAGTGACTTGACAAAGATTGGCTCATCAGTGTGAGACTTTTTGATAAAAAGTATAAGATCAATAGTTGATTCATCATATGTTGAATTATCATAAGTGGTTGGTTCAAAAAAAACATCTTGGATTGATCAGTTGCCTTGGCTTTGGTTTCCACTGAGTTGAAAAATACCAATTTTTAACATAGCTTGGTCTTTGAAGGATTGGATTGGTTGAGGTTTGGATGGGATTGGTTCTGGATGAAGAATGGCTTGTGGTTGGATAATGGTAGGTATTGAATAACATGATTACTTGCATGAGCCAAAGGATGAAGTCCTAAAATGATAACGATAAGGTGTTGTGGGACTTTAACACTTTCACAAGCTAAAGGAATAGGTCTTGGAATGATGAAGGGGCATTATGGATCTTAATTTCTCACACAAGCCAAAGGATGAGGTCTTGGTATAGAAATGGTTTTGCATTGTGGAACCTGATTGCTCGCACAAACCAAAAGATGAGGTCTTGGTATGGGAATGGTGCAACATTGTGGTTCTGGAATAAAAATGGTACGATGTGGTGGAGCCTGATAACTCACATAAGCCAAAGCATCCAAGTCTTCCTCATAAACCATATCATCCCAATTATGAGTTGACTCATAAGCTAGTTCTTGATTGTGTTCTATGTATTGATTATTATAAAGAGGGTATGGATTTGTGTCTCAAACAATATTATCTGTAGTTGGGTCTTCAAAGTCCTCACAAACCTGTTCATACCAATCTAGGTCTCAAGTTGGATCGTGAGCTAGTTCATGACTTTGTTCCCATGATTGATTATTATGATATGGATAGAAATCTGTCTCACAAACCATATTATCATCTTTGGAGTTTTGACTAAAGCTATAAAAGTCATTTTGTGCAACCATTCTATCATAAGTTGGATTATACGTGACTCCACCATAGGTGTAGCTAGATATATTTGCATAAATGATGAAAGCTCCAAAAACAAAAAGGCTTAGAGTTATACAAACTTCAAAAAAACTATGTCCAAAGGATAAATTGTTCAAACTTGGTCTAACTTGATTGAAAGTGGAGATGTATCTTTAATATGGTTTAAAAATAGAGTTGTATCTCCAAATTAGTTTGTGATCAAATTTGACATAAAAAATCTAACATCAAATGTCATATGCATAAAATGTCAAGCATCTAAATAAAAACCAACATGTCAAAGGTCTGGGTTAAAATGTTCCAAACAAGGTCTAAACTAGAAAAAGAAAAAGTTGAGTTACTAGGTCTTTTATTCAAACGTGGAGTCAAAAGTTAGGCTCAAACAAATAGACATATGCTAGGACTTTTGGCCAAATGGCATCAAAAGCTAGACTTGAAAAAAATGTATCATGTGATTTGATTTAATCTAACAAGTTTGGAAATAATTTTGACATAAACTCATCACACATAATCAAACATAAACATGATCAGTTGGCATAAGGCATAAGGTAAAGGCTCTTTGAAGAAAGACCACATTTTCCTAAATAAAGGCACAAACAATGATAAATATAGGTACTAAACAAACAAATTATCAATAGTTTTCAAATTTAGGTAATCGATTAACCAAAGTTATTCAACCCCAAAGAGAAAGATCTATGTATCAACCCCATGATTTAAGGCCTAAATAAAAATCAATCAATATTTGAATCTAAATTTGACAAGACTAATTGAAAATTCAACGATGAAAACTAAGATCTAACTAAAAAAGTTAGACAAGATTGGATAGCATGACAACACAAGACAAAGGTATAAATAGTATACATGACATGGTTTGAAACAAATGGTTTTTGATACAATGATAAACAAGTCTTGAAATAAATTGAGTAGCCTAATGGTGTAAGCATGCTTGAATGATGTAATCTATGTTATGTTTCAAAGACTCAAAAGGTTCAAAATGTTTTGACATGATTTGGGCAACATAACACTATCCTCCTCAACTCAAATACATTGTTTTGACATGGATTATGAAAAAACAAACAAGTTTTAGTTTCAAAACACACCAAGCAAAAATTATCAAAATACACTAAGTATGATCGTCCAAATCTTAGCAAGGGTATGGAAATGTGGGGTTGACCAAACTATCAAGCTTTCGAACATTTCTAGGGGAATCAATTGCACAATGAATTTCATGTTAAATGATGCAAAAGACAAGCATGAAAAGTGGGTGATCGCAACATTGACTAGTTGTAAAAAGGTCTAGTCATTTTTACAACCACTACATCCTACTATTTGTTCAATGTAGTGCAATATCTAAATGCAAATATGTCTTGTGTGCAACTCAGAAAGAGTAAGTGAAGTCAATATCGGGAGATGAAACCCCATGTTAAAGATTCCTTAAAGAACTCATGAGAGGTAATGACGTCCCCCTCGCAAGCCAAGTTTATATGAAATAAAGAAATTATAAAATAGAAAGACTTTAAGGTCACTGTCAAGGTGACCCAATACTTTTATGAGCTTTTTGGGAGTGCTTTAGATGTTCTTTCTATTGGCTTGGACTAAGAAATTTGAAAATAAGGAAATCGCTTTAGATTCTAAGGGTTCCCTCAAGGGGACAAATGGAAGAGCATAAATGCAACATCCTTGTATTTTTTGAAAAAAAAGTGCTAATTGAAACAAGTAGTGAACACAAAAGCTTTGAAGTATGAGTTCATTTTTAAACCCCAAATCGAAAGGTGTGGTGGTGCTTTTTTGACCTATTGGTCTTAAGTTGTAACTTTGAAAGGCTAACTATCAAACATGTATTTTAAGCACCTAAATGTTTTATTAAGTACTAAAACAAAGTTCCTAGTTCATTTTAAAAACATGCAAAAGATGGTCTAAAATATGTTTTAACAAATTTGAAGTCCGTTGGTTAGATGTCTACCCTTAAGGCATCACCCCAAAAGCAAATGTGTTAGGTTAGACAATGTTCACACACACACACACACACACACACACACACACCTTCAAATAATAAATTAGAAGGCTAAAAATCAAATATAACACAAAATCTTGCACATAAAATATAAAAATCTGAAGTTAGTATTTTTTAAATAACATTTAAAATATTTATCAGTTTGCTACGAAATTTTGAGAGGTTGTAAATAACTCTAGGGTGCACATCTCTAAAAACATTTAAGTCCAAAATGTCAATAAAATAAGTTATCAACTCTGTTCTAATCATTTTTACCAAAAAAATTAAAAATAGAAAATGACAGTCACTAAAACAACTATAACTTATAAAATATAAAGATTTTTTTTGTAAAATTTTTATAGCATATCAATGACATATATATATATATATATATATATATATATATATATATATATATATATATATATATAAATTTACATGAAAATACTAATTAAATAAAAAGTTATGACTTTTTTATTGGCCATTTTTACTTAAAGTAAAAATTAAAAAAAAGAATCAAAAATATGAAACACAAAAAAATTTGTAGATTGCGCTCTCATGAAGATCATCCCACCAGGTGTGCCATTATGTGAACTAGGAAATTGATTAAGAAGAGGATATTAGTATCATGTTAGTGAATGAAACCAAATCAAAAACACAATAAACTAACATCTTCATGCCTAGTTACTAAGGTAAACTTAGTAACAAAAATAAATGACAAACACAACTAAAAAGTAAGAAAAAATAAGAATTATTTCACCTTCATTGGATGCTCCAAATATCTTTTTCGATTGGATTTTTAGTAGTGCCTTGCTCGGTTTTGTGCTCATGAAGTCCTTGGCAATGGAAACCTCCCTCTCAAAATCAACTACAACAACAACCATCAACCATCAACATCTAGCCACTATTAAAAACTACTAACAACAACCTTTGTAGTCACCTTGATACCTCTATTTATACTTATTTTATCTTGGTCATTATCTTTTCTGGTCAAGAGAATAGATAGTTGTCTCTAAGTAGCTTTAGAACCAATGGTAAGCCTATACTAGATATAGGCTTACATTGACCCTTGGCTACCTCCATCTCTCCTTGGCACCTTTGGCTTTGGCTTGGCTTAGCTTGGAATCAATTTGACATGATAACACTAGTTTGCATGAAGCTTTTGGAATCAATTCTGTAGTATAACTTTGCACAAATTAAGCTTAAAAATGATGTTCATGGCCTCTCTATTTATATATTTTAAAAAAAAACCAGAATCAGCCATGACCATCGATCTTAAAATTGAGATGTGTGGTCATGGATTAATTGAATTATGTGATTAAAATACATAATTATCCTCATCATGACTTTGGAATAAGAGATATCAATGAGGCATGAGAGTTAATAAAGAGGTATGAAAGACACATAATCTTGATATTTGTGGCTTAGGGATGTCTTCTTTTCAAGAAATGAGGTCACCTAATGATGCAGATATTCAATATTAATTTCTAAAAATAAGTTTTTAAAAAGTTTCCATGGAATTATTAATTAGGCTTTGATTTGGATTAATTATATTTTAAGCATGATTAAGCACTTTGTGCACAAATTACTTAAATTGATCAGAATGCCTTATTATTGATCAAAAATTTGATTGGATTGGAATTAGAAGTGAATGCCAAATGTGTTGGATCTATTATCCCATTTAAGATGTTTCCAACACAAAATAATAAAGACACACATCTCATACAAGAAATTTGATAGAAAAGAGCAATTCAGAGCGTCCAGGTGATCTGATCAAAGTTAGCTAGACCATAAATTGCATTGCCCTATTTAGTGATATCATAGCTAAAATTTGTACTTGAATATGTCAATTTCAACTCATTTAATGTGCTTTAGTGTTTTAAGGCCAAATTGTGCACTTTGGTGTAAATTGTTCAAAACCGTGGTTGGAGGTCATTGGTGGTCAAATTTAGGTGTCTACAGATAGTATTCAGGTGCTCATAGAATGGGCATCAAGACTACACAATCCCTAATTGAATTAGCCTTCTACCTATAGGAAACCCTTGATGAATCAAATAAGAAAAATGGGCCAACTTAGGTGTAACACACATAGACCAGATAGTCTAAAAATATCTCCCCAAAACTATAAAAGAGGACTAAATATTCCAACAACCATTAAACTTGTCAAACATAGGTAGATGTGGAAAAAGACATAACGATTCTGAGTAGTGTAATTCTAGAAAGGGGTGTCAACATACCATTTCAAATCTTTCCACCAAGGGTGAGAAGAATTGACCATGCTTTTGTGAATTAGTTCTGTTGGAACAACTTCCACAATCTCTCTGTAAGATTATTTGTCTATAGAGAAAAATTTGTATTAAACTTTTAATTCTTCTTAGGGGAGCCAAAAGTGAGTGTTTTTGAAAAACAATTCTTGCACAATACGAATTCCCTTTAAAATAATTTGAGGGAGTGAAACCAAGGTACCTTTGTGAGAGGGACTGCATTAAATTTAATGATATGGGACCACCATAGGGAATTTTTGTTGATAGAGTGGCCATATCTAAACCCAAAAGAATTCAATAATAGCCAAGGTTTGACTTTTTCCAAATCTTTCTAGATGCTTTTTATCACAAAGGACCCCACAAATTTCACAAGCGAAACAAGAGTAATGAGGTAAGCAAAACCAAGACATTTTCATTTTACACGCTTGTAAAGGGAGCCTTTAGCAATACAATTGTGAATGAGCACCTTCTAGGATTATTTTCCTTCAATGGCATGGATAATCCATTTGACATAGAGAGTCAAACCTTGATGAAAGACATTTATAAATCCCATACCACCCACCTCTTGGGGAAGTCAATAATATTCATAGGCCACTTATGGAAACCTTTTCCAGTGGAGGGGTTGGCCCAAATGAAATATCTGAGCAATTATTCAAGTTTTTATACCGATTGCTTAGAAGGTACCCAAAAAGAATACTAATACACATGGGTGGTTGTGAGTAATTTAGAGAAAATATGGAATTTACTAGTCACTAATAAGTGTTTGGTGATCCAATACAACAACTTATTTTCCACCCTATCCACCACATATTTCCAAATTCTAGAGGGGAGTCCTAGAATGCAAAAGGGATACATAAAAACTTAAAATTGTCATCATGTTGGAGTAGTTTCCACTCATAGCAATCCAACCAAGGAGGTGGGGGAAGGAAATAATTTCTATAACACTAGGTTTTACACCATTGGATGGTAGAGCTAGAAATAAGACAAAAATATCAATACAAAGCATGGCATTAGAAATATTAGCTTCATCCTCAATGAGGTGAGAAATGAATCATCCATGAAATGCCCATTAATAAGTTGCAAGGGCTCCTCAATAGGCAAGGAAAATTTAAAGACAAGGCCTTGAGATTGGGCATTGATAAGTAGATAGTTGAAACCTTTATCAACAAAAACATAAAGAGCCAGAGTTATTGGAAAACCCTGCCTAATGGATCTGAAAATAACAAACTACTTTGAGATAATTCCATTAATGGAAAGAAAGGAAAAGGTATTAACAAAATTCATATAAATCAATTGCAAGAAGGTTGGGCCAATTTCTAGAGCTTTCAACATGGCCAAAATGAATGGTCACTCTATACGATCATATAATTTTTTTAAGTCAATTTTGATAAACATGGCCTTCTGATTGGAGTGATGATGTCATTCCATGCATTCCCACACATAAATAACATTATCCAGGATGTATTTGGCTTGGATTAACCATGCCTGCTCAGGTTGAATAATCAAAGGTAGAAGGTGGTGAACTCAAAGCACTAAAACTTTGGCGATAATATTGTATGAGACATCAAACATAGTGATAGGCCTTTATTTTCATATCAACTTAGGCTCACTAAATTTTAGGATGAATTTTATGTGCCCTTTTTTAATGTTTGGGCCCAAGGACTATTTGTGGAAGGCTTTAAGATAGACTTGATAAATATTAGGCCTGATAGTGTCCCACATTTTTTATAAAATTCACAAGAAAAACCATCATAACTAGGAGCCTTGTCATTGGCCATTTACATAACTGACTCATATAGATCCTCAATAGAGAGTTGTTTATCAAAGGTAACCCTTTGAGTAGGAGTGAATTTGCTTGGAACAACCGAAAGGCATTGATCAAGATCTTATTGTCCCTCTAGGGAAGGTTCCTGAGCTGTTAAACCATGTTGGTAATGTTTAGCAAAGGCTTTGACTATATCGAGTATTTTAATGAGGTGGTGACCATCCTCCTAGATAAATTTGATATATGGAGAGATTTTTGGCTTTAGGAATTTGAAAAAAATCCTTGGAAACTTTATCCCCCACTTTGAGTTAGTGTAGATGTGTTTAAATTTGATCTCCTTGAGCATTGTACATGTCTAAAATTTTGATCTTTTGTCTCAATTTGATCACTTACAATTACATAATTTCAATTAATTAGTTTTTCTTAAGCATCTATAGTACACAATTCAACTCTGAGAAGGTGGAAGAGTAAAAGTGTCATCGTATCTTGGCTAGTTGGTGTCCATAAACCCAAATAAATTTAGTTGTCTGATTGAGCACATCATCCCATCATTGAATCCAACCTGGGTATTGAGTAGGATAGGGGACTAGGTTCTATTAAAGTATGTATTCCATGTATTTCTCATATTTTTTAGTGTATTAACTAGCTATTTTGTCTTTTTGTGAGTTTGTCCTATGTAGAGATTTATCTTACATTGGTTAGTTAGGTTAGTTATGTGTTTCGCCTTACCTATTTATGTGAGGGATTTCATTTGTACTAGCATCTTATTTTTTGAATAACACTTGACTTGTTTTGCTTTGCCATTATTTGTTTGCAACTTCATTGTGTGATGTTTTTGTTGTTAACACTATGAATCTTGGGTTGGAATGCTTTTTCACCATTTTTAACATGGTACTAGAAATTTGAGGTGTTGTATCCATCCACATTTCTTTATTTTTATTAAAAAAAAATTGTCGTTGATTCTTCCCTTGCCATATACACTTAGCATTTTTTTTCCTCTTACAGATCTAACACTTTTATTGAAGTTTTGAAGAAAGTGTATGGTTTTTCTTCTTGGAGGGAAGGTAGAGAGGAAGCATAGGAGAGAGGAAGTGAAGTGTTGATTTCCCTTGGTGAAGCTTTTAGCTTGGCATTCACATCAAGAGGAGATCTTGACATCATTTTCTTAGGACTTTTTGAATTCTTTGCATTATTTTTTCTATTGTCAAGAGAGGCATCCTTATTTGGGCAGTGTGGAGTGCTGGTTTTTTTCCTTCTTGCATGCAATTTTGGAGTGTTAATTTTCTTCTAGCAAGAGGTGTTGAAGCATCTTGTGGTAGCGTGGAAGGAGACATGATATGTTCAACTGCGCTGGAGGGAAGCCAAGGCATTGGAAGAGGCATTATTTGAGCCAATGCAATAGAGCTAAGGCAAGTGCAATGAAGTAGGAGGAAGGCATCTCTATATTACATCATATTCAAAACAAGGTACTTTTGTCTTATATGTTGGTGTGTAGAGGTGCATAGAAAGAGAGGCGTTGGGATGCATTTTCTTCTTACACATGCATTTTTTTGAGGAGTGAGCTTATCATCTATTTCTAAGGATGAAGGTTTGCATTCTTTTATTTTATTTTAGATTTGCAGAGTTAAGGCATTTCCCATCAGCGTGAAGGATGTTGACCAGTGGAGAGAAAGTGTTGAAACCTTCTGAAGTTTGACATTATTTTTTGTCTCAGGGAGTAAGGAGAGCATGGTTTTATTTTGATCTACTGCATTGGTTTTAGATCTGCATTTTGAAAGGTGGCGTTGAAAACTTATTTTATTTTCCTATTTTTAGTTTGTATTTCACTACTTCTTTCTTGATATACTATGTTGTGTTTCTTTCCAGCAAGAGTGGCACTCCTTTTCTGTTTCTATTTCTACCTTGAAATTAGTTAAAACTTACATCATCAAGCTTTGCATTAGAATTCTATACCAAGACGTTGCAGATCGAAGGAAGCTATGGAAAGGCATTGGAGAGAATGATCTAAAAAGGAGATTCCTAGAAAACACATCTCAACTAAAAGACAATAGTAAACAACCATTTATCCCCTAAAAATAGCTTTTAATTCATTATTTTCTTTTATAAGCTGTATTTTTTTGCATCAAAAGGAATGCACAGTTCGCTTAAGAAAGCATAACGATAACCAAATGGATATTTTTTCACTTTGGTTGGAATTTTTAATTACGTGGTTCGATTCCATCTCCAACGAGTGGTTGGAATCGTACATTTTTTTCTCATTTGGTCAATAAAATCCGTTTATAGTTTTTTTAATGTTTTGACCTATTTTATGAAAATTTGTAAAACTTTTAAATTTTGAACTGTAACTCAGATTTGAGTTTTATTTTTTCAAAAGTGCATAGTTTTTAATTCTCTATCCATTGGTGTCATTAATTTATAAAAATTCACTACTTTTATAAAGTGTCAAATTGTGGGGGTCCTTAATACAATTTTTGAGAGGCTGTCTCAATGTCGATTTTGTGCACCCTTTTGCATTCTTTCTATATTTATTGATTCATTAACATGACTTATACTTTTAGTATTGATTATTGTGAGCCTTTGACTACACACAATTACCATACATGGAGACCTCAAATGGAAACAATCATAAAACACAAAAGATTATGGTCCTTAATGAATGAAATTTAACCATAGTTTACATGTGAATTTGAAAAAATTTAGCTCCAATGTAAGTTTGAAGAGTGTATGGATTTGATTAGGGGTTATGTGAGTGATAGTTTTCTATTTTATTTGGATGGATGTGATTCTCCATTCAAAATATGAGCTAAGCTAAATGGTTTATTTGGAAAAGAAGATAATTTGCAAGCCATGCATCTTGAAGTGGAGCTTACTTCACTCAATTCAGATGACTTTACCTCTATTGTATACTATCTCACTAAATTTAAGAATTTGTTGACACAATTTAAGGGGAGTGGATGAAATAAGAAGGATGAAGAGTGTGTGTACTTGATTTTGTCTAAGTTGAATGGCCGATTCTAAATCTTTATTTCTACATTTTTCTTTAGTATAGATGTTTTAGGTGTTGCATTCAAAATCTCAGATCTAGAGTTATTTTGTGAGAGACTTATTAGGGAGGAGTCCAAATTGTCTCACCTTGAGTCTTCAAACTCTCAAAACATTAGTAGCATCACATCCTAAGAATAAGGAAAAAACTAAGAAGACCACTCCATCTCAAAATAAACTTAAGCCCAACACCAACACATCTAAACCCAAATCATCTTCCAAATCCAATAATAAGTCTAACCTATCTTGCTCTTATTTTGGGGGGACTAGACATGAATAATATAGGTGTTTTAAGAGAATGCAAGCCTTAAAGTATGTCGTTAGAAAACACAAGATTTATATTTTCACTCTTATATCTCATGAGCATGGGAAAACACTTATATTGTCAAGAGATCATTGGTACTTGTTTTAGACAGTTGGGTTCTTAATTTTGGTGCTTCACATTATATGACTTTTTCCAACGAGTCTTTTGTATCTCTTTGTTTGAGTTCTACTTTCAACATTGAGGTTGGATATTCTTCCTTCATTTCTATTAAGGAGAAGGGTGACATATAGCTAGATGGTAGCTGCATCAATGATGCCTTATATGTTTCAGACATCACCACCAATCTACCTTTAGTTTATCAATTTTGTCATTCTAGTCAGATCAAGATAATGACTTTCACACCATAGAGCACTGAAGTTTGAGCTTTTTTAGAGCCACATACACTTATTTTACAAGGTGTTGTTGATAATAGTTCTTGAATCTATTATTTTGAGGGTTTTGATGATACTCCTCCTTTAGGAATGTGTTTATTTTCTCATGTAGATTATGTGAGTCAGCTTTGATATGAGAGATTTGGACACCTAAACTACATATGTTTTAAAGAGTTGAGCACTCACAGTATGGTAGAGGGTCTTCCTATAGTTTCATGTCTTGATGGATTTTGCCCTAGTTGTGAATTATATAAACAACACCAAGATCTATTTTCTAAGGGTATGTCCACGAGATCTTATTCATCACTTGAGTTTGTGTGTAGTGATTTGATGGTCTTTCCTACTCCTTTCAATAGAGCTAAATATGCACTTACTTTCATTGATAAGTTCTTGAGGCGTACTTGGGTTTATTTCCTCAAGTACAAGAGTGATGTCTTTGCTTACTTCAAAGTCTTTAAGACTTTGGTGGAGACACAAACTTTGAGTTGCATCAAGAAGTTTCGTACAGATAATGGGGGGAGTACTTCAGCTGAGATTTATCTAATTTTTTAGTTGTCCATAGAATTGTTCACCATCATATTGTTGCACATACTCCACAATAGAATGGAAGAAATGAACTCTAAAGAAGATGGCTAACTACATAATGCATTCACGGGATTTACCTCTTATCTATTGGGCATAGGTAGTTAATTGTGTGAACTACATTCAAAACCACATACCACATCGAGTACTTGAAAATATAACTCTAGAAGAGGTTTGGTCTAGAATAAAAGATGATATCTCATTTTTTTGAGTCTTTGGGAGCTTTCCTTGAGCATTTGTACCAAAGAAGAAAAAAAATCTTTGGATAGAAGATAAACCTTTGATTTTTGTAGGGTATTATGGGGACATGAAAGTTTATCATCTTTTAGACCCTGATACTCATGATGTTCATTTTTGAATACATGTACAGTTTGATGAGTATTTCATATCTCATGCCTTTCCATCTTCTTTTGATGATTGACCTTCTCTCAAGGATTTATTCTTTGAAGAACCAGTATAGGATATTCTTGAGAAGGTTATAGAGGATGAGGATTATATTCATAATGATGTTGCCACTATGCCTCGGTGGGATCATACTATAGTTTTTGATGTAGCACCTTTCATATAGGATCTTTCACCTACTCAACTTGTCATGCACATTCTATGGGTACTATAATTTTGTGTTAGACATTCTCTATAGATCCATAGTCTTTTTCATAGGCTCATGGGATACAAGAGTGGGATGATGCGATGGCAAATGAGTACTCTTCATTGATGAGGAATCACACTTGGGATTTAGTCACTCTTCCTAAAAAAAGAAAATTGGTTAGGTGCAAGTGGAAATATCACACCAAGTATGCAGTTGATGGGTCCATTGATAAATATAAAATGTCTTGTTTCAAAGGAGTTCTCACAAGTCAAAGGTATTTACTACTCTGAGATTTTTATGCTCGTTGTCAGTATAGATTATGTTTTCCTTGTACTTTATCTTGTTGTATCATAGGGTTGGCTAGTGTATCAGATGGATGTTAAGAATGATTTATTTTATGGAGACTTGCATGATAAAATCTATATGGATCAAACTACTGGGTTTGTTCATGATTTTTCTCTTATTTTTTGCCTTAGGAGGTCTTTTTACGGTCTCAAATAGGCCCCTCGAGCTTGATATGAGAAGATGGATTCATTTATTTTCTTCATTAGATTTATTCTCTATCACTTTGATCCCCTAGTGTATTTCAATGTACTGGGAAGGAAATTGTTATAATGGTCTTGTATGTTGATGATCTGCTTCTCATAAATAACTCTTCATCTCAAAACTAGACTATTCAACATACACTTTCAACATAGTTCGATATGATAGATGTTGTTCTTTTGCATTTCTTCCTTGGTTTATAGATTTCACAGTTAGATATAGGGATTTATTTGAGTCAGCAAAAGCACACCCTTGATCTTCTTCTATATTTTGGCATCGCTAATTGCAAGCCAAATCCATCTCCTTTTTATTCTAGAGTGACTCTCACTACCATTTATATGATTCCACTTTTTTATCATACATTGTATCAATAGATGGTTGGGAGTCTTATGTATTTAAACCATATTCACCATGACATTTCATTTATATTTGAGCTTGTATCTAAGTTTTTGTTGGAGGAACAATCACTGAGGAGGGATGAATCAATAATGTAAGATATTTTAAACTTCAATTATAATCCTTTCAAACTCTTAATCAATGAGCACAAGCATTCATAAATCATACAAGTTATTAATAACAATGAATAATAAAGATGATGCAAGATCAAACACATAACACAAGATCTACATGGGAAATCCTCTTGAAGAATAAAACCTGCTTTCAAGCCTGTAAACACATGGACTACTTGTCCTATAAGATGAGTATAAACATGATACCTTTTAGTGAAGCACCCACTCCACAAGGAACACCCACGCTTAAGTATGAACAAGCATCCACTTGTTCTAAATGTTGAGCACCCACACAACACTTTATGAAATCAACAACTTAAAAAATCTGATTTTAGATCAATCTAACTGGAGAAACAATGTATAATACCACTCTTTCAATTCATCACACTCACTCAAACTTGTTCATACAAGAAATGCATCCAAATACCCTTTTTGATCACTATAGGATTATTCTCACATCCTCAATCTACCTTGTACTTCAGTCCATCCACTAAGCACACTTCTTCTTATCTCTTTCCTTCACCTCTATCTTCTGCTTTCTCAACACATTCACATACACGTCTTGAAATCATTGCCTTGGTCTCCACTATTTATAAAGTTTTCATGAATATCAACTTATATGTCAACCATTATACTTGCCTTAACCATTAAGACATACATCATGCTAAGACATAGCTTAAATTCATTATTGCAAGTCAACCATAACATCTATGGAAAACACTTAAGTAGTTATGCCTTTCAATTAGGCCTTAGTAGCCCTTATAGGTCTCATGGAGACCTATTACACCTTTTAGCACTTCATCAAGAAAAACAAGAACACAATATCACTTTCAAATATAGGGGTCCACTCCATATGACCTCTAAGACATCTTCAAGTGATTATTCCCACCAAAACATTCTTATGCTAAAGCTCAAATGGATCAAACAATATTTTGTACACAGTAGCACCATGAAAAACATACTGTCAACTTAGGAGCTCAATATCTATAGTTTTACAAACATTCAAATCTTATAATAAAATTTTATGGATACACCTTGAAGTCCTCTAAAACATTGTTTTTTACCGCAACAATAAATTCATCCTGGATTAAAAGATATATCTCAAAAATTACAGACTAGTTTTCCCTCATCTATTTGAATATTCAAATTCCAACGGTTATTGAGCAAATGTTAAACATCATACACTTTGAAATCATCTCATTCTCCTTGGAAACTTTGACCAAATACATATCATCGATCTCCTTGGAGTATCATAGTCTTTAACCCTTGAATGCTTGTCATCGATCTTAGATCCTCGCTTTTGCGATCACACCACTTGGTAGCTCTGCATGCCTTCTGTGAACATTAACTATTTGACTCAATGCACTCCATTTGTATGAGCACTCACATGCCATTGATCTCCTATCAAATTATTGATATTGAGACACTTGTCATTAGGACGTCATTGATCTATTATCAAATTATCGAGATTGAGACACTTGTCACTAACGCGTCTTCTGAGCATCTTTGACATATTGAATTTATGCACACCATTGGATCACTACTGATAAGATCATGCAGTTTGTTAGATCCTTATTCAGTCAGATAAATTGTTCATCGTTATATCTATGATCTGATTAACACTCACTGTAGATCTTCGATAAAGTAAATTTAGCTATGGGAGCTTAGTAAATTATGTTTGACAAGCTAACTTTGCACCTTAATAACTTTATCTACGCTCCATGTTCAGACCTAAAATTTGAACCATATGATCTCCTCACATAGGATAATCCATCCATGTATCAAACTACTCTTGAAACCTTCACATATGTGAAATATAATGTCATCAAATTGATTACTTAGTTTTATTTATCAAGATGACTACTTGAGCTTAGACATTCAATTGTCTGCTCTCATAAAAAAAATTCACTTGCATAAGCATTCTAAGCACTCATAACATCTCATAGGGTCTCTGAAATATGTCCATATCATCAATACCATTTGTTAATTGCCTCACAAAGTCAAACACTCTCCAAACTATCAATTTGAGCATTTTATCATTAATGCACTAATACCACATGCTCTTTTTGACATCAATGACAACTAAACATCAATGACCATGCTCAACAATATCTCCCTCTTTTATTAATGGAAAAAGACCCTCAGAATGACTCTATTTGAAAAATGACTTCATTCTGATCTTTCTTTCTCTTTGACATTAATGACAAAGGGTTTCTTCCTCAACATGCCAACAATCATTCCTCAACATCATATATGCATTCAAATACTATATAAGATGCTGAGGATACTTACATATTTTCAAGCATATGAATCAATTTATCCCCTTTTGACATGCACCAATCTGAATTTATACTTCTTTAATCCATGGACTTGATAAACTACTCACAAAGCTTAGAAATCTCCCCCTAACATTATGCACATCTGAAAAATATCATCTTCAATAAGTCTTCTCAATGAACTAGGTTTGCTAGCAACACTTCAAACATTGTGAACTCCATGACACACACAATATTGTCATGTACATAACTCTGAGATCTTCTTCATGATATCAACAATATGACAATACATTCTCCTCCTGCTCAAATGAACCTTTAATGATTCATAGACAAGGAGATAACTCTCAAACTTTATCTTAGATACTCAAATGTGGTCTTTATCAATGGTTTAGTCATAATGTCTGCAAGTTGTTCTTTTTTAGACACATATTCCAATTTAAAAATTTGATTATTTACTTGTTCTCTTAAGAAATGATATCTAATAGGAATGTGCTTAGTTTTTGAGTGCATAACATAATTCTTAGAGATACTAATTGCACTAGTATTGTCACAATAGATAGGACAAGGTCCATTTTTTCTTACCTTGTAATCTTCTAAGGTTTGTTTCATCTACATTACCTAAGTACAATAGAAAGCATCAACTATATACTCAGATTTTGTAGTTGATAGATATACAGAGGCTTGATTTTTCCTTAGCCAAGACACTAAACATTTACCCATAAAGAAGACACCACTACTAGTACTCCTATCATCTACACATCCTACCCAATCTGCATCAATGTATGACTTTAGAGTAAATTCTTTACTCCTGGGGTACCATAAACCATACTCTATTGTGCTCTTTAGATATCTTAAGATCCTTTTGACTGCTTTTAAGTGAGATTCTCTGAAATCAACTTGAAACCTTCCTACAAGGCCTAATACTTGTATGATATCAGGCCTAGAAGTATTAGAGTATAAGAGACTTCCAATCATGGATCTATATAAATATTGATCAACTTTTGGTGAGTCATCTTGTTTTCTTAACTTGCATCTAGTGATCATTGGAGTACTCATTGGCTTACAATCTAACATGTCAAACTTTTTAACTATATCTTCTATGTATTTTGCTTATGAAATGAATATCCCTTTATTAATTTGACTAATTTGTAATCCTAAGAAGAAATAAAGTTCTCCCAACATTGACATTTCAAATTTAGTCTTCATAACATTTGCAAACTCTCTACTCATGTTGTCATTGTCAGAACCAAATATTATGTCATCAACATAGACTACTACTAGTAATTGATGAGTGCCATTTATCTTGATATATAAATTACTGTCAACTATCCCTCGTTTGATGTCTTGGCTTAATAGATATTTGTCTAATCTATCATACCAAGCTCTAAGAGCTAGTTTAAGACCATATAAAGCCTTCTTTAGTTTGTAAACATAGTCTTGATTACTTGTCATCAAAACACCTTCAGATGGATTAATATAATCTTCTTCATCTAAGTTGCCATTCAAAAATGCAAATTTCACATCCATTTGGTAAACTTTGAAACCTTTGAATCTTGTATATGATAGAAAGAGTCTAATTGCTTCCATTATTGCTATAGAATCAATTGTCTCATCAAAATCTATCCCTTTAACTTGAGCATATCTTTTACACACCAGTCTAGCCATATTTCTTGTGACCTCTTCTTTCTCATTCATCTTATTTCTGAAAACCCACTTAGTTTCTATCACATTTTTGTCTTTTGGCCTAGGAAACAAATCCCATGTTTCATTTATTACTATTTGATCAAGTTCCTCCTCTATGGCATATGTCTAATTTTTATCTTTGGTAGTTTCTAAGAAAATTTTATGTTTAATCTTGGATAACAAAGTTGTATCTTGTTGATTCTGATTGATCAACCTTCTCCTCCTAGTCTACAAACTAGCATTCCCATCTCCAATAACTTGAGAAATTGGATGATCCTTCTGTATTATCCTAGAAGGGGATTTAGTATCTTATCTTACTTCTTCCTCTTCATCATTTGATTGATTAAGTATGCTTTAATTATTTAAAATAACACCCTCAATAGTGTTAATTGTCTGCAAGTTGGGCTTCTTGATGTCACCTGCTTTTTCAACTCTCACATTAGATATTTCAATAACTTTATGGAGTCTCTTATTGAAACATCTATAAGTAGAACTTATGAAGGAATAACCTAATAAGATGCTCTCATCAGATCTTGAGTCAAATTTTCTAAGATTTTTTTCATTCCTCTTTATAAAACACTTGCTCCCAAACTCTCTATAGTGTTTGACATTAGCTACCCTATTTTTTCATATCTCATATGGAGTATTATCACCATTTGATCTGACTTGGCATCTATTTAAGATATAAATAGAAGTATCGGCAGGCTCTTCCCTAAAGCCATCTAAAAATTTGGAATCTTGAAGCATTGTTCTAGTCATCTCTTGGACAGTTCTATTTTTCCTCTCAACTACCCCATTCTATTGGGGTGTCCTATCAGTATAGTATTGTCTTCTAATTCCTTGTTCCTCACAAAAGTCATCAAACTCATAAGACCAAAATTCACCTCCTCTATATGATCTTACACACTTGATTCTTGATCCTTTTTCATTTTCAACAAGAGCTTTGAATGCTTTAAATTTTTTAAAAGCTTATGATTTCTCTTTAGGAAAAAATATCCAAGTCATTATAGTGAAGTCATCAATTAATAACACAAAGTAGCTATTACCTTGAATTCCTTGAGTTCTCATAGGTACACAAAGGTTTATGTGGATCAACTCTAATGGTACTGTAGTAGAATGCTCCTTAGATTTGTATCTTCTTTTGACTTGCTTTTCATGAAAGCATGCCTTGCAGAGAGTATAAGGAGTATTAGTGATTTTAGGCATATGCCTCACTAGTCCTTTTGAATTGATCCTTACTAAATTATCAAAGTTCAAATGTCCAAGTCTTCTATGCCAAAGCTATCTTTTCTCTAATTGATTCATGAAGCACTTTTTTTTATTGAATTCATGAAACACATACAAGTTGTTATCTGCCTTGTGAATGTTTGTAACTAATTTTTCAGACTTGGAACTTCTCACTTCACACCCTTTTTCATGAAAATTCACAACATTTCCTTGTTTATACATTTGGCTAACACTTAGAAGATTGTGTTTCAAACCTTTTACATATAAAACATTTTCAGTTCTAGTATGACCATTATCCAAACTTATAGATCCTTTTCCAACTATGTTAGCAGAGTTGTCACCAAACCTTACTGAACTTGAATTATGTTTCTTGATAGAAATAAACTTACTCTTGTCTCCTGTCATATGACTTGAGCATCCATTGTCTATGTACCATTTCTTGTTTTCATCCTCCTGAGTATGTAAGGAAATTTGTACAAACATGGATTCTTCTTTTGAGTCTCATGCCTTCTTTTTTTAAATCTTGGTGTTGTCTTTCTGAACCATTTGATGGTGTCAATAACTTGAAAGTCCTTTCTCCAAAAATCCCTTGTGGAATACTTGGCTATATGTCCTTATTGATTACTGTTATAGCAGAGAACATCATTTCTTCTCCTTGGAGAGTAAGTATAGTCCTTAGATCTGTGACCATATTCATTACAAGTATAATAGTGTCCATTAAAAACATAACAATAGTTGTTCATGTTAATTGCCCGTTTTATTTTATCATCAATGCCCCAAGACATCTAATCCACATATTCTTTTGTAGAGCTAATATTTTTCTTTTCTTTAGATAAAAGAGCATCAATATAAGTCATAACTTTACCTTTCAATTAATACATTCTTTGATTCAAACTTATATCAATGATAACTTGTGAATTTTTTATTGTTACTTCTATTATTCCTGTTTATGTCAGCGCACTATTAATGATTGCAAGCATCTCATTACATATAGAGGAAGTCAAGTCTGAATTTTTACTCCCTACCATGTTATTTGATCATTCATACTTTTCTTGAAGACATTAATATTCCTCCCTTGAAATTTTGAGTTCTAATAAAGCACATATTAGTTCACCTTGAATAAAAATCTCAGCATCTTTGTTCACTTTCAAGCGGTTAAACTTATAACGAAGGTCATGTTCTGACACAAATTATTGAAGGTACAATCACTGAGAGGGGATGTGAATTAGTGATGCAAGATATTTCAAACTTCAACTGTAATCCTTTTCAAACTCTTAATCAATGACCACAAATATTCATAAATCATACAAGTTATTTATAACAATGAATAAGAAATATGATGCAAGATCAAACACATAACACAATATCTACATGGGAATCTTCTTGGAGAATAAAACCCACTCTCATATCTACAAATACATGGACTAATTGTCCTATAAAATGAGTACAAACATGATACCTTTTAGTGAAACACCTACTTCACAAGGAGCACCCATCCCAAAGTATGAACAAGCACCCACTTATTCTAGATGTTGAGCACCCACACAACACATTATGAAATCAACAACTCCAAATCTCTAATTGTAGATCAATGTAATTAGAGAAATAATGTATAATACCACTTTTTCAATTCATCACTCACTCAAATTTGATCATACAAACAATGCATCCAAACAATGCATCCAAACACCCTTTTGGATCACTCTAGGCTTCTTTGCTCATCCTCAATCTGATCTGTACTTCAGTCCATCCATTGAGCACACTTCCTCTGATCTCTTTCCTTCACCTCTATCTTATGCTCTCAGCACATTCACATACATGTCTTAAAACCATTTCCTTGGTCTCGCTTATTTATAGATTATTAATGAATATCAACTTTTAGGTCAACAATAATACTTGTCTTAACCTTTAAAACATCTATCATGTTAAGACATAACTCAAATTCATTGTCACAGGTTAGCCATAGCATCTATGGGACACACTTAAGCAGCTATGCCTTTTAATTAGGCATTAGTATCCCTTATAGGTCTCATAGAGACCTATTACCCCTTTTAGCACTTCATTGGAAAAAATAAGAACACAATATCACTTTCAAATACATGGGTCCACTCCATATGACCTCTAAGACATCTTCAAGTGATTATTCCCACCAAAACACTCTTCTGCTAAAGCTCAAATGGATCAAACAATATTATGTCCACAATAACACCATGAATGAACATACTATCAAATTTGGATCTCAATATATATAGTTCTACAAACATTTAAATATTGCAATAAACTTTATTGGATGTTTCTTGAATTCTTCTACAACTTTGATTTTTACTGCAATAAGAAAATTCATCCTGGATCAAAAGATATAACTCAAAAACTATAGAGACTAGTTTTTCCTTATTAATTTAAATATTCAAATTTCAATGGTCACTGAGCAAATGTTAAACATTGGACACTTTGACCTCATCTTGTGTTCCTTAACAACTTTTACCAAATATGCACCATCAATCTCCTTGAAGTATCTTGGTCTTTAACCCTTTAACGCTTATTATTGAACTTAGATCCTCACTTCCACGATCGTGCCACTTGGTATATCTACATGCCTTCTACACACATTGACTAGTTGACTCAATGCATTCCATAGATTTCCATCTGTATGAGCACTCGTGTGCCATTGATCTACTTTCAAATTATTGAGATTGAGACATGTGTCACTAGTGTGTGCCTTCTGAGCATCTTTGACATATTGACTTCATGTGCATCATTAGATCATTACTGAAAAGATCATGCACTTATTAGATCTTTATCCAGTCAGATAAATTTCTCATCATTAGATCTATGATCTGATTAACTCTCACTATAGATCTTCAATAAAGTGAATTTGGCTAAGTTTGGGTGCATAGTAAATTCTATCTGAGAAACCAACTTTTCACCTTAATAACTTTAGCTATGCTCCATGTCCATACCTAAAATTTGACCCATATGATCTCCTCACACAGGGGAATCTGTCCATGTATCAAACTGATTTTGAAACCTTCACACATGTGAAATATAACATTATCAAACTGCTTACTCAACTTTATTTGTCAAGATGACTACTTGAGCTTAGACATTCAATTGATTGCTCTGATGAATTACGTTCCCTTCCATAAGCATTATAAGCACTCATAAAATCCCATAGAGTATCTGTAACATGTCCATATCATCAATAATTCATTAATTGTCTCACTAATTCAAACACTCTTCAAACCATCAATCTGATCATTTTGTCATTAATGCACTAATACCACATGCTCTCTTTGATATTAATGACAACTAAATATTAATGACCATGACCAATAGTATGCACATGCCCCTCATGATAGTAATTGGTAGGATACCAAGAGAATTTTATGATATCTGCAAGGCACTACTCATTATGGATTACACTACACCAAGGGTTTTACTCAGTTGGTTGGGTACAATGGTTCAGATTCGGTAGGTTATCTTGATGATAGGCATTTCACTTCTAGATACATATTTTATCTTAGCTATTCACCTATTGTTTAGTTGCAAAAAAAATAACAAGGTATTTCAATTTGATCTACAAAGGATGAGTATAGGGAAACAGCTACAGCAAGTCAGCAGATTCTTTGGCTTCATTAGTTATTGACAAAGTTTGGTTTCACATAGGATTCACCTACCATAGTTTAATGTGACAACAAGAGTGCAATTCACATATCTTATAACCCATTTGAGCATCAACATAATAAACACATTGAAGTACATATGCACTTTATTCATCATCACATTCAAGATGGAGTTCTTATCTTGGATTACATTCTAACTCAGCAGTAGGTTGCAGATATCTTCACGAAGCCTTTTGCATCACCTCATTTTTTTAAGTTACATGGCATGCTTGGGGTTTCATAAGTTGTCCTTGGGGGGTGTTCGTGAGGATATATTCTTTATTCATTTCATGGATACATATTGTGCATGATTACCTTATTAGGTCTAGTTGCCAGGACTCATACTGTGGATATGCCACTATTTTCTTTTTTGGCTATTATTAGCCCCTAGCTTCACTTGAGGGGGGCGTTAGAGTATGTATTCCATGTATTTCTTATGTTTGCTAATGCATTAGCTAGCTATTTCATCTTTTTATGAGTTTGTCCTATGTGAGGATTTATTCCACATTAGTGAGTTAGGTTAGTTTTGTGTTTTGCCTTGCCTACTTATGCAAGGGCTTTCCTTTGTACTATATTTTAATTTTCTTAATAACAGCTAAATTGCTTTGCTTTGCAATACTTTGTCTACAACTTCATTATGTGATGTTTTTATTATTAACACTTTTGAATCTTGGGTTGAAATGATTATTCACCATTCCTAATAGATTCTAAAGCCACTTAATGTGGGCCATGGTGGGATCATAGTCCACTAGGGCGGTATTAAAAAAAAATTGAGTTGTTTGGATTTTGGGCCTTTTGAACTAATAAAGAATATGGAAGCAGATAGGTAAATGTTTGGAAAGGAAAAAATTAGAAAGGTTTCTATCAGTGGGTAAAATGTATTATCAAAAGAGAAGTACAATTGACTATAGAGCATATCCCAATCAAGTCATTTTATCACGTGATCAAATCCACTTTGAAGGTTTATCCAAGTGTACCAATATTCAGATGTGGGATGGCGACTAATGTTGGGGTCATATAATTTAAAATTAATGCACATAAAAGGCCACACCTCTCTTTCATTAGTGGTCCATCTCATTAGTATAATGCCAATCTTGTCAACAGACTACTCCACCATATTGAAGTCACCACATATTTCCCAATGGGTGTGAGGTAATTAATTGGAAATCCATCACCATAGAGTCATATTTTCATGTGCATCATTTGAGGCATATAAATTATTGATGCCAAAATAGTAGTTCTCAATATTGAAAAGGGCCAAATGACACAATGTGAAGGATCACATCCAAAATACACAAAATGTGGCTTCCATTTTAGAGAAATAAATGTCATAAGGCCATCATGAATTGGTTCATGATTTCTTATCAACACTAATCTATCAAGCCATATTAATTTTTTGGCAATGCAGAGAAGGAACCCCACCACCTTAATTTCCTATAGGCAAAGAATGTCCATATCTGGAAAAAATCCTAAAATCTCTCACCATGTACTTACGATCTAAGTCTATAAGATCCTTAACATTCCTTGAGTAAAAATTCATAGAATATGGGCATGGAGAGATATATCCTCATAATTGAGCCCTTCAAGGGCCTCATATTTGTTTTTCAAGAATTGGTCATTATTAGAAAACAAAACTTCCTAATGTTGAGCAACCTAGTTGGCTGCCAACTTGATCACATAGTCTACATCCTCTATATATTCCCAAATAAAGGGACTACAAGAATGAGTTAGATATTCCTGGGAGGAACTACATAATTGATTGCTTTCACTTGAATGGGATAAAAGATGTGGTGGGAGATCAAGACTATCAGGTGAAAATTTTGAATAAACTTGAAAATTGGCCAAAACATTCATGACCATGGAAGTACTATAAAAATGGATTTTTTTTAATTTTCCATCTCATAGTGAGCATGTTCCTTAGAAGTTTGAGTTCTAGTTGGTAACTCCCTAGCAGGTTGAGCTTAATGCATAGGCACCTATGGCACATTATAGGAAGACAATTTTTTACTATTCATAGGATTCTGATTAGCGGGCCCCTTGTTAAATTTTTTTCATCCCCCAATACTTTTCCACCCATCCTCCTGATTACTCTTGCAGTTATTAGAATTAGGCTTGAGATTTGGCCTGTTGCAAAGTATACACAACGGGCAATCCTTGATCTTGTGATTCTTGGATTGACAATGGAAAGAAGTGTTGGGAAAGTTGATATAAAAGACCCTCGATATGAGTGTCGAGGTTTGCCAAATTGAATCTCAACAAAATATTTGAGATCCTTTGATAAATCTACTTCAACATAGACCTATTATTGGGGGCAGATGAAGTATAATCTTGCAGTATCATGGAAAACAACACTGTTAATGGGAGTCATGATTTGGTTAATGAAATTTCAACAAAGAAGAGACAACCAAGGTAACTCCACCCATATGGGGACTTTCAAAGAAGCATGCTTGGAGACAAAAATTCCTAGGTCTAAGGGTAAATCAACAATAAAGAGTTACAGATGTACCAGGGGATTATTTTTTTTAAAATCACACTCACATGGGTAGGGTCTACAAAATGCAGTAGAAAAAATCCCTTAATCATATTTTGGAAGCTATAAAGATTAACTCCATGAACAATCCAGTTAGATTGAACCCAAGTCTTAAGAATTCTTTCAAAAGGGTACAACCCACAAAATACCCTATTAAGCAAAACTTCTCCAACCATTGATAGACAAAATTAAACTCGAACATAGGCAAAACATAAGGTTGAGAGTCATTACCTCATGGTAAAATTTAGGGACAAATTTATTTAGTCACTTGAGAGGTGGTACCATGGCTCAAAGCTCCACCTTCATTTGTCATGACTTCAATAGTTAGATGGGAAGGTAGGGATGCCATTAAATAGCATAAGCTCATTCAAAGGTAAGGCTCTTAAATGCCAATAAATGTTATTATCTTGTAGGTGCCAAAAAGAACTGCAATGTGAGTAGAAGTTGGTGAGAAATGATAATAGTGGTGCACATAGCCAAAATCCTAGCAGAGCATTTTTAAACACTAACTTTTGTAAAACTGTAACACACTCAAATGTATTTAATTTAATCCTAGGTATCATGTTTACCATGTTATGTTATCATATTATTTTCCATCTTAGGACTTACACTAATGTTACATGTTATTACAACCTTAGGTACGTCTACGAGATTAACATTTGATAAATGTTTTCTACAACCTTGTTATTTGCTATTTGTGCTAATTATCCATTATTATAAAAAATAATAAATCAAATTCAAGTCATCCTAGTGGACTTATTGTCCATGCCAAATGTTTTATATCCTTATTAAAAATAATTATAAGCTTGAACCTTCCTTTAACTTTTATATTTTACCTTTCAAGTGGTTTCACCTATACCATTTAAAATTCAACTTACTCTCTTTGTCACTGAAGGACATGCAAGAATTCTAGATATAGGTTAACATGTTAGAGTTAGCATTTATTAAATTCTATTCATTTTACCCTTGTAAATATCATAAACATGATCTCCAAATTTTCCTTGATGGTTTTTACTTGATACTATAAATTTCCACCTTTAAGTTTATTAGTTCCCAACTCATTGCCATTGTTCAATTCTTTAATGCTAGATTACATTCTTGAATAAAACTTAATAAATCTACTTGATTAAAAAGAGATAAATATACATCTATTATATATTAACTTTATCACAATATTGGTTATGCTTAGACATTTCATAACTTAGTAAACATGGATACATTTTAATGACTTACAAATTTATATTAAAATCAACAACTTAGTATGCCTTCTCATCTCTTCACAATATTTTATCTTATATAGAGAACGTATCTTAGTATATACAAGGAACATAAAAGTTATAAATATATTTATGCAGTGTAGTAAGGAATTTATATTAGGCAATGTAGCAATCTCTTTATGTTTTAGATACAATATGATCCATAACAAACCTAAACATAACCTAGTACTAGTTTTTACTACTCCATTAACCTCTATTTTTATTAAATAACCAAGGTCGTTATTCCTAATAAAAAATTCCTCAAATACTAATAATTTTATTACCGTTTTATTGCTAGAAAAACTTGTAAATCTCATCATTGATTATATCAAAAGTAAGATTAGGAAACCATATATGAATACAAAAATTTGTTCTATAAGAATGAGCTATGGCTCAACATACTAAAACACATTAATGTGTGTGTGTACAAAAAGCTAGGGCAAAGGTTCAAAATGTCTATCTATATGCCAACTAAACATAAAACATAACTGTACATTTATCTATTACCTTAAAGAAGTAAAATCCATTTCCTTCTCAAAAGGTTTAGTTTGAATTTAAGAGCTATAACTTGATTTATATCATCCATAGAAACACAAACTTCCACCAATCTCTACCTATAACTCAGTTGAGATAAAATACCCAGTGCATACCTCATAGACTACAAACTTACACAATGCATTCAAACCCAGTGTCACCCATATTTAAACAATCATAAATGTAACTAATAAAATGATATACCTTTACAATATTTTTAAAAAAGTACTTACTTTTGGTTTATGCCATGCGCACTATTCTGGCTTGGAGTTTTTTGCCAAGAAGACCCTTCTTCTTCTCTAGTTCCTTTCTCTTTTTCTTTACAAATTTTAATTGTTTTCGCTATGTAAGTTTATCCACCAAATAATGTCTTGAATAATAAAAACCCAAAAAAATAGCTATGGATGTGCAAAACCTCATAAACCTTAACTTCCTTTTCCACTTTCATGGTTCTTTCAATCAAGGGACTATGCTGGCTTAAACAAAATCCATGTGGGGATCTAACACAAGATTCCTATTATAATTTCTCGTCTCCTCCTCCATATTATCGACCACTCTTTTCCATGGTGAGTAGGCAAAACAAAATTATAAAACCCTTACTCGAATTTGAATTTCTGAGGGTTAACTTTACCTGAGTGATGAAAAATATTAGGGTTAGGGCTATAATCCTTGCCCTTTATTTTTAATATAAAAATATTTTTATCATTTTAATAAACTTTTCTCATTACCTACAAAGCCCAAAATTTAACTCAATATAAATCTAAGGTGATGACTTAAAGTTCCCTTTAAAAAATTTTTTTTACCACCATGCTATTAAAGTAGTTCAAACACAATTTTAACATTTAGCTGAGACTGCCTTGGAGACCTAGATTTTCAAATTAACATGCTCTTGCACATGAACAAGATCTACATTGTAACACAATGCTTATCCTGTTCCAAACCTTTTTATTAACTTACTAAGATTTTCTTCTTCTTAGTTATTATTTTCACACAACCAAATTAATACGACCTCTTCCCATAACATAGTCAAAAGTGTCAAATTGTGACTAAAACTTGTCAAGATGCGTTAACTTGTGTGTGCAAAATAAATCACACAAACCAAAAAATGACATGACACACCGTAAGCATGCAAACTCTTACATCTAATATCAATTTAAACTTTTTGATTCTTTTTCACTCTTCATTTTTATTTTTCTCTCTTTCATTGTGTTTTTTCCACAACCATGCGTAACCTTAGGTGGTCAATCTAGGCACTTTCAAAGTATCTAAAAGAACTTCGACAGTAATTATTTTTCTAAAGATATCAATAATATGAAATGGATCAAATAATACTTAATAAATTAGCAATTGGATGAAATTTGTGAAATGAGAAAAACATCATCAATATTATTTTGGTAATAAACTACTGAGTGAAATAAAATAACAAATAAGATGAAACATCATAAAGTAACAATTGGTCAACAGTCATATGATGTCTATGAACATGCCTTCAACTAAAAATCTCATAAAATCAAACCAAATTGTAGTCATATACAGATTAATTTTTACAACTTAGTGTTAAATACACGTATCTAGATATAACTTGTGCCTAAAAAATAGGGATATGAAAACTCCTTCGATATTATTGTATATAGATGAGAAACTATTTTATTTTCTCATCTAAGACAATAATTTATATATCATTTTCCCACGCACAAACGCGCGCGCGCGCACACACACACACACCAAAAAAAAAAATTAAAATTAATATTTGTGTATTTATAAAATAATATAATATATATAAATAATTAACAATATATATTATCTATATTTGTAATTGGAAATAATTATATTGTATTTTTTTTTTTCAAATTTTTGTAATTTATTAGTATTAAAAATGTGTTTCTTCAATTTTCATAATTGGGGGACAAGCCTAAAACAAGTAAACCTAATTTATGGTGCAAAGTGGGCACATGTACCCTGCACTACTAATGTTAGTGTAATATTTAATTATACACTTTAGTTAATTTAGTTTGTTAACTTTTCTAATTAAGTTCAACTAGTTGTTCACAAATCTAAGCTTAGAATAAAGATAAACATTCATTTAATGCTCAGTTACATGTGCCACTTAAAGTAACCAATAAGAAAGGGGAGATAACTCTTATATAAGATGTAAATACCTTTCACCTTTAAGTACAATGTAATCTACTTTTTATAATTTCTTTCAAAGGAAATACACAATCTTTTGTCTATTTGCATGGTGTTTTATTTGTTTGGAGTGAGATCTATATTATTTTATTTCATATGAATCAACCATTATTACATGGTACCAAATCTAGTTTCTATAGGTAGATGTTGTGGATTCTATAGTTTCAAACAAGATCAAAATTTACACACATCTTACCTAGCCCCTAAGAAAGTTTTTTGAGCCAATCCTTATTTTGGGTTTTCATAATTACCTAATGGATAGTTTTTATTTGCACTAAAATGAAATTTTAAGGATTTTTTTTGGTTGACTTTTATTTAAAAAAATAGAATTTTAGAATTTGACTCTATATTTTTCCCAAAAATTAAAGGAATAATAAAAAAATTAAAAAAAAAAAAAAAAAAAAAACTAGATTTTTTAATATCATGTTTGATTTTTTATAACTTTTTGAAGATGTAGACTACAAGGAAGATCTAATTGAAGTGGATTCATTAGTGGATATTTTGTATTTTTTTTATAAAAATAGAGGTTAAGTCATACATCATTAGATTTGTAATCTTGTGATATTTTTAGGAAGTCCTTATTTTCTTAATTTGGACAAATGGAGCTCCTGTGGCGTACATTTGAAGATTTCAGCTATGAGTTTGAAGGCATAACACATTGGTGCATTTTGCATATTTGCTAATTTTACATTTTGTGCAGCCCTAGCCCTTACTCCATGACCCTTGTTTTCTTGTGCAACCACTCCTTACACATATTAGACCAAACTTGAATCTTCCTGTACCACTGAGGGCCTTATTTTGATACCCTTTCGCTCTAGAATGATATTTCACGATCCAAAAAGTTTATAAGGGTACCCTTTTTTGCATTGGAATTGTGGTTTTGACATGGATGTCTTGGTGAAAATTTTAAGTTTATTTATGCATCATTTATTTTCATAAATTGAAGGTTTTGCAATAGTTTGATGTCTCTTCCTAGGTTTTTTGACCTTAAGAGCTCCATATCTTTTGATATGTCTATTGGATCTTTTTGTTTTTCTTAAGTGTGTATGGTTTTACATTCTACGTAGCTATAGATTTAGATTAGATCTATTATAAATCAAAATTAACATTTTTTAGGTTTTTTTTTTTTAAAATTTCATTATAAAATAATTATAAACACACTATTCATGAAGTACAACATTATTCTATTAGGGGCATTTTTTTTTTCATAATACATTTTTAGGGGGGTTGTAAGGAAAAATTAAAGTGCCTATTGTCTCTTGTGTTGTCTCCTTTATTGTATGTATTTTTCATTTCCTCATGGGTGTTACATTTTATTGCATAATGGTTGAAACTAAATCTATTGAACTCTTAACTTCAAATTACTATCATAATTGGAAACCAAAAAATACAATTGTTGCAATCCAAAGGGTTATGGTCAATGTCAATGTTGAGAGAGATATCTCCAAATTTTAAAATGTGTTATGAGCAATTTGTGTATGCCAAAAAACATGATGAAGTAATGGGAATCATTGGTCTACATGTTTCCAGAAATATATTGTTTTACATCATGGATTGCACCACACCAAAAGCTGCATGGGACAGGTTTGAAGTTTTTTTTGGGAAAAATCATCGAGTTTAGATCTTAAAATATAGATGTAGATTTGTCTTCTATTTTTCTAAGTGACTTTTTATCCATTGAAGACTTTCTCGCCAAGTTGATGTCCATTTTCTCACAACTGAAAGCTTGTGGTAAGGACAAGAAGGATGAATATTGTGTTTTAATAATTTTATCTATGCTAAAGGGCCATTTAAACTATTTTATCATACATTTAATTCCACCATGGATGTATTAGATATTGACTTTAAAAATGCTTTCTTTTGAGAATTTTTTTGAATGTCTCACTAAAGAACAATCTAAGCTTGTTCAACTTGATGTCAACTCCAATTCCAAATCATTAATGGTTAATACACCTAAGAGTAATGGTACACCAAAGATAAAGATAAATCTAAATGACAAGCCAAAAACAACTTAGCCTTATACACAAGCCACTTCTAAAACCACTAAGACTACTTATTCTAAGTCCAAAGATTCATCCTCTAAGTAAAAAAATAAGTCTAGTGAGAAACTTCCTTTTGTGAAAAGATGGGTCATTCAGAGTCATAATGTTCACATAGAATGGAAGCATTGCAATAAAACAACATTTCTATTCCTAATTCTTATTCTAAAGGCAAAGGGAAAGTAGTTTCATCTCAAACATTGATTGCATATTCAGACATTTGGATACTAGATTCAGGGGTTACACATCACATGACACATCCACATGAGCTTCTCATTTCTCGTCCTCACAATAGAACTTCACATATTTAGTTGGGGATTATTTACATATAGATGTTTTGGGTTTAGGCACTACTCAATTGTAAGTAAGGTGCATCAATGATGTACTCTTGGTTCCTAAATTTTTTAATAATCTTATTTCCATCTATTATATGTCATTTTGGAATAGGAAAGACTAGAATTTTATCCACATGATGTGTGATCAAAGAGTTTCATAATTTAGAGGATGTGGTTTCTTTAGGTGGTGTTGATCATGGTTCATGCTTATATGTGTTTGATGGTTTTGTTACTTCTTCAGGGTCTTTGCACATTTCTCATACTAATTCCTTGAGGAGACTATGGCATGAACATTTTAGACACTTGAACTACATGTATTTTCTATAGTTGAGTACACATAACTTGGTGCTTGGCCTTCCAAAAGTGTCTTTTATAGATGGTATTTATAGAGGTTGTGTACTTGTAAAACATCATATAGACCATTTTCCCAAAAGAAAGGCTTCCTGAACTACAAATAATCTTGAATTGGTGCATAGTGATCTTATATCATTTCCCACTCATTATTTTTCAGGGGCAAAATATATAATCACTCTCATTTATGAATTCTCATGTCATACATGGATGTAATTTATTAAGTACAAGAGTTAATTTTTTGAACACTTCAAGGAATTTAAGGCATGATTGAGAATAAATGTTCTCTTCCTATCAAGATGATATGCTCAGATAATGGGGGGAATATGCTTTTAAGGCATTTCAACATTTTTTTTGCTAAGCATGGTATTCAACTTCAGTAAACTATACTGTACACTCCTAAAAAAAGTGGCATTGTTGAGAGGAAGAATTGGACATTGAAATAGATGACCAATTTAATGATACAGTCCAAGAACATAACACCTGAGTTTTGTGTTGAGAAAGTAAATTATGCCAAATACATTCAAAATTGTATTCCCCACAAGGAAGTGTGGGATATGACTCTTGAGGAAGCTTGGTCCCATGCCAAACTAGATCTTTTCTTGTCACTGTTAGAAAAACAACAATAAATGACTAAAAAAACTATTAAAAATTGCTTATAAATGACTAAGCTTGGTCACGTGACCATTAGTAGTTTATTGCCAATCATTTCTAATGCAATCAAATTTATAACTAAACCATTTTGTCATTTATTATTTGTTTTGATTGACCAATTTGGTAGTATATTTAATCGTTAATTTAGTCATTGCTTGTTGTTAAACTAGTCATTTATTTAGTCATGGTAGTCATTTATTTAGTCATTGTAATCATTATTTGCCATCAATTAGTAGTATATTTAGTCATTTTTATTTACTGATTTCCGTCTATTGATAGTATATTTAGTCATTTGTATTAACTAATTTTCATCCATTGATAGTATATTTAGTCATTTTAATCATTATTTTGTCGTCAACTGGACATATATTTAGTCATATTTATTCACTGATTTCTATCAATTGGTAGTATATTTAGTCATTTTAATTGACTGATTTTCATTAATTGATAGTAAATTTAGTCATTTTAAGTTTTAATTGCTATCATTTAGTAGTTTATTTAATTGTTTTTTTCCACTGATAGTATATTGATACATTGTTTATTAATTGCATAATCATTTAATTTACTACTAGTTTAGTAGTAAATTTTCATTTATATGATATGAATAATTTATTAAATGCCATAAATTGTATAATGAAAAAATAAACATATTATTAAACTTGAATTGAAACATAAAAATAAATAAAAATATTACATATACGAATAAGCTACAACATGCTAGAAATTAAAAGATTGATTCAACATCATGATAGAAAAAGGTAATCTACAATTAAAAAATATAATGCAATTTTGATGAACTGTAATATATATATATATATATATATATAATAAAAAATATCAAAGTCTAAGATTTTACAACTCTTAAAAATACACCATGATAAAGATCCCTGAACAACACATTCAAACTACTACATAAAGCAGTGAGCCAAGTTGTCTAACATCTAGTACATGATAAACATCAATTATGTCATTTTTTGCAAATATTTTAGTGGCCACCGTGTAAAGGTTCCTTCTTTCTCTTTTAGACGGACAACTCCATCTATTTTGTCTTTATAATCAAGGGGTATGTTACTTGTGACCTTTAAAATATTTACATTTGCATCTCTTGTTCCTTTCAATTTGATTCCATGTACAATAGATAGTGAGGGAATCTATTCAATGCCCATAACAACACCATCAAACAGATCCAACACCCCAAATTTATCCTCTTCTTGGAGTTTATCAATACATTTATGAAAAAACAAAAAAATACACATTATATTGAGATATAAAGCATTTGATAACACAGATAAATATTTATAAGAAACTAGAAAATGACAATAGGAAACCTGAAACCATGCACCTCACATATTAAACAAAAATTAACTTTATGCTATTTGATACATAATGGATGTTAGATACAGAAGGTGTTAGTATATTAGTTGTTATGTGCCATGAAGATGTGGATGCTACAAGGAGAACAAGTAATCACTTGATTGAGGTTATTGAAGTTTTTAGAATAGAGGTTATGAGAAAATCTCTTCTAGATGAGCTTCAAGTTGTGATATCTTTTTATGGGTCATATGTGAACTATAGACATTTAGCTATTCTATGTGACACAATGACATATATAGGTCATTTGATGGCTATTACTTGACATGGTATCAATCATAATGATACAGGGCCAATGATGAGATGTTCATTTGAGGAGACTATGGATATCTTTTTGGGTGCTTGTGTTTTTGCAGAAGGAGAGCTTCTCAGGGGTGTTATAGAAAATATCATGCTTGGTCAGTTATATCAATCTAACAATAGGATTGAAAGGAAATTCCATTCTTAAAAATGACATAAACACTAACATATGAGTTTATGCCTCAATAGGTAAGGATTCAACTTCTTTATGAAAAAAACTAAATTTGTTTTTCACAAACAAATCCAAGCAAATTCTTGTGTAAAAAACCTTAAATTATCTAAGCTAATAGGGGATGTTTTCTCATGAGAAGTAGCCTTACAACTTGTTTGATCTTTGTACTAGCTATATTTATCCCATCATTTTAAATCTATATACATAAGGTCTGATATTTTGGTTATGGTACTTAATTCCACCTATGATTTGCTTTTGACTGGAGCCCTTTACTCAAAAATACATTTTATAATACATTCTTAATTTGTGCAAGAACAACCAAAGTGGTTGGAGATACAATCCCTTGATGAACTAAAAATGAAGCTGGGTCATGTGATGGTAATGGTACTTCTAGTCAGAATGTTTGAAAAAAGTAAAAAGTTATAATTAACTCTAGTCTAGACTTGTTATGCTTCTCAGGGTTAGTGTTATTTTCATCTGGGTGTCTTTTCCTTCTCTCAAAGTGCTATCTCCTGGAAAAATCAATTTTTGACATTGGTCGAAAAGTGTTGTCTTTTTTTTTTTCAGCTGTATGTAATGCCCTCTGTCTTTGAACAAATCAAATTTTCATGTGTTTTTTTAATTTTTTTGAATAACAAAGAAGCAAATTTTTACTCTGAAAAAAAAAACTAACCCATTGTGAGGTACAAACAAATGGAGGGCAAGACTACAATAGTGCTAGAATGTACGAGTATTCCAGAAAGAGACATGGTTGGCAATGAAGTCCCCCCAACTGAGGACCATGACATACTTGAACATAATGCACTAATGCATTGTCAAAATCTATGTATGCACTCTATTAAAATGAAGCTCTAAGCTTCCATATACAAGTTATATGTTCTCTGTTATTTCCATAATCTATGTATACTAGCTAATTAAATTTCACTACTATTCTAACTAGCTTCTATCACATAGGTAATGTTTACCCTTATTTACATAATAAAACAACCATTACTTACTTGAATAGTACTTACTTGCATGTGGTTTCATAGCACTCACCTCAAGTTCAGCACCACTGCTACTATGAATATTATGCACATGCTCATCGACTTCAGCATAATCATTATCAACATTGACATGAAGTTATGTAGCTTTACAGAGAGCTCTATTGATAGGGCCTTTTTATTTTCATTCTACTTTCATATAATTGCTTTGCATGTGGTTTAATCATCATGCAAAAAATAATATAATTCAAATAAAGAATGCAAAAGCTATAAATTTTTGTCCCAAAGAACATTTTAAACATGAAAAATGACAAAACATTGGGACAAATTAACTTACAACTTAAAGAATGCAAAATCTATAAATTTTTGTCCAAAATAAGAATAAAAAAACATTGGGACAGATTAACTTACAACTTAAATAATGTAAAAACTATAAGTTTTTGTCCAAAAGAACATTTTAAGCATGAAGAATGACAAAACATTGGGATAGAAAATTGACAAAAACTATTATATTACCTCAACTTCAAAACAACTATGACTATGTTACACATTCTTGTCTAGTTCATCATGATCACTATCAATATCAGCAACTCTATTGACATCAAGACATTTTCATTTTTGAGCTGCTTTGATAAAATTGCTCTGCACGTGGTTTAACCATCATGCAAAAAAATATACAAAACATTCAATAGTCAAGTAAAAAATGCAAGCTATAAATTTGTCCAAAAGAACATTTTTTTGGATCACTCTAATAATAAAGAAATTGGATTGGATTCTCCTATGCTCAAATTTCAATCTATATATTAAGAAGTACTATAGACAAAATGTCCAAAAAAAAAATGAGATCAATAGAACCTCTTACCTCATCTAAATCTGTGGAATTATGCTCATTCCATGTAGAAACTATAGGCTTAACGGAGGCAACCGAGTATGAAACTTTCTCAGTGACACCGTATATGCAATGCATTACATGTTGGTACCCTTTATTTGAGTTGACATGATCTAGAGAGACTCCTACTAGGCATCTAATAGATGGTTTTGAAATCTCTATTGACAAACTAGATTTCCACTTCATCCTACTCTTAGATTTACTAAGATCTAGTGCTGCCATATAATTGACAATATATTCTACACCTACTTCTCTATTACTATTTTTCACCTAAAATACAATGTCAATTTCAACATTTAATTAGTTCAATAAAAATTTGAAATAAATAACACAATGTAAATTGAACCAAAAATCCATACACTTATTCTAAATTTGTCCATTTTGGCCTACAACCTGCCTCGACCAAATGTATATCCATCCCTCACGTTATCTCTTGCTCTCTTTCCTTTGTTCCTCTTTGTCAAATATTCTTTAAAACACATACTTTCTTTTAATGCCTCCCACTATTTGGGAGATAAAGTGGAGTCTAACCTCTCTTTTTCCTCCATAATTATTTTTTTGCAATTGTATCTAAAATTGTTCATCAAAAGTCTCATCTTTTGCTTGTAATATTTTCTAGAGATTTGTCCACCAATAGTCTCAAAAGCATTTTCCATTTTTTGTATAACATTTTCCACACTTTTTAGATATTTCTCTGTAAAATTTGATTTGCAAATATCCAAATGGGCCCTACATCTTACACCTAACTCAAAGGCCCACTTTGCAATATTTGGCCCATTGGGATCACCATCTCTCGATACCTCAACCAAGAATGGCTTCTTACCTTCTATTTTTCTTTCTTTTGCATTCCCCTCTGTAGATATGTATAAATATTGACTCAATCTTTATATTTTGACAAAAGCAGACACATCTTCTATTAAACCACTACCTATATTTCTATTTGATCCACTAGTTCCATCAAAAGTTGTAGATGCAACAGGTGCACTCTAAGGTACACTAGATGTAAGCAATCTCTCTTGATGACTTTCATTAACCAAAAATTCAAGCTCTTTGGCCACATCAGGGGTGGCATGAATAGGTAGATTAATAATGGTATCCACATATATCACTTCAAACACATCCTTTAATCTTGAATAAATCATCTACAGACTTATTGTTCCTTTGCTCTCATGTTTTTAAATAATCTCTCTTAGAATTTGTGCTAAGAGATCATCACGATGTTACACATCACCATGTGCTATGTTAGTTTGCACATCACCATGTGTTATATCAGGCTGCACATCATCACAACTATTCTTTTCACCAACTATATTTGTTGAATCACAAATGTGTTGGCTTCTATGAGTTGGCAGCACTGTGTCTTTTCTTTCCTTTTATTTTTTCTCTTCATTTTCTTTGCACTCTTTTTCTTTCCAATAAAACAAAAAATATATCATATTATGTATTATATACATAAAGCTCTTGCTTATAAAATTTTATTAAACAATAATATACTACTTAGTGGATTTACAACTTGTCTATTTGTCAAACCAAGATGCGATAAATATTCATTATTCTTGGCCACATTTTCTCTACAAAAGCACACATAATCTATCATTGAAATTTTAGCATTATGATTGCTATCATCTAATTTACACCTTAAAGAATTTTTTCTCATTTCCTGAAGTCCAAATAAACAATAATGTATAAATCAACAACTTGAATCAGTAGAACAACAGTGGAATATAAGTTTGAATCTCAAATTTTAGACATCGGATGGGCTTTTGATTTTGGAACAAACTCATTAAAAGTGACCATTTTTGAGGGATTGGAAACATCCACGATCAAAATTTGAGAAATGGTTGTTGGGAAAATAAAACATAAAACCCTAGACATGACAACTTTGGTAACACTATTGGGATTTCTTAGTTTTCTGGTCTTTAGAAGGAGAGTTATGCTTTTCTATCTTGGTCCTAAGGTGTTAGTTCCCAAAATTGCAGATTATAAACCCTAGGAGTACGCCAATTTCTGTGATCATGTTTATCAATGTTTCGGCCAATAAACATAATCAACCAAGATGGTTGGAATTCCGTGCTCTTCAGGCTTTGCTAGGCCTAGGTGGGTGTACCTTGATCACCAATAAATATAAACTCTTCCAAAACTAAATGGTGATAATTAAGTAGATTATATCCTCACACAAATTTAGAGGGTTTATCTAATTACTATCTCTTCAACTTATTCATCCGCTCAATCTATTTCGCATTGGCATGAGGATTTGAAATAGATAAAAACTAACTCCTATTCCTACTCCTACTATAAAAATTCAAAATGTATAAATGAGTTTTTTTTTGAAATATTATTTTTATTATAAATATAATTAGTGCCTTTACATATTGGCCAATAGAGTCAAGAATGCAAAATGATGTGTCCTCATTCTGGCTAGAATTTGAATTGTTTGGCACTTGGGAAGTTTATAACTTATATCAAAATGTAAGATTGTAGTTACTAGACTCTTCTTATTGATCCCAATGATTCTCCCGAGGTTACTATGATTTACTTAAAGGAATTTAATCCTTCCTTGAAGGAACTAGTAAATTAACCACACAAAGACAACAAATTTGTTTTGATAAACTAGAAATACCCTTGATATATTGATTTAAATAACAAGGAAAGATCAAACTGGAGACAACAAGATAACATGCATTAATTCACTTCAGAAAATAATTGAAACCATAATTCATCCATCAATTATAACTTTATTCTATTGATCTTCAAAAAGATTTTACAATACATTTCAAAATTTTGTCCTAACTGACTCCCCTATTGATGATTATCATTCATTCTTCGTTTCCCTTTTATAGGTGAGTAAGGGAAGTGACAAGCTTCAAACTGTTACATGTCAAAAAGTGTCTTTTTAGTTTCCCACTTTTAACATAAATAAAAAATTCTTAATTATCATTGTTAACTTAGGATTACATAAAAGTAGTGAAAGAAGATAAATGAAGATAAATGATTAGATATTGAAGTCCAGAGCATTCTCAAGATACCAAAGTCCATTAGTCATCATAAGGTACCCGTGACCATTTAGATCTGGCAAGGTGCTCTCTCAATGATAGTATCTCCAAAGCTTGGTACTTCACTACAAGGCCTATTCTTCTAGGGGAACTAGATATGCCTGCTCCCATTGGTACACTATGTAATCATGAGGCCATTTATACTCCTAGATTTTTGGTGTGTTGTCCAAGTGACTCTTCCATCTGCTATCTAATAACCCTCTAGCATCTGTGATGAATTTTGAGTATCCAGCATCCAGTGCAATTATTCCAAAGTTAAATTGAGGCTATGAAGATTTATCTCACCATCCTTCTGTAAATGAGTGAGGCATTTGGGAACAATTTGACTAAACTCATCTATGTAATCCTTGGATCCTTTCAGTTGATCATCATCCCTTAGTATCTTAGGCACGAACCACTACTTTAGTGTGTGAAATGTATCCATTCTTGCCTTGATTTTTTGGTTTTATCTAGATATGTATTGAAATTCATCCTTGACCATTTAGACCATTTGCTCAGTAGGATTTAAAGTTGCGGAGGCCTCAACACTCCTTTGTAAAATTATGCACAAATTTATTAAGGTGTGATGTATATGTTGCCATTTCTTGAATAAGGGGTCCAATATAGGTACATGGGCCTTCATCTGATCAACTGCTTGTGTCAAGGAGTCATAACATTCATACACATTTTCTAATTTGTCGACAATTAGTTAACCCTATACTCCAAGATCTTTTCTAATACCATGAGGGTTTGTCTCTTTACTCCTTCCTTTGTTTCTTCATTAGTCTTTTTCAACTTCTCAATTGCTTGTTTTAGCACATTTACTTGTTCAACAGTGATTGCATCTGTATCAATCTAGATGGTAGGGAGTTGGTATACTATTAATTATGTGCTTTGGGAAGGACCTGCTCCCTTCAACTGCTCTTTCAATTTCACATTTTCTATGAATAACCTATTCACTTCATTCAGATCAATCTGTGTTTTCTCATATTCTGCCAATCTAAGCTCCATACCTTTATCATAGCCCTAGTAAACATTGTTGAGTGCATTTTAATAGTAGTTGCCTCCAATGTTGATGTGTCTTGAAGTGTCTTTACCATGGTAGTCCCTTTCATTTCCTGTACAACATCAAATAATCTTGTTTTTTATTTTCTTCTTTTCTTTGTCCAAAAGGCTAGGGTTTTGATTCTTGGATTGTAACCTATGGCACTCATTCCCTCATCTAAATTGAATTCAAAAATAAACATGGGATCTTCTTGGATTCTTACTTGATTCGATAAGAATATATATTTTTAGCTCTATCCCAAGAATGATCAGTATGTTGCTCTCCAATACCAATTTTATGGCCTTTATGGGTTGATATTGATTTCATTAATCCTAAGCTCGTCAAAGGTCTGAGCAACAATCTGATCATGTTGGAACTCTTCAGTACCCATCTTATTAATCTAAAGTCTCTCCTCAAATTCTCTCATTTTCACCTTGATCCAAGAAAATTTAAACTCAGGGGTCTGGATAAATTCATCATCTTCAATAAACCTAAGAGCAACGACCACTCTTTCATCATCATCCATCTCTTGATCATTATGTACATGCACATCCACCCTTTCTTTTGGTCTATGAGCCGTAGTTATAAGTTCAAGGAGTGCCTAATCCACTTCATCATCATCTTTCAAATTCAATAGCACATTGGCTACCTCCTATGTATCCCCCACCTCTTCACTTCATATGCCACTAAGGGGGGTACTTCCTATGTCTTTTGATTCTTAGGCTCTAGTTGCTCTAAAGGTGATTCTGATTGTACTATAATAGTGTCTAGAAGGGGTTCTACAATCACAACACCACTTGGCCTCTTAATGAACAACTTGGTGGGTTTTGGAGAATGGCCATCAGGCTCCTTTTTTAGCTAAGCATACAACCTTTTAAAGTTGTCAATTATCAAATCCATCCTCTTAAGAGGATCCCCTTCTTCCACATAAAAACCTAGGAATTCAGTGTCTCTCTTCTTCTCTTCCTCAAATATTTTTATGATTTCCCATTTCCTTTTTTTTTGAAACACTTCATGAGGGGTAAGGCAATTTCTTATTACATCTTCTTCATAATGAACTTTATGGGTAATCCCAGCTCTAGTGAGTAGTGTTTACCTTACAAATTTTATATGTCCTTCAGGGCCAAAGATATTTTCCCCTCACAACTTCAAAGAATACCTTACCTTCAAATAACTTTGTATCTCTTCTAGAGTATCAGATCTAATGGACAATTCGCCACATTCTGGTAGAAATGTACCCTTTTTCTGCCTCTTCATAACATCCTACTCCATCCATAGCATTTGCCACATAAATTCCAAAAATGCAATTCAAAGGGAAACAAACTTAGGTAGAATGTGTGGGGCTTGAGGACATCCATAAACTCTTATCATTGTTTGGTCTACTAGAAAGAACTAGTCACCAAAATTATGGGTATGTCCCTATTTTGGCTTCAATGCTAAGAGTCTTAATAATTATCTAATTTCAATGGGCAATCTTGGTGAAATGTGACCAAGAGTGGCCATGACTCTTACTAAAAAATCATTATGAAATGTCACATAATCATTATTCTTACATCTACTATCCCAGATGTAATACCAATGCTGCACAGGTAACCTATTTTCTTGTTGGTCAGTCATCCCCAAGAGCATTCTCTTAGTACATTTATCTCTATTCTAATACAATATTAAATGACACAAAAAAGAATAATTTTTGAAAGTGATAGGGGTCAAGTTTTCTCTCACTTTTAAGAATCCCTCATGTAGCCCTTTCTCAATTAGAGCAGCAAAGTCATACTCAACATTCACTTCAAGGTTTTGAATCCTCATTGCCATCATCATGAGACTGATTGACATCTTCTCCTGATCATCAATCCCAAGAACTTGGCACAAAGCAAAATAATTTCTTTTAAAATAGACTTGAAAGTCTTCCATGACAAATGGCTCATTATTGAAATGGGAAATAGGCATCCTTTTATTTTTTGCACCCCTTTTCATGTGTAGAGGAAGTTCATAACTCCTATAGGTTTTTCTCAATCTCATATAGTCTTCCTCACTTTTATCCAAGTCAATCTTGGTGATGGCTTGATTATTCAACATGAAACACTCTATAATTGTTGCTTTATTCAATACCACTAATGGTGAGCCATGTGACATTCTTACAGTCCTAGTAGCCAGGTGATAATGTTGTAATGGTATGTTCATAAAATCAACATCTATGAATATGTTTGGGAATATTAGTTTGACCAAGTTTAAGGCCCAAGGATTCAAAACTAGAATCTTACCATCCCTCTTATCATATAAGTACTAAAATAAATCCCACCCTGAGATAGGAATAATTGGGTCTCTGTATCTATGAGCTACATCACTAAACAACTTTTTGAATCCCTTTTCTGTTGAATTGGGTAACACATCAAGTATAAACTATTTTAAAGTTCTTTTTTTTATTTTAGAGGTTATGGCTTCTTCCTTCTTACTCACAAGTTCACTTATTTTGGGTGGCTTGATGAAGAATTTACTCCTACTTGATTTCTTTAAGTGTCTACTTGTAAAATTGAGTAAATTCAATTCTTATACACTTTCTATAGAGGGTTTCTATGAACTTACCCAATAATATAATAGCTATAGATTTTTCCTCCTTGAACTCCCTTAGATCTAGTACATTGAGCTATGTGAATGATTGCAAAAATGGTGTCGAATCCCAAGTATATTTGTTGTTGAGCTTGGTCACCTCACTATTAATGTCAATTCATGTAAAATATTTCATAATCTATCCATTTTTTGAGTTTGAATACATGCCTTTGATCTTTGGAAATAGAACGGTTCATGTTTTGAGGTATAATCATTGCCACTGATGATTTAAATACTTTGATAGCTTGTACCATAGTATTGATCTATCATATCAAGACCATTGTGGGGTAGTGATATGGTAGAGTTAGCATTTTACTCTCCCCACTATACTGCACACCTTCACTTTGCTTATTGTAGGAAAAGAGTTAGACAGTCTCATACCGCCACCCCATACACACCCATTTAGAATCTCGTGGGAGGGTGGGTTAATTTTAGTAGTTGAGTGATTGTTCACCACCATACTACAGTGTCATTATTTACCCCTTAAGGGGTTGTGGTTTACTTTAGTTGTTAGCATGTTCTCACCGCCACCCCACGCTATTCATATTTGGTTATTGTGGTATTATGGTAAGCATTTGTACATTGACCTATATGTCTCACCATTCTACACATACCTCTGTTAACTACTACGATAATGTGATATTGAATTTTTTATGTATTTTAGGTGGGAATATAGGGGTATATTATGAATATAGTATTTTAGATATCATTTTATTGAAAAGATTGAATAATTTTTTAATAATTTTGCAGTCTCTTAGTTTTAGTTTTTAGTGTCAATCAGACCTAAGAGATCATTTCTTTGTTTGTAATGAGGAGGCTTAGTCGGGTAGAGAGAATTTTAGCATAAGAATCAGGGCTTTAGTCATTGGGCTCAAGGCTAATTATGATAATGAAACTAGAAAATTTTTGGAGGTTCTAACATAGGGGTTGCCATTTTTCAAAATTTTGCCTAAGTATGGAACCCTTGTACCTTGAGGATTTTGGTCTTATAATTTGTCATTGACCTCTTGTTCCGGTTCCAATATTTTAAAAATTTTAAACTACAAGTTGATGAAGATATTTAAGTCAGACGGTTGGCCAACACCTTTGCCATTGATGTCAAAGGGGGAGAATTAAAGTAGTAAAGCATAGCACCATTCAAAATAGAATGATAGTACTAAAGTTAGGGGAGGCATGACGGGAAATTCTATTTGTCTTTTCACACAAATTGTTTAATAGTATAGTTTAAATATTTTGTTCACCTAATGTTAAGATATTTATATGTATTATTAAATCACATATGTTCATTATTGTTTCCTTCACACAAGCATATTCAATTCGTGTGGAGGCTAGAAGCTATATTACAAACTAAATCTATCCAAATATCAAAGAAATGACTACAATTTATTGCCAAGATTTTAAAGAATTGTTTATTTTCATAGGTATCTTGTTGCATTATTTGATACCTTTAGACCTTGCTTCTTTTCATATTTAGTAGTTATAGAGAAGTTAGAAAAGTCTAGCATCAAGAAAACATTTAAGACATACAGGAAATTATATTCTAACTAAACAAAATTAATTTCAACCAAAGTAAGAAAACTAAGAATGATTGAACCTAACTTTAAATGCACTTCAAATCAGTAGTGAACATTTCAAGTTTTGTATACAATGTACCAACAAAATAATGATGATTACATTTAGAAATGTATCAGTAAAAAAAAAATGAATAAGCACACCTATACTTAGATATTTATTACATTCAATAATAAATTACACCATACATATAACCAAAGTTTAGGTGACAAGCTAACAAGTTAAGGTGACAGGCTAGTTAAGGTGACAAAACATCATCATAATCATCTACATTGCCAGTAAGATCAAAATCGTGATCACTCATGTCTGCATCTACTTGATTTTCTTCTTCATCCTCATCTGTGATATGCAATACATTCTCTCTCCCAATCTCTTCATTGGTAATCAAAATCTCTTCTTCAAAGACTCCATCTTCATCCACTTCTTCAAATGTTTCTTGTAAATTAACATATTGCACATCAGGGATTATATTGACAACTTTCATGCATTTTCATTTCGAACGAGACTCTATTTGAATGACATAAGACCATCTTGGGCTTCTTACATCATCAATCAAAAATGATTGGTTAATTTAAAGAGGGGAAACATATGGCTCATCTGTCTCTGATTAAAATTATCATATATCTATGCGTACAAATCCATATTCATCAAATTGTATTACGGATGGTCAAATCCACTTACATTTTAATAATATAGGACTATTTTTACCAAAATACACTTGAATAATTTATTGGATGAATCCAACATGAAATTTCTTCTCGGTTTCATGAAGAAATTCAACACTAATAACACAATCACAATTTGTCTTTCCTTTGTCTTTTTCTTCCACACTTAAATTACTACCATAGGCCCACATTCCACTAAAATGCATAGCCCATAAATGTGGAGATTGTGAAAGATCACTTTACTCCATTGTTATATCTTGACCTTCTTCTTTTTCATCACTAACTACATTAGCAATCCATTCTTCAAATTTTAGAAAAGAATCACTTCCAATCAAATCATGACGTATGTACTTTTGAGGTCGATGTTGCATCCAAGTTTGATTATCTTCTTCATATTTTCTACATAGAATGTTAATGTAAAAATAGTAAGATTAATAATATAAATGTGTAAATGCAATTGAGTAAATAAATTATTGTGGTTTTTTACCTATGCCACTTATCAAACGGAGATGTGTTTTGAAGAATATAGGCATATATCACACTTATTTCTTGATGTGATAGCTTGAAGTCACATACATTGCCTTATAATACTTCACCTGCAACTCTCTCATATTCATCATCATCCTATACACGTCAATTAATATTTTTAAAATCCTTCATATATTATGTGCAAAATCCCATGGCCTCTTGCATTGAATATCCCTGACATGTTGCCTTCTAGTTTTGCCTTAGTATGATTTTTTTTGGTCAAAACCTTCATATATCATTCTATAGGATACATCCATCTCATTCTTACTAGGCCACAATGCTCTATTTTATATTCTAGATGTATCAAAAGATGCATAGAAATGTTAAATATTGTTGGTGGAAATTCCCATTCCAATAGACAATGGTCTTCAACAACCTCATCCCTCAAACTATCAAAGTTCAAAGGATCTAATAGATGTAAACTCATTCTCCTTAATATTAGGCCCAACCTTATAATTGCCAATCTTGGCCCCTTTCCCAAACTTGATATATTTACCACAATAGGTAAACTATTTTTGATTATGACATGATAGTCATAGGTCTTGAGGCCTATTAAGCTATTAATGTCAGTTTGGCTTCTAATACTACTACTTACATATCCAGTGGGAAATCAAGTCTGAGACATTAACTATAAGAATTATGCACATTGTTCCTTTATCCAAACATAAGGAACACTAGGTTTTCTATATTTTTCATCATCATATTTTTCAACCCAAAGATTTCAATGAATCTTTAGTTGTATAAAGTCTTCACATGATGAAATAGTATCAAAATCACCAAAAAGAGTTTCTATAATAGCTTAGGCTATATTTTTCTCAGTATGCCTAATGGCTATAGCCTTAAAGTATGGCAACTTATAGAATATGCACAACCATTTTACACCACTTTCATTACATGGATCATATCGACTACCATCAATCCCATTATTTTCGATTGTAAATGACATTCTTTTTTGTCTATTCTCAATAATGTAATCACCCATTATTAGTAATGGTGCTTCACGATTCTCTTCTTGACCATTGAAACATGTTTTTTGTCAATGATATGGATGATCCATTTTAAGGTAAGCACGATGTCCACAATAAATACACTTACACAAACTTCTTAGTGCCTCAAAAAATCTTTAAATTTGAAAGTAAAACATCCATGTTATCCATGAATAGTGAGACCAAATAATGTGTGATATGCAGGAAGATCATGAATCATAAACAATAAGAAAGCTCTTAAAGTGAATTTGATTGACTGACCATCCCTTAAAGATTGAATTGCTTCAATTCCTTTCCACAATTCCATTAGCTCATCATATAATGGCTCTAGATAAGCATCAATTGTATCTAAAGTCACACTTTTCTTTCCTGGTATAATCAATGATAGCATTAAGAAAAATGGTTTAGTTTCTAACTATGGAGGCAAGTTATAATTTATTAAAAACACTGGCCAAGTTGACCATTTACTACTTTGATCTGAGAATGGGTTCACCCCATCTAGAGCCAAACCCAACCTTATATTACAAAGATCTAGAGAAAAATTAGGCCATATGTTATCAAATTCCATCCCACATCTTAGAATTAGGCACATGTCATTGTTTTCCATCAGTGCTCTTATTTTGGGCATGCAATTGCATAAGTTTAGCAATGTCTCTGCACCTATACATTCAGAGTAATCATGGGATTATCAAAAAGTGGTGAAGAACCTTTCTAGGAACCACAACTAATTTCAACCCTTATCTATACCTCACTTCATGACATTTCAGGCATTCACTCTCACTTGCAAGATTATTGCGAAATAATACACAACCATTCACACATGTGTGGATGTTTTCATACTCTAATCCTAGCTTAGTGATTTTATTTTTACATTGACTTCATTTTTTTGGCAATGTGGATTCAAGTGGTAACAACAAACTTAATAATGCCAATAATTGATCTACACTCTCATTTGTCCAACCAAGCACCACTTGCAAGTTAATAATTTGAAGGATTGTTGTCAAATGACTTAACTTGCAATTAGCATACACAGGCTTTAAAGCATCCTCTATCAACCTGGCCCAATCATTGTTTAGACCCTCATTCAACATTCAATCAACTTCAAACCCTTCGTCTAACATTGTTGCCTCTTCATCTATGTTTAGTGCCACTTCATCTATGTTTGTTGCCTCTTCATCTTTCACACTCTTCAATTCTATCATATCTTCATAATAATTATAATCCCAAGGGCTTATACCACTATGCCCATATCTTATCATATGCCGATAAATCACATTTTTTTTTCACCTTTCCACCAAGACGGTCATTACATAGACATGGATATTTGTCCATGTCCCTCTCATCGGCTACTCTCTCATCATATGCATGGTATTGATCCGTAGTCAACCTTCGACATTGATCCATCTATAATGTTCTACATTCCAGTATTTAGTTTCATATTTCAATAAAAAATAGAAATATGAAAAAACTCAACTTACTCAAGATCTAATACATGTAAACTCATTATCTTAATCACTCTTCAACACTTATCCATAATTTAGAGCACTTCACAGAATTAGGATACAAAGCACTTTGCAATAATTCAAATTCAATAAATACATCTGGGCATCACTCTACAAAATCAGATGTTATGCCTCTACATAAATCTCTGTGGTCAGTTTTGTGCATTTTTTAATTGTAGGATTCTTAGCTATCAATGGCTAACTAGCAGGAAACATAACAACTATTCTACCCTCATTTTATTTCCCATGTGCAAGAGGTAGAGATTAAAAGTATATGTTTTAAACTATCTATTACTGGCACCTCACTATTTGTATTTCTAATATAAAAAATATCCATTGCAGTTAAAAATAATAATAATAATGGTCAAATTGTAATACACAAAGATATGGAAACTTTGGGGTGTTTGTATACTTTTTTTTGCATTTATAGGATCATGTTGTAATTACAAAAATATTGTTGATCATGTAGACTTATGTTCAGTTTACATGTCATCTACAATTTGCACAAAAAAAGACCGTGATGACTGGAAATAAATAAATTTTATTTTTATCCATGTTTTATTGAGGGTTTTCATTGTCTAGATGATAATAAAAGAAATGCTTTGGCAATGGAACATGGAATTTATGCTTGTTCTATTGATGAACCACAAGAATTTAAACATATGGCAATCTTGTCAATGTTAATGAATACACAAACACTAACAAATAGGATAATAAATTTTTTGTTGTAACTTTGAGCATTACTTACTAGCATAAATTACTAACATGTTGAGATAAGATGACTTGTTCTAACAATTGATATACTCCCATGTGTGGACATAAAGTATCAATTAAAATAGATTGGTGACCACATTGATTTGATGAACTAGCATAACTTTCATCTATGCCATATGGGACCATCTTCTAGGATTCCATGCAATTAATAGATTAGGCTTGCACACAATGTTACCCAAGCATTGAGATATAGGCTAGGGACATGAGACTGTGGTTTAATGGCAAAGTGATCAAAGGAATTGAAATTTGGATACATGTTATAAGTTCAATTCCTATATGCTCCAAAATGTGTATAGGAAACTAATAAAAAAATACTCTATTAAAATTAGAATTGCCTATATGGTTCTAGTATTCAGGTGCCTATGTAACTAATGTAAGATACACCAACCAATAACAAACTAATTATGATGTACATGCACTACCCATGCCATGAAGACTTAGTGAAAAGAAGCCTCAAGGATTAGGTTGGTGAATTGGTTACAAAATTAGAAATTAATACCATACCCATGCATGATAACATGGAACACAAATAGACAACTTCAAGATATGGTCACTACATTGTTTTGATTATACAATGAATAAAAGCATCTAATTCTTTCACAATCTCAAGAAATCCAAATTTTTACATGGTAGTCAATGTATTATGACAAGATACCCTCATATTTATGTAGTTCATCTCTTATAATACACCTATTTTATTCTCTTAGCTGGATACAGTTGCCATTCAAAAAGCTATAGATTTTGTGTTTAATGTAACGAGGGTTTTGAATTACCTTTGAATTCCCTACAGAGGGCATCCCCAAATTCAAATTCATTGTAGAGGGCCTCACTAACTTCAATTTCATTGCATCAAACTCCAAATTCATTTCCCACCTTTTCAGAAGTCTCTAGGTCCTCTCCAAACAAGCTTTATCACCCATACAAGTCGCTAATATACTTATATGCTAAAACCCAAAATGCCTCATGCCATCAAATTAGCACATAAACCCTCTTTGGTCAGCTCTAGCTCCATTAATAATTAACAAATCCTCTTGTTTGTAGAGGTGCATTGCACAAATAATGGTAATTATACTCCTCACTCCCCCATCAAATTACCTCTACTGAATTCTACACTCTACTGTACTCCCCACTCTTGCCAATAATTTCCTAATTCACTATTAACCCTATGCGCAATACAACCCACTCCCACCAATAATTTACTAATTCAATTTTTTTTAATTACCCACTTTAATATTTTATTGTATAGTTTTTATTTGTGTGACTAATTATTTAGTTATTTGTATTTGTGTGACTAATTATTTAGTTGTGTTTTTTACCTGACAATAAAATTAGTCATTTATAGTTGTGTTGCAAAAAATTAGTAGAATTTAGTCATTTTTAGTTGTCGTGACTAAAAGTTTTAGTCACGTAGTGATTTATTTACCAAATTCTACTAGTGTGTGTCATCCTTGATTTTTCCAATTTATGAGTATTTGGAAGTGAGGCTTGGAAATTTATTCCTAATGAAAATTGCAAATACATGGACAATAAGAGTCAACCACTCATTTTGGTGGCTATTATGAGGATGTGAAAGCTAATCGTTTGTTTGACCCAATCACTCATGATGTTTTATGTATAATATTCAGATTGATTAACATTTCACCTCTATAGAGTCTTCATATTCATATTCTCCTTCACTCACACTTCCTTACTCTTTCACATCTTGAGGATTTTTTTCTCTTTGATGATCTTGATCATGTACCTCCACATTCTACCACACAATCTTTTCCCAAGTGGGTTCACACTACTCAACAAGAGGTTAATTCTTTGGTAGGGGATCCTATCAACACTTATTGCACTCATTCATAGACATAAATGGGTTACTCTTATAATTCATTATATTTCATAATATCCACATAAATTATTAGATGTGGTTGGTACACCAAAGTGGGATATAATGATGGCAGAGGAGTATTCTTCCTTAATGAACAATACCCCTTGGGATTTGGTTTCAATTCCTATGGGAATAAATTTAGTTTGTTTTAAGTGGGTATACAAGACCAAATATGTATCATATGGCTCTATTATCAAGTACAAGGTATGCCTTATGGACAAAGGATTTTCATAGGTTGAAGGAATTGATTACTTTGAAACCCTTGACTTTATTATTAAGATGGATTCTATTTACCTTGTACTTTCTTTAGTTACATCACAGGGATGGTCCACACATCAGATGCATGTGAAGAGTGTTTTCCTACATAGATGTCTTCATGAGGATATTTATATGGATCAGCTATAGGTATTTTTATAAGATTCTTCACTTATTTTAAAAATTTGTCATTCACTCTATGTTCTCAGGCAAGCTCCTAGATTTTGGTATGAGAAGATATAAAATTTTATACATCCTACTGGTTTCACTCATTGCCATTTAAACCCTAAAATACACATATAGAAGAATGGAGATTGCATTTTGATGCTTTCCCTTTATTTTGATGACTTGATCATTATAGAAAATTCCTCTTTCATGATTCAGGATGTACAATGTAGTAAGATGGAATAGTTTGTCATGATGGACTTTGGACTTCTACATTATTTTATTGGGTTACAGATCATCCAAACTTCTAATGGGATCTCCCTTTGTCAATAAAAGTATGCTCAAGACTAGCTTCATCACATTGGCTTGATTGATTGAAATCTTATCCCCACAAATTTTCATTCATGTGTTACATTGAAAACTAGTTGCACTTCACCCAATGTTGATGTTACTTTATATTGATAGATGATCATTAGTATTTTTTAATTGACACATAGTCATCCTGATATTACATTTATGGTTGACCTTGTCTCCCATTTATCCTAAGATCTTCATGAGAGTCACTATCATGCAACCAAGCATATTATGAGATACATTTTGGGGCACTACACACTTTGGTATACAATACACCTTTATTATTATTTTTAGATTATGGGCTTCACTAACTCCAATTGGGTTGTGACATTGATAATCTAAAGTCCACAATGGTTTTGTCTATTACCTTAGTTCAGGTCCAATTTATTGGTCTTGCAATAAATACTCCCCTGTCTTCAAAGGATATGCCTCATTTCTTTCTTTCCATACCTTACCTAAGTTGTATTTAAGTGGACAAGGGGAGGGGTTGTTAGTGCAATATTTAGTTGTGCATTTAAGTTAACTTTTTAAGTTAGATTTTCTAACAATTCTATTTATTTATTCACATATCTAGGCTTAGAATAATGACAAACATTTGTTTAGTTCTTAGTCATTGGTAAGTGGGCGACTCACATGTTCTACTTAAAGTGACCAATAAGAAAATGGAATATAACTCTTGTTTGGGCTATAAATACTGCTCACCTCTATGCACATTGTAATCTGATTTTTTTTAATTCCCTTACAAAGATAATACACAATATATTGTCTATTTAAATAGTACTTCATTTTATTAGAGTGAGGTATAAACTACATAGGTTTATTTACTGGGAATTCACCATTCCTACAACTAAAAATGTTTAGTGATGTTGATTTTTCACCAACATTTCATCACCATTACAATGCACAATCTATCAATGAGATGTATAATGGTTGGTTAAGTGGGTTGGTTATATCCAACACCACCTAGGTTCAACTCTCAGTGGGTGTTTGAGGTTATTGTGGCTGTATGTGTTGGTTGTATGGCCAGTTGTGGCTATTTGTGTAGTTTTAGTGACTAGTGGTGGCCAACTATGTCAGATTAGTGGTTCTTGGGGATCAGACCCATTGTGTCATAAATCCAATTCAAAATTCTAGTCAAAATAAATAATTGATAAAAAAGCAACATAAAATCTCAAAATTTTCACAGTTGAACACACCCAAAAACATTGATTTCTCACATGATTTTGACTCAAATGACAACACTAATTTCCTTTAGTGTATTAATGTGATATTTAAGAGTAATAGCTTGGCTTGAATGAAGGTTGGGACTTTCTCTTAAAGATATGAGTTAAGAGACCTTCCTTTTATCGAATGCGTTTGAGTATCACCTATTTCACTATGATTTTTGATATGTTCCTCTAAGGAACTAAATATAATTTATTCTACACAAGATTTAGAATAATTTACTTAGTCAGAGAAATCCATGTTTAACAAATAAGGACACTCCTTGTGGTGCTAGTTCTATTTTCTAGTGTTTTGGCACATACACATTAAGGGGTTTAAAACCCTCTCATTTTAGCTCAAATTTAATAATTTTTAGATGGTATTGGTTATCTAGACATATAAAAGCCTCAAAAAATATTTACAAACATAAAATAGATCAAATCCAAGTAAATAAAAACTAGTCTAAGTTGGAAGTAAATCAAAATAAATATCAATTTTAATTCTTCATTCTTGTTTAGAGACAAGGTAGTAGATGAAAAATGTTTCAATCTGAAGGAATATGGACATCTTTGCATACATAAACTGCTCAAAATAGAAAAAAAATTATCCAAAATTATAGAAAATATTTCAATATTGAAGGTAATTAATTAAGGCTATTTTCTTTATAACCCATGTCCAAGAAAAAACCAAAAACAAATTTGTATAAATAATGATCAAATAATAGATGAAAGATATAGTATATGACATTAATATAGTGAAAATTCAAATCAATACCAAACCTTACATATATGACCAACTACAAGATAATTTTAAATTATTGTAGAGAGATAAAAAAAAGCCTTGTTTTACTATTTCAAGCTTGAGGGAGAACCTTGCATTATCACGAAAGGAATTTGAGATAAATACTCCTCTGAATTAAATTTGCCTCTACCAGCCATGAATAGAATAACACCCATTTTGATCCTCCTACCAAACATTGTCATTCTTGAAACACATTCAATTTATTCTCTCCTTTTAGGTTTTAGCCTTAGATCATGTTGTCCCCAAAAAATGTCACTCATTTTTTGGGACAACATATGAACTATTTTGGTCTTGTAGAACCAAAATTGTCTCTTCCCTTTTCAAATTTTTTTTGTGCATTCAAATTCTTCATTCTTCAAAGCTCTTCAAGAATCTATGAACTGTATAGGCTTGAATTTACAGACTCCGCAGGCTAGATTCTACGAACTCTTTCAAGGCTCGAGAGGCTTAGAGAAAAATACGGACTTTGTAGGTTAGTTTCTATGGACTATGCAGGAAAGCAACAGGTTCAGCGGCATTAGCAGGTTCAAGGGAGTGTCCCAAAGCTGAGTGCCTTTGCAGAAGGCAATGAACCAAGACAGATACCCTTGCAGGAGGGGCTCTCACCAAAGAAAATGAACCATTTTTTCAAGACCCAGAAGGGCAAGTTCCCTCCAAGAAAGATCAAACCTCTAAGAGCAACGGAAGCCGCTACGTGTCCCTTATAAAGTCCATTGGAAGCTGCGAAGTGTTGTCTATCAGGACACAATTTTTAGTAAGTTTTAAAGTAGCAGAACGTGCCATGTGTCCCGTTATAACTCAGCAAAAGTTGCCAAGTGTCAACATCTGTAGCTTCTTCCTTTTATTTTGTAAAGGCTATGGCGGGCCTCGGGTGAGTGGCTAAAACTAAGCAGAACGTGACAAGTGTCTGCATCCACGTTTTGAATTTCTTATAAGATTCAAAGCTTCTTTCAATAAGCTTCTCTCAGAGTATCTCAAAAGACACCAAGTGGCAATGGTAGAAGGTATTAATATGTTTCTTTTTAAATGCAATGGAAGTCATCACGTGTCCCTTGTAAAGCTTAGCGGAAGCTGCCAAGTGTCAACATCTGCAGCTTCTTCATTTTATTAAGTAAAGACTGTGGTGGGCCCCGGGTAAGTCGCTAAAATGAGTGGAACGCACCATGTGTCATCGTCCATGTGAGTCTAAATGAGTCCCAATGTTTCTAAAGCCCAGTAGAAGCTGCCACATGTCATCTTCCACAAAACTCTCAAAAGATATCTAAAGCTTCTATAAGTTAAGCAGAACACGCCATGTGTCCCATTTTAACTCAATAAAGCGTGACAAGTGTCTACATCCGTGTTCCCCTTTTGAAGCTACTAGGGCAAGAAGTGTTGTGGGTCCCATTTTTCATAAGTTTCTAGTAAGTTTCAAAGCAGCGGACTGTGACAGATGTCAAAGGCCTAACATTCCCAATACAAAGACAACCTCAAGTAAAGAAAGAAGCAGCAATAGATGGTTCCAAAGGTAGGTTTAAAGAAGTGATGAAATAGGGAAGCGATGAATGTTCACAAGTTCAATATGGTTCAAACAAAGTAGTGACCAATGACGTCCCCATGGACATCAAATTTAAGGTAATGGGATATCTATTAAAATTTAAATATAGCACAGACCCTGTGAACAAATTTAGCGATTGGCCAAAGAGATAGCCCGAGAACTCAGATCACACAGATAAGGATGAAATACAACAAGGAAAGGGGAAATGATGAGAAAGATCAAAAATATTCATGCATGGGATATATTTTTAGAAGGTAAAGCAACCCACCAGGTGGACATCAGAGAACGCAAACATTGGATAAAGTAAACAGCTGTGCACACATCAGGCAACCCATATTAAAAACCGATGCTTGATTACACCATAGCCCATGGATAGAATTTAAAATGTATTGAATGCATTCAATGCATCATAGGCCATTTTTGTGAAACAAAGCACCCAAGTCTTTCTTGGAGCACTATATATAAGACTCTCTCTTATTATTTTAGAGAGATCTCTTAGTTATCAAAAATGAAACTCTACCCAAATTGAAATGCATTATTGAGACTTTGAGCTCAGATTGTTGATCATATTTCATTATTTGAATAAGAAAACAAGTGAATTTTTAGACTTTGTGCTAGAATAGCTTGGTTGTTGGGGAAATTTTTCTTATGTCTATTTTTTTAATACATTTTTTTGTCTATTTAATTAAATAAGCATAATTAGTGAAAGTAATCAAGAAGGTGTCCTGAAGCTGGCTGTGGAGAGACTTTATGCTGCCACAATTATCTTTAGTTTGTCTATTTTCTATTTCTGTGTAAAAGATCTTAGGATGGCTTTGTGCCCTCATTATCCTTCGTATTTCACTCTTTGGTAGTTGAGGTGGAGTCTTTGTGCTATATTTCATCCTATTGTGTTAATGCGCCCTGTTACAGTTACTTATCACTACCTGAAAGGTTTCTGTTATCTGTTGAACAACACTTCTGAAAGAAGAGGAGTGCCTTCTGTCATTTCATCAGAATTTATCTTTTGATTAGTGAACATCATCTCTGAAAAAAGAGAGATGGATGGTGTTATCATACCCCTGAGTGTTATTTTTAGCTTATTTATAGTAGATTAGCACATATATATAGCCCCTACATACTTATAGGGAACCTCCCCTTGAGAGAAGAGATTTGTCCCCTTTTGATGTGGTAAACCTGCACATTTGGCCGACCAATCTTTCTTGCTATGGTTGATCAGACCTATTTGTTCATCAGTATGTTGATTGACAAAATATTCACCCAACAATTTTTGGTGACTCCACTGGGGACACAATAATTTTATGTAATTTAGAACCTCAAGTTTCAGATTAAAACATCATCTGAGTCTTACCCATTATCATTATAATCTTATCTATTTATTCTGTTGGAAAAGAATGCGTAGTTTGAAGCCTCAAGTTTCAAGCTAAAGCAGTGCCAATTCTTTTTCATTTTTATTTTTACACTCTGGTAGATCCATGGTATACGCGAAGCCAAAGGGATAAAGGTATTGTTGACCCTATATTTGAGTTGGTACAACAAAGTAATTTTGATCTATTTTCTTCACCATCTCGCCTCCAACAAACCAAGAGCTTTTCTCCTACTAAGGTCAAGTTTTTATTACCAGGCAAAGCATCCATTTCTGCTATTAATAAAGCTTTGTCAATACTTACCCCTCTAAGATTTGTTATTCCACATTTTCATAGTCATACAATGGCAATTCAAGGCCCTTGGGGTAACTCTTTTGGCCCACTCAATTTAACTCCACCTCTACATGAGTTACCACGCAGTTCAAGAAAAAAATTTCTTGAGTTCTATGGTGATGGAAAGGTTCATCTTGATGAACATATTGTAGCCTTTAGCATAGCCTGTGGTATAATAAGTGTGGAATTTGAGGGCATGGTAGTTAGACTAATTTTGGAAACATTGCAAGGTGCTGTTGTAGACTGGTTCTACCACCTACAGGCTTGGTCAGTAACTGACTGGAACACTCTCAAAGCCAAATTTGAAGCCAAATTCAAGCCTACAGAAGATTCGCATGCCCTGCTATCTCAACTCACACAAATGAAGGAGCCTCATGAACCAATGAGGGATTTCATAGCCAAGTTCGACAAGCTGAGAAACAAGATTCCTGTAATTGCTTGACCTACAGCTCAAAATCTCAAATGTTTTTTCATTAACTCTCAGCTGTCTGAAGTGAGTTTTTTACTGAGACGTGCTAGCCAAATAGACCTTATTGTAGCTCAGAATTTGGCCACTGAGGTGGAAGATGACCTTATCTTGACAGAAAAAATAAAGAGAGATCCTAACAGAGGTAAATCTTCATCTTCTGAATATCCATCTACAGGTACCACTGATCTAATGGTACAGAAGCTAAAAAATGAACTGCTAGCCTTGAAAAGACAAATGGCCCAAGGTATGTCTGCTTCTCCTTATCGAGATATGCCAAAGAGGACATTTTAGAACTAGCCATATCAAGCAATGCTGCTAGAAGTCAAGGGTAGCAAATCATCTTCCTCCCCCACAAAGGAAACTTGTCATTGAAGCACCCCCAACCAATTCAGTAGTTGGATATCTTGAAATAGAATCTGATTTCTCTTTCTAGTCTAAATTGAACCAAGAAAATGACGCTGATCTCCTTGCAAAAGACCAAGAAGAATTAACTGGTGACTCCAACATTAGTTTCCTAAATTACCAAGATAAACCTAGAAGTGAAAGTGAAGCAGTTGATGGATCATATGTTGTATTCACCCGGTCCCAAAACTAGTTAGCCCAACAAGCTGATAAAAGAAAAATAAGAAAAAGTTTTTAGCCTGCAATTTTAATTACCAAATGAAGAATTTCTCTATCTTTCCATCCAAAGGACCCAATGAGTAATAAAAAGGTAAATACATCAAACATTCCTCCAAACTTCAATTCCATAGACCAGTATCACCCCTCCTAAAAACCAAAAAGATGAACTGCCTTCCTCTATTCCTAGTTCATTTTAGACATTTGACATAATCAACCATGTCAAGAAAATCAAAATTTAAATGTTTGAATTTGAATTCCTATAAGCCAATCCTGAGCAATTGAATAGGTTGTTTGAGTGTGTGAAGAATAAAGCCATCTTTGCAAGACAAGAAGCTAAGAAGGTAACCCATGATCCCCCAAAGAACATGTTTGTCCCAAATAATCTTGTCATTACTCCTCCAGCTGCCCCTGGAAAAATAGAGTCTTTTTACGTTTCTCTGCTGATAAATAGATATCAACTGAACAACTGTATTATAGACTTAGGTGAGTCAGATAATGTCATGCCTACCAAAGTAGCTGAATCCCTTAGTTTCACACTGACCAAGACATTCAAGAGATATTTCTCTATGGAGAACAAGCAAGTGCCACTGTTGAGACAAATCAAGAATGCCTAATTTGCATTCATAGCATTCCCAGACAAGAGAATAAAGATGACAGTCCTGGTAGCCGACATACCAGCCTCATACGACATTCTTCTTAGATGAAATTTTTGCAAGAATGTTGGTGGAGAATTGAACATTGACCTATCTAAAGTGAGGATCCCTGTCAAAGGCATCATGCAGAGGCTGCTTCTTATAAAGGAATCAAAATATGTTGTTACTCAGACATCAGCCCCTAAAGCTCAAATTCTATTTGAATCTTCAAGCATGGGTAATTATTTCTTAACCATAGAGGATATTCATGTTTTAGCAGATGAAAGTCCTGTAGGTGAGGATCCAAGAATTGACTCAGACGAGACATCAAAAGAATTGGTAGGGTGCTATATAGATAAAAAAATCTTCCCTCTCTAATGAAGGAAAGTCTAATAGAAGATCAGTTTCAAACGAGGTATGGATGTTGAAATTCGATGGCAGTAATTCCTCTACCGATTCAAGAGCTGAAATCATGTTGATATCTCCTCAAAGAGATATTTTTCCTTCATCATAAAAGTTGCAGTTCAGCAATACTAACAATACTGTTGAATATGAATCTCTATTGCTTGGATTGTAGGCTGCTCGAGATAAAGGCATCAAAATCTTTCATGCCAAAGGAGATGTTGAATTAGTGGTTTGTCAAGTGAGAAACCTGTACCAAACTAAAAATGAGAGATTGTGCCACTACCACAATCTAGTTTGGGATCAAATTGAAAGCTTTGATGCTTTCAACATTTCTGCCATACCTAAGAAATTCAATGATCGAGCTGATGCACTGGTTGTTTCAGCAACTCTCTTAGTTCCTCACCCAAACTTCAAAGGAGACAAATACACCATTAAACTGGTCTTTTGACTAAGTGTTTCTGATAATGCCGATCATTGGCAAGTGTTCAATGGTGATCACCAAATCATTGCCTTCCTAGAACAAAAAGATAGCTTTGAATGGCTGCACTTCGAAGGCAGTGAACCTCACAAATTTAAACCAGCCCCTGAATCAAGTTCAGACGTAGGTGAAGAATTCTTGCAGATAACAGGGAATAAAATTCCCAAAGGACTGGTTTTTTTTGAGAAACTATTTGACAAACATGACAGGGTCATCAAACAACATCAAACAGATTCAAGCTCCTCCTAGGTATTTGATCAAATAAATCTAGGTACCAAAGAAAATTTTAAGATGGTGAACATTAGAAAATGTTGTACTCTTGAGGAAAGGTTCAAGTTCACTATTTTTCTCAACCAGTACATGGATGTCTTAGCTTACTCCTATGATGACCTGAAGTCACTCTGGCCTGATAAAATTTTACATGACATTCCTCTCAAGGCTGATTCGGCACCTTACAAGCAAAAGTCTAGGCAGTATAATTCAAAAATATCAGGTACCATTTTGTCTAAAATATAAAAAATGCTAAATGCCAGGATAATTTTTCCAATCCATCATTCCACATGGATTGCCAATATAGTACTTGTAAGGAAGAAGAATTGTGAAATTCACCTTTGTGTGGATTTTAAGAATTTAAATCAATCATCCTTGAAGGATAACTATCCTTTATCAATCATGGATCAAGTACTTCAGACAATGACTAGTTTAGAAATGTTATCAATGCTAGACAGCTTCTCAAAATATAATCAGGTTGAAGCTAGTGAGATAGACCAGTATAACACTGTGTTCACCACACCTTGGAGCACGTTTGCATATAGAAGAATGCCTTTCAGTTTGATAAATGGTGGTGCCACCTTCCAAAGAGTAATGGACCTTGCCTTCAAAGATGAAATGGGTAAGTTCATTGTAGTTTATCTTGATGACTTGACCATCTTTTTTAAGCATCGCCCAGATCATATACACCACTTGCAATAAGTGCTAGAATGCTGCTGCCAAAATAGCATTTTCTTAAACCCCAAAAAGTCAGTTTTTGGAGTAATAGAGGGGAAACTTCTTAGACACATTGTGTCCAAAGGAGGTATAAAGATTGACTCAGATAGAGTCAAGTCTATTCAAGAGCTTACCTTGCCCACAAGTAAGACTACTATTCACTCTTTCTTTGGAAAGGTGAATTTCTTACAGAGGTTCATCCCTGAGTTTGCTGAGAAGACTAGACATATTGTAAACATGATGAAGGGAAAGGCCATCTTCAGCTAGACTAAAGAAGGCAAGTCAGCATTTGAGGATATCAAGACTGCCATTGCCCATGCCCCAATTTTGGTTTGTCCAGACTATAACAAAGAGTTCACCATATACACTTATGCTTCAAAACACACACTTTCAGCAATTTTGGTTCAACAAAATTAAGAAGGTATGGAATCTCCCATTTCTTTCATGAGCTGTAATCTCAAAGCTCATCAGCTGAAGTAGTCAAACATGGAGAACCATGCTTATGCAATGGTGAAGTCAGTAAAGCATTTCTACTTCTACATCTTAAATTTACACACTACTACCTTGGTTCCTGACCCACGATCAAATCCATACTAACTCAACAAGAGTTTGGGACAAAAGAGGCAATTGGGTTATAAAGATCCAAGAGTTTGATCTAGTCATCAAGCCAACAAAGTTGGTATGGGGAAAAACCTTATGCTAATTAATTGTTGATAACAAGTCAGAAGGAATAGAGCATGAAGATCAGAAGAAGAAGACGTGCTAATAGTCCTCTTTGTCTTCACCACAAATGAGTGGTATCCAGGTATTGCTCATTTCCTTACTTATGGTGAGTGTCATGCTCACCTATCTTATAAAGAAAGGATGACTATCAAGTTGAAAGTTGCCAATTTCATCTTTTAGGACAACGGCCAGTATAAGAGGAGCCTTGATGGAGTGTTCCTTCGCTGCGTGGACAAGGAGCAGCAAAGCTAACTTTTAAAATTATTCCACAATCTAGCTTGTTGAGGAAATTTTTTGCTCCTGTGACTGCCCATAAGATTCTGTGAGCCAGGTATTATTGGCCAACTCTCTTTTAAGATGCATACAAATGGGTGCATAAATGTGAATTATGTCAACAGTTCATTGGAAGACCTAAATTGGCTGCATTGCCTCTCAAGCCAGTAGTCATAGAAGAGCCATTTTAGAAATGGGACATCGATTTCATTGGTGTTGTAAAGCCATCTTCAAGTGCTAGACATGATTATGTCCTCACAGCCATAGATTACTTCACCAAGTGGGTGGAAGCTATCTCAACCAAACATGCTACTTTAGAAGTAGTGTGTAATTTCTTCAAGGAGAACATCATTTCTAGGTTTGGGGTCCCAGTCAAGATTATCACAAATAATGCAGGTTGTTTCACTTCTCAAGAGATTACTCAGTTCTATTTTTACTATGAGATCACCCTCTCTCACTCTTCTGATTACTTTCCACAATGGAATGGACAAGCTGAATCAAGTAACAAGAACATGGTGACTATCATCAAGAAACTGGTGGATGACAACTAAAGAACATGGCATAAAGCATTGGTTGATGCTTTGTGGGCAGATATAATTACTCCAAAAAGGGCAATTAGTATGTCTCCTTTCCAACTTCTTTATGGGCTCAATGTTGAGATACCAATCACCCTGGAATTGCCAGCATTGAAATTGGCTAAGGCAATCGAGGATCAAACTTATGAAAGCTCCATTGATAAAAAGATCATGTACTTGACTGAGATAGATGAGTAGAGAACTATGGTGGTGGACCGAATTGTGCAGCATCAAAGTCTGGTGAAGAAGCTCTTCGACCAGAAAGCAAAAAATTAGAATTTCTAGATTGGATATCAAGTCCTGTTCTAGGATAAGAGAAGAGAACCAAAGGGAATGCATGGAAAATTCAATTCCCTATGGAGAGGCCCATTTACTATTCATCATCTCAATGGTGAAAATAGTTTCTTGTTGAAGTACCAAGATGGCACACTCTTTTTATTGCCTCATAGTGGGCAAAATCTGAAACACTTCAATCCGTGAAGTATCAGATAAGATCATCTTGTACATATGTATATTTGTATAATTTTTTGTTCTATTTTTCTGCTTTTATTTTTATTTTTGTCACCTTTTTTTTGGGTAGCATAACTCCATAGCCCAATGGCATACTTCAAGGCACTGGAGATTTTGGTTTTTACTCCCTTCAACTGCTTCAAAATTTCAACTGAAAGAAGTTTCCCAATTAAAGCCAATTGTTGTCCCCAAAAAATGTCACTCATTTTTTGGGACAACATATGAACTATTTTGGTCCTATAGAACCAAAATTATCTCTTCCCTTTTCAAAATTGTTCTGTGCATTCAAATTCTTCATTCTTCAAAGCTCTTCAGGAATCTAAGGACTCTGTAGGATTGAATCTACAGACTCCACAGGCGAGATTCTATAGACGCTTTCAAGGCTCGAGAGGCTTAGAGAAAACTATGGACTTTGGAGGTTAGTTTCTATGGATTCTACAAGAAAGAAATAGGTTCAATGGCTTTAGCAGGTTCAAGGGAGTGTCCCAAAGCTGAGTGCCCTTGTAGAAGGCAATGAACCAAGATAGATACCCTTGCGGGAGGGGCTCTCACTAAAGAAAATGAACCATTTTTTCAAGACCTCGAAGGGCAAGTTCCCTCTGAGAAAGATCAAACCTCTAAGAGCAATGAAAATTGCCACGTGTCCCTAATAAAGTCCAGTGGAAGCTGCCAAATGTCCTCTGCTGGGACATAATTTCTAGTAAGTTTCAAAGTAGCAGAACATGCCACATGTCCCGTTATAACTCAATAGAAGCTGCCAAGTGTCAACATCTGCAACTTCTTCCTTTTATTTTGTAAAGACTGTGGCGGGCCCTGGGTGAATGGCTAAAACTAAGCAGAACATGACAAGTGTCTGCATCTATGTTTCGAGTTTCTTATAAGCTTCAAAGCTTATTTCAATAAGCTTCTCTCAGAGTATCGTGGAAGGTTCCAAGTGGCAACGACAAAAGGTCTTAATATGTTTCTTTTTAAATGCAGCAGAAGTCACCACGTGTCCCTCGTAAAGCTTAGTGGAAGCTGCCAAGTGTCAGCATCTGCAACTTCTTCCTTTTATTAAGTAAAGACTGTGGCAGGCCCTGGGTAAGTTATTAAAATGAGTGGAACGCACCATGTGTCATCATCCACATGAGTCTAAATGAGTCCCAATGTTTTTATATTGTTTTTAAAGCCTAGTGGAAGCTGCCATGTGTCATCTTTTGCAGAACTCTCAAAAGATATCTAAAGCTTCTATAAGTTAAGTGGAACATGCCACATGTCCCATTTTAACTCAGTAGAGCATGACAAGTGTCTGCATCCGCGTTGCCCTTTTGAAGCTACTCGAGCAAGAAGTGTTGTGGGTCTTATTTTCTGTAAGTTTCTAGTAAGTTTCAAAGTAGTGGACTGTGACAGATATCAAAGGCACAACATTCCCAATACAAAAATAGCCTCAAGCAAAGAAAGAAGCAGCAACAAATGGTTTCAAAGGTAGGTTCAAAGAAGTGATTGAATAGGGAAGTGATGAACGTTCACAAGTTCAATATGGTTCAAACAAAGTAGTGACCAATGACATCCCTGTAGATGTCAAATTTAAGGTAATGGGATATCCATTAAAATTTAAATATAGCATAGACCCTGTGAACAAATTTAGTGACCGGCCAAAGAGATATCCTGAGAAGTCAGATCGCACAGATAAGGATGAAATACAACAAGGAAAGGGGGAATGATGTAGAAAGATCAAAAATATTCACGGATGGGATATGTTTCTAGAAGGTAAAGCATCCCACTAGGTGGACATCAGAGAACACAAACATTCAATGGCACGGCCTATTTTTTTGCATTGAATAAAGCAAATAGTTGTGTACACATCATGAAACACATCAGGCGGCCCATATTAAAAATTGATGCTCGATTACACCTAGCCCATGGACAAAATTTAAAATGTATTGAATGCATCATAGGCCATTTTTGTGAAACAAAGCACCCAAGTCTTTCTTGGAGCACTATATATAGGACTCTCTCTTATTATTTTAGAGAGATCTCTCGGTTATCAAAAACAAAACTCTTCCCAAATTGAAAGACATTACTGAGACTTTGAGCTCAGATTGTTGATCATATTTCATTATTTGAATAAGAAAACAAGTGACTTTTCAGACTTTGTGTTGGAATAGCTTGATTATTGGGGAAATTGTTCTTATGTCTATTTCCTTAATACATTTTTTTGTCCATTTAATTAAATAAGCATAATTAGTGAAAGTAATCAGGAAGGTGTCCTGAAGCCGGCTGTGGAGAGACTTTGTGCTGCCACAATTGTCTTTAGTTTGTCTATTTTTTATTTCTGTGTAAAGGATCTTGGGATGACTTTGTGCCCTCATTATCCTTCGTATTTCACTCTTTGGTAGTTGAGGTGGAGACTTTGTGCTACATTTCATCCTGTTGTGTTACGGCGCCCTGTTACAATTACTTATCACTACCTGAAAGGTTCCTATTGTCTGCTGAACAACACTTCTAAAAGAAGAGGAGTGGCTTCTGTCATTTCATCAGAATTTATCTTTTGATTGGTGAACATCATCTCTGAAAAAAAAATATGGATGGTGTTATCCTACCCCTTGAGTGTTATTTTTAGCTTATTTATAGTAGATTAACATATATATATAGCCCCTTCATACTTAAAGGGAACCTCCCCTTGATGAGAGGAGAGATTTTTCTCCTTTTGATGTGGTAAACTTGCACATTTGGCCGACCAATCTTCCTTGCTATGGTTGATCAGACCTATTTTGTTCATCAGTATGCTGATTGACAAAATATTCACCCAACAAATCCAATATGACTTTCCCCTTCACTAGTATTGTTGGCCTAGAATGAAACTTGATGAATTGATATTTAAATCCATCTAGTGGGTTACTAATACAAATGGAGGAGTCACATGAACACAAATTTTTAGAGAATCTCAAATCAAAAAATCCCTTTTTAGACACTAGGATAAATTTAGGATTAGAGGTGGGTGAGGCATGTCAATCCCTTTGTAGACACTAGGATAAATCTAGGATTAGAGGTGGGTGAGGTATGTTGACATAGAACACACTTGGTTGATGCTCAAGGCTTCTCCATTCATTGATTATACCAATTTTGTTTCCTTGGTCCTCTAATTATATCAAATATACGTGACCAAGAACTATGTGTTTCTCTCATGGCTAAAGGACAAGGTGGATGTATACCCTCTTATCCAGGTGAAGCTTCCTTTCCATTTTTGGTTTGTAGTGCAACCTTAAAGTTTCCCTTGGCACTCATTAATATAAATTTAGGGTCAAATCCTACCATATTATTTCATAAAACGGTGTTTAAAGGGGTCTTTATCTAATTAAAAAGAGACATCTTTTGGATTTCCTTTGAAATATGAGCTTAGCTCTCCACCACTATTTTTTTGGTCTGAAATGGCACTTCTAAATCTTGAGGCATGTAAAAAGATGATTATTACTTTTTCAAATTAGAATGTGTTTACAATAATTGGATTATATAAATAGATTTTATAATTAAGACATGTCTCTACTATTTGATAAAAAGCTATGCCCTTTGGAATATTTCTGACATTGGGCATGACAATTTGTAATGGAAATGGGTTGAGCATAGGGATTAAATTTGAGGGTGATAAATGATTCTTAACCACAAAATCCTTTTTACATCGATTTCTTACATTGAGGGTGATAAATGAATATTTTTTACATCGATTTCTCTAGATATCCTTATATAAATATAATTCATAGGGTCTAAAGTTTCTAATTACATTACATGTATCATTTCTAAGGTAGTCCTATTTTGATAAATTATACATCCTTTGGAATCTAGAGTTTTAATTTATAATGGAATTGTTATTTTCCCTTTTGACTAGGCTAAATTGATTAAATAATATGCTAGGTTTGGTGGGATCAAAGAAATGTTTAAATAACATGTTAGGGTTAGTGGCATCATTGAATTATTCGCAGTCATAATATTTATGTACCAGTCATAGACCAAGTCTTTGAAGATAAAATGGAATAACCTACATGAGACATTTTCATGTTCTATTCTAACCAACCTAAGGGTCATCATACAAGATGTGATATACTCTTTGACTATCCAAGCTCCATAACTTTAAAACTTAGGTAAATATTTTTCAAAATTTATAAATTGATAAACATCATTTGGGATAGTTGTGATAGTGCCTGTCAACTAGGTTGGAGGTGTGTTATGCGTCAGATTTTCACTTTTGAGTAATAACTTGGCTTCAACGAAATTGGGACTTGTTATTTGAGAGCTAAATTAAGAGACCTTCTTTGTGTGGAATGGGCTTTGGTTTTACCCTTTTCACTATTATCCTTTATATGCTACTCTAAGGGACCAACTAAAATTCATTCCAAACATGACTTAGAATAAATTACTTATTTATATGACACTATATTTATCAGTGAGGGATGCACATGTTGGTGTAAGTTTTTTTGTCTAGTATTTTGGCACGAACTTGCTAATGGGTTTAAAACCCTTTCATTTTAGGTGAAATCACATAATTTATACATGGTACAAATTAGGTATACATATATAAGGATAAAAAATATTTACAAGCATAAAATATATCTAATCTAAGTAAATAAAAACTAGTCAAGTTGTTGGTGTTTGAAGGAAAGGGAAACAAATATAAATGTTATGTATTGATTCTTATGTGGAGACAAGATAGTAAATGCTGGATGTTTCAATTTGAACGAATATGGAATTCCATGTACATATAAACCACTCACAAGAAAAGTGATTTTAATCCAAATTTACAATAAATAGTACAAGACTAAAGTTAATTCACTAAAATTTAAACCCATGGCTTTACAAAAACTTAAACAAATATTTACAAACAATGATAAAACTATAGATGAAATACAAAGTATGACACTAGTATAGTCAAAACTCAAATCAATGATATGTTATACACATATGTCCAGCTACAAGAGAATATTCAGTTGCCATAGAAATAAAAAACCTTGTTTGACTCTGTAGCTTGAGAAAGAATCTCATGTAGTCAACAAGTGCTATCAAGATAACTATGCCAATTAAGGAAGCCACCTTCACCACCTATGAATAGAACAAGCACTGTGATCCTCCTATCAAAGTATTCCATGATTAAAGCACATTCCATGTGCCCTCTACTTTGCAATGACTAACTTGGAGCCAATCTAACATGCCTCTTCATGAATAGTGTTAGAATTGAATTAAAATTGATGCATTGACATTTCCATCCTTCTAGTGGGATATTTCAACGAATGGGTTTGCCACAGGAATACAACTCGATACAACAACCTAAATTATACCATACTTTGAAGACACTATGATAAATTTAGGAGAAGATATCGGTAAGGCATGTCGACTTATAACACCTTTGGTTGATGTTTATGTATTCTTCATGTATTGATTTAACTAAACATTTTTACTTGGCTCCTTGATTATAATAAATATACATGATCCAAGACCGTGGTTTTGTCTCTAGGCTAAGTCACGAGGTGGATGTATATACTATTGTCATTGCAAAGCTTGATTTACATTTTTATGTATAATGTAACCTTACAAGTTTTCCATGGCACTCCTAAATATAAATTTTAGTCCAACTCCTACCTTGTTCCTGACTAAAGGTTCAGAGGGGTTATTGTCTGATCATAAAGAAGTATATTTTAGATCGCCTTTGAAATATGAATTTAATTCTCCACCATTGAAAATCTGTTTTTTGTTATAAATGACACTTACAAATATTGAGGTTTGAAAAAATTTAATTCATACTTCATAAATTGGGATGAGATTAAAATTTATTGATTCTATTAATATATTAGACAAAGGGTACATGGGCTTAAGAGTACAACTTGACTGACTATATTAAGTGACATTTAGAGTAGAAAATGGGGATTAGCCTAACATAACCTCTTCAACAAATATCACCTCCTCATAATGACGATGTTTTTTAAATAAATGAAGGAAAAAAATAAAAGTTATTATGATAAAAAATATTTAGAAATACAAAGGAGAGGGTATTTATATCTTGAGCAAGAGCTAGTTCCTCTTCTCTTATTGGCCACAAAATAGTAAAATCTAATTGGCCTATAAAGAGGTGGTCTATCTTACTCTAAACCTAAGTAAAATTATATTACCCAACCTTAACGTATATAAATATCCCAAATTAGATTAATATAAGGTGCATATAATATATTTCACCAACACCCCCCAAAACCCCATTAAGTGCAACTTAGGGAGGTTTATATTAAAAAAGGAGGCTTAAAATCCTTTGAAACTAGGCTAGATTAGGTACCCATATATAATGGAAAAATTATAAAATGAGGAGGACTATAGACACACCCCCAAAGGACAAATTCATTAACCTATAACAATTCTCAAAGCTGAACATACATGGTCTCATTGAGAGGTTTGTTGAAGATGTTAGCCACTTGTAACTTTGTAGGATAGTAGAAAAGATCAACAAATTACTCTTAAATCAAATTTTGAATGTAATGAATTTAGACGTCTATATGTTTCATGCATTGATGTTCCAAAATATTTATAGAGATGTGGATAACACTTTTTTGTCAATATAAATGTTATTAGGTTGATGGTGCTCAGTGCCAAACTATGAGAAGATTTTATGAACCCAAATAAACACTATAATGGCATTAACAATTCCTCTATACTTTGCCTCTATGGATGAAAGGGTTATATAATTTACTTATTTATCGACCAAACAACAATATTTTAGCCAAGATGGAAAATATAACCTGAAGTGGAATTTCCAACATGGATATTACCTACCCAATCAAAGTTAGTGTAGCCTACCAACTCTATAAAATAACTTGATGAATAGTGAATGACGTGTATGAGTTACTATGATATGGTAGAGAATATGCTTAGAGAATTCCCAAATAATCTCATGATATTATTGCATAAATAGATAAACCAAGTTAACGGAAAAATAAAAATCATATGTGTCAAGTAAATAATTTTTTCGAATAATTGCTTATATAAAGTAGCATCAACCAAGGGTGTAAAGCACTTGATTATGAGTTTGACTCAAAATAATATTGGCATAGAATCAAGTTTATAATCATACATGTGAAAAAAATCCAAGAGATATAATGCATATTTTGGATGAGAAATAAATATCTTAGAGTTAGAGTGGGTAATCTTTAAACCAAGGAACCAATGCAAAGTGCCCAAATATTGCATCTCAAACTATTGATGTAGTGAACACTTCACATCCAAAAGAAGAGAAGATGAATTACGTATGAGTGCGCATGCACGCACGCACACACGCACACGTGCGCGCGCGCACGCACGCACACACACACACACACACACACACACACACACACACACACACACACACACACACACACACACACACACACACAAAATAGAAGCTCTCCATGAAGCCATTGAATGTATATGGTGGAGTCAAAATCATAAAGAGAGAATCCAAACAATAGAAGGAAGGATACCATATTGTCATACCATGCTCGATAGGCCTACTTAATACCATAAATGGACCTCTTTAACTTACAAATAAAGGAGGAGTGCTATAAAAATTCATCAGACTAATCCATATAGATATTATAATGAGCATAACCATGATAAAAATCACTCTTCACATCCATTTGACACACTTTACATCTATGAGATGTGATAATAAAAATTACAAGGTGAATGGAGTTTATTCAATTAACTAGGGAAAATGTATCAGATTACTGAATGCATTATACCTAAGAAAATCCTTTTGAAAGAAATCATGCCTTATGTTTGTCTATACTACCATCTGATGGAAATTTGGTTCAATAAATCCATCTAAACAAACCAAATTTCTTCCTTTCAGAATAGGAACCAAATCCCAAATATCATTATTCGTAAGAGAACTATACTCATCTGCCATAGCCGAGTCCCACTCTAAATTTATAATATCCTAATTTAAATTTTAAGGATCAAATTTGGTGGCTATGTATGCATGAGGGAGTAAATAATAATATACATAGGCACACTGATAGTTTTTAGGATCACCACAAAGAGAACTAGTTACACATTATGTCTTACGAACCAATTGAGGAAGAGATTGAGTTTAGGAAAAAGCCATGAAGTAATATGAGCCTCACAAAAAAATAGGTGTATCAAACTTAGAGTCATTTATTAAATTAAAATTTATGTCAAAAATGGAAGAAGATGTGGGAATATCTAATGGAGATGTGAAGGATGCTCATGTAAACGAACACTAATGATCAATTAGTGTGCATCTAGATGCAATAGCTTGTATCATTTGACATCATCAATATATTCCCTATATATGCAAGGCTTTCTCTATGAATATAGAGCCTTGCATTTGTATTTAGGAATGTGCACCCATGAAACGCACCTGAAGACTCTCAAATTCTCAAATAAAGGTTTCCATTAAATCTAAGCTTCCTCATGTTTCATGCCTTTAATATCTTTGTGTGGAGTTCAGTTTTGAATATACTTTATGAAATTTTATAGCATAAAACCAAAAAGAGGGAGAAATTCCTTTGGACTAAATCATGAAAAAAATTATTTCTTTGTGTGTGCAATTCTTTCGATTAGTAATGTCATTTTGTTGTAGACTATAAGGAATTGTATGTTACATTTGGATTCCATGAGTGGAAAAAAAATCCCCAAAGTGATAATTTACATATTATTCATCATTTTTGTCTTCAAACGCATGATGAAATTTCCATATATATTATCTAAAAAGGCCTTAAAATCAATAAAAGTGGGAAAACCCTAAAAAAAATTATTCAATAAAATAACCAAGTACGTCTGGAGTAGTCATCAATAAAGGTAAACACAATGGGATTTATGAAAATAAAGTGATAAAAAAGGGCCCAATAATATGTGTACAATTTTAAGAACTTTATAATCTCTCCATACTTCACCTTGAACATAGTTGTCATCAAGATGTTTACTAACAACACACCCTAGACAAACACCATTATAAAAATAAATTTAAAGTAATCCAATGACCATGTTGTGGTATTGAATATTATGAAGATAACAATAGTTCAAGTAGCCAAACCACTCATGCCACAACTTACCCATTTTTTATGTGTGAGTAATCAAGACATGGGAAGAAGAATCATGCACAAAATATGAAAATGTATACAAATTACGTGCATGGTGATCTTTATTACCCACTGATCTAAGAAGGATCATTTTGATCTTAAATAATGGTTGAATTAGGAATGAATTAAACTGTATGCCTGATTTAAGTGATCTAATATATTTCAATAAGGTTTGCTAAGAGAGAAGGCACATAAAATACATTGGTGAAAGTACCATCAAGAATCACAACATACCCTTGTCTTTGAATATTTAGAGAAGAAGACTCACCCACAAAGTCTATTATTGAGAAAAAATATCAAGTGAAGAAATAAAACTATAGATCAAGCCATGTGGTGAGTGGCACCAAAGTTAAGTACCCATTCAATATCTGATGATGAAACAACTTATGTAGAAAGGGATTTTTTCTTATGGTTTACAAAAAAGGAAGAAGTAAATGGAACATTGATATTATGCTTCTTTATTTATTCACTAAGAATATAAAATTTATTATAACATATTAATTCATGATGTCTATTTTCACCCCCAAATTTACACTTTGTGACATGAGCATTCTTTTTTTTGGAAATAGTAGCAGTAGAATATTGCCTTGGAGTTACTATGACATAATACCTTGATTTTGTTTCTTTAGAGGTTCCTTATTATTATGAGTGTGAATTGCAATAGGAGCATCTAATTTTTTAGATTTCACAATGAGTCCCATCTTTATGAGCTTATCCTACTCACAAGTCAACCTTTCAATAAACTCATCAAAAGTGAGCACCTTGAAGCTAGCACCCATAAATCCTGGTATTAATAAAATTTGGATACAAAATGGATTATTGTGCTCCCAATTTGGATAATATCTGAAATATAAGTTGCTCATAGTCCTTTTTGACATTACAATTTATAAGTGGAAGCCTTAAAGAGTTAAGTTTGGAGATGTAATCCCGAGTCTTATTAATGTTGTTGGATTGAGAGAAATGAGCTTAGTTTCTAGAAAATGACCCCTCAGTGTATCTCATGCTATAATATGGGTTGTGTTATCCCCCAAAAATATCACTCATTTTTGGGACAACATTTGAACTATTTTGGTCCTATAGATCAAAATCCTCTCTTCCCCTTTCAAAAATTGTTCTGAGCATTCAGGTTCTTCATTTTTTGAAGCTTTCTTAGAATTCTATGGACTCTGTAGGCTTGAATCTATGGACTCTGTAGGCTTGAATCCACGGACTCTGCAGGCTTGAATCTATAGACTCTGCAGACGCATTTTTACGGACTCTTTCAAGGGACTCAAATCTACGGACTCTGCAGATATGTTTCTACGGACTCAACATGCTTGAAGTTAGCAGGTTCAATAGGTTCAAAGGCTTCTACAGGTGAGTTCAATCAAAAGAAGAAGTTTCCAATGCTTAGTCATTTTCAAGATTGGTTCAATGCCTTGGTTCAACTAAAAATGTTCATCGACAAGCTTCTAAGCAAGGAATGAACTGTTGAACCTTGAACTGTTTTGGTCCAATGGGCTCAATGGGTTCAATGGTTCAACAGGTTCAATGAGTCGTTGGTTCAATGCGTTTTGTTTGAGCGATCAAAGGACTTGGCAAAAATAAAGGAATTAACCATTGAATCGTTGAACCTTGAACCAAATTGGTTCAACTGGTTCAATGGGTTCAATCAGTTCAAAGAGATCAAAATACTTAGACAAAAAGATGGCTTCAAACGCAAGATTGAACCATTGAACCGTTGAACCAAAGTTGGTTCAATCGGTTGGTTCAATCGGCAGGTTCAAGGCGCTGCCTCAAAGCCAAAGGAACAAGTGCCCTTACGGAGGGCAGTGAGCAAAAGCGGACAAAGTGAACTCCTTCAAAAAAGTAAACAAGGCAAAAGACAAAGTGAAATCCTTCAGACAATTTGTCTGAAGGAATTAGCCTGAAAGACAAATCAAAAGCCCGGCGGAAAAGATGCAAAGGCAAGGAAGATTTCCTTTGGACAAATTGTCCAAAAGAATTCCTTCAAACATTATGTTTGAAGGACATAAAGGATAAAGCCCACCAAGAGAAAGAAGCCCGAAAGCTGCCACGTGTCCATTATAAAGCAGAGTGAAATACATCACGTGTCCTGTTATGACTCAGCGGAATGTGACAAGTGTTTGCATCTGTGTTCCCCTTTTGGAGTTGCTCAGGCAAAATGTGTCATGGACCCCATTTTATGTAAGTTTCTAATGGGTTTCATAACAGCGGAACTTGCCACTTGTCAAAGACACAGAAAGGACCCCCCAAAGACTTAGGCAAGAAGGGCTATAAAGACCAAAGAAGCGCTTAAGCAGTGAAGAGAGGAGCGAGACCAAGGGATCAGAAATATCTTTGAAAGAGTTATTTCCAATAGGTGAAACAATGGATCGAGTAGAGTTTTGTGCGCAACAAACCAAGGACATGGCTTATTTTCTGCCATGAAGTAAAGACAAATATGCAAAGGACCAGATGGTCCATATTAAGGAGGAGACATGTCAGATGAAGGGACACACCATAGTTATGGCAGTGCACTGTTCTCAGCATGGTCTCTCCAGACCAAACTAGAGACGCATTGAAGACATTGACTAAAACATGGGCCATCCCCTGGAAAAAGGTGCCAATCCTTGCATAGTGGCTATAAGTTTGTTAATTCTCTCATTTGTAAAGGGGGACTTTTCATTTTTTACAAGAGCAAAACTCTGCCCATTTTGAAAGAAGAAGACTGAGACTTTGAACTCAAGTTGTAATTTCATTTCCATTATTATCTAAATGAGAAAGTAGGTTTTTCACAGACTTTGTGCTATTCTGACTTGTGTCATCTGAAGGTGTCCTTATTCATTTAATTTGGTGCACATAATTAGTGAAGGTAATAGGGAAGTTTCTTGAAACCAACTGTAGAAAGACTTTGTGCTTTCAAAATTGATTTCAATATGTGTTTTCCTTTTCTTTTTGTGTTGAGGATTCTAGGGCGACTTTATGCCCCCATTATCCTTTGTGATATACTCTTTAGGCAGTTGAGGTGGAGACTTTGAGCTTTGTTTCATCTTGTTGTTCCTATGTTCTTTAGATCACTGGTTATTTCACTCCCTGAAAGAAACTCCTGCTGTTTCCTGTAAGAACACTTCTGAAAGAAGAGAAGTGCCTTCAGTGTTTACACCAAGATGTTCTCCTTTGTCTGTGTGAATCATCTCTAAAAGAAGAGAGATGGATGGTTGTTCTGCCCCCCATGTGTTATTTTCTGCTTATTTATTTTGTATATAGCTCCTCATATTTAATAGGGAACCTCCCCTTGATGAGAGGAGAGATTTGTCCCCTTGTGATGCAGTAAACCTACACATCTAGACGACCAATCTCCCTATGATGTGGTGATAGGAACTATTTTGAATGCCAGTTAGCTGGTCGACAAAATATTCACCCAACAGGTTGTAGAACCTTCTATGTAAAATAATAACTTATGGGAAACAAATAAATAAATGAGGCCTAAATCCATGTCACACCAATTGTACCATTTTGGATTCTTTATATTATGTGCAATAATCCTTTACTTATTAACATGAGTAATTAGGAACTTCCATGCATAATAATTGAATTGAGTAAGGAGAATAGGTTTGTTGACCATTGTGTAGAGAATTCCCCAAAAAACACTTTAACATAATAGGAGCTAAAAAGGATGTGTAAAACAATTTACACAAGAAAAGATGAAAAAATAATTTTATATCAAAGTTTCCTCGCCAAAAACAAGAGTACTAATAATTGAGAGAAAAAAATAAAAAATAACCCCTCACAACAACTTATAATTGTTGATTGTGATGCACAATGCAAGATTTATTTCAAAAAAAAATGGAAATAAATATTGAATTGCCATACAAAATGAAACTAATATGAGCAAAGATGTATAAAATAAAATAAAAAAATTTCACATTTAAAAAAAATAGCACGAGAAAATGCTTTACCTTTTAAAGATATGAAGGCAAGAAGGTTCACGAATAGGGTTTTCAAAAGTTCCCTCAGAGAGAAAAGTGACTTCTGAATGGGGTTTGTGATCTCCTACCATGAGGCCTACACTAAATTATTTTCCTCTAAAAGATAGTTCCAACATAAAAAGGAGGGAATTTACCATACATACTGAAACTCAAAATATGGCCTCTAGAGTGTGAAAGAGTCAAACGAAAAGCCCTTGGGGGCTACGAGAAAGAATTGGGTAAAGGGTGAGCATTAATTTGATGGTAGACTAAATGCATAGAGGTTGAGTGGATTGGTGGTAGTGATAGATCACTATGAAGGTGGTGGAGTAGAGCATAGGCAGTAATGATGGGGCATGTTTGTAGACCTATAATTGTAGGGCAAGACCTCCAAAGGGAGATCCATAATTTTTTTTTTGTGTTGTTGTGTTGGAGAATATACAAATAATAATCTTTAAAATATTAATGATGATCCCTCAACTATAGGTTTTTTGCATAAATTGTAGAGACATTATGAGGACACCCAATCCCACTTGATTCCTTGTTGTAGTATGGATCTTTAAATGGTAAAACATGTTTTGAAGGATAAGTTGTGGATGTATGTTATGGATCAATAGTGTCATTGGGAGGATTACCTCTAACTAGTGGAATTCACTTATAAGAATAGTATTCACAACTCCGATAAAATGGCACATTTTGCAACCTTGTATAGTATAAAGAATATGACTTCTTTGAGTTGGGACCACTTTGAGGATTATGTTTCCATTGGACCCATATTATTAAATGATATGGAACGTTCAGTAGTACACATCCATAAATGCCTTCAAGAGGTGCAAGAGCATCAAAAGAGGTATGCTAATGACAAGAGTATGGATTGGTATTTCATTGTTAGAGATAAAAAAAATTGTGTGTGAAATCTTAAGAGGTCGATCTATTATGGATAAGGTTATAAGCTCATGCCACATTTTGTGGGACCCTTTAATATCCTAGAAAGGATTTAACCAGTATCCTATCAACTTGTTTTAATGCTAATTTTGTCACATGTTCATGATGTTTTCCATGTTTCAGTTCTACAAAATTATATTCTACTTTTATATGTTTTATATCAGTTTGCCTTGGTGAAGGACGAGTAGGTTTCCTTAAAACACATCAATATTTTTGAGTGTTAGAGGCTAGCCATTCAGGGATGAGACCTTAACCAGGTTAGGGTCTAATGGGACAAATATGACGAACGAGTTACTACTTGGGAGGATGAAACACCACTTTAGGAGGAAGTATTTATAAGGGATAGGGATATCATAATAGCTTTGGCCTCTATTTTTAAACGCGACCACTATGGATTTTCTATCATATAATTATCTATGATTTATTTTTTGAGCTCATTTTTTATTGATATTGATGTATATTCATTGATGGACATGTTTATTATGTTTTTTTTGTTGGTATGTGGTGATGAGTTGAAGTTAATTTCACAATGATGTAATGTTGTTTATTCTATTTTTATTAGTGATGTGATTAGATGATTTATATACTTTATAGTATGGATATAGATTTTAACCATGATGAAATATATTATTGCTAGTACCATGATAGGCATGGTCCTAAATTAGATATATGACCAGTGTGTGTGAGCACATGTTTATACAAGAATTATTTTGTGAATGGGACAAGGTTCATAGAATTTTGTGAACATATTATTAATATATGATGGGGTGTTAATATTTATTATTTTAAAAATGTTTTGATGGTGAATCAAGTGTGTAAGTGGCAGGTATCACTATGTAAAGAATGGGAAGGACATAAGGTTACTATTAACCCAACATGTGCAACCCATGTTATCTTATTGTAGAAACACTAATTACATGTGTCTTGAATTGTGTGTGTGTGTGTGTGTGTGTGTGTGTGTGTGTGTGTGTGTGTGTGTGTGTGTGTGTGTGTGTGTGTGAGTGAGTGACTTGTGTTGTGTTCACATGAATCCTTGGGACTCTTTATTTACCTTGGATATTATGTGTGTGTACATCTTGATTGAAATATTATAACATGATAGATCCTTGGAAAAATAAACCTAGAGGGAACCCCTTTCCAGGCCAATTTTTGGATTTTCAAAAGGGCCAAAACTGAGGATATTAAAAAGTGATTTTTTTGTTCATCCATTGGTCAAAGAATAGATCTCATAGATTAAAGAGAAACATAGACTAGATAAACTAAAATTAGAGAAACAATGCTAATAGAATCCTTAAGCTAACATAATAATAAAAATAACACTCACAAGATTACATAGTACACATGATTTCAATTGGGAAAACCCTTTCAAGTAAAAAACCCAACATGGTAACTCCTTTATTATATTAATTCAACCATTTAAAATTAAATAATGTAATTTCAGTTTGTCTTTCCCTATTGTATGTGTGAGTATATATAGGCACATCAACAAATAACCATCAAAACACTATTACAATACCATGGATACCAAAACTATTGGCTCTATAAAACATGGGCTAAACCCATCCAAATACATGCCTATGGTCTAGTAGAGTTAAATCATGAAAAATATACAACACATTTTCATAAATTTCTAACTCGTTGAATACTTTCATAAGGGTCCAACATCCATACCTTCAATAGCTAAGGGTAGCTATGTCAATTAATTTTCTACAACAAGAAAATTTCTTAGTACTCACAACCTTCATTAGAGAATCAACAATGTTCTAATTTGTGTCCACCTTATCTAACATTATATTCTTCTCCTCCAGCGTTTAAATTAAAAGATGGTATTGTACATCAATTTGTATCCTTCTACAGTGATACTCAAGGTCCCTTTCTACAAAAAATACACTTTGAGAGTCACAATCTATCCTTACATCCTTTTGAACAAACCCAACAATAGAAATTAACCTTTAAATTTAAACTACTTCCATGTTTTCTTGAGTAGTTTCCACATACTCAGCCTTTATGGTGGATGTCATAGCACTAGCTTGTCATTTTCTCATCCAACTTACAGATCCATTAAACAAGTTGAACACATACCCACTAGTAGATATTTAGAAATCAATATCTCTAGCCTAGTCTAAATCAACATGTTTTGTTTTCACCAAGGTTACCCTCATAGAAAATTACATAATCTCACATCCTATGCAAATGCTTAAATATCATCTTCACCACAATCTAATGTTTCTTCCCTAAATTTGACATAAATAGCTCATACTCTCACTGCATGAGAAATTTCAAGTTCGGTACAAACCATTTCATACATCAAACTACCAACAACACTAGCATAGGTGACTAGAGACATGTCCTAAATTTCTTCTATTTGGAGACATTATTTAGCATATAAGTTTTGACCAACAAGAAAGAGAGTACTAATAGGATTACTTTCCTGCATATTAAACCTTTGAAGTATCATCTCAACATACTTCCTTTGATTTAACCATAATTTCTTGTTTACTCAATCCCTTTTAATTTCCATGTTCAAAATATATTTTAGATCATCAAGATCATTCATGTCAAATTTCTATGATAATTGAGAACTAAATTTGGCTGATCATTTCCTTATTATTATCAATTAATATCATGTCATCCACATACAATATTATGATAATAAAATTTTCACCTTTTTGTTTAAAATAAACATAGGGATGAACTTTTCTTCTTCCAAGTCTAAGTCCCAACATATACCTATCAAATTTTTAGTTCCATATTCTTGGTGATTGCTTCAAGCTGTATAAATAATTTTTAGCTTGCACACCAAATTTGCATTTCCCTTTATATTAAAGCTTTATAGCTACATCATATATATTTCCTCTTCAATCTATTTTACATCTATTTGTTCTATTTATATATTAAAAGCAAACATAATAGCTAGAAAAAATCTAATTGAATTTAATTTAGCAATATGAGAAAAAAACTCACCAAGATCAATTCCCTCTATCTAAGAGAATCCCTTTGCTACTAGGCACACTTTATACTTATCCATTCTCCCATAAGCATTGTACTTCTTCTTAAATACCCATTTTCAACCTAAAGGTTTTCTTCTAAGAGGTAATTTCATAAAGTTCTATGTATAATTTTTATCTAAGGACTCTATTTATTCTTCTATAGCCTTATTCCAAGACTTAGGATTTTCTAAAGAAAAATCCTCCTCTATAGTTTTGGGGTCTTCATTAATAATAAATAAAACTTATAAAAAAATGCAAAACAAAAAATCATGAGACTATACTTATAAAGTATCATTTTCACATAATCCAATCTTCTCAAAATTAGAGTTTTTAGTTATTTATCTTCTAGTTCTTCCTCCTTAGCTTCATTTTAATCTTCCTCTTATAACTCCTGCTCTAGTTCATCTTCTATATTTACTTTGAATTCAGACTCTTCTTCTTCAAACTACATTTGTTTAAGTTCATCATTTGTTTGTCCTTATTTTGGAACCTATTTTATCTATATAAAGATAACATTGTAATTGTAAACAATCTTATTTGATTTAGGGTTCTATAGCTTACAACCCTTCACACTAGTATCATATCTAATAAATATATACTTTTATTATTTGTTGTCTAGCTTATTCATTTTTTTCCTTTATAATATACATAAAAGGATCACAATAAAAAACTATAAGATGTTTGAGAGAGGGTTTCCTACTAGTTCATGCTCCATGTGGGCTGATGTGGGCAATTTATTGATCAAATAACAAGCAACAATGAATGCTTATGCCTAACAAAATATTATTAACCCTACACCACTAAGCATACTTCTAACCTTATCCATCAGAGTCTTATTCAATCTTTTTGCAACTCTATATGGATGTGGTGTGTATGGAGTTGTCTTTTGCCTTATATTCCATAATCCTTACATAAGTGATCACTCCTTAAGACCTTGATCTTCTTATGTGTTTGATTTTCAACAAGAGCCTTAAACTCCTTCAACTTATTAAAATCTTTAGATTTAGCATTGATATAATACACCCAACTTTTTCTCAAGTATTCATATATAAAAGAAACATAATACAAAGATTTCTCTTGTGATGGAACCTTCATAAGTCCAATCACATCACTATGCACTAAATTCAAAATCCCTTCTGATCTTGTAGCACTACTAGGAAAATTCACTCAAGTTTACTTACCAAACACACAATGCTAAAAAAAATTAAAGTCTAATGAACAGTAAAAAAATTCTTCAGTCATACTTTTATATTTTAATGCCCGAAGACCTTTCTCTCCAATATGTCTCATCCTCTGATGCCACAACATGATCTTCTCTATGGAAGATGTATCAACTTGATCTGAAATATTTTTCACCTCATGAACCATAGATCTATTACATTCATCACTTATAGATCTTGCCTCAAGCTTGAACAAAATTCTTGTATGGATTTATCTTGATAGTACCATTACTCCACAAACCTTATTGAATCTATATTTATTAAATGTTATCTGCACACCCATATAATTTTATCTTACATATATTAGATTTTTATTCAAACTAAAATGTGCATAACACCATGGAGGGTTTTAACCCTTCCATATTTAAACCTCAACTCGCCTCTTCTTCAAACTATGATCTTATAGGTCGAGTTGTCTCCTAATAAGACATCAACTTCATTGATATTTTCATATTCATAAAACCACTCCCTGTGAGGGGTCATATGAAAAGAGGAACCCAGGTCAATTGACCATACACTATCATATGCATGTGAGCTTGAATTTTTCAAAAATAAATCTCTTGAGTCTTCACTAAATAGATTTTATTTTTCATATTGGGAATCATTATATAATTTTTTTGTTTTAGCCATTTTAGATTTGTAGTCTTCTTAAAATGCCACTTTTTACCACAGATCCAACATTTTCTCTTATCTTTTGTTATAGTCTTATATTTACCTCTAGACTTTGGTTGACTTGACTTTATTTTAATTATTTCTTAAGAATAGGAAAAATTTTAGTGGTTATTTATAACAAAATGGCTATAAATTTTTTTAATTTAAAGAAATGGCCAATTCTGTGAAAATATACATAGGTCAAATAGCCTCAATTTTATACAATTTCATAGTTTAGGACATAGATTTGCCTTATAGATTATAGTCAATTCTATTTTGAGACACAAATTCACTAGAGTTACTATACATGTATGGATCTAATTCTCTAGAAAATTATATGAGACATGTATAGGTTTATATATACACCACCTAGGATACAATAAGCTTAAGATAATAATTATATTTATTCTATGAAAATATTTTGAATGTTCTTTGGCACCACATGCTCTTCCTTATATATGGTTTTAATAACTAAAAAAATTAATAATAAATAATTTTCAAATGGAATGCTTATTTCATTTTTAGCATTGAATGTGGTGTAGGTTGAATTAAAGCTACGAGGATTGAGATTTAGATCTTGCCCTATTTTTTAGTGAACTGAAACTGACATATTGAGGGGCTTAAGATAAAATTTAATGTTGGTCCAACACGTCACCTACATAATTAATGGAATTTGCTTGAATACATATGTGATAATTTCTTAAATTTTCCTATCATTAATGCAAGCTCTTGGTGGAAGTGAAGCTCTAGTAGTCAGAAGATTGGGACAAGAGGTTGGAAACGAAGCTGTAAACAATTTCTAAGTTGATTTCCTTGTGATTGCAATTGCAAGTTATGGATTTGTATTTCTTTTATTCTAAAGATTGAGAGCAGTTGTTTGCACACCCAATCATCTGTCTTAAAAATGAATAAATATAATGATAGGTTCTTTGAAAAGTATTTCTTTAAATATATTTGCTAACGGGTTTTCAATTTTCCTAGTCATTGATGCAAGCTATTGGTGGCAGTGAAGCTTTGATAATCGAAAGATTAGGATGAGATGTTGGAAATGAAGGTGCAAATAATTTCTTAGTTGATTTCTTTGTGATTACAACTGCATAGTATGAATTTGTGTTCCTTTTTGTGTTTCTTTGTGTTCTGTTTGATTAAAAGAACATGTCTATAATAGTTGTAAACTCTATTTTAGAGATGCATAAGTATATTTTGGTGATCTCTTGTTATTTTATACCAAGTAGGTGTATTTTTATGTTTTGTTTGATTAAGAGAATATGTCTATAATAGTTGTAAACTCTATTATAAAGATGCATAAGTATATTGTGGCATTCCCCTTATTAATTTATACCAATTAGGTGTATTTTTATGTTATATTTGATTAAGAGAACATGTCTATAATAGTCGTAAACTCTATTATAGAGATGTATAAGTATATTGTGGTGTTCACTTGTTTTTTTATACAAAGTAGGTGTATTTTTGTGTTCTATTTTATTAAGAGAACACGTCCATAACAGTTGTAAACTCTATTATAGAGATGCATAAGTATATTGTGGTGTTACCTTGTTATTTTATACCAAGTAGGTGTATTTTTTTGTTTTGTTTGATTAATTAAAACATGTCTATAACAATTGAAAAATCTAATATAGAGATGCATAAGTATATTGTGGTGTTCTCTTGTTATTTTATACCAAACTTATTTGAGGTATCTATAGTGTAATAAACTCTAAGTATCTATATTGGACCAACAACCTCACTTTCACTAATAGTGTGCATAAATGATTAGAAAATTTGAGAAAATTATTACATATGTATTCGAGCAACTTCTATTAATCTCATCGGTGACATTTTGAACCAACATTCAATTTTGCCTTGGACCTTTAATATGCTGACACTAATTCACTAAAAAATGGGGCAAGATCTCAACCTTGATCCCCACAACTTGAATTCCACCTACACCGCATTTAATGAATAAAATAAAATATTCATTAAGTGTGAGAATCTGGGATGCGAAGTCATTTATGTCATTAACCTCTTTTAAACTACCTAGTATTTTAAGCTTTGAAGTATTGAAGACGTAGCAATTTCAACTTACAAGTTTATAATTATAGTTTTAGTTATTTATTATTAAGTTTTTTAGTCATTAAAATCATATAGAAGGAAAAGCATATTTGTTTTATTTGGTTTTATAAATGTGTTATGGACCACTTGTGACTTAGGACACAATATGTTTAATGTAATAATTATATTTTGGTTGGCATAGTTTGTTAATTGAAATAAAATATATTTGAAAGGGTCATTATTGATTATGGATATGGTTAAGACATTTTGGTAGACCTTAGCATTACTGATTATGGATATGGTTAAGATATTTAAAAGATAATATTTTGAGCAACTATTTTTTTTAAAATACTTTTTAGGAAATTTATCATTATATTTATTCATTTCAAGATAGACGACTGTGCATGTAAATAACTGCTCTCATGTTGGAGAGTTGTCATGATGATGTCATGGTGGTGTCATGGAGATGCTTTGGTGAGTGGATAAAAGAGCCTTGATAGTCTATGTAACAATGACAAAGTGTGCAATGTGATTGTTCTTGTGTGCTTTATGTATAGTTGGTTGATCTTCAATATTGACATGGCTAGAGAGGATCAAGGTTGAGTATGGTAATTAGAGTATGTGCAATAGGAAAAAAGATGTTTTTGTTTTGAGAGCTTGTGTGCACTAGTGAAATTCATCTGGTTGATCATAGTTTTCATCTAGACACTTTGGGTCTAGTGGTAGAAAATCTGAGAAGGTAGTTTGATGACATCACTATTACTACATGGGAATGAGTCAAAGGGAGTTGTCCATATGGTTGTGATCAAAATAGTCCTTATTTATTATGCACTATATCTCAAGTCATGCGTCAAAGCACGGTCAAATATATGAGAGTGCAAAGTTGGCTTCTTAGTTAGAATTCATTATTTTTCCATACTTAGCCAAATTTTTTAATTGGCTAGAAAGAGCTAAGTAAGCATGTTGATGAGGTCAGCATTTATACATGTGGAGGTGTCAAGACAAAATGATCATATGGGTTTATTCATTTTTGTGCCCAGTTTATTTGTACTAATTTTAATATCATGCAATTCAGTACGTCAAAAGATATGCATATGCAAAGTTAGGCTTCCAAGTAGTTTGACTATATTTTTCCATAGTTAGCCAAATTTGTAGATTGCCCAAAAATAACTGAGTAAGCATGTTGATGAGGTCAACATTCACACGTGTGAAGCTGTCAGGACAAAATGATCACATGGGTTTGTTTATTTTTGTGCCTAGTTTATTTGCGCTAATTTTCACATCATGTAATGTAGCACATCAAAAGATATGCATATGCAAAGTTGGGCTCCCAAGCAGTTTGACTATATTTTTCCATAGCTAATTTTACAGTGTGATAGAAAGATCCAAGTGAGCATTTTTATGATGTTATATCTTTCATGTGTGAAGGTGTCAAGAGAAACTGATCATATAGGTTTGTTCAATTTTAAGTATAGTTGATTTGTGCTAAATTCCAGTTCATGCGCTGAAGCGCAACAAAAGTTATGGATGCTCAAAGTTGGTTTCTCAAGTAAGTTTTAACATGGTTGGCTTTGTGATAAAGAATTTGGGAAGGCACTTTAATGGTGATATATCTCACACGCACGAGTATTCTAGGAGTAGTGTGTCACATAGTTGGATTCTCCCATGGAAGGAGATCATATGGTCCAAATTTGAGATCCTATATCGAAACGTAGAAAAATTTATTGAGGTGCAAAAATGGATACTCATGAATTTTGAAAGGGTCCCCATAGTCATTTTTTAAAGTGTTAAAGCTTGAGCAAAATCAATAATGCACACTGCTCCAAGAAGTTAGAAGGCAATGAGATGAGACAAGTGCATGATGTTTATTGATTGAGCAAAGGTATAAGATAATGATCCAATGGTGAATGAGCATTTGTATAGTTGATTGAGAGATGAGCATTGATCATTAAAGCCCTAATTGATCTGCATAGATTGATGGACTGCATTAAGTCAACATTATAAGATTGTATGAGATGAGGTCAACGTGACTGAGGTTTAATGTTGGGATTTGGTGGACTATGTGTTAAAGACAAGATCGATGGAGCATATTTGATCTAGAGTTGAGAGTCCACAAGATTTGAGCATTGTGTTCAAAGGTTAATTGTGATTGTTAGTATTCACATATTTGAAATTTAACATAGGAAAAACTAGAGCTCTATATTTCATTCATATTTTTCAATAGAAGTTAAGTTTGTTGGTACTGTAAAAAGAAAAGATGAAAAGGACTCCATGGTGCATCTAATGAACCTAATTTGAAGATTTGGAAGTGAGTATGGTCAAATATATTGAGCCTAAAATTTGATTGTGTGTTCATGTTTGTTCTACAAATTTCTAGAGAAGGATATTGGAGCTTGTGTTGATGTTGTTTTAATGTCTCACGATGAATTAGCTATTGAAACATGTTGTAGACTCCATAAAGATGCTCTATGTGTATTTTGGAGGTGTGATAAATCTATCTCAAGTATTAATAATGATCAAGAAGTTGACTATGTATTCATTCATGGTGACTGTGTGCACCAGTTTAGTGTTTGAGTTGTCTGAGCATATGCAAAAGTGAGATAAGTTGATTGTGATCATTTGAGGATGTTGAAAGAGACATAAGGAGTGGACCCATGTATTTTAAAGTGGTCTTGTGTTCTTGTTTTGCTCGAGGGAGTGATAAAGGAGTGAATGGGTTCACATGAGACCTATAAGGACTACAAGGGCCCTATTAAGAGGTGTAGTTCCTTAAGGGTGACCCATAGGTGTTATAGCTGACCAATTAAGATTATATTGAGTCATGTCTTCATGTGAGAGATGTCTTAAGATCTTAGGAATGCCTAATGGCCGACCAAGGTAGTGATTATCAAGATTGCTCTATAAATAGTGGATCTAAAGATGACGGGTTCTAGACTTGGAGTGAAAGATTAAGGAGCGATTAGAGAGAGGATTGTGTGTGTGTTTTTGTGGAGATAAGGAGGGTTAGAGTTCCCTGAGGATGAGTTGAAGAAAAAATCAATTTGAAGACTATTTGTATGACCTGTAGGTAATAATTCTGTTGAATGAATAGTGCTCTTGCAGATTGAGTGTAAGTGAAGGACAAGAGTGATATGTAGAGGTCCATCATCAGGCGTAGAAGACATTAGTGCAAAGGTGGATGTGTTCATAAGTGTGTTGTGTCAGCTCAAAATCTAAGGTGGTTTTAGTCTCCTTGTAAAGTGATACTTGTTAAAAGGTCTGCTTGTTGTTGTAGCTCAGCTAGACAAGTGTGGAAGCACCTTATGGGATTGAAATCTCACTAAGTAAGGATTGTAGTTCATTTTTTATTTGTAGATGGTCTAAATTGGGTCTTGTTATTTTAAGACAGTAGTCCAATTGGAGGCTTCGATGGGTATTATTCTCCAAGAGGGTTTCCCACATATGTTATGTGTTATGTGATTTATCTTGTATTGGCTCTCTTGCTTATTGCTATGAATGATGTGTATGCTTCATGAATACTTGTGATAACTAATTAAGTGTTTATAAAGATCAGAATTAAAGTTAGATTATTTGGGCTCAATGATTCACCTCCCCTCTCAGTGATTGTACCTCTAACATCTTAGTCTTCAGAACAAAAGAAATATAAATCCATATCTTGCAGTTACAATCACAAGGAAATAAGCTTAGAAACTATCTACACCTTCGTTTCAAATCTCTCATCCCAATATTTTGACTACCAAAGATTCATTTCCCCCAATAGCTTGCATTAATGAATAGAAAAATCAAGAAACAATCACATATATATTCCAGCAACTTACTTATGCTCGAATATATATGCGTCTCTATAATACAATTTACAACTATTATAAACATGTTCTATTAATCAAATAAAAGACTAAGAGTAGTTGTTTGCATACACAGTTACTATCCTGATTCTTGAAATGAATAAATATAATGTTAAATTCCATAAAAAATACTTCTTTAAATTTATTTACTTTTCATCCTCGGTTTTCATATTTGTCTTGCCTTATGGCCCCCTAGTCAGTTTATTATTTATACTCTATATTCTAATTTTGTTCACAATTTTTACTATACTATGTTTATTATATCATTTGGTTGGTTTTACCACTAATTTTCTCTGAGAAATAATGTCATGCAAGATACTTATTTTAAACAATGCATAAATAAAAAAATGAATTATATTATGTGGTCAGTCTTTACCACATATTTGTTTTAAACAAACAAGAAATTTATTTTTTCTGAGAAATAACATGTAAGATACTTCTTTTAAGCAATGCATAAAACAAAATGAATTATATTATGTGGTTGGTCTTTACCACATATTTTAAACAAATAATAAATTCATTTCATCTGAGAAATAATGACATGCAAAATACTTATTTTAAATAAAATGAATAAATGCAAAATACCCTCATGATCATTTCAACCATATTTTTGAATAATCCGAAAATACTCATTTCATAGATTTTTTGAACATATCAACATGCAATAAGTAAAAGTCAGTGCAATGAATAAATATAATGATAGGTTACCTGAAAAGCATTTTTTTAAAAGACATTTGCTTTTCATCCTCACTTTTCATAGTTGTCTTACCCTATGGCTCTGTAGTCAGTTTATACTCTACACTCTGATTTGTTATGTATATAATGGTCTCAGATAGAGAATATAAATGTATATCTTATTTGTTATGATGACAATTTTTAATATTTTTTCATTGATATATATATAGTATAAAGATCAGTCTTAAGAAAAAATGTGATATCTTATAGAGCCATCAAATATTTCATAATACTTTAGTGACATGTGACTATTAAATCTCAACATTCATCTTAATAACTCATATTAGGACCAACTAAAACCTATCTATCTTTTCAAACATGGATGTATTTTTAATATTAAAATAATGTATAAAGAGTGGAAGCTTTTAACATATTAAATGTATTTTATCTATTTAATATAAAATGAAATAAATTTTTACAGACAATTTTATATTTTATTTTTTTTGTTAAATTTATTGAAAATAAGGTTTTTTAAAATGTGCTATCAACCAGTTTCCAATGAATCACAATAAAAACAAAAAAAATAAACTAATTTTTTAATTATTTAAACACGACAATTTTTTCTTAACTAATATTTATAAATAATAAATATATTTATATAACATGTTTTGAAATATATGAAGGAATAAAATTTGAAATATTTCAATTAATCATATTAAAAATAAATAAAAACTTTCATATTTATGTAAATTTTTAATTGACAATGGTCATAATTTATTTAAAGTTTATAATACTAAATAAATATAGATATTGTTCGTGTATATATCTATGTATATATATTCGGTCTATGTTGAACTGAGATATCATTTATTTGTAATTGACCCTACGACGGCAACGTTACGAACGCCAAGAAAAATAGTGGTGTCGCCATCTTGACTGACTGAGTGCGTTCAGATTGATTGAAAAATTGTGGTGAATAATCCGTCAGTTCAGATTGATTGAAAAATTGTGGTGAAGAATCCTTTCACATCCTGACCATCGCCATCTTCATTGAAAAATTGGGAGTGAAGCGGAAACGTTACGTTTACGTAAGAGGGAAGGCAGGAAAGAAGCTTCACAAGCGACAGTTTTACACGGTTTCAGACCATTAAGAAAAGCATGCAACACAATAATATTACTATTACAGGATTCCGCAGTCATAATAAGTTCGTTTTCAATTTGAATAATTTGTGGACGAGATGTATTTCCTCTTCAATTTGAATGTCACGTTCTCTTTCTAATAAGTTGGTGGGCACTCCATAATTTTATTTTCCACAGAGAAAGTTGGTGTCTTTCATGGAAAAGATTTTTGACTTCAATGACTCGTCAAAGTATGTGTTTAAAAACAGACGGCATTGACAGAAGAGGGAGGGCCACTCTCTGTCTGTGAGGATAAGGAGGAATAAATAAAATTTGACTCCAATGCAATGACTGACAGGTTTAAAAACACACGGCATTGACAAGATCAAAAACAATATTTTCGTAGTCACGGCTTACACTTGAAATTGACTCAGACACTCCAGCCAAAAGAATGCAAGAATTTTGTGCGATTCCCACTATCGCCATCTTCACGTCATGATCCGACTATAATGTGACCGCCCGAGACAAGTAAACACTCGACTTGAATGAAATTGTGAGGGTCAAGTGAAAACGTTAAACGCCTCCTTATATCCATTTTAATCATAAGTATTTTTAATCTATTGCATCCATAATCCATGAACCATATATGATACAAAGCAGATTTCATAAAAACATTTCATCATTTTACTCATCTAAAAACTCACAATCATAATAATCTAATATAATCCATAGAATTAAAGCCATCATATGTAAAAACCCATAATCTAATTACAAAATATAAAATCCATAATCTATAACAATCCATAACCATAAATCTATAATCCATCACATCATATAATCCATAACCATAAATCTATAATCCATCACATCATATAATACATAAACAATGTACACATCTATAACATAATCCATAAATAGCTAAATCCATAACATCCATAAAGATAATAATCCATCATAATTATAATCATCCATGTACCCATCAAGAAACACATAATCCATATATATATATATATATATATATATAAACCCAATATATATCAAGATGTATGTATACATATCGATGGCTGTCTGACTAGTACAAGTGAATAGATATATATGTAAATTTATTGTGTAAACTCCAATCTACTCAAGTGGATACTCGATATATCTGCACCCCCATCCCCACCCCCATCTCCATCCCTATCTTTCCTCCATGTAACACTTCCCATGCTAACAGAATTTCTGTGGCCTTGAGAACCTACCCTATGTGGCTATATACGTCATGTAGCAATGAGTATTTAGAAGTTATTATAGAATAATCCACTCATAGTATCTCAGCTCCATTGCTAGCTCCTTGTATCAATCCATACTAACTATCCCTATCAGCCTTGTGTTAAGCCTTGCCATCTCCCCAATCAATTATACTAAGGAATCCCACTCCTTGTCCCTCCTCCTCAAGGTATCCAACTCCACCTTGTACCTATCATGCTCATCTACCACCATGTTGTAACTCAGCTATAATGAATCAAATCCCACTTATAAAGTACCCATCTAATCCCACACTATATCTCACCCACTTGTGCTACAATCAGTGCCCTCTATGCGACAGTCAATTATCCATCTAACTAAGCACACCACTCTCACAACATATCCCTCTCTACAATTAGCTCAATAACATCTATCTCTTCCTCATATCCTCTCCCCAAACTTCTTCATCTCCCATCTCATCCTTGGTCTCCTCTCCTATCTCCTCAAAATTATAATCCCCCACTTCCTCATCTACATCCTTCATCTCCTCATTCTCTCCTCCCTAGCATGGTTAAACCACCCTATCTTGTTATGCCCCCCACTACTTTATCCACCAAGATGTATATGTAAGAGTGCATCCTACATCCTCCCCTAATGGCATCTGGTCCTCCTCTACCAAGACATCTCCTATCACTAGTCCTAGTAGCTCTCAGTTTGTCTCATCCTACATGTATATATGTGGGTCCCATGGGATGCCCTATACCAAGATAAAATTTCCTTACACTTGCCCAAAATAGAGGAACTCCCACTGATCCCTCCTTCTCCTTGTAACCCATTGCTCCCTCCAAATCCCTGCCAGCTCTACCTCTATCCCTGACCACTTAGGAAATCATAGATAGGGCCTCCAAATGATGTCTATTGCCCTTAAAACATACAAAACTCCACTGTAGTAATATAAATCTCTAACAATGCCATCTATAAAAATATGTGATAGATCAAGCTTCCACAATATGAAGGCCATGTTATAGTTAGTCTTATACTATCATATCCATAAGGTACCTATAGGCCACACTATTTGAATGAGCTCATAAGCCTAACCCTATAGTATCACTATCACATCTAGACCATATCACCTCTAGGTCCTCTAACCACATAGATCCCTATATATCTATGTCAGTAGAGTGGGTGCCCATGCAAAAATTGTATGGTATTTTATCATATATGTAACAACTCCAATCAAGCCCCATGGAAATCTCCTTCCCCCTAAATCTGGGAGTGTGTGGAAGGAGATTACCAACATCATCATCATCAACATGCCTCTCCCTACTATGTCTACATTGTAAAGTGGCCCAAAAGTAAAACCCCTAGTAATAAATATGATCCCATCTATGTCATCACCATATAGGTGCCTCAAAGCTACATCTCAACCTTACTCATCTATAGGTACTATCAGTGACCCTACACTGGAAGTCATAAGATCCTATAAATGTCCTCCTTGATGATGGTCATCTCACTAATTGGTAGCCATAAGGTCCCAATCATGAGATCCCATCACTCTATCAGTACCACCAATAATCCAATGTTTTTATTGATGAATCAATAATGATGCACCCCTCTCAAGCCTACGACCTCTAGGTGGGCATAGTCCTCATCACTCAACTCCACTCATAAATCCTCTAGTAATGGTGGTACTCGATCTTGCATTCATAATAACACCCATGCCTATCATCAATGTCCCCTATAAGCCTAAAAATATGCTAAAAAATCTAACTTAGCCTTAAACCCTAGCTATACCCTAAGCCCTTCCCATTTGGTTTGAATATATGTTGATTCAATATGGATTGGTACTGTTCTCATGGATCACCACTATTTTGTGGAAATGACATTGATTCCCTATGAATTATCACTGATTCACTAAGGAATTGGTGTCAATTCCATAGTTCCTTTCCACTATAATCTACCCTATCCCTAGCACCTAAAGGTCTTAAAAATTTAAAAAAAATCAAAAAATTAATAAAATACATGACCTACCTTATCCTGAGAGCATCATCGTCATTGTGAACAACTACCTTTAGCTACCATCTTATCTCATAACACTCTCATCATTTGAACTCTGAAGCATTGTTTAGGGTCTCTTATATTGTAGATGAGTTCTTTTCTACATCAGATTTGATTATATACCCAAGTTTAGATCGACACCGATCTATTTTAGATATGTTTTGTTTGACTAGATCATTACTGATTCATTTTAGATCAACAATGATTGACCCCTTTTTTCACTACTTGTACTCTCACGTACATCCAACCCTACTTCTTAGCTATTCCTAGTTCTTTGCCACATTTACCCTATTATTCAACCTATGCCATTTCATTTTGTGGATTTGAGCCCCTGATGGTCCCATAACATATATAAGGTGTGTACTCTTTTGGGTATCTCTCCTCAATAGGTCCTAAGAGTCTATTATTCCTTGAGAACAATCATCTATAGGTAGTGCACATATCATATAGCACATTGAATACTTCAGTTAGCCAACCATATCACTTATTCTCTTGTTCCACCTTCATTAAGCCCACCTATTCATAGTTATGGCATCTAGTTATAGGATTTTACTTGGGCCATCTATACTTGTATTATCTTTCATCTTATCAGTGTAAAACATACGCTTCATGTTGTGCATCTACATTTATTAGAGCTTATTTGTTATTTATCCACCCCATCCATTTTTTAAACTCATTACCCACTCCTTATCCTCCATCAAATCCTAGTTTGAAAGGGTATACCTCTTCACGTAAACTTGGGGTAGTGGACCCTTCATAGGTTTTGTCTCACATCATGTCTCCCATACTACTCCACAAAAAGGGGCAAATGTAGACAATATATTTTTGTACACCTAAGAATGATTATTTAAGTATCATATGTCCTATTTTATTTAATCCCCTAAGTAAACCCTATCCTAAAGTTTAGATTATTTACCATTTACTAACCTAGTAAATAACCTTTACTATTACCCCTTTACCATTCCTAACCTCTTAAAACCAATTATAACATAGGAATCTACCTGTATAACCAATTCACCCCATTTAGAATTGTTAAAACAAACTCCACCCTTTACTAACCTATTCTTGTCCATATTTGAAACAAAGGCTCCATTTTGGGTGAATCGATGATGATTCCCCCATGATCAACACTGATTCTCTAGATTGATGTTGATCCATAAATACCTAGCCTGCATTTGCATTCAGGATAAAACTAGAACATTGAGAGCCTAAAATTATTGTTTGAATCCCCAGAGACTTTGATGACATTCATATTGGCACTCAACTAGATTTTTAGCACATTCAATCACATCCTCTGTGTAACCAAAACTATTATCTTTGCTTGTGGAATAAAACCATTCCATTCATGACTAATCAAAAGGTAAGTATTGCATTTATTTTATCATTATATTTCTAATCATTAGTTATTTATCTTCCCTTTAATAAGTAAAACATTATTAATAGCCTTCATTATCTATTTAATCCATTTATTTTATAAAATATACCTCATATATATTTTTTATTCATTAAACTAAACCACAAAAAATCAACATTGATTCATTCTAAATCAGCACTGATTCTACTAATCAATACTGATCTTATCAGGATTAGCATCGATCTACTATGTTTAATACATAGGATCCAAGACCTTATCTTAAGCTTTTATTTCCAATCCCTTTATTGATTACTATTTTTTTTAAATGGCCTTCTCTTTGTAGATGACTTTACCCAATTTAGTTCATGAAGTGACCATCATTATTGATCTCCCTCTAATCCCTCAACCTTTATTTGTGGATCAAAGTGACATAGCCTTTGAGCTATTATTCAAGATGATGTAGATTTTACTTTTGATTATTGGGAAGAATACTTTATTTACATTGCTTAATTAATTGAGGAGGAAAATATGAATTAGCATTATTATCACATCAATTATCTATTTGTAATTTCTTATGATTTTATTTTGCTTAATTACATAAATAATGAAATGACATCCATCTAAGGAATTGTACCACTTCCTAAAACTTATTTTTGATTATCCACTCTACCCATCTCTTTTATTAATCTATTTTTGTCAAGTTTTCCATGTGTATGTTGGCCATCCTAGCCAAAAAGGAGTTCTCACTATCACTAGATTTGAGTGGTGTGTAAATGTCTTCTAGTCCATAGTTATACAAGAAACCTATTGTAAATATTTTGTAGTTTATTATTACTCTTTGTGTATTTGACCTGTGGATTCTTATGCTATGATTAAAATATAAGGAGAAGGTTTTTGATAGCAAGTCCATATCTTGTAAGGCTATTTCAGTCACCAAATCAACATATTGTGCATACCACTTCAACTTAAAATCCCATAATCAATATGGTTGTCCAAATAAATTAGGTATTTATTTATTTTAATGATGGAACAATATGATGATATTATAGCCTCAACCCTCAAAATCTTACCTTATTTTATTGGTGAAGATCAAACTACACCCATAGAGTATATCAAAGATGTGGCCAACTTGTGTTCATTACGCAATGTTACCCAAAAGAGTTTTATCATCTATTTACTTATTTATTCCTTCAATGGAAAGGCATTGCAATGGTATAGAAACCTTCCCTTGAACTCCATTTTTAGTTAGAATGATTTAGGTGTAATATTATGTTGATAATTTGAAGAAAAATCATACCATCTATCCCCTATTGAGAAGCTCACTACCATCAAGAGAGAAACACATGAAATTATGAATGATTTTGTAATCACCTAAAATTGGTATTTGGATGATAGGAGTGTAAATTGAGTTATCATATCCATATCTTAGTCATAAACCTATCCTAGAGTACTAGACATACTTTTCTAGTCATTATGCATACCATAATCACATAAAGTCAACCAAAATATAATCTTAAAAATGTCTCAGATCCCAACCCAAAATTATTAGTAGTCTATCAAGTGGACATTAGCACCACATTTGGGAAACTAAAACCACATGGTGCTAGTGTCCCCAACATGGAACTATTCTCCTTATCCATATCTCTTCCCAATGGATACTTTTGAAAATGCATCCCCCTTCTAAGGATGGCCTTACATAAGTGATCAAAAGCATATGAGCAGTATTATCCACTAATAGCACTCCTTAAGACCTTGATCTTCTTATCTGTTTGATTTTCAACAAGAGCTTTAAACTCCTTCAACTTATTAAAATCCTTAGATTTAGCATTGATATAATAAACCCAACTTTTTCTCAAGTATTCATATATAAAAGAAACATAATACAAAGATTTCTCTTGTGATGGAACCTTCATAAGTCGAATCACATCACTATGCACTAACTTCAAAATCCCTTTTGATCTTGTAGCACTAATAGGAAAATTCACTCAATTTTACTTACCAAACACACAATGCTAAAAAAAATTAAAGTCTAATGAACAGTAAAAAAATTCTTCAGTCATACTTTTATATTTTAATGCTCAAAGACCTTTCTCTCCAATATGTCTCATCCTCTGATGCCACAACATTATCTTCTCAATGGAAGATGTATCAACTTGATTTAAAATATTTTTCACCTCACAAACCATAGATCTATTACATTCATCACTTATATATCTTGCCTCAAGCTTGAACAAAATTCTTGTATAGATTTCTCTTGCTAGTACCATTACTCCACAAACCTTATTGAATCTATATTTATTAAATGTTATTTGCACACCCATATAATTTTATCTTACTTACATATATTAGGTTTTTATTCAAACTAAAATGTGCATAACACCATGGAGGGTTTTAACCCTTCCATATTTAAACCTCAACTCGCCTCTTCTTCAAACTATGATCTTATAGGTCGAGTTGTCTCCTAATAAGACATCAACTTCATTGATATTTTCATATTCATAAAACCACTCCCTATGAGGGGTCATATGCAAAGAGGAACCCAGGTCAATTGACCATACACTATCATATGCATGTGAGCTTGAATTTTCCAACGTTAAATCTCTTGAGTCTTCACTAAATAGATTTTATTTTTCATATTGGGAATCATTATATAATTTTTTTATTTCAACCATTTTATATTTGTAGTCTTCTTAAAATGCCACTTTTTACCACAGATCCAACATTTTCTCTTATCTTTTGTTATAGTCTTAGATTTACCTCTAGACTTTGGTTGACCTGACTTTATTTTAATTATTTCTTAAGAATAAGGAAAATTTTAATGGTTATTTATAACAAAATGGCTATAAGTTTTTTTAATTTAAAAAATGGCCAATTTTGTGAAAATATACATAGGTCAAATAGCCTCAATTTTATACAATTTCATAGTTTAGGACATAGATTTGCCTTATAGATTATAGTCAATTCTATTTTGAGACACAAATTCACTAGAGTTATTATACATGTATGGATCTGATTCTTTAGAAAATTATATGAGACATGTATAGGTTTATATATACAACACTTAGGACACAATAAGCTTAAGATAATAATTATATTTAGTCTATGAAAATATTTTGAATGTTCTTTGGCACCACATGCTCTTCCTTATATATGGTGTTAATAACTAAAAAAATTAATAATAAATAATTTTCAAATGGAATGTTTATTTTATTTTTAGCATTGAATGTGGTGTAGGTTGAATTAAAGCTATGAGGATTGAGATTTAGGTCTTGCCCTATTTTTTAGTGAACTGAAACTGACATATTGAGGGGCTTAAAATAAAATTTAATGTTGGTCCAACACGTCACCTACATAATTAATAAAAGTTGCTTGAATACATATGTGATAATGTTTTAAATTTTCCTATCATTTATGCAAGCTCTTGGTGGAAGTGAAGCTCTAGTAGTCAAAAGATCGGGACAAGAGGTTGAAAACGAATGTGCAAACAATTTCTCAGTTGATTTCCTTGTGATTGCAATTGCAATTTATGGATTTGTATTTCTTTTATTCTGAAGACTGAGAGCAGTTGTTTGCATACCCAATCATCTGTCTTAAAATGAATAAGTATAATGATAAGTTCTTTGAAAAGTATTTATTTAAATATATTTGTTGACGATTTTTCAATTTTCCTAGTCATTGATGCAAGCTATTGGTGGAAGTGAAGCTTTGATAATCAAAAGATTAGAACGAGATGTTGGAAATGAAGGTGCAAATAATTTCTAAGTTGATTTCTTTGTGATTACAACTGCACGGTATGAATTTGTGTTCCTTTTTATGTTTCTTTGTGTTCTGTTTGATTAAAAGAACATGTCTATAATAGTTGTAAACTCTATTATAGAGATGTATAAGTATATTTTGGTGTTCTCTTGTTATTTTATACCAAGTAGGTGTATTTTTATGTTTTGTTTGATTAAGAGAATATGTCTATAATAGTTGTTAACTCTATTATAAAGATGCATAAGTATATTGTGGCATTCCCCTTATTAATTTATACCAATTAGGTGTATTTTTATGTTATATTTGATTAAGATAACATGTCTATAATAGTCATAAACTCTATTATAGAGATGTATAAGTATATTGTGGTGTTCACTTTTTTTTTAATACAAAGTAGGTGTATTTTTGCGTTTTATTTGATTAAGAGAACATGTTTATAACAGTTGTAAACTCTATTATAGAGATGCATAAGTATATTGTGGTGTTACCTTGTTATCTTATACCAAGTAGGTGTATTTTTTTTGTTTTGTTTGATTAATAAAACATGTCTATAACAATTGAAAATTTTAATATAGAGATGCATAAGTATATTGTGGTGTCCTCTTGTTATTTTATGCCAAACTTACTTGAGGTATCTATAGTGTAATAAACTCTAAGTATCTATATTGGACCAACAACCTCACTTTCACTAATAGTGTGCATAAATGATTAGAAATTTTGAGAAAACTATTACATATGTATTCGAACAACTTCTATTAATCTTACAGGTGACATCTTGAACCAACATTAAATTTTGCCTTGGACCTTTAATATGCTGACACTAATTCACTAAAAAATGGGGCAAGATCTCAACCTTAATCCCCATAAATTTAATTCTACCTGCACCGCATTTAATGAATAAAATAAAATATACATTAAGTGTGAGAATTTGGGATGCGAAGTCATTTATGTCATTAACCTCTTTTAAACTACCTAAGTTTTTTAGCTTTGAAGTATTGAAGACGTAGCAATTTCAACTTACAAGTTTATAATTATAGTTTTAGTTATTTATTATTAAGTTTTTTAGTCATTAAAATCATATATAAGGAAAAGCATATTTGTTTTATTTGGTTTTATAAATGTGTTATGGACCACTTGTGACTTAGGACACAATATGTTTAAGGTAATAATTATATTTTGGTTGGCATAGTTTGTTAATTGAAATAAAATATATTTGAAAAGGTCATTATTGATTAAGGATATGGTTAAAACATTTTGGTAGACCTTAGCATTATTGATTATGGATATGGTTAAGATATTTAAAAGATAATATTTTGAGCAACTATTTTAAAAAAATACTTTTTAAAAAATTTATCATTATATTTATTCATTTCAAGATAGATGACTGTGCACATAAATAATTGCTCTCATGTTGGAGAGTTGTCATGATGATGTCATGGTGGTGTCATGGAGATGCTTTGGTGAGTGGATAAAAGAGCCTTGATAGTCTATGTAACAATGACAAAGTGTGCAATGTGATTGTTCTTGTGTGCTTTATGTATGGTTGGTTGATCTTCAATATTGACATGGCTAGAGAGGATTAGGGTTGAGTATGGTAATTAGAGTTTGTGCAATAGGTCCCTAAGATGTTTTCATTTTGAGAGCTTGTGTGCACTAGCGAAATTCATTTGATTGATCATAGTTTTCATCTAGACACTTTGGGTCTAGTGGTAGAAAATCTGAGAAGGCAGTTTGATGACATCACTATTACCACATGGGAATGAGTCAAAGGGATTTGGCCATATGGTTGTGATCAAAATAGTCTTTATTTATTATGCACTAGATCTCAAGTAATGCATCAAAGCACAATCAAATATATGAGGGTGCAAAGTTGGCTTCTTAGTTAGAATTCATTATTTTTTCATACTTAACCAAACTTTTTAATTGGCTAGAAAGACCTAAGTAAACATGTTGATGAGGTCAGCATTTATACATGTGGAGGTGTCAAGAAAAAATGATCATATGGGTTTATTCATTTTTGTGCCCAGTTTATTTGTAATAATTTTAATATCATGCAATTCAGTACGTCAAAAGATATGCATATGCAAAGTTAGGCTCCCAACTAGTTTGACTATGTTTTTTCTTAGCCAAGTTTGTAGATTGGCCAAAAAGAACTGAGTAAGCATGTTGATGAGGTCAACATTCACATGCGTGAAGGTGTCAGGACAAAATGATCATATGGGTTTGTTTATTTTTGTGCCTAGTTTAATTGCGCTAATTTTCACATCATGTAATGTAGCACATCAAAAGATATGCATATGCAAAGTTGGGTTCCCAAGCAGTTTGATTGTATTTTTCCATAGCTAATTTTACAATGTGGTAGAAAGAGCCAAGTGAGAATTTTTATGGTGTTATATCTTTCACGTGTGAAAGTGTCAAGAGAAATTGATCATATGGGTTTGTTTAATTTTAAGTATAGTTGATTTGTGATAAATTCCAAATCATGCGCTAAAGCACAACAAAAGTTATGGATGCTCAAAGTTGGTTTCTCAGGTATGTTTTAACATGGTTGGCTTTGTGACAAAAGAATTTTAGAAGGCACTTTAATGGTGATATATCTCACACGCATGAGTATTCTAGTAGTGTGTCACATAGTTGGATTCTCCCATGGAAGGAAATCATATGGTCCAAATTTGAGATCCTACATCGAAACGTAGAAAAATTTATTGAGGTACAAAAATGGATACTCATGCATTTTGAAAGGGTCCCCATAGTCATTTTTTAAAGTGTTAAAGCTTGAGCAAAATCAATAATGCACGCTGCTCCAAGAAGCTAGGAGGCAATGAGATGAGACAAGTGCATGATGTTTATTGACTGAGCAAAGGTATAGGATAATGATCCAATGGTGAATAAGCATTCGTATAGTTGATTGAGAGATGAGCGTTGATCATTAAAGCCCTGATTGATCTGTATAGATTGATGGAGTGCATTAAGTCAACATTATAAGATTATATGAGATGAGGTCAATGTGACTGAGGTTTAATGTTGGGATTTGGTGGACTACGTGTTAAAGACAAGATCGATGGAGCATATTTGATCTAGAGCTGAGAGTCCATAAGATTGTAGCATTGTGTTCAAAGGTTAACTTTGACTGTTACTATTCAAATATTTGAAATTTAACATAGAAAAAATTAAAGCTCTATATTTCATTCATATTTTTCAATAGAAGTCAAGTTTGCTGGTACTGTAAAAATAAAAGATGAAGAGGACTCCATGGTCATATAATGCACCTAATTTAAATATTTGGAAGTGAGTATGGTCAAATATATTGAGCCTAAAATTTGATTGTGTGTTCATGTTTGTTCTACAAATTTCCAGAGAAGGATATTGGAGCTTGTATTGATGTTGTTTTAATGTCTCACAATGAATTAGCTATTGAAACATGTTGTAGACTCCATAAATATGTTCTATGTGGATTTTGGAGGTGTGATAAATCTATCTCAAGTATTAATAATGATCAAGAAGTTGACTATGTATTCATTCATGGTGACTGTGTGCACAAGTTTAGTGTTTGAGTTGTCTGAGCATATGCAAAAGTGAGATAAGTTGATTGTGATCATTTTAGGATGTTGAAAGAGACATAAGGAGTGGACCCATGTATTTTAAATTGGTCTTGTGTTCTTTTTTTTCTCGAGGGAGTGATAAAGGAGAATGGGTTCACATGAGACCTATAAGGACTACAAGGGCCCTATTAAAAGGTGTAGTTCCTTAAGGGTGACCCATAGGTGTTAATGCTGACCAATGAAGATTATATTGAGTCATGTCTTCATGTGAGAGATGCCTTAAGAGCTAAGGAATGCCTAATGGCTGACCAAGGTAGTGATTAACAAGATTGCTCTATAAATAGTGGAACTAAAGATGACAGCTTCTAGACTTGGAGTGAAAGATTAAGGAGCGATTAGAGAGAGGATTGTGTGTGTGTTTTTGTTGAGATAAGGATGGTTAGAGTTCCCCAAGGATGAGTTGAAGATAAAATCAATTTGAAGACTATTTGTATGACCTGTAGGTAATAATTCTGTTGGATGAATAATGCTCTTTCAAATTGAGTGTAAGTGAAGGAGAAGAGTGATATGTAGAGGTCCATCATTAGGCGTAGAAGACATTAGTGAAAAGGTGGATGTGTTCATAAGTGTGTTGTGTCAGCTCAAAATATAAGGTGGTTTTAGTCTCCTTGTAAAGTGATACTTGCTAAAAGGTCTGCTTATTGTTGTAGCTCAGCTAGACAGGTGTGGAAGCACCTTATGGGATTGAAATCTCACTAAATAAGGATTTTAGTTCATTATTTATTTGTATATGGTCTAAATTGGATCTTGTTATTTTAAGACAGTAGTCCAATTGGAGGTTTCGATGGGTTTTATTCTCCAAGAGGGTTTCCCACATATGTCATGTGTTATGTGATTGATCTTGTATTGGCTCTCTTGCTTATTGCTATGAATGATGTGTATGCTTCATGAATACTTGTGGTAACTGATTAAGTGTTTATAAATATCAGAATTAAAGTTAGATTATTTGGGCTCAATGATTCACCCCCCTCTCAATGATTGTACCTCTAACATCTCAGTCTTCAGAACAAAAGAAATACAAATCCATATCTTGCAGTTACAATCACAAGGAAATAAGCCTAGAAGCTATCTACACCTTCGTTTCAAATCTTTCATCCCAATATTTTGACTACCAAAGATTCATTTCCCCCAATAGCTTGCATTAATGAATAGAAAAATCAAAAAACCATCACATATATATTCCAACAACTTACTTATGCTCGAATATATATGCATCTCTATAATACAATTTACAACTATTATAAACATGTTCTCTTAATCAAATAAAAGACTAAGAGTAGTTGTTTGCATACACAGTTACTATCTTGATTCTTGAAATGAATAATTATAATGTTAAATTCCATAAAAAATACTTCTTTAAAATTTATTTACTTTTTATCCTCGCTTTTCATATTTGACTTGCCTTATGGCCCCCTAGTCAGTTTATTATTTATACTCTATATTCTAATTTTGTTCACAATTTTTACTAGACAATGTTTATTATATCATTTGGTTGGTCTTTACCACTAATTTCCTTTGAGAAATAATGGCATGCAAGATACTTATTTTAAACAATGCATAAATAAAAAAATGAATTATATTATGTGGTCAGTCTTTACCACATATTTGTTTTAAAAAACAAAAAATTTATTTTCTCTGAGAAATAACAGCATGTAAGATACTTCTTTTAAGCAATGCATAAAACAAAATGAATTATATTATGTGGTTGGTCTTTACCACATACTTATTTTAAACAAATAATAAATTCATTTCATCTGAGAAATAATGACATGCAAGATACTTATTTGAAATAAAATGAATAAATGCAAAATAGCTTCATGATCATTTCAACCATATTTTTGAATAACCCGAAAATACTCATTTCATAGATTTTTTGAACATATCAACATGCAATAAGTAAAAGTTAGTGCAATGAATAAATATAATGATAAGTTCCCTGAAAAGCATTTTTTAAAAAGATATTTGTTTTTCATCATCACTTTTCATAGTTGTCTTGCCCTATGGCTCCGTAGTCAGTTTATACTCTACACTCTGATTTTTTGTCAAAATTTTTGTTATACTCAATTTATTATATTATCTGGTTGGTATTTACCATATGCTTATTTTAAATAAACAAGATATTGATTTTCTTTAATAAGTAATGACATGCAAGATACTTCTTTTAAATAATGTAAAAGAACAAATTGAATAAATGCAACAAATCCTCATAATCATATTGTATTTTTTTAAAACATTTAAGGTAATAATTATATTTTAATTGGCATGGTTTATTAATTGAAATAAAAAATATTTGAAATGTCAATATGAATATGGTTAAGACATTTTAACATACCTTATTATATAGTTTGTAATTTTAAAACAATTAAAATATTTTGAATATTTTTTCAGTTATGTCATCCTTGTTTTTCATAGCTGTCTTGCCTTATGACCCCATAGTTGGTTTACACTCTACACTCTGATTTTTTGTCACTATTTTTGCTATACTCAGTTTATTATATGATTTGGTTGGTCTTTACCACATATTTATTATAAAGAAATAAGGAATTAATTTTCTCTATGAAATAATGACATACAAGATACTTCTTTTCAACAATGGACAAAGAACAAGCTGAATAAATGCAATAGAGCCTCATGATCATACTGTATTTTATTTTTAAATGTTTAAGGTAATAATTATATTCTGATTGGCATGGTTTGTTAATTGAAATAAAAAAATATTTGAAAGGGCAATATGGATGTGGTTAAAACATTTTAGCAAACCTTATTATATAGTTTATAATTCTAAAACTATGAAAATGTTTTGAATTTTTTTTTTAATTATGTCAGCCTCGAATTTCATAGTTGTCTCACCCTATGGCCTCATAGTTGGTTTATACTATATACTCTTGTCACAATTTTTGCTATATTCAATTTATTATATTACCTAGTCAATTTTTTGAGAGACTTACAGAGGTCTGCACTCAATTTATACATAATATAGCCATCAAATTTAATACTTAAAAAGAATAAATTTAATCTTTAGAAAGGAAGACAAATTTAATTGTTAGAAAGAAGGAACTGTAAACAAGATTTTGACTTTAGACTTCTAACCCTCTAACCTCTTTCTCCATTGGATTTTTAATTAACACAAATTACCTCTTATAAAACAAATCTACATAAGTGCTTCAAATTGAATAAAACCCTAAATCCTAAATTTATATAACTTCATTTCTATTAAAATTTTATTCTTTTGTGGTCATGGGAATCACAAAATGAGCGACAGTTGCAAGCGGAGGCCAAGGAGTCTAAGCAACCAATGATGAAGTACAATCCAAGTAAGAAATGCAAGCCTTACATGTCATGAGAATCATGAAATGAGTGATAATTACAAAAAGAGGCCAAGGAGGACTCTAAGTAACCAACAATGAAGTACAATCCAAGTTGTACATATATACAAATGTTTTCCCACTTTTAATGAATTTTGCCTATCTTTTAAGGGATTTGAATTATTTCCATGTTATTTGCCTCATGAATGTGTTTGGGGAAAGGAGTTTAACTTGGATTTTTTGCCATTATTTTTTATTTGAATATCATACTTGTTTTGCTAGCTATTTATAAGTTTTTTGAAAGAGTTAATAGAAATCGCCAGTCAATTTATATTGGCATGATGATTTTGCCAAAGATTGGCCAATGGAATTATCCCTGAAATCTAGGATTCACCAGGATTTTATAGTAAGTTTTTAGGGGTCCCTTCTTAAAATTACCCCTGCTTAGAAATGACCTCTTACAAATAAAGCATCATTTGTTTAATAATCCTCAGGATATTTCCACTTCATTTCTTCTATTAATAAGGCTCTCACTATGTCTTCAATTTTTAATGTTGATGTAATAGTAGTTATTGTCATAATTAGATTAACTAAAGAGTTAGGTAGAGAACAAAGCAAATTAATACAATTTTTTTCCAACCATTTTAATTTCAATATAATTTAATTGACTTGCCACAATATTAAAAACATTCATATGTTTAGCTACAAAGTCATTGTCATTCATTCTCAATGAATATAACTTCTTTTGGAGAAATAGTTTGTTCACTAGAGACTATGTTTGATATAAAGTAGCTAACTTCTCCCATAGATATTTAGAAGTTTTTATTGTTGAGACATTCAAAAATTCTAGATTTGATAGACATAATCTGATTGAACTCTTTCCCTTTGTATTGATCTTTTCACAAAATTATAACTTCATACTTGTTGGTTGCACTCTTGATATAACAACCCATTGATCTCTATCTGTAAGAATATCTTCCATCTTGATCTTCCACAACATAAAATTTTGATTGTTTAATTTTTCAATTTCTATTCTTGTGATTCAATTCATTCTCCTTTACTCAAAAAAAATATCACAAGCAAAGCTCCCACTCAAATAATAATTTATCATAAGTTAAATAAACCCTAACTCTTAACACAAAGCTAAAACCTAGATTTGATACCAAATGAAGAGAAAAATAGATCCGATAAACCAAAATGAGAGATTTAATATTAACATAATCTTTAAGCTAATAGATTAAAAAAAATTATATACACATAAGATTGCATAGTACACATGATTTCATTTGAGAAATAACTCATTTATTGTATTGACTCAACTATTTACATTATAATAATGTACTTTCAAGTTTTGATTTTCCCTACTGTATGTACGATTATATATAAATACATGAATAGGTAATTGTCAAAATGGTATCACAATAACATGGGTGCAAAAAGCATGGGCTATATAAAACATAGGCTAAAACCACAAAAATACATGACAATATACATGGAAATCATTTAAAATATACAACACAATTCTAGAAATTAAGGATATTCAAAGGTGGTTTTTTTGTCAACCATTAGCCAAAAAAGAGGTCTCATAGATGATAGTTGAGCCTAGGGAGAATTTCTAAAAACTGCATAATTTAATAGTTTCCTTTCTCCAAGCAAGTATTGAATGGAGGAGAAGTTATGGCCTAAGGGGGGGAAACTTATCCCTCTTGGAGAGGCTATAAAATACAACCCCTCTCTCTCTCTCTCTCTCTCTCTCTCTCTCTCTCTCTCTCTCTCTCTCTCTCTCTCTCTCTCTCTCACACACACACACACACACACACACACACACACACACACACAAGTATCAAAAAAATCTACAATTTTAGGGGATTCTTAACTATAGCAAAATTGGAGGAATTTTGAGTAGAAAATTATAGATCTTGAGAAAGGAGAAAATTTTGAAAGGAAATTAAAGATTTGTAGGACTAAAGGTAAGTAATTGGTCCCTAGGAAGTGTATTATAGATTTTTAATTGTGTGTGTAAAAAAATATGGCTATAATTGTTGTATTTTGTGAATAAATATGGTTGTACTTGGGGAATGGTATAGAATTAATCATTTGGAAGATAAAATTGAGGCATAAAGGTCTACTTACTATCTTTAATTCATTGTTACCATTTTCAAAGAGAGTCTTGGGGCCAATGGCCTGTTTAATGCCTTCCCTTCTTATTTTCCTCATTGAATACAATGCTTGAGAAATTTTGGCTCCAAGTTTACATTTTAGTGTTTGGTTGTTATAATTTGGAATCATATCAAAATGTAATAACCAAAAATTAAAATGTAAACTTGGAACAACAATTTTATTTTTATATATTCAACTGGTTATCCTTATAAAACACAACAGCTAAGGAGAACCCAAATGACTTTTGGCGATGGTTGAACTGATGGAAGAGTATTTTCACCATTTCTTTACATGGGTAAGGAGTCTCAATTTTAATAAGGATCTAAAACATTTCACAATCCCATCTCAACTTCTAATTTTTTTTTTTTTTGTGAGGAAAAGATAAAGGTTGGCAATGGGTGCTTCCTTAGAAATATGTTGACTGGTAAAAACATGTTCTTCAACTGAAAAGGTAGACAACTTGGCTGCATTGGTTATCTAATATAATTTAAATGTCCTTTGTGATAAAATTTAATTATCCTAATACAGAAGGACATAATTGAATAACATCTTAATCTAAAATAATCATTTAAGTACTCTTTGGACCTAAATTAATGTAATTAATTAAAACCATTAAAATACTTATATAACACTCATATCAAAATAAATTAAATAGAATATTGAGTAATTAATATATTCCATCTCCTAATTGAACAATAAAAAGAGGTTGTGAAATAGATGGAAAAATATTCTAAATCTTGATCAAGTTGGGAAAATTTTGTGGACAGATCTATGCACGAAGGTTATACTAATAACGATGCAGATCAAGAGGATGAAGTGATGGGATGAGGAGGGGGGGAAGGGGGGCGCAGTGGGACCCTCCAAACTCAAGTTACAACTCAAATCCTACAAAAGGATTCTATAAGGAAGACATGAGAACATGGGTAGAAAGGGTCATGGGTAGAAGAGTTAAAAAACCATAGAGGATTTTCACTCCTTTAGATTCTATCAATGGAGAAGATGGATTTTGCTTGAAAATTACATATAAGGTGGTTAATATATCCCACTACATTATGTAAAATGTGCTTATTGGACAATTTATGGGTTCAAGGCCAAATATTGATGTCTTTAAATAATGGGCTAATAGGATATGGAGCCGAAAGGCCAATTCAAGGTCTTGGCTATGGAAAATGGTATTTTACTTGTTAGGTTGTGGAGCTAAAAGCTTCAACCTTTGCAAACTGAGGAACAGATGGTTGCTGAGTTCTACAGGAACCGGCGTCGGCAGAAGGACCGACGTCAGCAGAATCCAGTGCAGAAGGCCACCGGCGACGGCAGTAAGTCGGCTGACGTCGGCAGAACCGGACAAGCAGGAACCGACGTCGATCGCCTGTGTGTTCCAGAACTGCCCGTTTCACGGACAGTTAGTTAAGTGAACGAAGAGTTTGCATGTTGAGACCAGTTAGAGTCTTGTGCTGCGAGGACTATTGTCTAAATTAAGAGTCTAAGTTATTGTTTGAGTTAGGGATCTATTTATAGACCCATTGGCATGTATTGTATAAGGCATGAGATAGAAAGGAAGAGTTCCTTCTAGTTGTAAGATCTGTGAGTTGCAGAGTGTTGCAAGCTCATTGGGGATCTACATGTAAGTTTGGTCTTTGAATTGCAGGTTGCAGGTTCATGAGAGATCAGCTTGAAGTGCTATAGAGTGCTTGATGTACCGGCAGGGTTATTACTAACTGGTTGGTGAGGTGAACACCAATTCTGTGTGTGAGTTGGTTGTTGGGACCGTTTTTTGTGTAGGAGAGTGTGTGTGAGAAGAATTACTGAACACTTGAGGTGTGGCGAATCTCTGTAAGGTGAAAGAGTGTGGCGGCTCTTTGTTGTATTCTTTTCTGTTAGTGATAATACAAGATAGTGTATTGTCTCTCATATTCTGTGCTATTGGTGAATTCTAGTTACTTGTGTTTCTGGTTATTTCCGCATATTCAATTGCTTATATTTGGTAATCATACTGTGCTCTTTCTGAGGAGCAAGATCCCAACTGGTGGCATCAGAGCATGTTTGTTGTTCTAGATTCCTGACAACTGGTATCAGAGCCTTGGTTGTAAGTTCTTAAGCTTGATACCAACAATTGGTATCAGAGCTTTTGGTTGGGATACTAACAGATTGGTGTAGATCTGGGTAGTGTGTTTTGATTACAGGTTACTCACAGGGTTTCTGTTTGAGTGGGAGTTGAGCAATGACAGAAAGCAGTCAACTACGAATGGAAAAGTTCAATGGCAAGAACTACCAATTATGGAGGATGCAGATTGAGGACTATCTGTATCAGAAAGATTTGTACTTACCGTTGGGTGGGGTTGCTAGCAAACCCTTGGATATGAAAGATGAAGAATGGGAGGTTCTTGATCGGAAGGCTCTGGGATCTGTTAGATTGAGTCTTGCATCATCTGTGATTTCCAGCTTATCACAGTGTAAGACAACGGTGGAGTTGATGGAATCTTTGGCAAATTTATATGAAAAACCCTCAACTTCGAATAAGGTATTTCTTATGAAGCGTTTATTTAATTTGCAAATGTTGGAAGGTGGATCTGTTCATAGCCATCTTAGTGATTTCCATGGTTTAGTAAACCAGTTAAGTTCAGTCAATATTGTATTTGATGATGAAATAAGAGCTCTCTTAATCTTGTGTTCATTACCTGAAAGTTGGGAAGGTTTGGTAATGGCAGTTTCTAATACTGTGTCTCCTTCAAAAGTCCTAAAAGTGGATGATATTGTGAGTGTGATCTTGAATGAAGCGATACGCAGGAAAAGCACAGGTGAATCATCTGGAGATGCTTTGAGTGTTGAAGGAAGAGGAAGGCCAAGAGAGAAGATAGAGCGTGGGAGATCAAGGTCGAAGACGGGCAAGAGATCCAAGTCCAGGTATGGCAGAATAACCTGCTGGAAATGTGGAAAGCAAGGGCACTTAAAGAGAGATTGCAGATCGGGTACAGATCAGCATGAAGAACATGAAGAAGAAGCAGATGCTACAGGTTACATTGCACAGGATGCTCTGGTATGTTCTTTGGATAAAGTAGAATCTTGGGTATTAGATTCTGGTGCCTCTTTTCATGCATCCCCACATAGGGAATTTTTTCATGAGTATGTCCAGGGAGATTTTGGAGAAATTTGTGTAGGGGATGGTAAGTCTTGTCAGATTGTTGGCAAAGACAAAGTGAAGCTGAAACTGCAGATAGGTAACACATGGGTGTTAAAGGAGGTCATGCACGTCCCAGTTCTGAAGCAGAATCTGATTTCTGTTAGAAGTTTGGGTGAAGAGGGTTGCACAGTAACTCTCACAGCGGACTCTTGGAAGGTTACCAAGGGTACACTTGTTATAGCTAGAGGTAAGAAAGTAGGTACGCTTTATCTATCTACTTGTTTTACTGATTCTTCTTCTGGGTTATCTACTTCAGCTGTAGATTCGGAGATGTGGCTTGATAGGCTTGGTCACATAGATATGAAGGAGATGCTGGTTCTTGAGTCAAAGGATATGCTTTCGGATTTGGAAGGTATGGATCGTGATTTCTGTATGCAGAAGAAGAAGGTGAGATTTCTTGAGGAATCTGATGTTAGTGACAAGAACAGGAAAGCCTTGGTTTTCAAGGAGAAAGTGACGGACAGAGTTCAGCACAAGGTGCAGAGGAATTCTGAGCAGAGCAAGGGTGTTTTGGACAAGGGTTTGATCCAAAAGGAGCTCGCGGGAAAAAGTCAGGTCTCACAAGAAAAACACAGAGACCGACGTCGGCAGGAAAACTGGCGTCGGTGTCCATACAGGGACCGATGTCGGCTATGTGCAGCCCGACGTCGGTGACTCGAGGCAGACAGAGACCGGCGTCGGCCAGGGGAAACCGACGTCGGCGGAGAGGCAGTCGCAGGGAACTGACATCGGTCGGATGTAGACTGAGATGTGACCGGCATCGGTCACTGAGACGAATTTTGGGTGGACAACAAGCTGTCATGGAGTCTCAAGCGCTCATATGGAGGACTGAAGGTGTAAGTAAGTTCTTAAATTCGTCATTTCCCTTCTTTACACTACTTGTTGCTCACTTATGGCATAGGACCAGGAAGTTATTGAAGAAGCAGAACAGGTAGATCCAGGAAACAGTGGGAGCTAGGCATGGATGAGGATGTGATTCCTTGGAGGAGAACCAAACAGGTGCTTTGGGTAGTGTTGCCAGCTGGAAGTAAGCACTGAAAGATGAATGGATGTTAAGGATGAAGAAGAGCGGAAAGGGATACGTGAGATGGAAGATCAGGGTATTTGATCTTGTATTAGCTGCAGGGCAATGGAGGTTTGTTCATTGTGTTTCTCTTTACCAGGTTGGATAGTATTAGCTACACTATCCTATTTTCTGTATGATGTGCTTGTTGCAGGGTTACATATACAGGTATTGCTGAACTAAAGGTAAAGTTAGTTCAGGTGTTTGTCATGGAGAATCTGGGAGCAGCAAGATTCTTTGGCAAGAGTGTGTTCTAGAGACATGGAAGGTCATGTGTTGACTTTGTTTCAGGATGATTGTGTGAAACCGGTTTGCACGCCGATGGTTGGACAGTTCTATGAACAGGTGTCTTGATTCACATAATGAGGTTGAGTGCATGGTATGTACTAAACCTGAGTTTTCCCAAGCAGTGGGAGTTGTCACAAGTTAGGAGCCAATCCGGGAGAGAACCATTGGAGGACAGTTCAGTGGATTCTTACAGGGACTAGTAGCAGATGCACATGCTATGCAAGTTCAGGTTTATTTCTACATGGTTGTAGATGTGGATGTGGTAGGTAATTTGGATGACAGGTTTTGCACCACGGATTTTGTGGTGGTTGGTCTTCAAGGGTGATTTTGAAGATGGATACATAGCCAAGGTAACAAACTAGACGGTGTACAGGTACATGTACAGGTTGCAGCTGTTTATCTCCAAGTGGGAGATTGTTAGGTTGTGGAGCTAAAAGCTTCAACCTTTGCAAACTGAGGAACAGATGGTTGCTGAGTTCTACAGGAACCGGCGTCGGCAGAAGGACCGACGTCAGCAGAATCCAGTGCAGAAGGCCACCGGCGACGGCAGTAAGTCGGCCGACATCGGCAGAACCAGACAAGCAGGAACCGACGTCGGTCGCCTGTGTGTTCCAGAACTGCCCGTTTCACGGACAGTTAGTTAAGTGAACGAAGAGTTTGCATGTTGAGACCAGTTAGAGTCTTGTGCTGCGAGGACTATTGTCTAAATTAAGAGTCTAAGTTATTGTTTGAGTTAGGGATCTATTTATAGACCCATTGGCATGTATTGTATAAGGCATGAGATAGAAAGGAAGAGTTCCTTCTAGTTGTAAGATCTGTGAGTTGCAGAGTGTTGCAAGCTCATTGGGGATCTACATGTAAGTTTGGTCTTTGAATTGCAGGTTGCAGGTTCATGAGAGATCAGCTTGAAGTGCTATAGAGTGCTTGATGTACCGGCAGGGTTATTACTGACTGGTTGGTGAGGTGAACACCAATTCTGTGTGTGAGTTGGTTGTTGGGACCGTTTTTTGTGTAGGAGAGTGTGTGTGAGAAGAATTACTGAACACTTGAGGTGTGGCGAATCTCTGTAAGGTGAAAGAGTGTGGCGGCTCTTTGTTGTATTCTTTTATGTTAGTGATAATACAAGATAGTGTATTGTCTCTCATATTCTGTGCTATTGGTGAATTCTAGTTACTTGTGTTTCTGGTTATTTCCGCATATTCAATTGCTTATATTTGGTAATCATACTGTGCTCTTTCTGAGGAGCAAGATCCCAACTGGTGGCATCAGAGCATGTTTGTTGTTCTAGATTCCTGACATTACTAATCTCAGTTTTTAACCAAGAATATTGTGTTATAATTATGTTAGGTGAGCCAAGGTTTTTAGGAAAAACATGATTATTTATAAGGAAATGGAAATGAGGATTTGACCTAGAGAAGGAAAACATAAACCTTGTCCCAATTTGGGTAAGGCTACATAGCCTTCCATTATAATATTGGGAAGACAAAGTTATGATGGGGATTGCCATAACCTTTGGTCAACTCATTTATGTTTATCCAATAACCAAATTTCAAAGAAGGTTAGTATATGTTAGATTCTATGTGAACACCTTTATTGACAAAGAATTACCTTCTTCCATAAATGTTTAATCTAAGTATGGATAATGGAAACAAAAAATAGAGTATAAAAGAACGCCAATGGTATGCCATAGCTATCAAAGACTAGGGCACGAGTCAAAATATTTTGCCAAAAAAAAAGGTGGGGAAATGGTATAGAGGCAAAAGGATAATAACAATAGGACCATTATCTAGAGTGACAAAGGAGAAGAGAACATCAACCTAGAGTTTGATGTAGAAGATATCTTCAAAATAAATAAACAACTAGTCTAGGAAAAAGATGAGAATGTTGAAAATCATAATAGTTATAAAAAGTTAAAAAAGAAGAAGGAATAGACTCAATGTTGAACCTAAACCAATATAAGAGGATACATAGGAAAAAGGAAAAGAAATAGAGGATAATCCAAGGAATTTAGGTAAATAACATGTAAGTGATGGGGATAACCAATGGAAACTAAATACAAATCAAGTAGAAAAATATGTAGAAGATTTAAAAGAAGGTGAAGTTTGCACAAAAGGTAAGCTCAAACTCATTTATGATTTCTCCCTTTTTTGTCCTTCCTTTAGTACCAACTTATAAGTACAAGAGAAAAAAATCTCTTAAAATAAAGGACAATCTAGGAAGTCAGATTCAAATCATTATTCTATAATGGATTTGGATGTGTTGATTCCTTTCTCATTGGTTTTAGAGAAGGAGTTTATCTTTCCCACATTAGGATTAAAAATTAACAATGATCAGTCATGTGTTATACTAAAAATGAATGCCAAAATTCATGTTGATATGGGAAGGGAAATTAAGAAAGGTAGACTGAACCACAAATAAGTTCAAAATAGGGTGACATCAAAATATATTACAAATGGAAACCAAAGCACGTTGGATATTATTGGATTTGAAGGTTCAGCTAAACATCATAAATAAAAATCATCTCATGTAACATTAGAGGGATTAATAACCCTAATAAACATATCATAGTTATAAATCTTAGGAAAGTTCATAGATCTGATATACTTTTGTTTTAATATATCAATATGTTAGAGAGTAGTATAACATGTATTAGGAATAAATTTTGGAATAGATCTTATTGTTATGGTATGAGCTCAACTGGGACCTCAAGAGGACTAAAACCCTTTGAGATCTATGGATAGTCAATGGGGAAGTTATAATAAAAAAAATGACCATCATCTAGCTACTCTATTCACTACAAACATGACAACTCAGTTTGGATAATGTCCAATATCTATGTTCCAAACTCTTGCACATGGAGAAAAAAATTGTGGAATGATTTTAAGGATTTTATAAGATCCTTTAGAGAGTTCATAAGGATTATAGATAGGTATTTTAACCACCCCTTATCTTTGTTGTAAAAAAGGGAGATACACATAATTTCACAAATAACATGGAGGATTTGGCAGGATTTCTTGCAGAATGTGGATTGTTAAGATATAGAGCTAAGAGGATCATGTTTCACTTGGACTAATAGGATAATGGGGGATGATCATATCCAATTTAGAATGGACAATTTTATAATCTCAATGGAATGGATCCTACTACAAAATTGTTGTTTGTCTTTCCTACCAAAAATAAGGTCAGACCATAACCATCTTTTGCTTTATTTTGACATGGAAGCCAAGAGAACCAAGACTCCATTCAGATTTGAGAATATGTAGCTTCAACATTCATATTTGAAATAAAGATTAAACTAATGGTGGAACTTGGATGTAAAAAGTTTGACTATGTTTAAGCTATCGACGAAGCTAAAAATTGTCAAAATCGTTTTGAAAAGGTGGAACAAAGAGACATTTGGAAATATATTTGAACAAAAGAAAATAATATCGAAAGAGGTAGTAAACTTGGAAAAACAGGTTCAAACTAATGGAATGAATCAAGATCTCTTTACATACGAAAAACTATTACTTGGCAAATATCATTCCCTAGATGCAAAAGAGGAGACTTTTTGGAAACAAAAGTTCAAAGATTTGTGGATGAAAGCAGGGAATATGAACACCAAATTATATCATATTTATACTTTGAGACAAAGGAGCTTGGATAAAATCAAGGATATCTCTAAGGTTTATGGAAACCTAAGTAATGATATTAAGGAAATTAGAGAATAAGTTGTGCTCTTTTACAAAAACCTTGTTTCAAGAAGAGTAGCAACTTGGAGGAAGAGGGAAAAAAATGGGATGTCATTCCTCCTATCATCTCTCAATCTAACAATGATGGTCTCTTAGCATCACCTTTTGTTAAATAAATTAAGTTCTTAGTGTTTTCCATGGAAACAAATAAATCCCTAGGCTTGGATGGATTCCCTTCCACTTGTTTTCAACATTTTTGAGAGATTATTTAGGTAGATGTGGTTACAGTTGTATATGAAATTATGATTTCAGAGAAAATTCTTAAATAAATCAACAATAATTTTTGATTCCTAATCCCTAAAACATTAGGAGCTAACGAGTTAAAATATTTCAAAACTATTATTTTTGTATCACACTTAACAATATCTTTGCCAAGATTCTAGATTTGATACTATAACCAATCCTCTTATAACTCATATCTCTACAACAAGGAGCTTTTGTTCATGGAAGATAGATTACAAGCAACATAATTGTGGTTTATGAAATGATACATTTTATGGACAAGACTAATAGAGAGGGAATGTTACTAAAATTGGATATGAATAAATCATACAATAGGGTATCATGGAGCTTCCATGAGAAATCAATGGAGAGATTTGAGTTTCATCCATTATTCAAAAACTTGATTTTTACATGCATTTCTTCTCTTATGTTCTCAATTTTATTTAATGGTTATCTATTAGATTTTTTTTCCACCAAAATAGAAATGAGACAAGGGGACCCCATATCCCCTTACCTATTCATAATGATGGCTAAGGTGTTGGGAATAAGTTTTTCCTTAGCCCTTGGTAATGGCATAATAAAGGGTTTTAAACTAATTTATTCGACAAAACCATTTTCTTATCAGGAATTTGTATATGATACTCTAATATTGTGAGAGGCATCAATAAAGGAAGCAAAATAATTTAAAATTATTTTGGAGAACTATGTGGAAGCCTTTGGAGAGAGAATAAACTTGCACAAAAGCATGATTTTTTTCATCAACACTCTTCTTGTGCATCATCATAAAATCTCTGGTATTTTGGGTTGCCAAATAAAATAACTCCCAGATTCCTACCTCATAATGGCTCTTTTTAAAGGTAGGATGAACATTAACATCTAAAATCCTCTTATTGATAGATTTCAGCATAAGCTTGTAGGGTGGAAAGGTTGTCTTCTAAGTCACGCAAGTAAACTACAACTCCTCAAAAGATCTTTTCAAAGTATCCCAATTAAATTTATGTCATTATTTAGGATTCCAAAGGAGATTTAAGATAAGATAGAGAAAATACAAATAATATTATTATGGTTAGGTTATGAAGAGAAGCACAAAATTTCTCTAATTACTTGGGAAAGGGTTTGCCTTCTAAAAATACATGGAAACATAGGAATCTGAAGAGTAAGGACAATGAACAAATCTCTTATAGCGAAAACATGATGGATACTCTTGAAAAAAGAGAGCCAATGGATTAATATCTTAAAGGCAAAGTATCTAGATAGCATTGAAGCTAGGAAATTCATATCAACAAATTCTTTACCATAAGGTTCTTGGTTCTGGAATTATCTAGTTGATAATAGGAAATTATTTTGGAGAGGTAGTAAATGGAATTTTGGATCGATAAAATGTGTTCTATTTTAGGATGATACATGTTTAACAAACCCTATGCTCTTATAAACCTTGGGATCACCTAAGTATAAATATTAAGAGGGAAATGGGAAACATGGTTATGAACTATATAGAGGAAAATTCAACAGGAAAAGCTTGGAAAACCATCAACATGAATTCATCTAATCAGGGAGACATTTCTAAGCTAAATATCTTCCTAAAGCTCTTCCTAATATTATATTTCAAATTCTTAATGAAGATACAAAGAGGTAATTTTCTTTGACACGATAATAAGAAGTCAGTTAAGGCCTTATTGGTATGTAACTTTGGAGATAGAAATGGCATAAGAAATAATTCCTACTTGGCTATATGAAATAATATTGTCTTCTCTCCTCCTAAGGTGAGAGCCAAAGGAGATTTTAGGATTAAAGGGTCTAAATAAAACATCATTATTGCATTAATGCCAATTAGGTTTTTATTGGCTCAAGTCCTTCAAAATTTGAGGAGAATATGTGTCAATATTAAAGGGCATAATTTTAAACATATAATTAGGATTTTGTCCACCATGAAATATTAAAATGGTGCACAACAATTTATAGGCTTGAATGATCATAGAAAATCAATTTTAATATCAAAATAGAGGGACATCAGTTGGAGACAAAAAATGTAGTGTGCAAAAGAGAAAATAGCAGATATTTATTGAGAATAGGAACAAGTAGCATCCCAATGGGTGGTGAGAGTTAGATTTGAACCAGATTCATGTGAGACTATGCAAAGAAATCCCACAATTTGGCACATACTAAAACATTTTCTAGTTTCATGGAAATAATTATGGGACTTGACCCAATCTTTCCATTGAGTTTACAAAATCTTGGAAGGTTAGAACTATCATGATGATAGGAGTCTCCTTTAGTGTTTCATAGGATATCATAGCCCAGGCTACCAGTTTGGTTGTGAAAGGATTTAGGTTCTATAATTCAAAAATGGCTAAAGATGAAGATGTTAAAATATTCTTAAGGGGTAAAGAGAAACTAACCAAGTTCTAAGGTGGTTTCTTGAGAGATTCCTTACCTAGTCCCTAGAATGAGGTTTTATATCAATATTATGAGATATGTTACCCTAAAAGGGAGATATAAGATTCTTTTGTCTTATCACTTAATAAAATTTATCATAAAAATTGGTCAATATAACTTGTTCCCTTCTAATGTTCTTATAAAATTGTGTAATTGATACGAAATTATGAAAATTTGATGTCAATATCCATCAATCCCTCATTTTCCTATGTTTCTAAACATCTAGATCCCAAACTTTTATCCATGCCTTTGCTCCTAAGGTTATTGATTTATAAATTGACCCCCCTCTCATCCATCTATCTTGTCCCTTTGAAGTTAGGGAAGAATTAAATTATTCTAAATTTTTTATATTTGAATCTCCCTATAAGGAAATCAACCTCTGGAAAGGTTTTTGTTGAAGAGGAGTCCAAGAAGCTCAAGAAAGCTAAGGTTGTTTGTTCTGTTTTTGACCTATCTAATTTTGAACACCAAAGGAAGGTTCCCAATAAGGATCCCACTAGCCCATCCTCTTCCGTGTGTACTTAAAGCCTAGAGGATCCAAAAGAGAAACATTCTCCCAACCACTTTCAATCAAGGGAATAGGAAACAAAGGGATCAAAATAGGATAAGCACAAAGAAGAACCACCCCAAGGGAATCTACAGGAAAGAATTATTTCTCTAGAGAAGAATTCTCATCTCCATAATTGTATAATGAAATGGAGAATGATGAAGAATGAGAAACTAAAGAATATAATTGAGCATGTTCAACTTCAATTTAATGGATAAAACCTCAGAATTAGGAAAATATTACATACAATATGGACATGTGCTCTATGACATGTCATGTTAGTGTGTTGGAGGATAAGGTTGAATAGCTTAAAAATAAAATGAACTAAATTGAGGTTGATAAAAATTGGTACAAAGACCTACGAATAATGACACAATTAAGTAGAGTGACCATTGAAAACTATGTGGTGAACATTAATAGGCTTCATGAAGGTATGATCAAGAGAGAGAAAAGTCAGTCAGAGACCAAAACTAGAAAGAGCAGTCAATTGTAAGCTAAAATAAAGTCAAGAAAATAAGTAATCGGACTTGGAAATGGTAGAGGATCATATTACGTTCCTATAAGAAAAATGTGAGGTTGCCAAAATTTTCAATGATTTTAGTTCTCCCTAGTTTTCTAAGCATTGCTAAGTCAAGTTTGTTGTTATGTGCATGTTTGTTGTCAGTCAACAATTTTTTTTTAGTCTGGCTTGATTTTTGCCTTGTTTTTATATTTGTCTAAGTTGTTTTGGTTTTAATGTCCTTTCTTACTACTTGATATTGTTCAAGGGTTTAGGCTCTTTCAATAACCCTCCTTTACATGTAATAAACATAATAATGCCATCTCTAAATTAATTCAATTTAAATAACTTCCACAAATAATGCCCCCTTCAAATTACATCAATTGGTCAAATTAGAAAATTAAATATTATCCACTTACAAAAAGATTAGATGGGTTAATACAAGTAGATAGGTAAGGCTCAAAACAATATTTTATCTCCAACCCTTTGATTGAATTGATAAGGGTCATTGCTTAATTAACCCTAGAAAGCCCTAATTTATTGTTACAAGTAAGGATCTCAATAAGTTAAAGCATCTCATTTTATTTACTTTACGACACTCTTCTGCATTCTCATGCAAAGAAACAGTCAAGGAGGGATCATGCCATGTTTCATTTGTTGCTTCTAATCCTATTGAAGGGAGATTTAATACAAGGATGATTTCAATAGATGTAAAAATTTGTTATCTTCATAGGGTCATTCTGGTTTTACCTGTATAAATGTGTGTATTTTATTTAAGAAAACATAGGGCACCTAATTCACCTACAAGGAAAATTTCTTCCATGACTACATGTGTGCTTGTAGGATAAACAATGAAACTAGGAACCCATACACACATGTGTGTGTCTATGTGTGTGTTTTTCAGAAGGGAGTAACCATATTGAATCTGGTAAAGGTTTTCCCTCAACAATCATTATCATATACCCATATATGTTTCTTATTATTAGTGTTTATTACTTTCAATTATATTTATTATCTTATTTTTTTGTAACGGTTCATGTAATTGGGTATGGTGCTCTCATGGCACCTTGGGTGCCCTTATGTTGCCAACATGAATGAATTTGCCACTGTCCCACCTTGGATGGGGTTGTGGCCTTATTGTCCCCTTAGGTTACCAAGGTGGGTGGCCATGTTGTCGTTCCACCTTGAGTAGGGTTGTCCCCTTGGTTTTAAAGGTGGATGATGATGTCGCCATCCCACCTTTGGGTCATCTACAACCTTGTCACCCAACTGACATTGTATATTATTTTTTAATTTTTTACTTTGTTTTACAAGTGAATTTAAATATTAATATTCTTATATTATATACTATTACATAACACACACATAATATTTGTTTGTTTAATTATTTTGGCGTGTGAGGGTTTTCTAGATATTTTAGACCTTAATTTGGGAGGCAAAATAAAACCTTGTCTTTGTGTTAAATTTGGATCAAGGTTTACTTAGGGTTACTACAATTCAATAGGTAGAAGTTTCTATTGGGAAAAAAAGAATGAATCCTTGAAGAAACAAATGTATATATGCATGTTATCTTGCCACAAACACATCCATTTTTTGGTAGTTTGAATGTTTGTAGGAGAAATAGTAGGGCATGCTTTCAAGGATGACTTGAGTTTGCTACTACGTGAAACCTCGTCCTTCTATAGGGTGCATAAAATTATTTTTTATTGTCTTTAAATTTTAATAGAGTGTGTTTTTTTAATAGTGGGATTTGGAAGGAGACTAAGAGGTACCAAATCTTCAAATAAGGAGTACATTTATATGGGCCTGCATGCTTGTTACCACATTTAGGGCCTAAAGTTATTTGTAGTTTCTTCTGTACAATTTTCTATAATATCATGTAAATTTTTCAAAAAGCTTCTTTTGTAATTCAAAATACATTTATTTATGTAAATGAACTATTTTAAACTAAAAGCTTAGACCCCTTTTCTTTTTGTAGCCATATATAAGAGATCATTATTCAAACATAATATGCATACACAACACCCTATATAACTAAAAATTTAATAATATATATATTTTAACTCATACACATGGATATTCCTTATGTACTTACATCATATAGAATTTAAATTTATAATATACACATTTTTTTAAGGCACTTAACATACATTAATTCCCCGTGTTGTCTTAATTATCTTTCATATGTATGTTTAAAGCACAAACACCTAAATATGCTAACATAATGTGTAAGCATTTTATTTGGGCTTCCATTAGCACTAAACAATAATCCAGACTTCCATTCATACACTTAGTAAAAGTGTTAAAAATATAATCTAATCATTATTTACAAAACATTTCCATAAGTATAATGTCTCAAAACTTGATTTCCGTAAGTACAATCTAATTTAACTAATTATCTTCCAACCCAAATATATATATATATATATATATATATATATATAAGATTCCAATCATGTTAAGATATGTGTTAGCATAAAATTTGGTTGCCTTCATTCATTCAGTAAATAGAAACCAATAGCGACAACAATAGTCTTTAACAACCACAACAACTAGCAACATATTTTATTCCATAAATCAACATCATAACAACCATCAAGAGGGGGAAATACTCACCTCTTAATCATATGATGTCATTAGGGATCTGTGGCCCTCGTCAACCCCTAAGCTCAAGAGGTGACCCCCAACACATTTAGCACACTCATGGGATAATAACAAAAGATAAGTAAGTCAACTATGGCTTCAACCAAGCCAAGAAACACTTAGTCTTAGTAATCATAGGTCTTAACTACCTTAGGAGAATGGGTAGAAAAATAAGTAAAAGCAAGGATTATTTTTGTATTATTTTTCTCATAAGTAATACTTTGACAATATAATGAAGAAGGGAAGCCAAAAAGTAGCTCACAATTCACCTTCACATCCACAATTCCTCTAGCATTATCTTCAATTAAGAAAATAGGAAGGGAAGCTAGAAACCGACCCAAGTCCCCAAACTTCTCTTTCAAAAGGATAACAAGGAAATTAAGCCATCAAGTAGCCCTCCAAGCCCCAAGCTTCTCTTCCACTTGATTAATTCTATGTCATTCCCCAAGTACATCCATAAGTTCTCAAAAAAAATAAGTACAACCATATGTTTTCGCCCAAAACAACAATTACAGCCATACGTTTTCATACACAATCAACAATCTAAAACACACTTCCTAGGGACCAAATACTTAACTTCAATCCTGCAAATCTTTAATTACATTTCAACTTCTTGTCCTTCCTCAAGCTCTGTAATTTTCAGCTCCAAATTCTATTATAGTTTAAAATGTTCTAGAATTTTAAATATTTTTTCTACTTATTAAAAGGAGGGTTGTTGTATTTTACAGCCTCTCCAAGAGGGCCAAGTGGCCCCCTTAGGCCATAACTTCTCCTCCACTCAAGACTTGCTTAGAGAAAGGAAATTCTTGGTTTGTGCAGTTTTTAGAAATTCTCCCTAGGTTCAACTATCTATGGGACCTCTTTTTTCTCCAATGGATGAAAAAAAATCACTTTTGAATGTCCTTGATTTTAGCCCTTTTGGAAATCTAAAAATTGGCAGAGAAAAGGGATCCCTCTCGGTTTGTTTATATAGGGATCAATCATGATAGAATATTTCAATCAACATATCCACACACAATCTCCAACGTGAATAAAGAGTCTGAAGGATACATATATGAACACAACACAAGTCAAATATGCACATGAATTTTGTGACAATTATGTAATCAGGGTCTCTACGACAAGACAATATGGGTTACGAGGGTTGGGTTAATGGTCATCTCTTGTCCTTCCCCTTCTTTCCATAGTAATTCTTGCCACCTGCACACTCGATTCACCTATTAAAATGTTCATAAAATAATAAAAATAATAATATTAATACCTCATCATTTATTAAGAACATGTTCTCGAAATTCCATGAACCTTGTCCCATTCACATTAATCATTCTCACATAAACCCATGTGCTCACGCACACACTAGGTCATATATCTAATTCGGGACCATACCTATCATGGCACTAGAAATAATAAGTTGCATACATGGTTAAAAGCTATATATAATCTAAATTATATAAATCATCTAATCAAATTAGTAATACACACACAATAAGTAACATTACATCATTGTGAAATTAACTTCAACTCATCGCCACATATTAGTAAAACAAACATAGTAAACTTGCCTATCAGTGAATTACATTAGTATCAATATAAAATGAGCTCAAACAATCCATCATAAATAATCTATAGGACATAACAACCATAGTAGTGGAGATGAAAAATAGAGGCCAAAGTTGGCATGATATCCCCCACCCCTTACAAAGACTTCATCCTGGAAGTCATCTAAAAAGGTGTTGGTATTGGGTTTGAAGTGGTGACGCATCCTCCCAAGTAGCAGGTGCTCATCATATCCATCCTGTTAGACCCTAACATGGTCTGTCTAGTCCCCGAAGGGCCAATCTTTGATGTTCCAAAATCTTAATGGTCTACAAGGAAATTTGTCTACTCTCTGCCACCAACAAGGCAAACCAATCCAAAACATGTGATATGTTTGGAATATAATTTCGTAGAACTAAAACATGGAAGACATCATGAACCCATGACAAACTTGGTGGCAAAGTAAGTTAGTAGGCTATCAGTCCAATCCTTTCCAGGATATCGAAGGGTCCCACAAAATATGGCTCGAGCTTAGAGACTTTTCCATATTGAATTGGGCTCTTAAGAGGTTGCACACGAAAAAAAAACCTTGTCTTCAATGAAGAAATGTTGATCCAATCTCTTGGCATCAACATACCTCTTCTAATGTTTTTTACCTCTTGAAGGTGTTGATAGATGTGTACTAATTTTCACTCCATATCCTATAAAAATGTAGGTCCAATAGATTGTGATCCTCGAATTGGTCCCAACTTAAAGGAATCCTGCACTTCCTGTCATACAAGGCCTCAAAAGGTGTGAGTTTAATGGAGCTATGAAAAGTATTGTTATTAGTGAATTCCACTAGGTAGAGGTCATCCCCCTAGAAGGACCGTTGATCCATAACATATATATACAACATATCCTCTGAAACTGGTTGACTCGCTTAGTCTACCCATCTGTCTCGAGATGATAAGACATGCTAAAATTGAGCATAATGCCCAATGCTCATTGCAAAGTAGTCCAAAATTCAAAGGTAAAAATCAGAACTAGGTCTAAGATGATTTAAAGGGGTATACCATGTAATCCAAATATGTCATCAAAAAATACTCTAGTCACTAATGTGGGTGGCATTGTAGGTAGCCTTGGTGGGTGAAAAGTACACCACTTTGGTCAACTTGTCCATTGTTACCATGATGGGATCATGGTGGTCAGTAAACATAGGGATAACTACAATAAAATCCATGAAAATGGTGTCCCATTTCCACTTTGATATATCGTGAGGATAAAAAAGTGCTATTGGATGTTGATTTTCTACCTTTACATGCTGACATTTAATGCATGTAAAAACAAAATATGTTATATCTCTTTGCATGTTAATCCAAAAATACAACTCACAGAGCCTAGAGTGAACCTTATTTACCCCTAGGTGACCTAAATAATGAGCTTGATGTGGTTGTCAATATCAAAAGTCATAAATCCCCAAAATTTGGCACATAGATGCGCCCTTATTAGCATTGAAGACCATCTGACTTAAGGGAAAACCCTGCAAATTTACCCACAAGGGCCCTCTATGAGTCTAATTATCGTCTCGTCTCTTAGTAAAATGTGTCCCGAGGCAATTGCTCAAGGATATGATCACTCAAATTGATCATGGCCCTCATCGTGGCTAGCTAATGTTACCTCCTACTAAGAGTATCTACAACTACAATTTCTTGTCCTTAATGCGCTCTGTCAAAATGATAATCACAAACCAACTCCATCCAACTTTGTTTCTTGGTGTTGAGGTTTGGTTGAGAGAAAATATGTTTAAGGCTCAAACAGTCGATTCTCAAGACAAAATATTGCCCCATCGAAAAGTGGTACCAATGCACAAGAACGTGAACAATAGTTAAAAACTCTAGGTTGTAGGTGGGGTATTTGAGCTCATAGTTCTTGATCTTTTGTGATTCATAAGTCTTCTCCCTACCATTTTGCATAAGGACAACTCCAATGTCTCATTCAAGGCATATATGCATACCAAAAAGTCGTGTAGGATCAATAAATTCCAAGATGGGTGCGCAAGTGAGGCACTTTTCAGAGTTAGAAAGACCTTCTTGGCACTCCTTTGTCTAGAAAAACTTATTTCCTTTTCTTTGAAGGGAAGTAATGGGATGAGCTACACATGAAAGGTCTTATACAAAATTCTTGTAATAATTGATAATCCCATAACATTCTTCACCTCAATGATTGAAGTGACATCCACTCTATAATTGTTAGTATCTTTGAGGGATCTACTAAGATTCCATAACCCGAAATAACATGGCCCAAATATTGCATCTTAGTCTAAAAGAACGAACATTAAAATGTCAACTTGCAACCACAATTTTTTTTACATTTGGGTATCAAAGCTCGGGTACAACACTGAGACTCTATGATTATTATTATATTATTTGTATCATTTGTAACTTGATTGAGATTTTAAGGACCCATCGTTAATCACTTTTCACTCATGCAAGATAGATTGCAAGGTAGAGAAGTTGGCCACTAGACCTTTATGACACAAATCCTCATAGAGGCAAGTGGTTGACTTGGGTGGTCTAGGGTTTAAAGAGATTGAACCAAAGATACAACAAGGACATTAGGTTCCACATGTTGACCCGCGACATAACTAACACGAGGCCCCAACTGAGTTTGGACCACATATTTTACAAGTTATTCTATACTTGGTTGGGGTTGTTCAGGAGCGCGTAGCCCCTTCAACAAAGGGAGTTAGTGACCATGCGACTCAAACACACCTAGAAGTACATGGATATATGCACCATGTGACAAAAAAAAATGAAAAAACCATTAGAGTTATTGTACTTCTACAAAAACATATTGTCGCTACCCAAAAAATTATTGATTTGTTGTGAAAATTGAGCTAGGGCCAAAAATGCTAAAAAAGTCATTTTTGCCAAACAAAATAACCCAATAATTTTTTTAAGAAACCTACTATGCCAAAGTGCTGAAAACAAACTAAGAAGAAGAGAAACATGTGAAAAAGTTGAAATATGGTAAAAAATTCATAGCAGTGGCTAGAAATAAGATTGGCTCTGATACCATGTAGAAAATGGGGATTAACCGAAGATAAGTTTTTAGCATATATCATCTCCTCAAAATAATGATGTTTTCTAGATAAATGAATGCAAAAAGAAAAAGATATAGCATTAAAAAAGCTTGCCAAATACAAAGAGGGAGAGTGTATTTATAGCTTGATAAAGAGCTAGATCACATTCTCTTATTGGCCATGAAAAACCAAATCTATTTGGCCTACAAAATGGTAGCTTGTCGTATTCTAAGTCTAAGTAAAAGTAAATTTTCTAACCTTAGTGTATACAAATATCCTAAGTTAGCTTAATATATGATGCACATAATATAATACATCAACATTTAGTTCTTAATTCTTCACAAAATCTACCTTGAGCCAATGCAACTGAAAAATACTTTTACCTTTATCATTGAGTTGTTTAAGTATTTAAAAGGTTTTAATTTTACAATGCTCTCACAATTATGTGAAGCTTTCCTTGTCACTGTGCTTTACAATGGTACCTACAAGTTTGCAAAGCTTTGATCCTCCCTTTTGTGATGGTCTTAGTACTTGAAGCCTATAGAGAACAAAGAATTTGTTGCCAAAAAAGACAGTTAAAGAAGAGAGAAGTGAAAGGACTTTAGGATTTAAATAAAACTTTTAAGGCAAAGACCTATCAAAACATTAAAATCGGGATAATGGGAAATAGAAAACCAAAAGGACACATCAAAAAGAAGCATTGAAACCTCATTCTTAAAGCTAATTTCATTGAATTATCATTATTAGAATTACGCAAAAAGTTGTCTTCTTAAATTTGTAAAATTTAGGCATGTTGATAACAAATACCAAGAGGTGCACATTTTTTGCTAATCCCCCACATTATAACATAAATATTAATTAGCCAACATAAACACTTCAAATAACAGTTACAAAAGTATAATAAATGTATCCAAAAGACTTATATATATCATACCATTATACAAAAATTCACATGCCCATATGGGGAGCTCATTTTTTTAATAAACATAATGTTTATTATATTGGAAGGAAACTTCTACTCTTATCCTTTCAATGTATTCAAAATTATTTATTAAGGGTACACTACATGCATATTAGTTTTCCTATGTACAAGTATGCATCGGGTTATAAGTTTTAATATTATCGTGTAAGGTTTGCAACTTGGCCTTCCCCTTTCAATCACTAAAGTTGTTTGTTTAATGGTATTTAAATGTAATTTCTAAACTTGATGCCTTTTCGTTGTATATTTTCTAATATCTCAATAATGAGTGCTTTGAGTTGCATTGAGTTGTGATATATCAATATTAATAATTTAGTCTGCATTAAACCAAATTTCTAAATCATGAGATTTCTAGGACAATATACACCTAAAATAACGAAGTATAATTCAATAACAAAATTTAGTACAATTTTAACAATTATACTCGATAATTAAGATATTATATTTTTCTTATGCTATCCTTTCTATTAATAAATCAACCACTTCAATAGAAAATTCCAAACACTATCTACTACAAATAAAAGTGATACTTATAAACTTTTAAAAGGAACCTTAATAAGCAAAAAAATAAGCCATTATGTAGTACTTCCTTTTTCAAGAGTAGTTTTTAAACAAATTGTTCTAATTACTGATTAAATTTTCCTTGTTCATTTTTATTAAAACAATTTTGGAAATTAAAAAATAAATAGCCATTCAAATCGTTAGATAAGCAAGTACATATTTTGCAACATAATCAGCGAAATGAAAATATTACAATATAGATAATATTGACTTCATTATTTATTATCTCTTACGATTGATCTATCATTATGTTTAATTATAATAAACCATACCCTGTGAGGTTTTATATGTAAAAACTTTTATTAAGCATGTGTTAGTCTACACTCTTCCCTGAGACAGTGCACCAACAAATATTTATTATTTCGTAATGAAGATGAAAGTTTCTCATATGATTAACCATGTGAGTTCATTGACACATTTCATTCTACTTAATTATCATAGCAGACTAAGTGATCTTCCCTATCAGATTTGTTTCCCTAAGAAGCTTGTAGTGAAAGACAAATGGTGGTCATTTTCTTGTGTAAAGGGATGGATATCTACATCAAAAGATGAAACTTAAGTCTATTTGTGAGATATAAAAATAATGTAGATAGAGAAGTATATTCACTTGTCTAAATGCCATGCCTCTTAGTTGTGTTATGTCTAATACCTCAATTGTGAGTATTTTGAGTTGAGTTATGATTTATCAATATTAATAGTTTGGTTGTGCATTAAACCACAATTCCAACACACAAGATTTCCAAAGCAATATACACCTAAAATAACAAAGTCTAGTTGAATAACAGAATTTAGTACAATTTTAACAATTATACTGATAATTAAGATATCATATTTTTCATATGCTACCCTTTCTATTGATAAATCAACCACTTTAGTACAATTTTAACAATTATACTGATAATTAAGATATTATGTTTTTCATATGCTACCCTTTCTATTGATAAATCAACCACTTTAGTACAATTTTAACAATTATATTGATAATTAAGATATTATGTTTTTCATATGCTACCCTTTTTATTGATAAATCAAACTAGAAACTTCAGAGCACTATATACGACAAATAAAACTGATATTTATAAACTTTCCAAGGGAACCTTAACAGGGAAAATTATTTAAGTCATTAAGTAGTACTTCCCTTTTTTAGAGTAAATTTTTTTAAAAAAATGTTATAATTATTGATTTATGTTTCCTTGTTTATTTTTATAAAATATTTTTATAAATTTCAAAATAAATAGCTATCTAAACCTCTAGATAAACAAGTACAGATTTCACAACATAATCAGCGAAATGAACATTACAATATAAATAATATTGATTTCATTATTTATTCTCTCTCATGATTGATCTATCATATATATTTAACCATAAAAAAACCATAGCATGTGAGGTTCTCCTAAAAACTCTTAGTAAGCAAGTGTTAGCCTATACTCTTGTTTGTGGCAGTGCACCAACATATATTTTTTATTTCTTAATGAAGACAGTTTCTCATGAGAGTAATCATACGAGTTCATTGACACATTTCCTCCTACCTAATTATCATAGCGGACTACATAATTTCCCTTAGTGGATTTGTTTCCCTAAAAAGCTTGTAGTGAAAGACAAATGGTTGTCATTTTGTTGTGTACAAGGATATGTACATGAAAAGATAATATCATAATACACCTTAGTCTATTTTGTGAGATATAAAGATATCTAGATAGAGAAGTCTATTTACATGTCTAAATTTATATGAAGGCATCTACTTATATACTCGTTTAAAAAGATGTGTACAAAAAGACAGGAAAATTGTTGGCATAGTAGAAAAACTCATCTTGTATATGAATTTATTCCACATAAAAAAAAAAATGAGACAAAGAACACTTGCAAGGCACTATATGCAGTGAATGCTTTGCCAATCCAGAAGCAGGAGTTTGGAGTGCGAGTCCCCAAAGTTGATGTGTTAGCATTCTCCTTTTTCATTGTGAAGTTTTCCAATATAAATGTTCTAAAAATTGTAAGCTGTAATAATATACACGGGAGTATCCTCCGCTGGATTTCATTTGTACCTTACCTTTCCATATTTATTTTAGAAAGGAAACAGCTGGATTTTTTTGGTAATTGAAACAGGAGCTTTCTATTGGGGGCCCAGCCCATTGAATTGAAAAGATAAAAATACAATGCATCATACTCGTTACAGATTTCTCCAAGTTGACATTAAAATCTCCAATTGGGCAGGAGATTCGTTAAATCTATTGAATAAGCCTTTGTCAGCTTTACTTACCATAAATACTACACTTTCAAAACTCATTTTGACAATAGAAAAGTAGAAGTAGACACTGAGTGCCAATAATACAATTGTTGCCATCAAAACTGCCAAAAATATATATACTCGATAAAAGTCAATAAACAAAAACATAGTAAGGCTAACAACAGGACTGGCCGTAACATATGTAAATAACCATTTTGCCAAAAGAAATAACAGTGCTCAGAATACCCCTAAGCATTGACCCCTGCCTACGTAAGACCGCCTCCATAGTCTTTTGCTTCGCTGGTAAGGAAGATGTGAGACCAAGGCTCATCAGGCAGCTCAATTTCATCTTTCTTCGCCATCTTCCTGATTTTGTCAAAAATACTAAGTGGCTCAAGCCCTTCCTGAGAAGTATTAATGGTATTATACTGCGTACCAATGAACTGCCTGATATTTTTGACAGCAGCATAAATAAGATATAAAGATCCAATAATAGCCATGTATAATCCTTTCAGCAGCCTCTTTGTTAAAGACTGCATACCGCATCAGGTGTGAGTATTACCTGAGTCAGAGATAAGCACATGACCACTGTCAAACAGCTGGATTGTTGAATTCATATTCAAAATGTGAATAAAAGTTGTCTTTAGGCACTTAACCAAAAAATTCTAGTGTGACACAATAGAAAATAACTCTCATGCATAGATATATTATTATATAAAAGAACATACAAAAATGATGATAGAAAATTGGCTCTCATGGAGTATCAAGATCTGGCGCATCAACATCTTGAAATGCTAGACCATCAAGATCTGGAGTATGAAAGTCTGGAAATACTGTCTCGATCACTTCCTTCACGTTGTTGCAACTAATAATTGACATACCCTCCCATTCATAACCTGTAATAGACTTCATCGATGATATAGGTATAATACATTTTGTAAATCCCAACTTAACGAGTTCGTTGATCCGCAAACTCATCCTTGCAACCTAGGAACAAACAAGGAAAATATAATCAAAAATCTGAATCTAAAACAACACATAAGACGGTTGAAACGGAGACTGTAACATTCCCCAACACAGGAACTTTGTCAATGATTCAAGAATATAATCATTAATATGCATAGATTGCAACTGAATATTTAAAACTTCTTAACAATATATCCTTTTACCTTATTAAGAATAATCAATCAACCTTAAACAGGTAAAATATGAGTCATGATTACAAAGCAATCCATTCTGATGGATTTAAACCTTAATCTCTTTACACTTGATTACAATGTAACCTATTCTGATGGATTTAAACCTTAATCTCTTTACAATTGCAAAGCAAGCAAGGATATCGCAGTTTAAAACCATCAAACTCGCTATCCGGAACAAAAGTATTATCACTAAGTTCAAATTATAACATCAAACAAGGAAAATGTAAATTTGTGTATCTATTCATCTCTCAAGGTTATGGAAATTCCTAGGAGGGAGGAGGGTACTTCCCCTAGAACCTCTCCTAACACCCAAGGCCAATGAACGTCTAGTAACACAGAAGAAACTGGTAATGGGTGGATATACATGATTAAAGGGGATAACATTTTATTAAACTTTATACCTAACCTCGACCTTATAAGAAATAAAGTTTCAAAGGAAGCAGGAATGCTGAATATGTATTTGGCCTCAATTATGGGCACAACATCTTTGGTAGTTGAGAGTAATTCTATAAAAATAAACCCACTCGTAATTTATTGGTGTTCATAAAGCCTATCTATCATGTCCCCTTTCCAGTTGACATCTCTCAGAGCTGATGATTAGCCTATTATGCGACCCTCGTAGGCTGATAGGATGGATAGAGGGTCATGATGGAGCTTGGTTTGGCTTCGACTAGCAGAATTTTTTCAGTTGGCTTTCGTTCGAGCTCTTTCGGACACGTATACCTGAGCTCCTATTTTTTAAGGATTTTTGGCACTCAGCAGAGCACCCCTGTTATGATATGGTCATGTGCATAATCACTCCCTTGTTCACCAACTTCAGACGGATCGAGAATCCGGTACTTTTTGAGAGAGATATTAATATTTAATTGATTTAATTAAATATTAATTATTTAGCGTAATTTAATGACATGCGTTCTGACCCAAGGGGGCGCTCATTATGAAGGGGGCCGTTTTAATTATATTTTATAATTAAAATTGTCTTAGACTATGAAAAAATTAAAAGAAAAGAAAACCCTAATTTTTAATTGTGAAACCCTAATTAGGGTAAGTGCATTTTTTCAAGGATATAAGGGTTTCTCATTGATAAGAGCGCCATTCATGTGGAAGACAAAATTTTTACTAAGTATTTTTTGAGAAGACTGAGCCATGGGTTTCTAGTATTCGATTTGCATTGGAGAACGTGCAATCTTCAGTGTGTGCAATTCAGAGGTTGTGAAATATCAGCTGATCTATTGCCATGCAGAGAGATAACTTCACACAGAGGTTATCACAGAGATTCATAGCGATTTATATATTCAGGGTTTTGATCCGAAAATCATCCAGAAAGAGATCTACCATATTAGCGCCACTTTTCTTGAGTTTCGGAGTTCAGCCATACCAGGCCGCATTGTATTTACCGTTGTACAGAATTTACCGCTGCTGTACGGAATCCATACGATTTTGTACCGGGCCATATAGTTTTAGAAAAATGTGTTTTTCTTCCAGAGCAAATCGCTGTCTTCTTGACCAGTCTGCCGATACCCAACCGAATCACAAATTGGAGAAGTGCGCAATTAGCAAAAGCGCGCAACAGTCGCAGCCTGCAAGGAGCGACAGAGACCGACATCGACCGACTCACATACCGACATCGGCAGTATTATCCGACCGACAGAGACCGACATCGGTCGACTCACATACCGACATCGACAGTATTATCCGACTAATCGCGACAGTATAACCAACGTCGGCAACTGTGTTTTTTTGAAACAACCAGAGAAAAGCTTATTTATTGCAGCCATACCAGCCATACCAGATCTAGGGTTTGCAAAAAAATCAATTTTTTGAGACAATATTTATATTATTATTTCTGTTGCATGACAGAGATTCTCTATTGTAATCATCTGAAACAAACAATAAGATCTTAGATTAGCCAGTTATAAGTTTTACTGTTTCAATATTTATTTATTTGAATTTATACAATTTTTTTCTAGCAAAAATGCATTTTTTCTTTTATTCATGCAAAAACACCCAAAAAAATCAAAATACACAAAAACAGTCAAAAAATATTCAGTATCAAAATTTAGTGGAAACAGGGGTTTCTATAGTGGTATCAGAGCGATTTTCTGCCACCTTGATTGGGTTATTTCAGATTGAATTCGATTATCAATATGGCTTTAACAGGGGACAAAGAGTTGGAAGAAAGAATGCACAATGCAAAGAAGAAATTAGATCGTCCATTTCAGCGAACAAAGGACCTTCTAAGAACTTTGGAGGAGTTGGAAACTTATTTAGGCAAGGTTGATCCGTCAGATTCCTATGCTATGCAAACAGCTTTATCTCCAGCATTTGGTTCATTGGTTAAGCCCCGAGTATTGAGACATCATGATGGAATGATAAGACTTGCAGCTCTCTCTTGCATTAGTGAAATCATGAGGATAATAGCTGGCTTTAATTCTTATGATGATCAGATTATGAGATAGGTACTTCATGCCATGGTAAAAAGCTTCGAAAAGTTGGATGACATTAGGGACCCTCATTTCTCAAAGAGGGCAAGATTACTTGAAGTATTTGCAAGGTGTAGATTTGAAAACATTATGCTGTCAGTAGGTTGTATTGGTGACATTCGCAGGATGTTTAACACATTTTAGAATATTTTGGATGAGTTTCATTCCAGCGATGTATTAGCATCGATGCACTCTATCATGTTCACAATCTTGTTTGAGGATGAAATTTCTAAATTTTTGGCAGAAGATTTATGGTATGTCTGGACAAAAGAGAGGAATTTGTCACCTACGGCATGTACATGGTTAAAGAGTTTAATTGATAGGCCTAAGGATCGTAGTACTTTCCCTATGATAGGCAGAAACTTGAATGATGAGTTGGACAGACATGCTGATCCAGTACAGCGTTATTTACTGTGAAAATAAGCATGTAAATTTTTTGTGTAAACTTTCTTTTGGTTTCCTAATTTTTGTGCATGTAAGTTTGTTAGTGTTTTTTTATGTACGTGAATGTGTGATATGAAAACAAAAATAAAATGGTGTTGATTGGATATATAAAATCATTAAATATTGTTAAATTTGGATTGATTAGATTGGTTCACTAATTGATAGTGAGTGGCTACATTATCTTCATCAATATCAACTTCCATAAGCCCAATGATTCGCACAATCTTTTGATCCAAAAGTGGCAGTGGGTTGTTGATTAGAGGATGACATTAACACATCTTCAGGTAATGATTTATCTGCATCATCTTCACAGCAGAAGCGGTTAAAGATGTGCAGGTTGAGCCAGTTGCATCAGAAGGTGATATCACAGGGACACCGGATTGCATGATTGACACAAATAGTGATTCCAGTACAATTGGTCCGGATGAAGTTACAACAATTGAGGATACTGTCATGTTTGAGGATAGTACAATTGATCAAAAAGTGAGCATTCAAGACTTTGCAGAAAATGAGTATCAAGCACAGTTGGATGCTTCTTCACATGAGATAGAGGCTAGTAGTTCTTCTCGTGGTTTGGTGAGCCAGCTGAAGACGAGGGGAAAGGATATTGTCGCGGCTTTATCTCATCATGATAGAATGCATGGATTGATCGAGAATCACATTTGGATGATTCAACTGCAGGAGAGACATAAAGGAGTCATAGCAGGTTCTTGTGACGACTTTCCACAGATCAAGGAGGGCATGGAGGCAATGAAGGTAAGTTACATACACCTACTTTCAGATCGGGATCATCTCCTTAATCTTGCGGGGATCTATTTAGATGCATTAAAGAAGGAAGAGGAGGTTGATCGACTTTCTCATGAGCTGAAGGATACTCGGAACTCCTTGGTGTGTACTCAGTTGGCTCCCCAGGATTCTGAGAGACATGTGGACGAGCTTTGTCTTGAGGTGAGTTCAGTTTAGGAGTTAGCGCATGTGGCAGGGACTCAGCTTTCTTTTACAGTCAGGTCACATGCTGATGATGATATGAGTATGTCTACCATTCACACTCCGGATTCAGAGATTGTAGTGGGTACAGGAGACAGGTGCGTGAAGTCAGTTAGTATTGTTCACATTACTCAGGGGAGGAGTTTACTTGAGTTGCCAGTCAATTTCCGTTCATGGATTGGATGTTGGGATCCTTATCTTGGTACTGGAAATTGTTTTGACTAGAGATATCTATCATTTTTTGGTAGTAGTATCTATTGCACTATCATGGAGTTGATTAGTAGTTTACCAAGTGTAGTTCTCATCCATGCCAGCAACTTGTCTGATGTTGGAATTAGTTTTTATACACCTGTGTTGGGCATTGTTCAAGTATCTAGTGAACCATTCATGTTGGAATGAGTTGATGATCTCTCAGATATGGCAGTCTATAGAAGAGTCCCAGGATCCGATTATTGCAGATGACACCCAGGAGGATGTTGTGGACAGTGTTGAGGACTTAGTCTCTTCAGCGGGTTCCTTTGATACTGAGGTTTATGTGGATGTTTCAGTCACTCCGTTTGATGATACGAGTTCAACAATTGGTGTGCCGAATTTGGATGGCAATATTACAGATGATAGCTATTCTGAGGTTACTCCTTTGGATAGTTTGCCAAGGGTAGAGTATAGGAGTTCGACCAGCCAACACAATCATGTGTCTAGTCAACTGAGAGTTAGTGACCGAGACATTGCTATCGCTTGTGAGCATTTCGATGTTGCTCGTCACTTGTTAGCAGTTTATGGGTGAGGTTCTCCTACTAGTGATGAGCAGGGAGGCAGTTATTTTTCCTTGACAGAGATCCACTCTTTATGGGAGGCTATCCGGATTCTAAGACAGGATTATATGCGGTTGGTAGCCGACAAAGATTATCTTAGGGAGTGGGGCAGTACAGCATATGATGTATTATTGGTCAAGGAAGATAAGGTGAGTGAGCTTACTCAGCAACTTGAGGTGACTTCTAAGATTCTTGAGAGTACGCAGTGGGCTTTCGAGGAGTCGCAGTTTCATTTGGCTGAGGTGACTATGGAGTTAGAGCGACTTCAGTCTTTACCAGAGTCCATACAGTCACAGGGTGTGGTATCTGGTGACCCGAGGATATCCATAGTCGAGATCGTTAGAGACAGTGGGGATGAGCATATATCTATCCTCGATGCTAGTAATGGCTTATCTGGTTCGTTTCCACTGAAGTTAGATTCAGTTGAGTTGGATGCTGTAGTTGAGCATGGTAGTCAGCCTGATATGGTGATGGTCTCTACTACTAATGCCACGGGGACCAGTGAGGTTGTATCGGGGATCAGTAGTGATGTTGGTGAGCCAACAGTTGGTTTGGTTCCTGTTTGTGATACTACTCCTTTGGAGGTGTCTTTGGAGGTAGTAGTTGGTTCGGGCTTGGTTAGTGATCAGTTGCAGTTAGTTTCTTCTAGATTGCAGTTTGAGCCACTGATTGAGAGTGGCGCATTTTATCGACATTACACTACAAGTGCTTGTCATCAGTTATGGGATGAGTGTTGTGATAGACATGGCATGGTGATAGGCGTTGGGGTTAACAACTTGTTGGTGCATGACTTAGAGCAGGAGTTGATAGCAAGTAGATTTGGTTTGTGTTATTGCTATCTAGCATGTGATGTCCCTTCATTATCAGCGATGCATAGGAGTTTGGGTGATGAGACCGTGGCTGGTGTTCTGTAGAGATATGTTGATTACAGTAGAGGTACAGTGTGTGGATTCTCTGCACTTGGCGTAGTTCCATTTGGAAGTTGTTGCAGAGTTGGAGTGTGCCTTCCGCATAGCATGGTGGAATGTGTATATGGTATTTGTGATTTTGGAGTTTGGTTGAGTTGTATTTGCCAATTTGATTATGGATTCCTCTTGGTTATATTTCAGAGGATATTGCAGGAGCTTGCGTTGATTGACAACAATATAGATCATGACTACATTTGGCATCCAGGTGGATTGATTGGTTTATTGTTCAGCAATTGCTTGGGGACAAGCAATTTCAGGAGGGGCGGACTGTCATGTCTCCTTTCTAGTTGACATCTCTCAGCGCTGATGATTAGCCTATTATGCGACCCTCATAGGCTGATAGGATGGATAGAGGGTCATGATGGAGCTTGGCTTGGCTTCGACTAGCAAAATTTTTTCAGTTGGCTTTCATTCGGGCTCTTTCGACACGTTTGCCTGAGCTCCTATTTTTTAGGGATTTTTGGCACTCAGCGGAGCACCCCTGTTATAGTATGGTCATGTGCAGAATCACTCCCTTGTTCACCAACTTCAGACGGATCAAGAATCAGGGACTTTTTGAGGGAGATATTAATATTTAATTGATTTAATTAAATATTAATTATTTGGCGTAATTTAATGACTCATGCGTTTTGACCCAAGGGGGCGCTCATAATGAAGGGGGCCATTTTAATTATATTTTATAATTAAAATTGTGTCTTAGACTATGAAAAAATTAAAAGAAAAGAAAACCCTAATTTTTAATTGTGAAACCCTAATTAGAGTAAGTGCATTTTTTCAAGGATATAAGGGTTTCTCATTGGTAAGAGCGCCATTCATGTGGAACACAAAAAATTTCTTAAGTATTTTCTGAGAAGACTGAGCCAGGGGTTTCCAGTATTCGATTTGCATTGGAGAACGTGCAATCTTCAGTGTGTGCAATTCAGAGGTTGTGAAATATCAGTTGATCTATTGCCAGGCAGAGAAAACTTCACACAGAGGTTATCATAGAGATCTACGTTGTTTGGATACAGGTACGGGTATGGGTACGATTCGGGTACGCGGGTACGTCATTTTTCAAAAACCTTGATTTGGATACGTCGTGGGTACGTCTCTATATATATTTAATATATATATATATTTAAAAGAATTTTAAAATTAAAAATATTAAAAATAAAATTTAAATACTACCTAAAGATATAGTAAACTGTAAATTTAAAATAAAATATAAATTATAATATTAAAAATGTAAAAACTAAATAGTATTTAGTTTAAATTTTTAATATTATATTTTATTTTATTTTTAATAGTTATATTATATTAAATGAAAAATTTAAAATTAATTAATTTGATCTCGCTTTAAGGAGAAGGAAACATGGTTTCCCTCATCCTTTCAGTATTTCTTTTCCAACTCGAGTATTCGATTACAATCAAGCTCATTGTTCCAAGTGCAACTCGTTAGATCGACCCAGCTCGGGCTCGAGTTGTGCAAATCGCACTGAAATGGCAACTCCGACAGCGTTCTGAAGGTCCACTCCCGGAACCATCCGCAAAAGCGTAAACCGAACTAGCAAAGGGCGGCTAGATCCAATAGTTTCGGAGAACTCCAGGAACAATCAGAAAAAGCCAAAATACATGTAATCAAGTCTGTTACTGGGTGGGTGAGTTGGGATTCGGGCATCGACAATCCTAACAATGGCCTCAGGGCAAAGCTCAAATCGATTAAGTTTTTAGCATAGTCACAAGGTTCGGAAATCCGAATGCATTCGAAAGGGCAAAAAAATGCGGAATCCGGACTTCTTGAAAAAGTTCAAAAAAAATCCGTAAAAATCCGATTCAATGCAAAATATAAATAAAAAAATTAAATTATTAATAGATTTTAATATTTTATTTAATAAAATAATTAATATTTGAATTATAAATTAAATTTTATAATATTTATTCAAATTATTTTTATATTTAAAAAAAATTAAATTTTATTATATTGAATTTTATTTTATTTAATAAAATAATTTTAATAACTATTAAACTACATTTAATATTTATATTTTATAATATATAAAATTTAAATAAAATAATTAAAAAAAAAAAAAACGAAATCATTTTGTATTTTAATAAACATTAACCTAAAATTTTACACCACCTACCTCACCCTGCCCTGTCGATCGTCCAAGGCTCCAGCGGCTTTTTCGTGCATTTTCTATTTATTTTTTTTAGGTTTTCCGCGACAGTCGCCGGAAAATTTCGGGGACGCCCCGGAGGTGCCCGGAGTCGTCCCGAAGGCGCCCGCCGGTGTGCCGGACGTTTCCGACACGCCGGCGGATGCCTCCGGGACGCCTCCGGGCATCCCCGTGCCGGAGGCGCCTCCGAACAGGTGGCGTCGGGCTGGGGGGCGTACCCCTGCAACACAGATAGAGATTCATAGGGATTTATATATTCAAGGTTTTGATCCGAAAATCATCCAAAAAGAGATCTACCATATTGGCGCCACTTTTCTTGAGCTCCGAAGTTCAGTCGTACTAGGCCGCACTATATTTACCGCTGCAATACGAAATTTACTACTGATGTACGGAATTCGTATGGTTTTGTACCAGGCCGTACAGTTTCAAAAAGGCGTGTTTTTCTTCCAGAGCAAATCACTGTCTTCTTGACCAATCTGCCGATACCCAACCAAATCGCAGATTGGAGAAGTGCGCAGTTAGCAAAAGCGCGCAGCAGTCGCACCCTGTAGGGAGCGACAGAGACCGACATCGACAGAGTAAACCGACATCAGCAGTATTATCCGACCGACTGCGGCAGTATAACCGACGTCGGCGACTGTGGTTTTTTTGAAATAGCAACCAGAGAAAAGCTTATTTATTGCAGCGATACCAGCCTTACCAGATCTAGGGTTTGCAAAAAAATCAGGTTTTTGAGACTTTATATTATTATTTTTGTTGCATGACAAAGATTCTCTATTGTAATCATCTGAAACGAACAATAAGATCTTCGATTAGCCAGTTATAAGTTTTACTGTTTCAATATTTATTCATTTGAATTTACACATTTTTTTGGCAAAAATGCAGTTTTTCTTTTATTCATGCAAAAACACCCAAAAAAATCAAAATACACAAAAACAGTCAAAAAATATTCAGTATCAGAATTCAGGGGAAACAGGGGTTTCTACACTATCATCATTACTCGAACGTACTTCTTTCTACTTCCCCCAAATGAATTATACTGATAGAAGAGGGAAGTCCAATGACAGGCTTCTTAGCCAAGACAATAGATAATTTACCCCATTAGAAACAACTCTTTGTCAAGGACAACTGTCTAGACAAAACCCCAATGCTTGCAGCTGGTAAGTCTAATAACTGTAGACAAGAGCAGTCTTCATAAACTCATAATGAGCCCTTAACATCTACGATGTTCAAAAACATATTTGGTAACTAAAATTTCATTTGGCATTATCGAAAGAGAGACAAATAGTTAGAACTTAGTATTGATATGATTTGCATCATTCTAAGTATTAATGCTTCAATCTTATCATTATTTTGTATGCGGTACAGTGGTGGTTCTACAATTACCTGAATGGGATCTCCTCTAGTAATGCCCATCCACTTTTCTCATCAAATCACCCTTTTTTTGTCTTACAATGACTTGCCATTATTGTCCCAACCAGGGCATCCTTGTAGCCCACTCTCGACATTTGAGAAGAACATGGAGACTAGGCATCTAGGCATTGGATCCCACAAAGCAGTATGTGTAGAGGGATCAACAAAATTCACAGGGAATGGAAACAATGGTGATGGTGTAGACCCAAGTTCTTTAAACTGAAAAAGCTAGTGTACTATCCATGATCCTATCAGGGTCAAAGAAACATCTATAATTCCTCTTCAGAATTAGTCTTGGTTTAGGAAACCACGTTGGGAATCAACCTTCAGTCTGAAATCCATTTGTTGGAGAGAGTTCTCTAATCAGCTGCAACATTTGCATATGCTCTTCAATGAAATGCATGCCAAACATAAACTTACAAATAATGGGAAAGTGCTTTCCCTTACCATTATTATGAACATAATTATTATCATTATGTATGGACCATATTCTAGCTTTCTATGCCACTTGTTTGAGAAACTTGCAACCATATCAAAATAAACATTCCTCGAAAAAACCAACAATCCTATTTTCTCTAATATCTTTTCCATTTGCTTTAGAATTCTGTTTCTCAATGTCATCTGTTCATGTTGACATTTACTAGTGTCAAAGCTCTCTTACTGCATCTCCATCCAAAGCCTTTTTCATTCAATTGATGGCTATAGTCCTGTGAACAAGGTCTCATTGAACACCTGACAGGATTTGACAAAAAAGACTTTAAAGTTTCGTATTCTTTAACCGCCTATCTTGGTTTCTGATTATTTTACTTGAACGAAGTTGATAACAATTTTTTTTTTTGTTCCTTTAGTCAGAACAATGTCATGTCCTTGAAGACCACAACTGTTTGTATATAAGTCTGGCTTCCTTCAATTTTGACCACTCTAAACAACCTACAATTCCTTGAAAATATTTATAAAAAAAAATAGATAAATTAGAATATAACTGGGAAATCTAATTAATTAGTGTATCGTCAATTGGTGTGTAGTTTGATTTATCTTACTACGAGTCAAAAAGACATTTTGCAGTCAGATGCCTTTCCAATTCATGTGTAAGCCACAAGCAAAACGGGACCTTCGATATGTCAAAGGAACCTTCAACTTTGGAATTCTGTATCAGATATTTGCAAAACTCATGCTATCTGGAACACTGATTCCAATTTGGCTGGATCAGTTGATACCAGAAAGTATACAACATGATATGTTTTCACTCTTGGTTCGGGAGCAATTTCCTGTTAGGGCAAGCAACAACATACAGTTTCCTTATCTTCCATTGAGACAAAATATAAGGCAGCCGTCAGTACAAGTTGAGGCAATGTGGTTGCAGAGGATATTAGTCAATTTTCAACTTGACCAAACAACACCAACCTCACTTTTCTGTGACAATCAGTGTGTTCTCAAGATGGTGAAGAACCCAGTTTATCATGCCATAACAAAGCATACTGAAATTCTTCATCATTAAATTTGACTGTTGGTCGATAATGAAGACATTTGTCTTTATTATTGTCCTACAGAGGAGCAGACAATTAACATAATACTAAACCATTTGACAGAAAAAAATTTCAAATTTAGATATAAACTTGGGATAGTTTTTGGTTTAGTCATTGTTGGGTAGTGATCAGAGTATATAGTTTTGTAGAATATTTCTAAGGTTGAGAAACACATGTATATTCATTTTGTATGGAGAAATAAGTCAATTGTGTTAAATGGCTTGTAATTAAGGATAAAAGAGGTGGAAATGAAGAGTTGCAAAGATATATCGGTTATGTATATGCATATAATAGAAATAATCTAGGAAAAGTCGAGAAAGAAAGTATAGCATCTAAGTAGGAAAGCTGAACAGCCCCCATGTATGAATACCATGGTTACCAAGAAACTCCAACATGGGGCCAAGGACTGCATACGCATCCCTGTACCCATTTTTTGATGACAATATTTATATACAATATAGCCATACCCTTATTCATTTACTCAGGTTCCCTGATTTGAATGGTGTCTTCGTCCTCGTACCAGTACCCTACCCCATGTAACTATGATGAATACATACTATTGTAACTCGAACGGAAAAAAATGATCTTTCTCTCGCCTGATAAGCTTCACTACCATGAATCAAATAAGGATTTCTGTTCAACTGGCCTTTGTGTTTATGGATGTGTGAGGATCTAATATTATTTCCCCTTGATGCTCTGTACGATGAATTCGCAATATCTTGTTTATTTACTTTGTGTTTATAGCTAGTTGCTAGACTGACTTGTATAATCACTTCAAACACCTGCAAGATCTCGGTTTACATTGCAAAACAGGGCTCTATCCTTGGACACTAGCCTTGCCCTGCCATTGGATGAACTGCCAAGGAAATAGGATAACAATGAATCTGTTGTCAGCTACACAATAACCCATGATTAAATCTACATGCTGAGATGGTAACCCAGCCTGCGAGAAGTGGAAAGATGGATAGAAGGGAAGATAAATGAGTTTACAAAACAAGAAGCGACACACCTAAGGATTCTTGAGGGAGAAGAAATTGAAAGTTTGGTGCAAACTTCCGGAAAAACTAAAAGAGTGGCTGTTAAGATTGGAGCACTACTGAGCAACATAAATTGTTAAGACTAAAGTCTCTGGATATTGAATGGACCGAGGTAATTGACCATTGGATGCAAGCGACTATTGACGGGTACGTATCTTAGTTTGGTGTGTCAAGATATAGTTCTTTTGATTCTACATATGATTTATTTGTTTGAGGGTTAAGGGGTAAGTTTTTACCAAAAAAAACACATGTAGTAAAGATGTTGGTTGTTGAGAAAGCCATGGTACCAATCCCACAGAGATGGAGTGGTCCACTTGAGCAGGATGGGGATTTCAAAACAATGAGTGAGGTTGAGGGGAATCACCGACATGGGGATGTTAAAACATTGAGTGAGGTTGGGGGGAAGGTGATTCGTCAAGGTTGGATGAGGTAAGCAAAAGGCTGTAGAACCACAGAATGAAAGAGCACTTTATCATAAGTAGTGTGGATGGAACAACTCCAAAAAGTAGTAAGGACAAAGACTGCTGCCAGTAGAGGTAAGTGGATAAGAAGATAGAAGCAGTACATCAGTTGAAAAGGATATGAGAACTTGAAAAAAGTGGTGTTTTGGAAGGACGCCAAGTAGAGGATAGAGAGACCACAAGGGTAGAGGAGGAGTTAGTGGAATGTGATAATGACCAAATGACCAGAGAAGAAGTAGGAGTGGTGATAGTTGGAAGAGGCAGCTGAAATTTCAGGATCTCGCATTTCTCCACCCGTAAAAGGTTTTTGTTGTCATTTTATGATTATTTGGCATTTTCCCGTAGTGTTTTCCATTTAGACTTTTGCTGCAGGCACATTCGACAGTTTAATATTTGTCCTTTTCTGGCCGCATTTCTTCCCATCCTCCGATGATGGCAGAAAAGGGCGATCACTCCAAAAAATCCTTCAAAGAAATATTGAAGGGAGAAAAATACCCTGGGCTTAATTATCCTAAGCTGCAAAAAAGGCCTCTTCGTATGCCTATGATAGATCCAAGGAAAAACGAAAATGGGTACATGAAAGCTGCTGACAGCTCTCTAGTCGTCGTGCTTTTGAAATCCAATATTCACAGTGGCATCGAGGACATGGAGAGCAGAGGATTGACTATAAGATTTATGGGATTTTGACCTTCACTAATGGCTTTTAGAGACTGGTCGAAGAAAACCTGACATACTAAAGGTGAGTTCTTTGTTTCAGTTTAGCCCAATGGTTATTTTTTTATTCATTTTGCTAATGTTGAGGACAGAGAGCCTATCTTCCAAGAAGGGCCATGGTTTTATGGTAGATCAGGTTTATTTATGAAGCCCTGGCATCCAATGTTCAAAGCGGAAGTGGAATTACCTTCAATTGTTCTGGTTTGGGTACGAATGTTTGGTCTTCCAGCAGGGTATTGGAACAATAACATTTTTATAGCAATTGGCAATACTATAAGTACATACAGGATGACAGCTGATAGTTCCTTGCAGCTTGAACAGATGATTTATGCTCATATTTGGGTTTTGAGGTATCTGAGCAAACCCCTACCCAGTAAAATTACTTTGGATACAGGAGGAGATATGAGAACAAGTGGTTGACTATGAAAGCATTCCTTTCAGATGTAGGAATTGTCATGAATATGGACATCTAGTTAAGGATTGTTTGTTGAAAGCACCTGACCAGAAGATGGATGAGAAAAATCAGGAAGACTTTATTACACCTAAGAAAAAGAAAACAGTGAAATAAAACACTCCCTTGAACTCAATTGGAAACAGTGGAAATCGATTTGATAGCCTTCAACTCGAAAATGATGAAACTGACAATGAGAATATGATGGAATCACAGATCCAAGAAACTCAAATGCATGACCTTGTTCCTCATGAAGAGATGAAAGATGTTTTGAATGATACTCAACTATCTTTAATTCCTGTTAATAACCAGCTGGATAATACTTGTAAAGCAATGAAAAGCTATCAGCAGAAAACCAAATCTCAAGAACAATCTGGTCAAAATATTACGCACAAAACCCATGAGAAGGGAAGGATAAAGCTTTGATGATTCTGCCCAACAACTCTAAATCTCAGAATGCAGATTTAATTTTGGGAGTTAGTCATGAAAAAGCCAGAAAAATGAGAATGGATACAAATATTAGCTTGGGAAGGAAGACTAACCAGGAAAACTTGAAGCAGGAAGGTCAAACATTAAGTTTTATAAGCAAAGTTAGGGATTTATCCCATATCTTCATTCAGTCTTCTCAATGAAGGTTATAACTTGGAATATACGAGGGCTGAAAGGTAGCCCTTCTAAGATTTATGAAATTAGAAGAATGATTCAAAAAAATAAACCACAGATGATTTTTTTACAGGAGACTAAGATTTCAAATGAGTTAATGGATGTACTAGCTGAGAGGATATGGCCTCACACTTAAGTGATTTCTCTAAGTTCTCAGGGAGCTTCAAGAGGGGTGACTTGTAAATGAGATCCAAAAAACATCACAGTGATCAATTCCTATGGAAGTAAAAGGGTTGTTTTATTGCATGCTTTCTCAATGCCCCCATCTCTTTAGATGATAAAAGGCTACAATGGCAGCATATTAACAAGATGATTCGATCCTTTCCAGACACTCCTCTTGTGCTAGGAGGGGATTTTAACACTATTTTAAATCTTGAAGAAAAGAAATGAGGTATGGCAATTTTAGATGCAAGTTCAAACAATATGATTACATGCATACAAAATCTTCAACTAGTGGATGTTAGACCTACTAATGGTATGATGACCTGGTCTAATAGAAGGCAAGGAAAAGAATGTATTCTTGAATGGTTAGACAGATTTTTACTTTCATAGTCATGGTGGACTAAAGATTATATTCCAAAGGTACATATTCTTCATATTCCAGGTTCAGATCACTGGCCAGTATGTTTGGAGCTTGGGAGAACTTTCCCATGTCATGCCCCCTTCAGATTTCAATTGATGTGGCTCCAGCATGAGAATATCCATAATCTTATTCAGCAATGGTGGAACAAAGGTAAACCTAAGCATGGAACTCATATGTACATTTTTGTCAGGAGATTGAATTGAATTAAATCCAAATTGAAAGCATGGAAATGGACGGAATTTGGTGACATGAAGGAAAGAAAGCAACAGTTCCATGGTAAGTCAGAGGAAATCAATGCTGAAATCAGAAATATAGGGATTAATGAAGATTTAGAAAAGAAGGAAATTTCTTCGAAAGCTTTTCTTCAAGAATGGGAGAACCAGGAGGAAATTTTATGGCATCAGAAATCTAGAATTCAATGGCTAAAGGAGGGTAAAAAAAATACAGCTTTCATAAATCCTTGTTGGCCAGAAGATCTCATAATTATATAAACTTCTTAAGAACAGCAGATGGTAAAAAAGAATACTCTTTAGAAGGAATGCAGGGTACAGCCACAGAGTTTTTCTCTAATCTATTTACTGTTGTCTCTTTAGATGATATGGCACAAAATGAAACTTTAGCAAACATCCCAAAAATTATTTCAGATCAGGAAAATAGAGATCTCCATACTCAAGTCACTGAAAGGGAATTAAAAACAATTGTTTTCAGTATGGAAAAAGGCAAAACTCTTGGCCTTGATGGTTTTCCGATTGAATTTTATCAAGCTTTCTGGGACATCCTTAAAAATGAGCTTCTTCAAGTTGTGGAGGAGGCATGAAAAGCCAAGACTAGTTTAAAAGAAATAAACATAACATTTATATAATTCTAATTCTAAAAGCCTCTGAAGTGGAAGAGATATTAGGTTTTAGGCCTATTGTGTTGTGAAATGTCCTCTACAAAATAATTACTAAGTTAATGGCTGAAAAATTGAAATCTTTAATGTATAAGAACATCTCTTCTGAACAAGGAGGATTGGTCCAGGGGAGGCAAATTCATGACGAGATTGTTCTAGCCCAAGAAGCTCTACACTCCATGAATATGCAAAAAATCTCCTATGTTTATCTAGTTGGATCTTTCAAAAGCTTATGATAAAGTTGACCGGACATTTTTATGTCAAATTTTGGATCAGTTTGAATTTTCCCAAGATTGGATCAAATGGGTTCAAGCATGTTGAGGGTTGGTTTCGAATTCAATTATTGTTAATGGAAATCCCTCAAAGATTTTTGGGGCTTCCCAAGGAATTAGGCAAGGTGATCCAATTTCTCCCTTCTTATTTATCATATTGGCTGAATGTTTGGGACGGTTGATGACTGAGGCGCGAAATGACAAAAGGATAGGAGGTGTTATGTTGGCTAAAGGAGTAAATCCTTTGACTCATCTACAATTTGTTGATGATTCGACAATCCTAGGTAGAGCTACGTGCTTGGAATCCTCACAATTGCAAAAGATTCTTCAAACTTTTACCAACGCCAATGGACAACTTATTAATCAAGACAAATCCAAAATTATATTTTTTCATTATTTTGAGAGGCAAGAAGCTCTGATTCTTGATATTTTTAAGTTTATAAAGGGCTCTCTTTTGATTACTTATTTGGGGGTACCACTTACAGCCACACAATTAAAAGATTGGAACTGGATACTAAGCAAAGTGAAGATGAAATTGTAGAAATGGACAAATAGATGGCTTTCTTCAGGAGGAAGAATGACACTGGTCAAGGCAGTCCTTCAAGCCATGCCAATTTATGTTTCCTCTATTCTAAATAACCCTGCAGGAGTGTGGAAATAGATGGATTCTCTTTCAAAAATTTATTTGGAGTGGAGTTCAAGAGAACAAAAAATGGTCCTTAGTCAAATGGTTGCAGTTTTTGTCAACCAACATCACAAGGTGGCTTGGGTTTTCATCCTAGTATAAAGCATAACAAATATTTAGCTGCTAAACTTTATTGGAGACTATTGGAAAATCCAAATAACTTGTTGGCTGTAAATTTTTGAGCTAAATATGCTCAAAACAATCCCCCTGAGAGAATAATTAAATTGGTTCTTTTGGTTGTTTTGACAATAGGAGAAGAAATAATAAAGAGATTTTTTTGGATAGTTAAGAATGGTCAATCAGACAACTTTTGGACTGATTCTTGGGATGGTCATCCACCTATTGTCATAAAGTTCCCTAATTTGAAGTCTCTAATGGAAGCTATTCACGATTAAGGATGGGACAAAATTGCTCATTATAGTCAGCCATGTAGCTTTCTTTGGGAGGTTGGAAATCGATGGATTCCTTCTGAGGAGTGGCCAATTCAGTTGGAAGAAGATCAAAAGAGGTTAGTAGATTATATTTTACACTCTAGATCTTCCTCATGCTCTAAAGGACCAAATTTAATACACTGGAGGACTAATACTACAGGGAAATAATCTGTTTCAGATGGATATGCATCCTTGTGCAAACTAAATCATCATCCTTTACATGATATATTTTAAAAACTATGGCAAGCTAACCTTTGGCCAAAAGTTAGCTTCTTTAGTTCTTATTAAGAAGAGTCCTAACAAGGGACAAGCTAATAAAAAGAGGATATAATGGACCCTATAAATGTGTAATATGCTTAGCTGATGAAGAAACCATTATTCATTTATTTATACAATGTCCCCTTGTGATGCAAATGTGGCAATATCTGGATACCTTATTTCAAATTCCTTGGAATAGAATTCAGGCCCTAGAACAACTTTTCAAAAAATGGGTGAAGCAACTTACAACTAGCAATAATTTGGAACCAGTTTTATGGAATGGGATTACTCTTCTTCTTTGGAATGTTTGGAAGGAACGAAACAAAATTATTTTTCAACAGGGAAGCAAGGACTCTTCTTTTGTTTGGGAAACGATAAAGATGAATGAATCTATTTAGTACAAAATTAAAATTCCTCAAAATTTCTGTGGACGATGGGTCAATCTTTCTACAATTTTATTCCTTAACCTGGGTAATCATCAAATGTGTGATTTTAAACCAAGGAGAAAATCTAAAGGTGAAGGCAAATGGTTGATCCCTCCTTGTGGCTTTGGGAAGTTGAATACAAATGGAGCTTCTAGAGAAAACCTAGGACAAGCAAGCATGGGTGGAACAAGTAGACATTTTGATGGATCGATGATTTTCTTCTCAGAAAGACTGGGTTATGCAACGAATACATTGGCTGAAATTAAGGCTGTTTATAAAGGTTTACAAGAAACTGTTAAAGTTGGGTGGAAAAGTATTCAGGTGGAATTTGATTCTCTTATAACTATTAATCTCTTATCCAATCTGTCATTGAAGGGTAAAAACTGGGAAATAGCTAGAGAGCTGAAAAAAATTCAAAAGTTGAAGGTTAAATATCAAGAGATCTATTTCACCCATGTTCCTTAGCCAATTGGGCTTTGGATAATATCATTGTCTTTTATGGTCCCCTACCTATATTGTGGCCTACTAAGCTCCAACAAGATATCCAATAGATTTTAGACCTAGATTGACTTCATGTGTATCATTGTTGTGATTAGATATGCTTCATGTGCTATGACCTAGACTAAGAGTTTTCACCCCTGGCATGGTAGAATTTGTATATCTGAATTATCTTTTGAATTAATATATTTGGTTTTTGTGATATATATTAATTCAAAAGATAATTCAGATATACAAATTCTACCATGCCAGGGGTGAAAACTCTTAGTCTGAATTATCTTTTGAATTAACATATTTTTTATTCTTTATATATATATATATATATATATATATATATATATATATATATATATATATCACAAAAACCAAATGACAATACTAGTAATGAGTCGAAGCAGGAAACAAATAATCTTCAAAATGCTACCATGGAAGAGGCATCCCGCCACCTTAAAATATTAAAACAAAATCACAGCAGCTTAAGCATGAATTGTGTGTAAAACTTTTGGATTTGGTACCAAGAAGACCAAAGTAGGTTGATATATTAGATAGGGGCAAAGAAAATCTAGAAGGTTAAAAAGGTACTATTGGTATAGTATTGGATGCAAGTCTTTTGGAGCAGTAATTTATGGAGGAAGATTGTTGGAGAGATTCCTATTCAAAAACAATGTTCTACCAGTGTGTATATCATTCTACAACCATAGAACTGGTCTACAAACCCGGAGAAATATCTTGACTTGTGATATGAAGTGGTAGTCAAAGGATATTCAAAACGATTACAAGAAAATCTGCACACTAGTAAGAGCTTTGTCAGAACATGCGCTTGAGTATATATGCAAAGTTAAGGATGAAAAACTTACATTAGAAAAGGTCCAGGAAAAGATGAAACGTAAATTCAAGAAGCATTGCTCGGAGAGCCAGGGCATACAAGGCATCAAAGAGAAATACAAACACCAGGAGAATCGGTGTTCGATTATGACAAATGCAAGATAACAGATATATAGAAGCTCAAAGGGAGAAAGCATTGATTAACGGCGTTGTCGAGCTACTTCGCTCTATCAAAGCTAAGCAAGGAAAAGCAACATAAGCAGCAAGAACCGAGGCGAAAGTATATGGGCAGTTTATGAAGATATTGCAACAAGGTGTTGCAACAACATTAACCTATTGAGTTTGATGAATTTGTTGCGTGATTAAGATATTTCGCATAATATTACAAATTTGTTGCAAATACAAATGGAGAGCACTACGAGCAGAAAAAAGAACATTGAAAAGTCGGTGTGGTACATCAAAACAAGGAAACATTGGGATGTTGACGTCAAAATGGATGTTATCTTGCAAGGATATAAAATTCCCAATGGAATCTTCAACTTTTAAAGCATTGTCAATATGATGCCAAGATCCACTTGGGAAACAATGGGTAAGGCGACTTTGCAATATAGATCGGTTATATTGAGCTTCACAAACTATGGAAGGTAGAGCCTCTTTGGCCTCTAGAAGATAAAGAGATTCAAGTAGGAGACCTCATATTGAAAAGTGATTTTGAGGTAATTGAGATGAAAACAGATGAAAGTCATTACCCAGTTCTGATAGGGAAAAAATGGACTTATGACAGTCAAAAATATATAAACACAGTGGAGAATCAACTAGAGGAATATCTAGTGAATGAGATCATAATCCCAACAAACAAGGCACAAGGAAAGCCATATTCTATACCTAAGCAGCAGACTTCATTAAGTGGAGGATTGGTAAGAAAGTATGTACAACGTAGAAACCATGGCACAAAATAAAAGTGGAGAAGAGGACCTAGATCATCTTGGGAGGCTATCAATTGAATCTCATGTTGCAAAAAATAGGGAAGGGTTTCCAAGGAGACTTCTCAGGGTTCATCCTAACTTGCAGGATCACACGGTGAATGTATATAAATCTCCATCAGTGTGTTCTCCCACCAAGTCTAAAATTGAAAGGATATATCAAAGGGCAACACCAAGGGATTACATTGAGCCAACATTAGAGGGCAGAATTAAATGGCATTGGTGATTCAGATGTTGGGATGGCCAATTGAGCAAGTGGTGACCATGAGACAAGACCAATGCGGATGGCGTTTGCGTAGGATGGGCGACTATTACAATATTTTGGCAAGGATATAATGTCCCCTTCTCAGGTTTAGTGCCGTGTGAGACTCTTAGCCTATTCTTTGGTGCCCTGTCAACTAAGGGAAGCAGAGGAAAGGGGAACATGGTTCTTTTGTTCAAGTTGCCAAAAAGTGAACGTCGGCAACTTATTTCTAATTTGTTTGTAGATCAGCCCTCAATTAGAAAAGTATAATGGATTTGCTTTTAGAATATTTGATTTTCCCTCCCTTTTGGAACACTCCACTTGGGAGTTGGATTGGAGGGTATAAAGGAAGGTGGAGAGGTCCATTTTCGAGGACGAATCATCTATCAACTAATTCATTTGATGTTAAGCACATTTGCTTGCTCATTCAGCACTTGAGGATGGAAACCCTCATTGGCTTTTAGCATTCGAAGATGAAAACCCTCAATACTCAGCTGGTGATCTTATTCAAAGATCACAATTGGGCATAAAATCTTCTTTTCAGGCTTAAGGATCACCTTGGAGGGTGGCGAATCAATTGGACAGCCCTAGAAGATGGACGAATCAGCTTGGACACCTCTTTGAAGGGTGGTGAATCAGTTTTGCGGCCTTGAAAGTGGAAGCAGCAGTTAAGTTTGTCATTTGGGTGAAGCAAAGCACTTGGGGGCCTCCTAGAGGGCAGTGACCTACCTAGTAAGGTCAAAACTCAGCTTGAGGACAGTTTGCTTAGTGGATTTCTATGTTTTGTCATTTCTACACTTAGCTGTGATTTATCATAATTTTCAGGCCTGCAATTTATTCTAAAAATTTAGATTTGATGTGTCAATTGGAAAATTAAAGTCACTTGTTTTTTGTGGGTTTCTATGATGGTTGAAATTTATTTTTATGCATAAACAGCGCTTTTCAAAATTCTGAAATTTTGGTTAGGGTTTCTGCACTTTCCAGATTTCTTTAATTTGACCCAAAAAAGATATTTCAGTGGTATCAAAGACAAGATTTTGGCAGCATGTGAAGGGGATTCCAGATCTTGCCAGCGTGTAGCGGTAAGAGTCAGAGCATTCGTTTTTTCCAACTTGTGAATTTGACAAAATATCATGGGTATCAAAGAAGAAAAAGAATTGCAGCAACAAATCAGACTTGATTATGAGGCCTACTGTGAAGATTATTACAAGCTTTGTCTGACAACTCAAACTATGTTGAAACTCCAAGAGTTTTGTGATTTCAGGAGATATGATCTAGGAAGAAAAGAAAGACATATCATACAAAATCCTATGAGCGAGTTACCCCCATATGTCGAAGAATCTAACTTTACCTTTGAAGAGTTCTTGGAGATGTTTAAAGAAGGTAAAAGTAGGAAACTAAAGAAGCAAGAAGATTCAGCTCTGAAAGTGGTTAGTGAGCAGCCCACAAAGGAATCCACCATGCAAGTGGAAGATAAGATAAGATAAATATATAAATGTCCAACGAATGACCACAAAAGTAGGTCAAAGGGACTGCAGATAACGTGTGCAAGTACAAAGCGGGAGAACCAAAAGATTCCTGAGAAAGAAAATAATAGTACGAATCTAGAGAAAGAGGCAAAACCGAAAAGAGCAATCCTACAAACCCAAAGCCAGGGGTGTAAATGCAAATGAGAAGAAAAAAGGGAAGACGGCCAAGGAGAAGCAATGAGGGAAAGGAGAAGCAATGAGGGAAAGGTATGGCTCATGATAAACATAATGTTTGAATTAACAATGTAAAGGAAGAACATGCATTACATGCTGAATGCCAAGTGTCCATAATTAAGGTTGTTTCAACCCTAGAAGCACAAATTAATACAGCAATGAAACAAGACAAGAAAAGAGCAGCAAATAGACACCAGATTTATGTGGAAACCATGAAAAATATACTAGGAAAAAACCACGGGGGAAAGTATCTCTCTGTCCTACTTTATTATTAGCAAAATCAGAATTACAATTGTATGTCTAACCTCAAAGGGTAATGGCTATTTTATAGATGCCAAACAAGGATCTAGAAACCCTATCATACAACTTCTAAAAGAGTCATATAATCTAGAAGTATACAACATTGTATAATCTAGAAGCATCTAAAAGCATACCATGTTATACAATCTAGAAGCATGTTACATCGTATAATCTAGAAGCATAACGCATTGTATAATCTAGAAGCATGCTACCAGACATGGGATTGCCATATGCCACATTACAATGCTGAAGATCTAAATATTAACTTCATCTCTTAACATTCTCCCACTTGAAATTAATTTTTTTCTTTTGTTGCTAACCTTTGTACCAGAGAGACCACTACCCATGTTGCTTATTATCAACTTATATGCAGTCTAGAGAAGCTCTACACTTAATGAACTTCCCTTTTCCAATCGGCTTTGTCAACATGTCTGCAAAGTTATCAGTATGGATTTTCTTTAATAAGACTTGTCTTCCACTACATCACGCACAAAATGATATTGCACGCCCATTTGTTTTGTCTTGGCATAAAATGTGGGGTTCCTTGCTAAGTGCAAGGCACTTTTACTGTCGCAATGCAAAACCATGCATAGCATAATTGGCGAGTAACCATCGGTTGCTTGGTTACTCACCCGGGAAATTTGAGTGGTAAATAACTGCCAATTGAAACAGCCAAACAATAAAAACCTGCAAATTTTGTAACCTCGGATTACTCGCAACTAACCAACAAGTAACCAGTGGTTACTCGTCGGTCCCTGTGTACACTTACTAAAATGCATGATTACCGAGAACGTAGAAAATCCACGAGAATGGTGCCGAATGTTGCAAATACACAAAATTTTGTCTTATAAATTGTCGCACACCCCCTCTCATTTCATTCACACAAGATTTGGAGCATTGAAGAGCAGATTGGAAAGAGAATTCAACAAAGCAATTTCCAAATTAGTACTTTTATTTTTTTCCCAGGCATGTAAAGAAATTGTAATTTAATCATAAACATGTTTGATAAATATTTTAAATTTTAATATTCAAATTTTATGCATCCCATTCAAAGTTCATGCTTCCATTTAAACTTCATTACAATTTATGCCTATTTTTTAATAATTTTTTATTAAAAATGTTGTTTTTTAACCGTTGCCATTATAATTAATTTTCGTTTATCATTATAATTTATTTATTGTTGTTTTTAACCATTATAGACTATAGTTTTCAATTTATTCATTAAATGTATTTGACTTTTCATTTAATAGTTTATCATTATAATTTATTTATCGCATTTTAATTTGTGCTAAATGTTTTTATTTTTTAATGTTGTTTTCAACATGTTTGCACTTTGTAGATTATCTATTAGCATAAAATGACATCCACTAGTCCATCGGGGTCAGATTCAATCAGTGGTAGTCAATCAGCTCCCCCTAATTCTCGCATCGGTGCTTGGAAGTGTGCCATGTGGGTTGGATCATCCTAGACGATTTCAATTTGTAACTTTTACTCGAAGATGTTAGAAGACATCAATCACATGAAGTGCAACTTTTCATGCATTCCTTACCGCGACGTCACATCTTGTCCTAATGTCACGGAAGAGGCAAAATGAAAAATGATTGTCAAACTTGCATCGTTGGAAGCAAATAAACTAGAGAAGGCAAAGGTGCAAAAAACCATTGCTTCCACATCAATAGAGGAAGAAGAGGCAGCTATAAAACAAAATGTGGGTTCTACTCATGGTCCACGTAAGCGCCATGATATATCTTCATTGACTTCGAGTCAAATACAATCATTTTTTGTGCCTAGAAACACACCTAGGACACAACCTTGGCTACAAGGTACAAGATGGAAAAAGCAAGCACATGCAAAAAGAGATAAAGTATGCGCAAATTTTTGGTACTTCAACAACCTTCCCTTCTACATGGTGAAGAGCTCTTACTAGGAATATTTGGTGATAGCATTGACAGTTCTAAGGAAAGGGTAAAAGACACCCTCTCCAAAAGACTTAAGTGTGAAGTTGCTCCAAAGTGCAGTTGAAGATGCAAAGGCAATTGTCGAGATCAAAAGAGGTTGCGGCTTAAGTTCAGATGCACCACTCTTTTTGATGAATGGATGGATTAAAAAAACCATACCCTCATCAACTTTTTGGTAGCTTCAAATGGTGAGCTGGTTTTTTTTAAGTCTATTGATGCATCTAGCAAGATAGAAAATGGAAAAACTTTTAGCTTGATGCTAGAGGAGGTTGTTTTAGAAGCGGACAGCGAGAATGTTGTCTAAATTATCGTAGACAATGCAACAACATATGTGGTGGCTGGGAGGCTTCTCAGAGAGAGACCTCCATCTCTCTTTTGGACCTTATCGTAAACAATGCAATAGCATATGTGGTGGCTGGGAGGCTTCTCAGGAAGAGACCTCCATCTCTCTTTTGGACCCCTTGTGTGGCCCATTGCCTTGACCTTCTTTTGGAAGACTTAGGCAAACTTGATTGGATGCGACCGGTTATAGAAGAGGCTAGAGTAATAACAAATATATATATATATATATATATATATATATATATATATATATATATATACAATCAACTTTAGGTTCTCAACTTGATGACAAAGCACACCAAGGGATAAGAGCTTATTCGAGCAGGGGTCACCAGATTTGCAATGAATTTTCTTATGTTGCAAAGTATTTGCAATTTGTTGACTCTTTTGAAGCAGATGTTTGTGTTTCAAGCATGGGTGGAGTCACCATATTCCAATAAATCTAATGGAGGCAAGGTTGGGAAGACAGTTTTCAAAGAGGCCTTCGAAATGAGAGCTACATAGATCGTCAAGGTAATTTGAAATTCCAATTTACATTTGAAGTTGTTTCCTTTGTTTTCAATTTTTTAAACTTAAAGTATTTATTTCAATAATTTATTTATAAGTTTGTAACACTATATTTAATTTGTTTGTAACTTTGAGGTGTCAGAGCCTTTAGTGAGGGTTTTGCAATTAGGGGATGGGGAGCAAAATCCAATGGATTATATTTATGAGGCCATGGATAAGGTAAAAACGCTGTTCAAACCTATTATAAAGGGGTCGTTCTAGATTTGATCTCATTTGAGAGTTGATTGATCGAAGGTGGAACAATCAATGCTACTAACCCATCCATACAGCAGGGTATACTTTAACCCCAAGTTTTTCTACTCTGATGGCTTTGCAGTGCTAGTGGAGAGGTTATGGAGGGGCTCTCAACATGCACTGGGAGTAGACATCTGACTTTGAGGTGAGGGACCTCATTATTGCAGAGTTGCATAACTACAAGAAAGCAAAGAGAGGCTCTTTTATTTAACACTAGCTATCCGAAGGAGAGCCACGAAGTCACTAGATAATAGAAAATGAGGTCTTTACTTGTAACTTACTAGTTACACATTTACAATTATTAATTACATACAAAGCTTTGAATATCTTGTTTGCAAGGTCGTGATGGAAAGATTAAGGCATAAATACCCCACATCTTCAAAGGCTAGCCCTCCACATTTTATTTCAACCTTGTAACGCTTATAAATGTCAGCGCAATTGGAGTTTGTTTGATTCCATTCAAACAAAAAAATGCAACAAGTTGAGCCATTAATGCCTCAATGACTTGGTTTTTGTGCAATAGAACCTTCAACTTCGCACAAAGTTGGATAACACATCAAAGAAGCCTATCAATTTAGATGAGATCGATCTCTACGACGACTAGATTGCACAAGAGGCCCCCATGTTCAAAGAGGATGAGATTGCCGATTTTGAGAGGCAAGCTATGAGGGTGCAACTACAACAGGGGGAGAGATTGAATTGGAGGACATCTTTGAAGATGAGGCAGAGGTAGAGGTAGAGGTGGAGGTGGAGCCACAGGCACAAGTGCAGCCTTCTAAACAAAGCGACGTGGGGCAACCAAGCGAGAGGACTAGAGTTTCAAGAGAAAATTATAGATTCTTGTAATTTGTACTCGTATACTCTTGTATAAGATTATAAGTATCATTGTAGTCTGTGACTATTTTATTTGCATGATTATGTGATTTTGTACTTCATTTGTATTCAAAACTAATAGAAAACACTTTCTCAATGTTTTACAAACTCATTTGATATATTTTACTTTAGCAATTTCTAAGAAAAAATGTTTTTTTTGATAAATTTAAGTAGTTTTTGCCTTTGTTGATTACTGGGGGTTATTTGACCAGCACTGTCGAATAACTGCCGCTTACCCAAAATGACCCCTTGGCAAATACCCATCAGTTACGGTTATGTGAACTTTGGGGTGGTTTGGATACTTTGTGGATCTCCTCGCCCAATGTGATGTATCATCCTATGGCATTTCAGGGTATTGTTATTCTTGTTCAAGCATGACATTTTCTTGTTCTAGTTCCTGATTTTATCATTTTATACAACATCCTCTTCCTCTTTGACTACCTCACCAGGTACAATAGCTGTACTTTGTTGTTTTTCAACTTTATGCATGAATTTCTCATTAAACTCCACATCTTGGCTAATGATAAGCTTGCGGGCAGTAGTATCCCACAGCCTATACCCCTTCGTTCCATCACCATACGCGAGAAAAAATGCACTTTTTAGACTTTACATCCAACTTGGACCTTTGTTGTTTTAGGACATGGGTGTAAGTATCACAACCAAAAGTGATCAAATAGAAGTGATCAACAAGTTTACCTATCCAAGCCTCTTCGAGAATCTTTCCGTCTAGCAACGTAGTGGGTGCCCTATTGATAAGGTGAATAGTTGTACTTAAAGCTTCACCCCAAAAGTCCTTCCCCGAACTAGCAGTGTTGAGCATACACTTGACTCACTCCATAATGATGTGATTCATCCTCTACTACCCCAGTTTGCTAAGGCATGCCGAGGACTGCTTTTTGCCTGGCTATTCCATGATCACTACAAAAATTATCAAACTCCTCTGAGCAAAATTCTCCCCCATTATCAATCCTAAGACAATACTCTTACCTATCTGAATTTCTACAAGGGCTTTTAGTCTCTTAAAACAATCAAAAGCATCTACTTCTTAACAAGAAACACCCAAACTTTACAAGAGTAGTCATCAATAAAAGACACAAAATATTGTGCCTTTCCTAAAGAGACTACTGGTATAGGGTCAAAACAATCAACATGTAATAATTCTAGGAAATTTGAGCTTCTAGTAGCACAATTAGCAAACCTAAGTCTATTATGTTTGCCAAAAAGAGAATGTTCACAAAAGATAAGATCAAGAGATTTTACACCAAAAAGATTTATGTTGAGTAGTATCTTGAGTCCTCTCTCGCTTATGTGGCCTAAGCGCTGATGCCACATCATTACTGAATCAATGGCTCATGTTGTAGACACTGCAACCTCGCCAATTATAGTCTCTCCAATCAATTTGTATAAGTCATTCCCATATTTCTCAGTGTTCATCACTACTAGAGCTCTTTTAGAGACCTTCAAATAACATTTTTCATCATTGAACTTATATCCCAAAAAGGCTAACTTTACATCCATTTGATATACTTTGAATTTCTTATGAACAAAAAATGCCAAAAACATTCTTATGGCTTCCAGTCTTGCCGCTGGAGCAAATGTCTCTTCAAAGTCTATGCCTTCTACTTGTGCATATCCCTTGCACACCAATCTTGCTTTGTTTCTTATGACTGCTCCATCTTCATTGAGTTTGTTTCTGTAAACCATTTTGTTCCTATCACATTTTTGTTTGAGGGTCTAGGAACCAACTCCCATGTTTTGTTCTTTTCTATTTGACTCAGTTCTTCCATGGCTTTTAACCAGTTTTCATCATTGTTGACTTCACTAAAGGTTTTAGGCTCAATTTTTGAAAAAAGAGCAAAACTTACTTGCTCCTTGTTCATTACAGCTCTTCTCCTAGTCTAAACACCCTCATTTTTGTTGCCAATTCTCTACTCGGGGTTTTCCTTTTGAACAAAACTTGCAGGTGCCGTTTCACTCTTTTCTTCCTCCTCTTCACTAACTTCTACTTCATTTTCTGCTCATAATTCTTCAATTTTGATCTCCTCAACATGTTCGACATGTTTAAATCCTTCTTCGACCTTGACATTGATGCTCTCAATTATTTTATGCAGCCTCTTATTGTAACATACATAGGCTTTGTTATGAGTGGAGTAACCAAGAAAAATTCTCTCATCACATCTTGACTCAACGCTGCCTAGTTTGTCCTCCTTTCTTTTGATGTAGCGTTTGCTTTCAAACACTCTGAAGTATTTAACTGATGCAAGGTTTCCATACCACAGTTCATATGGCGTTTTATCACTTTTCAGTTGAACTCTGTTCAAGATGTATACTATTGTTTGGACTGCTTCTCTCCAATATTCATTAGATAATTTAGCATTTTTCAACATTGTTCTGGGCATCTCCTTAACAGTGCTATTCTTTCTCTCAACAACTCCATTTTGTTGTGGAGTTCTTGCAATAGAGTAGTGCCTTTAAATCCCATGCTTCTCACAATATCATATGAACTCATTGGAGGTGAATTCTCCACCTTTATATAATCTCAAACATTTGATCTTTCTCTCCATTTCATTTTCAACCATGGCTCTAAAGATCTTAAATCTCTCAAAGGCTTGAGATTTGTCCTTCAAAATCTTACCTATGTCATCTTTGAATAATCATCTACAAACATGAAGTAATAAACCCCTTTTGATCCTCTTGTCTAGGTAGGACCACAGAGATTAGTATAGACAAATTGCAGAGGCTTTGTAGTCGCATCTTCTTTTGTTTGAAACTTGACCCTTGTTTGCTTGCCTAATTGACATTATCTGCATGCAATATCTGCGGGTTTGATTATCTTGGGCATGTCTTACACACTTATTCGAACTTACTTTGACTAGATTATCAAAATTGACATGTCCCATTCTCCTATGACACAACCAGCATTCATCAACCTTTCCTATGAGGCAGCTATTACTGTTTACCTCAACAAAATTGTAGATATTATTCTCAGTTCTTTTTCCTTCTGAAACTGTTTTGCCATATCTCTTTAGCTTGTAGCCTTCGGCATCAAATATGCCCTTGTATCCATTGTCACACATTTGGCTGACACTCAGTAGATTATGTTTCAGTCCTTTGACATTAAGAACGTCATGTGTAAGAAGCTTACCATCAATGTGCAAGGTTCCTTTGCCTTTGATTTTTGCTGCTGTGTTGTCTCCCAAGCTGACAATTCCTTCCTTGAACTTGCTCAACTCGCTTTCGTCACCAATCATGTGCTTTGAACACCCACTATCTATCACACAAATTCTGCTCTTTAACGTGACGTGTTGTTTGAGCAATCAATGATTGATTTTTCACTTTCCATATCTTCTTAGGTCTCTCAGATGATTTTTTCTTTCCTTCATTAATGACTTGTGAACTTTTATTCTTATTAGGAGACTTGTCTTCTTTACATTGCTTATTTTTTATATTACAAGGTTAGTCCTACAATGCCTAGCTATATGACCAGAATTATTGCAATTGTAGCATATTGTATTTGAATCTAATAGAGGAGCAAATGAATTTCTACTTGCAAAATTAGTTTTCCTTGTAGGTACAACTCTACATTCAATAACGCTATGACCAAACAGATTACCACTGTAACAATAACCATAAAACGATGAATGATACCTTGTCATAACATTCTTTGGTGAAATGTATTGACCTTTCATACACTTTCATTTCTTCAAATCTGCCACTCTCGTATATCCTTCTGCATATTTGATTTCAGGCTTCTTTTCAAAATTCATTCTTCTCATCTTATCTTTGTTTGGATCACTCTTAGTGTCCTTGTTGATCCTTTCTTTCTTTGCTTTTACTCATATTTTGAAATTATCATATAGGTTGGTCGATGTACTAGTTAATGAGCCATTTTCTTTCTCATATCCAAGACCAAATTTTTCATTTGAAGGCTTCTGACCGTTGATTGATTCATTAAGAATGTCTGATCCTTTTGTCAACTTTAGACTTTTGTCTATTTGATTTTTTGCTTTCTCAAGTTCTTTCCTCAAAGCTATTATTTTTGCCTCAAGCTTCATGCATTCTTTGGATTTTGTCTGTAGTTCCATCTTAACTACTTCTATTCTTTTAGCCTCCCCAAGTTGAGTCTTTCCGGTCACTATCATTTGATTAGATTTTGTCAAGTTCCTTCTGCCCAAGCTTCTTCTGTTTTGAGTTCTCTTTTCTTAATTTCTCAATCTCTTCTAGAGCACAAAGTAGCTCGCCTTCTAGATCAACTTCACCTTCCTCTTCTTCATCCCAATCTTCATCTTCATCCTGTTCTTGATTTATGGGAGTGGATTCTTCTGTCATGAACATAAATTCTTTTCCCTTTGCTACAGAAGCACAGTCATGATCATCATCCGAACTATCACTATCACTACCCTTTACTGAGTCATTGTCTTCTTTTGTATATAAACCTTTTTTGCTCTTGAAGAAGTTCTTCCTTTTTGTATAGTGAGGTTTCACTTTTTTGCTGCTCTCTTCTTGCTCAGAATTGTCTTTTTTATTATAAGGACGTTTGGCAGCAAAGTGCCCTACCTTTCCGCAGTTAAAACATTTGAATGGTAGCTTACCTTTGTATTTACCTGATCCTCTCTTTAATTTTCTGACAAAGTTAGCTTCTTCTCCATCAGACTCCTCAGATTCAGACATAGAAGTTTCTTCTTTTGCCTGCTTTGCTACTTTAAATGCAACTTCTTTCTTAAAGGTGTCTGTCTCTCCCATTCTCATCTCATACGCTGTGAATGTTCCATGCAACTCATCAACAGTGAGATTGTCCAAATCTCTTGCTTCCTCTATTGCAGAAATTTTCGAATCATATCTTGATGGCAACGATCTTAACACCTTTTTGACTATAGTCGACTCTTCCATTTCTTCACCAAGACCTCTGATAGCATTCACTATTTCATCTACCCTAAAGAGGAAGACGGCAATCTTGTCTTCTTCATTCATCTTAAGACTCTCAAACTGCCCTTTGTATGTTTGTAGCTTGGCTTGTTTCACTCTATCATCTCCTTCATAAATACTCTTTAACTTGTTCCAAATGTCTTTTGCACTCTGACAGTGCATAACTTTGACAAATTTTGAGTTTGACAGTCCACAAAGAATAGCATTCTTTGCCTTGACGTTGTTTTCATATGCCTTCTTGACATCTTGATCAGTAGGAGCTACAACAAGAGTTTTGTATCCATTTACTACAGACATCCATACATCAAATCCTTACGAGGACAAATATGTTTCCATCCTTATGCTCCAAAAAGCATTAGTTAGATCCATCAAACAGAGGTGATTTGTTTGAAGAGGATCCTTCTTGACTGGCCATTGTGTTCACTAACCAAGATCTACCTAAGCCGATTAAGCTTCTTCCTAAGGAACCCTAGGCTCTGATACCAATTGTTGAACACAACTATTTACTGAGAGGGGGGGTTAATTAGTAGATCAGCTAAAAACTATTTTTTTAACTTTTTAATGAAGATACAAAACATATGCATATCAAAGAACAAATGTAGAGAGCACACACACACAAAAGCACTGTACACCAGATTTATACGTGAAAAACCCAAAGGGAAAACCATAGTGAGAATAGCTGCTAGAATCTATTGTTCTAATCTAGCCTCACAGTTAAGTCATCTCACTAGCAAAACCACACTGGTTACATTCAAGGACACCTATCCTTAAGAGACACCAATCCCCTAACTGAGCACCAACTCAATTTAACCTTACTGGTTACAAGATTCAGAGCACTAACCCTAAAGAGACTCCAATCCCGTAACCGAGCACCAACTCAGTTTGTCCGATGACACCAACCAATCAAAACTATGCAGCTACAACTCCAATATACAAGATAAATTCATAAATTAATCCAATTCAGTTTCTTTGTTATAAGTCTAGTCTATAACTGCTCACTCTTGGCTTATTTTGTGTATGCCTATTCTTCTTCTCTGCTCAATCTCTGCACATTCACTGTGTGCCCTTTCTCTCTGCCTCACTCTCTGCTCATTCTCTATGTTCTTGTTCTTCCTCTCTGCTCAATCTCTACACATTCTCTATATGCTCTTTCTTCCTCTCTGCATCACTCTGTGTCCCGATATCTTTAACTTTGTGTCTACATACATCCTAAGTTGGCACCCTTCAAGTTTTCCCTGATGACACTTTTTTAGTTTCAACAACAGCAGCGGCAACCCATTTTCTTTAACTGCACATGTCTGGATATGTTCTGTTCAGACACATTTCATTCCCTTTTTCTACGTTTTACTCTGTATTCGTCTGGATAGACAGCGCTTTCTTTTCCTCTCTCCCTTACTAGTTCTATGTTGTTATATCTTTTGTTTGACACAGTCCATTTACACCAGCGGCTTCACCCTCTCTTCCTTTGTATCTTTTACATATTCTTTGTTTGACACATCAATGTCCTCTTGCCTCTATACCTCTCTCTATGCTATCATGGTCTATGTTTGTATATTCTATTAGACACACTTCGTATTGCTCACATGCTTAGGTTCAATACTAGTCTGAGCAATCACAAAATGACAGCGTTTGACTCTCTTAAAATTGCAACAGCGACAGTAGCAACAGCAAAAAGCAAATTACAATGTTCAAGACGTATATATATAGACAATGAAGCTTAGGGTTTTCTATCTCCAATTGCGTTCACACTCTAGCTGCAATTAACCAGTTCTCATTAAAAACGATTTTGACTTATGCTCTTTCCCGTGTTTCGGTTCATGCATCACATTGCAATGGTCACGTCTCTTTACTATGTTTGGCAAATGTTGGATTTATCCCATAAATGTAGAGCCTCCTTAATCAATGCCTGGTCGGTTGGATCGATAAATCTCGAGCTCCGTGTAGACTTTTCGAGCTCACCATTTATCTGGTCATGTCTTTAAACGAGGATTATTCATCTTGTCATTGGCACCATTCACTGTCTATCTTGAACCGTCAGATATTTTCATTTTTAAAATAGAACCGTTGATCCCTCTTGCATTAACCATCGAGCTCTTTCTCGCATCTCGATATTTTCTATATGATTGGTTCGCTTTCAACTCCTTTCAATTATATTCGATATGCTCAATCTTTAATCTCGCCTTGATCCTTTGGCAATAATGCAAGTGTCTTATACTTCAGCCGAGATATCCTTCGGAACCTTTTTAAACGTCCACTTGCCCTAGATTCTTTCTAAAACAATCCAAGTGATCCTTGGGAAGCTTTGTAATGGTCCTTGTGTCCTCCGCAATTGTCCTTTGGCACTTGTGGAAGTGTTCTATGTCTTTCGGCAAATGTTCAGGTGTCCTTTCCCTCCATTTGAACTACCCCTTCGAACAAATTGTGGCAGGCTTTTTGTCCGAGTTCCCTTTGGAACAATTTCTGCGGACTTTTTGTCCGGGTCCCCTTTCGGGAAATTTGTTTACGACACATACCCTTTGGGGCTTTGAAAATGTACCCTTCGGCTTTTTTGTAAAGGTCCACATAGCCTTCAGCCTTTTTGCAACGACCCCTTTGGCATTTTTTGGACAGTCCACTACCCTTCAGCATTCTCAAAAATTACCTTTTGAAACTTTTGCATAGGATCATTTCCTTTGGGACTTTCCTTCAGGTGAAATTTCCGAAAGCATTGCCTATACCAATATTTTCGAAAGAATAGACCAAGTCGAAAATTGGCTAAGTGTGAAGACCTAAACACACGTTCTTGACAGCAGCATACTTCAAGTTCTTCGCATTGCTTTACTTATAAGATTGAAAGAAGTAAAGTTACTTGGTAAACCCAATTTACTCTTGAGACAAAGTCCCATTCGAGTTTCTCAACTGGCTTGACTTCACTAGACCAATTCGGGTTCTCTGCATGACTTTATTTATAAAAGTAGTGCAAGCACTTGACAATCCCGATTTACTCCACTAGACCCATTCGGGTTCTTGAGATTGCTTAGCTTATAAAAATGAACGCAACTAAGTCGTTCCGGAACCCCGGTTAACTCACCCAGACCCATTTGGATTCTTGGCATTGCTTTACTTACTTTATAAGTAGAAGCACTTCACAAAACCAATTCACTCTACCAAACCAAGTCGGGTTCTTGACATTGCTTATTTTATAAGTAGAAGCACTTCACAAACCCGATTTACTCAAGTCTGTTCAACTCAACCTTTGACATTAATGCATGATAGCACGTGATGCCTTTGACATCAATGACAATTCTTAAGACCTCAATGACTATGTCCAACAACACGACCGGTATGAAGAGAACCAGTCTCTATGTGGCATCATATGAAATGAAGGCCTTGAATCTATTAGCCATGTCTATAGCAACTAATCTCCATTGTTTGCAGATAACACTTTACCATCCTCCAGTGATATTGAACTTTCAATTGTGTTTGCATCTAAACTCTGTGAATTATGTTTTCCTTTTTCTTTAAGTAACCAACAATCCTTGAGATGTCTAGTTTTTCCACAATTCCAACATTTCCCCCTTCGCATTTTAGACTTCAACCTGGAAGGCATCCTGCTTGACTGATCTCCTTCCATATACTTGCCCCTTGCAACTAGGGCATCATAGGAAGACCCGCTTTGAGTTGTCCTTCGCCTTGATTCCTTGTCCATTAATGAGACAACCACATCATCATAAGCGAGCTTCCCGGAAGAATTATTGGGCATCATCACTAATTGGTCCCATGTATCCAGCAGTGAACAACGTAGGGTTGTAGCCCTGTCTTCCTCGATCTTCACTCCCACTAAACTCAGATTGTTGATCATTGTGTTGAACTCATTCAAATGGTCTACAACTGGTATCCTGTCCCTCATTCTCAGATTGTACAATTATTTTCATAGAAAATCCTATTTCATAGAGACTTTGTTTCATACAGCGTATTAAGTTTCTCCCAAAGAACCATCGTTGTCTCCTCTGCTACATTGAACATAACTAAATCAGCAAGGGATAGACGAATAATCACCCTTGCCTGTGCATCCGTGTTGTCCCAATCTTCCTATGACATTGTTGTTGGTTTGGTTGTCACGCCTTTTAGGACTTGAGCACAACTATCTCAAATCAATAGCACTTGGAACCTCAACTTCCATATTGCAAAGTTTGACCCATCAAACTTCTCTACTTCAAATTTGGTCCTGCTCCCTCCTTTCATTTTCAGCTTCTTGCTATCGTGTGCACAAATGAGTACGAACCAAAGCTCTGATACCAATGGAAAGAAAAAATAACAGTGCACAAAATAATATAACAATGAAACCAGAAAAGATCAGCAAATAGACACCAAATTTAAGTGGAAACCCTCGAAATATACCAGGGAAAAACCACAGGGCAAAGCATCTCTCTATCGTACTTTTTATCAACAAAATCAGAATTACAATTGTATGTCTAACCTCAAAGGGTAATGGCTATTTTATAGAGGCCAAAGAAGGATCTAGAAACCCTGCCATACAACTTCTAAAAGAGTCGTACAATCTAGAAGCATCTAGAAGCATACCACATCGTATAATCTGGAAGCATCTTGAACCATACTGTGTCATATAATCTAGAAGCATGCCACCACACATGGGATTGCCATATGCCACATTTCAATGCTGAAAATCTAAATATTAACTTCATCTCCTAACAAAAACATTTCAACTTTCATGAATGGAATGGAAGTTGTAATTCCTATGGAGTATCTAGTACCAAGTCCTTGTATTGCAATCGCTAACTATATAGATGGGAAAGAGTCACTGCAAAGATGACTAATTGACCTTGTTTGGTTGGAAGAGATGAGGCTCATCTCTAGATGGACTCTCAGGACATGCAAAGGAAGATCCATAAAACATAATGAAGAGACCATTGTGGATGTTCCAATGAAGTTGGAAAATAGTTCGGCCTCGTTAAAAAATGGCACCCATCCCCCTACCTACAATAACCAATGACTTTTGGGTGGGAACTTATACATACCGCATATCACCATCCTCTATACATGGATTTGGCCTTTTTTCTATGGATGGTATTATTGTTCCCTCATATAGAAATGTTGAACTCTTAAGTATGTTGGACCTATGTATGGCACGATAGAAATCTCGGAACAAAAGAGTTTCATGAAGGACAAGTAGTGCTGCTATATGAAAGGCAGTTTCAAGCACACCCATGAAAGCTAAGGAGATGTTGGCAAGGATCGTTTGTGTTGCACCAGATTACAAATAAAGGCATCATCACATTGCGGGATTTACAAGGAAATGCCTTCAAAGGGAGGGTAAATGGTAGTTGGCTGAAGCCCTCTTGTCACTAGGTCAACCATGGAATAGTAAAGAATAATTGTAGTCATGTACAAGTAGCACAGGATTTCAATTTTCAGTTGCTATGTTAAAATAAAATATGGCTAAGTAGGTGTTTTCAAGTGCTGCGAAAAAAGAAGCGGCAGGGAGATTTTTCGAATCAGACTATGGTAGTGTGTTCCTGGCGCAGAACACAAAAATACAATCAAAGGAGGAATCAGATTTGTGAGAATTCTACAAGTCCAAAAGCCATGCACGTTGGAAGAAATAAAGAAAAATTGGAAATTTTTCTTAGGCATTGTAAGGTAAACGGATATTAGGTAGGTAAGCATTTGTTGTAATATTAAAAAGTAGAAAATATGGTCACATAAAAGCAGTAATCAAAAAGGTGAAGTAATGGCCATCACATCATCAACGGTAATGTTTGAAATTGAGATTAGTTCAAAAGCAGCCGAATTAATAACGTAATGTTTTATATGTGGCGGCGGAAAAAGCAGGGTGGTGAAGATCAATTGAATTAAATTCCACACGATGCCAAAATTTAGTAAACCACACCACGCAAATTCAGTTTCAAATACCTTGCAAATGCAAAGATTGTAAGACAAACTTTCTCAACTAAGCCAGCGTATTCACAAATCTAGCAGTGAGCAGCTTGGTGTTCACAGAATTTGAAGAGTTTGGAGCAGATGTTTTAAGAGGAAAACATGAGATAAGACATGGTTATACCCAAAATTAATAGCAGATATGGAAAAAACTCCAAATGGGCACTCAACAAGGAAATATATGAAAAATTTTGGATTGACAATACTAGCATTATTTGAGAATGAAAAAAAACAATTTGACATTAGAACGCCACTTCGCCAAGCAATGTAAGAACCCCTGCTTATTCTGCCCTGAGTTTTCAGTTTAGGTTGTTTGAAATTTTGTCAAACACTTGGCATACAACTGAAGAGCTCTGATTGTCTAAGTGTTTACTTGCAATTTTGATGAGGTGTTTGATTGTTTTCAGTTTGATATTTGTAAAACAATTGCATATCATGATAGCAAATAAACATAGATTGCAAAACGAATGGAAGAACACACATCAACCTCTAATGTCTCCTCAATAGAAATGAACTTACAATGGAAATCAAATTTGATATAGTTCTGGTTTTATTGCTACAAGGTATATCTTCCTACATTCAACTTGTTATTGATTTCCAATGGAAATACAAACATATCCAGACCATAGGTTGCAATATTGAACACTTTGATCAATGGAAATGATGGGTTGTAGGTGATGTCTTTAGATCAGCGAACAACCCTTGTAAAGGAGCTAAAAAATTCTTCAAATAAATCTGCAATAATAATACCTTCAACCCTTAATGGCACTTGAGCTGAAAGATTGATTTCTCCTTCAGACTTCACCAACCCTAGCACCCATGTGCAGAAATAAATATATAAAATATTTCCCCATTACAAATTTGAAATCCTCAACAAAAGCTTCCAAAATTTCTCCAAACAAATCGTCCTTATACAGAAATTATTTATAATATATTTGGTACTCAAAATCTACAAAAATGTCTCCAAAATAGGATCATAAGCCCTAGCAGCCCGCTCTTTAAATTTGCTCTAGCACTATAAACCCTACAAATATGCTCAATGATGAACCCTAGATTAATTCACCCCACAAAGTAGAGTTGGATTTTCGTCAAATCTACTGATTCCTAAAGGTTTTTGCCCTCAGAAATGGCTGCCCCTGTAGTGATCCGCTGAAAATGGAGAAAATAGCAAATATGCCAAATCCAAAATATGAGTCTGAGAAGAGATAGAGGGTCTTTTATAAAAAAATTCTAAACCTCTTTTGGACTCCAAAACTCCATAAATGATTTTTAATAAATTTTTTCCCTACCAGCCTTAGGCATCCTATTTTTCTCAAGTGACTTAAATAATACTATTTTATAAAGGCTCAAATAAAATAATATTTTAATTTCTCCATGGCCAAATAATATTATTATTATTTTTTTTTTTTTTCCATGGCCAAATTATTAATAGGTATAGCAACTCATTCCCTTTCCAATTGGATTAGCCTATGGGAATGGCTAATAGGCTAATCAACCTCTGAATGGTGATCACGACAGAAATGGAGACATTACAATCCTCCCTTCTCAGGATTGCTTGTCCTCAAGCAATCGTTAACTCTGGATGTTGTAAAATTTGCTCTCCTTCCCACATAACATCCTCAAGTGGTAAATCTCGTCATCTAACCAAATACTCTCTGATCTCCCTAGTCCTCAAACGGCACTCCCTCATATCCAAGATAGTGTCAGGAACTAAAACCAATCTACCTTTCTCATCTAATTGAGGAAGCTCTGGAGAAAAAAACAACATTCTATCCCAATGCCTTCTTGAGGCACAATACATGGAAAACATAGTGAATCTTACAATCCACTGGCAACTCAAGCTCATATGCCACTTCTCCAATCCTCCTTAGAATCCTATAAGGGCCATAGAATCTGGGTTTAAGTTTTTCTGCACCGCTCTTCTTCGATGTAGACTATCCATATGGCTGAAGACGCAAAAACACTAAGTCACCCACCTCGAATGATCTCTCTATCCTATGTTTGTCAACATACATCTTATGTTGATTCTAAGCTTGTTGAATATTATCCTTAAGTGCCTTAAGAATATCCTGACTATCTTGCATAAAATCCTTAGCTTTGGGAGCTCTGTTGTCATCAAAGGCCAAGTCTATGGTGTCATCCCAATGGACATGTGATAAGTGGTATTATAGCAATGCTCACCCAAATACAACCACCTAGTCCAAGCTCTTCGTTGCCCCACAACATAATTGCGTAGATGTCCTTCCACGAACTTATTCATGATCTCGATCTAGCCATCTATCTGTGGATGGTAGCTAGTGCTCGAGGTCAACTCAGTACCAGCTAATCAGAATAGCCCCTGCCAAAACACACTAAGAAACCTACTATCTCGATCGCTGACAATGGTCTTAGGGAGTCCATGCAATTGGAACACCTCACAAAAGAACAACTCTACTACCTAAGATGTTGTGTAATCGGCTGCAATGGCAAAGAAGTGTGCAAATTTTGTCAACCGATCAACAACCACATATATGCAATCCTTCCCCTAGACTCTCGAAAACCCTATAATAAAATCCATAGAAATACTCTCCCACTTCTAATCTAGAATCGGTAAACGCTGCAATAATCCCGTTGGGAAAATACACTCCGACTTGTTCTGTTGACAAGTCAAACACTCATGCACATGATGTAGGACATTGTCCTTGAGACCCTTCCATGAGAATCTCTCTTTAATCTGCCTATATGTCTTGAAAAATCCCAAATGCCCTACTAGAGGAGTATCATGGATAGCTCTCATAATTTTAATCTTCATTTTAGATTTAGGAACCAAGTATATCCTATTCTTATAGTAGATCACATCATCAATCACGTTATAAAGATCATCATGAATCTTACCATCCATGAGCTCGCATGCAAAAGTATTCTTGGAATACTCAACCAAAAGTTGAGATTTCCAATCAACTGAAATCTCTGACATTGAGCAAAGTGTAGGTCACCTAGATAATGCGTCAGCAACAACATTCTTCTTACCCTTCACATAATCAATATCAAAATCATAAACCTGAATATTGCTGACCCATTTCTGTTGTCTCTCATTAAGATCCTTTTGCTCTAGAAAATATTTCAAGTTGTTGCGGCCTGTCCTAACCACAAACTTGCCACCTACCAAATACTATCTAAACTTTGCCAACGCATGCATGATGGCAAGCATCTCCTTATCATAGGTGTAATAGAGTCTCTCTACATCCCTCAATTTCCTGCTCTGATATGCTATAGGATCTCGATTTTGCATCAACACGTCTCCTATGCCCTCTCTCGAAGCATCACACTCTAACACAAGTGGCTGTGTGAAATCCGGTAATGCCAAAACAAAACAAATACTCATTACATCCTTGAGCCAATCAAAAACAACTTGGGCCTCATCTGACCATTGGAATGCCCCCTTAGTGAGATTTGTTTGAGAAGCTGCTAACTAGGAAAACCCCTTCACAAACCTCCTATAATAGCTACATCAACCCAAGAAACCTCTCAAATCTAAAACATTCCATGGCGGTGGCCAATCCAGGATGGCTCTAATTTTTCTTAATGTACCTGCACTCCATTTGCACCAATCACATGGCCCAAGTACAAAATCTCCTGCAATCCAAACTCTCATTTGGATGCCTTAGCAAAAAGGGACTGTGCCTCCATGATGCCTAGTACCTCATCAAGATGTCTAAGATGATCCTCCCATGTTTTGTTGTATATCAAAATATCATCAAAGAATAACAATACAAACTTATGCAACTGCTTATTGAAGATGTGATTCATACATGACTGAAATGTAGCAGAAGTGTTAGTAAGACCAAATAGCATGACCAAGAACTCATAGTGTCCATAGTGACATCTAAATGCAGTCTTGTGAATATCCTCCGCACGGACATGAATTTGATGATACCCTGAACGAAGATCAATCTTGGAGAAATAAACTGCTCCATGTAACTCATCTAGTAACTCATCGATCCTGGGTATGGGATACCTATTCTTGATTGTCTTCTTGTTCAAAGCTCTATAGTCAATGCACATTCTCATGGTGCCATCATTTTTCTTCACCAAAACCATTGATGAGGCAAAGGGACTAGAACTAGGCCGAATGTAACCCAAATCTAACACCTCCCTAATCATCTTCTCAATCTCTTCTTTGAAATGCCTCGGATGATGATAAGGTGTGGTGATAACAAGGTTGGAGCCCTCCTCTAACTCGATGGCATGCTCAAACCCACGATCAAGTGGTAAACCAAGAGGAATGTCTCCAAATACAATGTTATGCTTATCAAGCACTGTCTAAATATCAACATGATGTTGCAACTTACCGCTAGGAGTCTTGGAAGATATAAAACATTGAGCCGCCCACGCTACATCACCATGCCTAAACAAGGCCTCCATCCTCCTAGTCGAAACAACCCTAGGTTTCCCATCAAATAAAGCTTTCAGCACAATCTTCTTCCCATCTGATGCAAACTCTAGCTCGATCCACTGGAAATCTTGGATATATATCCCAAGTGACTGTAACCACTGAATACCCAAAACAACATCAATCTCACCAAGTCTAAGCACGTAGAAATCATTAGTCAAAGTATAATCACCCATCTGAATGTTGAGCTGCGAAACCTGCCTAGTGTAACTCATAGAGAATCCATCTGCCACTATCACATTAAATCCTGAGAACTCCTTTGCTTGTAGTCCTATCTTCACAACCAAGTGCTCATCAATGAACTTATGAGTAGCTCCACTATCAACCAAACAAGTGACACGCTCCCCCCTAAGAAATCCCTTCAAACTAAAGGAATGATACCTAGGGACTCCTGAAAGTGAGAAAATAGTAGCATGCTCGGTATCACCTGTAGGTGTAAGCTCAAGCTCAATATGAGGGGGCAGATACCCAGGGACTCCTGAAAGTGAGAAAATAGTAGCATGCTCGATATCACATGTAGGTGTAAGCTCAAGCTCAATATGCGGCCGCTGCTCCCCATGCCCTCCATCACTATCCAAACTAGTATCCTAAACCTCCTCATTCTCCACATCAGATGTGACCTCAATGTAGTGTACTTTGCTTTTGCCAAGGCATCTATGCCCTGGTTCCCATGGTTCTTTGCAAGAAAAGCAAAGTTTCCTTCTCCTTAGTTCATTTTGTGTCTCAAAGTCCATCCTAAGTGGTGTATGCTTGGGTTGACTAAAAGATTTCTGATTTGATTTAAAGCCCTTAAAGTTTTTCTTAGGTGGCTGATATGAAGAAGATGAAGTGTCAAGATCTAAAGCCAACTGGATAGCATCATGGAGAGTACTAGGCTTAAGTGCCTTGACTAGTCCTCTCATCCTATCATTTAAACCTTCAATAAACAGCATTACCACCCTCTTTTCAATCATATCCGGAACCATAACAGCAATCTTTTGAAAGCCATTAATATATGTATCCACATGCCCACTCTGTTTCAATTGTGCTAGCTCTCTATAGTACACCTCCACATCCTACCTGTCAAACCGAGCAATTAGTTTGCTGCTCAACTCATCATAGGAGTGAATCAATCCATGGTTTTGTATGACTAAGCCATGATGCCGTCAATCATAAGCAATGCCCTCAAGGTGCATAGTTGCAAATTTAATTGTTTCATCTTCCTGCCAACAACTCGTGTTGTCTTCTTCTAGCTTGCTCAAATACAAAACTTGCGTCTAAGGAACTTTCAAAGTTCTGATTCTCAATAGCCCTAGCGGTGAACAACTTGTAGCTCACTTCCTTGGTCACTAAATTGATGGATAATTAGGAACAAGTTGCAAAGTTGGACAACATAAAGACTCAAATCAAGCAACAATGGATATATTTTGACATTTTCATGATCATTCCTAAGAACACAAAAAGTTGCTAACCAACGTTGTTGTGTAGGCTGATTCTATAATAACTCGACTATTTGACTGGACAGTACACCATGACACCGTGGAACTACCTGCAGACGATAGTTCAAAATCTCATTCTCGGTGATTTCTCGGGAGGGAAAAATTTAAACCGGATCTCAGATCTCGAGAATTTATCGGGAATTTCTCAGCATTTCTCGACAATTTTATCACTACTATAAAAAACATATAAATTCATAAAATTAAATTAAATTAAATGTAAAACATTATTAAATAAATGTAGAGAATGCCATAGTCCCATAAGTATATTTTCTATCAATGTGATATCAAAAAAGTGTACAATAGTAAGCCCGAAGCCAGCAGCCCTATCCCTATGTGCAGTCCAACAGACTACAATATAATAGGCCAATCAATTCTCACTGTGAAGTGTCAAGCTGCAAAATAATATTACAAACTACAAAGTTCTACTTCAAACTTCAAACTTTTAATGGGCCCCAAAATTCAAATTGCGGATGCTGTGCACAATGTAGGGTTTGGGGTCGGGCAGCGAACTTGCAACATGAATAAGGGCAGTGGGCATTGTAATATGCTTGAGATGACTGTAAAATACTAATATGAGAGCACTTTTTTTGCTTTTCACTTAGCAATATTGTTTGTGGCCTATGAAAAAGAAGAATGGCGAATCACGATAAAACATTTGTGGTTTACCTTTAATTTTTAATGCATCAGTTTTGTTTTGTTTTTTTTGGGTATCCAAGAAATGGGATTTTCTCGGCGATTTTCACCAAGAAATCACCGAGATTTCTCGGTGAAAATCGCTGGGAAAATCAGGGCTTCTCATCTCGCGAGATAGAATCCGGTATCTCGACAGGCTAGTATACCGCGAGATCTATCGAGAAATGACGAGAAATCGCTGAGATTTGATTCTATGCTTCAGACCACCATGCATACAATAAAGAAAGTGCATGTAGTTGTTGCATCTCATCCAAATGTGGCACAACAGAAAAATAAGCCCGAACTCTCTTTGTATAATCAACAAGTGTTGACAAACACGTCACATGGAGCAAGAGATAGTCAAAAATCAGTTACCCAGAGCACAGGCCAAATGGTTTTCAGAATGACTGCTGCAACTTAGGAAAGCAATTGAGAAAAGTGCTGCAAAATATCGGATGAGTATGGCTCAGTTGTCTGAAACGGATCTCCAGCAAGCCATGCAATTAAAGTTACAACTGCAAGCATATTTTTCAAAGATGCAGGATACAATGGTGTGGATCAAATTCAAGATTGCTCTGGCTCAAGTCGAGCCAACATATGCCATAGAGGTACATATACCAACCTTCATCCCTTTGAATTAAATACTACAGCAGTTACATGCAATTGTGCAACAGCAGTCAAACAAACAAGGACCTTCCAAGTAACCATCACTCGTAATTGACACTGCTAAGCAATCCACCCAGAAACCAATGTAGCCGCAACAACACAAGTAAATTAGTCATGATCCAATTTGCAATTTTGGGTGAACATTATGTAATTTTGAAGTCAAAGGGAGCAGAGTGCAGTTTTGTAGGCTGTAGACTCTACGAGCAAGGCTAGCATGGCTGACAACCTGTAAAGTGCAGCCTTCTAGCTACTTGGTTGAAAATCTGAAAGTGAGGCTAAGTACTGCATGAGGGATGAAAACCGGTAAAAAAGTATCCCTTCTGAAACTGTGAAACGGAGCTCTGAGGTCCTTGTCAAATGAAAGGATAATAGAGACTCATACTGTGCCAGCGACGTAGCTACCACACCAAATCAATACAAACCAAAAATGCCAATATCCCTGATCATAAATGAATTTACAGAAATTACAAGATAATAGCAGCTTCAGATAAAGCCAGACAAGAGTGAAGGAAATAAGCTTCCACGCAATTTGGGGACATGCAAGGCTTTGTCTTGGAAAAAGATAAAATGTCAAGACTGGCCAATTGCTGGGTAGTGCTTAGAGCATATACTTTTGTAGAATATTTGTAAGGTTAAGAAATACAAATGTGTATTCCTTTGTGTACACATGGAAACTAAAAATGTAAATGGCTTGTAAGAAAATATAAAACAAGTGGAAACAAATAGTTGCCAAGATATATCAGTTATGTATTTGCATATGATAGAAATAATCTACGAAATCAAGAACAAAGGTGTAGCGTGTAAGTACAAAAGTTGAGCAGTCACTCTGCATGCATATATAGTATTGTAACACAAACAGAAAATAGTGATCTTTCTTTAGCCTCATAAGCTTCACTGCCATGAATGAAACAAGGATTTATGTGCAATTGAGCTTTATGTTTATGATTGTGTGAAGATTATCTAAGTTCTTTCCTATTGGTGCTTTGTCAGACAAATTTGCAGTATCATGTTTATCTACATTGTGTTTGTGGTTAGTTTTTATACTGAACATTATAATAACTTTGTCATGTAGTTGATTCCAAAAGAACATTATTTGCTAGAATATCTTCAAACTCCTGCGAAAGAGCTCAGTTTACTTTGCAAACAGGATTCTGTCTCTGGACTAAAACCATAGTTACTGGTTATTTAAGTTTGCTAAAATAAATAGATTATTCTGTCTATTCAAAGCATGCAGTCATTTGTCTGTTTGTGTATTTGTTACAGAGGTGTGGCATTGGTTGTGGGCTGCCACCTTATAAATATATAGCAGGCATTATGCATTGTAATTCATAATTTGTGCAATAAAGTTAGTAAAAAAAAGAGTTCATTCCTCTATTGCATTGCTTCAAAATCCTGCAGCTAAATTTGCAAAGGTCGCCTATCAAAGAATCCACTCAGAAATATGAATAAAATATGTAGGTAATAGGATTGAATTTCTCAGAAATTAGCATCATTCTTGTAGTGTGTTCAATGTTTTGCAGGAATAATCTCAAACATAAATAATCGTGCACAATTGCATGTTAAATTTTGATTTATGCAAAATTCTAAATTTGGAAAAGAAGCTAGAGATTGTTCATACAATATAAGATCACAAGAACTAAAAAAAAGAATGTTTTTTTAACCGAGTATAAGATGTTAAAATCAAATGATCACTTGTAAGCAAAGACGTAGATAAATATATATCAAAGAGAATTGATAAATAGACTCAACTAAACTGCTTTCTCTATTTATCCCATATGATCTTTCATAATAAGAAATTCAAAGTAAAGGTGTCAATAATATTCAATATGCCTTATATATATGAACCATTTGAAAAAACATATGTTCTAATAGAATCGGTTCAGATCATTTATCATTCTGGTCCTGAAATTTTCATAATCTATCTACGATATTGGAACGACTCTATTTTTTTAGCAGAGCAATAATACAAAAACATGACAAATCTCACACTCCATCAAAAAAAATAAAAATATGATTTAAAATGCTGGAAAAGAAGTAGAAACGAAAAGTGCCATCAAAGACTTCACTTCGCGTCTATGTACAGGGATTTAGGGGGCACAGTAGTAGTTTTATAACTCAAATTAGGGAGTTAGACAAGCTAGAAATATATCATTATGAACTATTATGCATTCCTTTGAAGTTTCCACATACCATTCGAAGTTCTCCACCAAGACCAATCTCCCCTATGAATGCAATTCCAATAGGAATAGGAATCTCCAGGAAACTGACCAAAAACAAACAGAGACAACAAGGTTAGTACATATATTAGGACTTACGAAATTATTGCAGGTTCTATTCCTTTAAGCTTATAAAACAATTATCTTTAGGTTTAGATCAAAAAAACAGTTAGGAAGTATGCCTGCTGCAAATTGAGGCTGCAATTGCCAAGTCTCCTGCAGGTTCATTTAATCGCAAACCTCCCACAACATTCAAAAATACAGCCTGAATAAACACAGCCAAAGCTTTGCCAACTCAATAACATATTTTTAGACTAAGAAATTAATTATTCTAGGATTTTCCAAGGGTTGACTCCTTACAAATGATCATCTTCATGGTGTCTTGGAATCCTTCAAATATCATATAGTAAGCAATGCAAGATGAAATGAAAAACACTACCTCCAACAATGCCATCCTAGGGACGACCATGTCATCAATCACCATCACCACTGTTACATGAGGTTACATCTCAAGCCTAAGTAAGCCTGGAATGTTATAATGCAATTGACTCTTGACACAATAGGAGGCAATGGTATATGGAGGAAAGAGATGTTTGTGAGCAATCATGAAAAACCTTTATAATTAATTACACAAAGAGGCAACTAATAAATCATATCAACTACTTGTGAAAGGACACAATGGTGATATTGCTCCAAGACATGACAAGCAGCCTTAGCTTGCATTCAACATAGGAATATCCAACAAAATTGACTTTCATCAAATCTTACAAGATCTGGGAAAAATCTGAGTGCTTGTAGCAAATCACTGATGGTAGCATCAAACACGACCACTCTTGTATCACAATAAGTACTTCAATACATATGGATAAAATACAATTGTTTTGATTTGTTATGTATAAAGCATAACGATTGTTAATTTTTAGTATTTACCTGGTGCAAGCAAACAAAAACTGAGATTGTAAGCTTATCTTGCATCTCAAAAGGATCTTATCTGTCAATTTTCGTGCAATGTAAACAAAAGAATAGCCAAGTATTCCTTATGAAACAAGAAAGTAAAGATAAGCCTATCTCATATGAAAACTTTGATTTCATATGCAAGAATCCTATATCTGTGATGTTCCAAACTCAAGGAAGTTCATAATATGAAAAAAACTCCAAACCTTGAGCATATCGATCATCTATTTTCAGTATAATTACAATTACATAATTAAGGACGAGGTATATCAAGATTATAGTACAGACACAAGAGCCCAATCCTAGTGGATCATGATTGTTAAATTTAACAAACAGAAAAATAACATACATGATGTTGGTTATCTCTTATGGTGAAAATTTGATTGTGCTTCAATGGATCATGCATTACATAAAATAATGTTAAACTGAATTATTCATGTTATAATGGCATTGGCAAATATTAGCCATGGCAGGAGTAGCATGCCCTCATGCTTACTTATTTGTTCATTAATTTGTCCGGGCTTCAGACCTAACATATAAAACATGCTTAATGCATAGTTGGTGTATGTATATGGTGTAAGATTTTCTGCAAAACACAAGCAACATAACACTACCAAGCTTTAAAATAAACTTTTCCCGTCCATTGAAAAAGATTGTATACACATAAGGTAATGTATATTTTAAGCTTTTAAAAATCTCTTCAACTTCTAACTTTATGGATTCTAAAAAACTCTAATATATTTATTTTATCCCTTTTGGGTTTCCCGCTTGCTCCTAATACTTTTGTAACCTGCTGTCCCTTTGACCTACTTTTGTCGTCATTTGTTGGACATTAATATATTTATCTTATCTTATCTATGACTTCCAATGGACCAATAGATAAATTTCAAGGGTAAACGTTCCCAGAAAATGCATGAACATTTAGTGCAGTCACCATTTAAGTTACTCTACTTAGTACAAACCTTATTACTTTTAACATTGATAAAGGAGCTAAAAAGGCTCACAGCCAAGTCGTGGCTCCTGTAATTTCATATTATAGGGCAATGGTTTGTAATTCTCCTTGCCCAAAGCTGTCCCATCCTTGGCAATCTAAATGGTGGTGATCTCAGATCTCAGTAGGTGATGGGAACATCTCTATTGCTTGCTGGAACTGCAATGCTGTAGTATGGTCTTCTGTAGATAACTTCCAGGGTGTTTTTGCATCACAACATCTTATTGTTCCTACCACGACCCATAAGAGCCCTGATCAAGCCCTCCCACTGGTGTTAGGATACTTCTGGATTTCGGCCTTCCAGTGTGACACATATGGTTTGTAGATGAGGGATATTCATGATTTGCAGGCATGGCTTGCATTGTTCGTGACTATCTCCGATCCAAGGTGTCATTGCTAGCTGAGATACATTTGGCATGGAGTTCTGATGGACCACCCCCTCTCTAGGATATCTTCACTACATTTTGTTATTTCCCGCCATCCTCTTTGCACTTTGCTATACACAGAGATGGTGACTCATATCTCAATCTCTATGTGGAGTTTAGCCTTTCTTCCTCTTTGGGTGATGTCATTTTATTGGGTGATTTTATTGTCTACATTAGGACTCACTTGATGTCCATAAAGGACGTCACAGAGGATGAATTTTGTCACAGCTTATGGCAGACATCTTCTATAGTTGGGTGCGTCAGAAGGTCTTCACATTCTTAATGAGCTACCTTGTTTTACAAATTGCAGTAGATTTAATTGCCTCCCTCAAAGTGGGAGTGGGAGTCTAGTGGACCATATTCTTGCAAGCAGGTACTTGATTTCCATGTTTGAGATTTTCTTATCTTCTATCAACTCCCTCTTGTTGACCATGTTGTTTTGTTTTTTGCCATCCTTGTGACTTCTCATCTCCCCACTACCCCAACCAATAAAATGCTACTAATCCAAGTAAAACAAGTACATTGGACAAGGATCCACACCTTATGATGGCCGGTTCGCATAATTTCTAGACTTCACAAGCTTTGCAAGCCTATCGCAAAATATTTTTCGCAAAGCTCAGCTCTTTGTAACAAAGCTTTTCCTTTATTGTGAACTTCATTTTTTCCTTGTGGAGATTAACAAAGAAAGGATCTTAGTCATCATTTACTGATGCTTTCTCTTGTAGGGGCTCGTTGTCGCATCAAATCTCCCTCAGTGCACGCCATAAAGGGTGCACTGAGAATGGAGTGGGATCAGCGCATGGCACTTGGCAAGAGATGTTCTCATACTATTCTATAATACCTACATCCCTTCATGTAGCCTTCATACCTCTTATGATGTCTCCATGAAATCTTGAAACCTTGATATATGGCTAACTCTAAAATCCTAAAAACGTGAAATCTGACTAAGTCTGAAATATGATAGGATCCTCCAAAACTTAGAATTTGCATTATTGCTTCTAGAGGTCCAAAACCACTCTCAAACATCCTGAAATTATATTTAAGAAAATACAATTTGAAGTATAACTATTTATTTTATACAAATAATGTTGGTTCAAATGTTGTGTGATGAGAGTGTGGGGGTGTGTTTGATTAAAAAGGAGAAAAATTTGTATTTTTTTTTTGCATTTTGACTGTGTTGACAAGTTTGTGCTCAATCTTGCAAAAAGTATTGAGAAGATACCAAAACTTGGCTTTTGAGGCCCACAAGTAGAAGTGACAAAAACTCGCGGCCAGAGAAAATGGTCGAGTACTCACATACTAGCCGAGTATATAAACTATGAAATATGCCATAGTTAGCATACTTGTCAATTACTCAGCGAGTGTCAACAAATCCAAGTACTTGCTTGAAAAAATTGTGGGTTTTCGTATAACCGAGCCTCAACGAGTACTGGCAAAGTACTCGTGAGTACTTGGCAAGTACTTGGCGAGTACTATGCCCGCAGAGGCTCAATTAATGGCTCTCGCAAGCAAAATGTGTCCAAAAGCCTTAAACACGTACATAACGTTGAGAATACATGAAAAAATAGAAAAAAATTTCAAATAAAAACATGCACACCCCCACATTGGAATCACACAACATTTGGAGTGAATTGGAGGGAGCAAATTTGGGCAAACTCGATTTCCATGTTAGCTCATTTGTTTTTTCTATTTTTTATTTTTTTTCCAAACATGTAAATTCTTTAAAATTTATTTGTAAACATGTTTGACAAATTTACATGCATTCCATTCAATTGCATAATTTTTATTCACAATTTATGCATGGTTTTCATAATTATTGAATAAAATTGTTGTTTTTTACTCTTAACCTAAAAATTATGCTGTATGCTTATTGAAGATGTTTTAAATGTTTTTAATATTTTATCGTATGTACTATGCATAAGCCCTAGGGTTTAGTGTTTAAATTTGTAATTTTACGGCATAAGTATTTCTTTAATGTTGTATTTTAAATATTTTTTACATTTCATTTTTATTTTTTTAATGTTGTTATGAACATGTTGAAGGTTTACCATTATCATACAATGGCATCTAGCACTGCATCATGGTCAGAATCAATCAATGGTAGCCATTCGGCTCCCCCTAATACTTGCACTGTTGCTTGGAAGTATGCCATACATGTTGGAACGTCCCAGACCACTACAATTTGTACATTTTGCTCGAAGAAGGTTTCTAGAGGCATCAATCGCTTCAAGTACCATCTTGAATGCATTCCTAGCTACGATGTCACACCTTGTCCTAATGTAACAGAAGAGGCAAAACAAGAGATTGGTGTAGAGCTTGCATTCCTGGATGAAAAAAGCCTTAACAATGGTCATTGCTCCTATGTCGACAGAAAAAACTTAGGTAGCTATGACAAAAATTGTGGGCTTTAGTCGTGGTCCACACAAGCAAGGCACATTCACCACATCGAGTTTGAGCAAAATCTAGACACATAGTATTTTGTGCCTAGAAACATATCTAGGGCACAACCTTCACTACAAGGTATAGCATGGAACAAAGAGGCGCATGTGGAAGCAGATAAGGCACATGCAAATTTTTGGGTCTTCAACAACCTTCCATTCAACGTGATGAGGAGCTCGTATTGATAATATTTGGTAACAACATTGACAATTGCAGGCAAAAGGTACAAGGTACCCTCTTCAAAAGACTTTAAGTGGGAGGTTGCTTCAAGATGCAATTAAAGATGCAAAGTTCATTGTAGAAGATCAAAAGAGGTTGTGGTGAATGTTCGGATGCACCATTCTTTCTGATGGGTGGATGGATGGAAAGAGCCGCACTCTCATCAATTTTTTAGCAGCTTCACATTGTGAGCTGATTTTTTTAAGTCAATTGATGCCTTTAACAAAATAAAAAATGCAAAAACTTTGAGCTTGATGCTCGAGGACGTTGTTTTAAAGTTGGCATCAAGAATGTTGTGCAAAAATTATTGACAATGTAGTAGCATATGTGGCCGTTGTGAGACTTATCAAGGACAAACATCCATCACTCTTTTGGGCCCCTTGCGTGGTCCATTGCGTTGACCTTTTAGAGGACACAGGCAAAATTGATTGGGTGAGACCGGTTGTAGAAAAAGCCAAAGACATCACAAAATATATTTATAATCACCCTTGATGTGTTGAGAACCCAAAGGGAAAGATCTTGTGCAATCAAGGGTCACAAGGTTTGCAACTAACTTCCTTACGTTGCAAAGTATTTACAATTTGTTGACAACTTTGAAGCAGAGATGTTTGTGAGGTTTGCAACTAACTTCTTTACGTTTCAAAGTATTTGCAATTTGTTGATAGCTTTGAAGCAGAAATTCGTGAGTCAAGCATGGGTGGATTCGACATATTCAAAGACAGATGACGAAGTTAGGGTCATAAAGGTAGTTTTGGATGAGGCCTTTGCGAAAAGTGCTACAAAGATCGTCAAAGTAAGTTCAAAGTTCAATTTCAGGTCGATTTCTTTATTTTATTTTTTTTAAAGTATTTACTTTAATTTTAAGTTTGTAACTTTAATTTGTTTGTAATGTTTTAGGAGTCAGAGCATTTGGTGAGAGTTTTCTGCTTTGTAGATGGGAGAAAAAACCAATAGGTTACATTTATGAGGCCATGGATAGGACCAAAGAAGCCATCCAAAACTATTACAGAGGGATAGTGTCAGACTTGATCCCATTTGGGAGTTGATTGATCAAAGGTGGAACAATCAACTCCACCAACCAATCCATGCAGCAACAAATTGACGACACAACGCTTCAATGACCTTGTCTTTGTGCGATACAATCTTTGTCTTCGCGTGAGACAAGTGGAGGGGCAAGATAAATATGATGCTATTGACTTGGATGAGATCATTCCATATGGCGAATGGATCATTGATGATGCAGAGTTAGAGCCCATGTTTACATAGGGGGAGATTGCAGATTTAAAGAGGGAGGCAGAAGCAATACCATCTGGGGTAGTAGAGATATCAGGGGGTGTTGGTAAGGATCCAGATGATACATTTGGCTTTGTTGACAATGTTGGCATTGGAGAGGTAGAATTTTTACCTTCCACTTCCGTAAGGCAACCACATCAAACTTATTCTAGGTGACAGAGATGAAAGATAATATGTATATTTGTTATTTCACAACTCTATGAGCATTGTAGTTTGTAACTTTGTAGTTTGTACTAGTTTGCAACTTCATAGTATTGTTACTATTGTACTTGATAGAAAATATAATTATGGGCCTATGGCATTCTCTACATTCAGTTTTCATGTCATTTAACAATGTTTTATATTTAATTTAAGTTTATTTTATGAATTTATATGTTTTTTAAAGTAGCTGTAAAGTTGCCAAGAAATTCTCAAGATCCGAAATCCAGTTCAAATTTTGCCCTCCCGAGAATTCACCAAGAACAAGATTTCAAACTTTGGTTTGACATACCTTTAGAGGAAAACACCATGCCCATTAATTCGGATTAACACCAATTTGCATAAAAATAATACTCCAAAAAAGAATGTCTAATATCTCAAGTTTCCACATCAACAACTTTTCATTGGAAACTGCTGGGGTGATTTTTAATAATATTCAAGAAACCCCAGAATGAGGGGATAATAAATCCGGCCCTCTTGGCTTGAAAAGGCTTAATATCACGAAGTATAAGATTGGCAGATATATTTAGCCAACCATGTCTTTCTATGAAGCATCTTCTATCTGCCTCAGCATTCTATTACAGCTTGCAAAGTCTTTCTTCTTTCATAAGCACGGTTGATTGCAGAAAACATAGGATTCAATTAAAAATCCAATACTTTTCATTTTTTTACATTGCAACTTGCAGGTAAGAAAACCAAAAAGGTATGTAAATAAAAACCTCAAAGGAACAATGGCTTGATCAACGTTTGTAGTCTGCATTGTGGTGTTTTGACCTACAAATGACATGAATGTGAAAGGATTTACTTATTGTGGTAGGTAACAGATTCAATTTTTGAAGAGTGCTATACTTGCTTTCGAAAATACCTCGAATCTGATTTGAGAATGACTAGTGGAGAAAGAAGTTAAGTTCCTGCAAGATGATTTCATTCACCTTTAACAATTTTATCCATCTACAATGAAATTTAAGCTCAGAAATAGAATGTGTCTACAAGGATTATGCTCAACTTGGTCTCTGCTGTTGATGCCTTGAAAGAAAAGTGTCTGAGAATGTATTGTATGCCTACGAAAATTCAATGAATATTATGTGGTAGGAACAGTCATAAATCATATATATATATGAATATACATTCATCTTCAAAATTACGAGCCTTTGGTTTAAATGGTGTAAGCTTCGCCCTCAGAACAAATACTAAAAAAAAGTCTTTCAGTTTTCTCAAAGAGAAACATGTATCCAAGATGTTGGGTTTGAGCCTTAAAAAGTAAATCAATATGAAGCCCAGTAATTTGGCTGGGACACCAATGATATACTTCTAGAGAGAATATCGAGTCATGATATACATTATTCTATCAATATGTTCAATGTCTAATATTTTAGTAAGATATGTTATTCCAAGGAGGGATGATCAAACATAACTTTAGTCATTTCAGGAAATTTGTGACACATAACGACTTGTTAATATGGTACAAATGAAAATTTATGACAAATAGCTCCTTAGGTGGTTTCTATTTAGGTATCTTAAATTTTTTACTAAAGATTGCTTTCTATTATCTTGGTGTGAAAAAAACAAGTTAAATACAGTAAAAAGGGAAATTGTGAAATTTGACAAAAATCCTCCTTCCTAATGTAAATATTGTATTTTTTATTATGACGAACAAAATTTCATATTTTGAGATATTCATGTAAGGTCTGAAAGGTGGACAAGGTTCCTTACTAAAAAGCTTTTGATTTATGACATCTCCATTAACTGTCACAATTCCGTAAAAAATAATTCTAATTTCATCTCTTAGCAAACAAGAGGATGAACCATTCTGTCAGCATCAATGCAAACTAAAAACAATTCTCAGCAAAGCATTCCACAAAACTAAAACAGCAAATAAGTAACTCTCAGAATTTGAAAATTTGAAAGACTTAAATTACATACTGGGTTGTGTCATTTTGAGTCAAGATGTGGTTCTTAAGTTCTTCAACACCAATACCAATGTTGCGTTGGCCAAAGATTAAAATCATCTCACAGCCATTTTTTTCCCAAGAGTTTTGGAACATACAGATGATAAGCATGGTATGATAGAGAATTAAAGTTTAACGATGAAAAGAAATTTTGTAAAGAACATAAACAATTTATAAAGGTTGCAAAACATTTACTTGATTTTGAAGCTTAAAGCCAACTTGCTTTATAAGCACCTACACAAGAAAAGAATAAAATCAAAATCAAAACAAGGAAACACAAGTTGAACGTTCACACACTGTAATATATAGAAAGTTGTTACAGACTAGAAATTCCATAAAGCTTAAATATTGTCAATGTTGTCAACAAAGCTTAAATATTGATGAATATATTACATTTGAAACAAGACAAAACACACAAAGAAAATCTAAATCAATTAATTCAACGGTATAAATCATGTTAAGCTTGATCTTAATGGGTGAGATGCACTTGCCGCAATTATCATATCAGCTCGACTTTCTTGCAGGCCATTATATCGCCTTGTGACCGACACCCCAGTGCAACATAATGCCTGTAGCAAGGTTACATCCTATTACTTGTTATAAAAAAACAGACGGTACAAACATTAACATGACTCTTTAAGTGATATGTCAAAAAATAAGAGAAAATCATTTCTGCTCACATGGTTCTTTCATAGCATAATAATACTTAGATACTAATGATCCTATTTTTATCTTGAGATCTTTGTCAAAGATTTTGTAAGCAAAAAGTCACAGAATACTAAATACTTCAAGTGGTCAATTAAGTGAAGTTTAGGCCAATGTCATCACTAAGTGGTCATTGCTAAATAGCTTAAATTAAAAATGATTAAGTGATGTTTATGACAATTTCAACGCTCTTTGTTGCAAAATATCTTAAATTAGAATTCTAACATCAACTAAATATCACAAGCAAAGATTCTAGTCATCCAAATCAAACATTATCACAGTATATTGATCCTCAACTCCATCTTATGCATGTAGCGATAGCAATGTAATAAATATAAAAACCAGAAAGAAATTGGGTTCTATGTCATACAATCATGTTACAAATAGACGACAGGTACATCATATAAATAAAGGGGGTATATAGCATATATAGTACACCCAAAAGAAACAAGTTGGAGAGAATTGGGTTTTACATCTTACATCATGTTAAAAATAAAAATCAATGACTACCGGGCAGAGCAGCGGGTTCCAATACCCTGTTGGACAAAGATCAGAGTTCCACATCTTGTTAGGCAGAATAGTGGGTTCCAAGATGTGTTGGAATAAGCCTCGAAGTCCATTGAAGATGCAAACATCACTTTAATTTCCTTACGAGTTTGCACATACCCTAGACTTTGACAATGTTGCAAGTGAGTTTGCAAACCTGATTTTGAAAAGAAAAAGCAATGGCTTGTGATGTTGAAGAATGGTAGAGAGAAGAAAACCCTAATTTGTGAAGAATTTGATCAAATCTCTGATCTATAGGTTAGAGACTGCAAGCTTGAATATGAACCCTAATTCCCACAACCAACAATGATGAAAAATTCTAGTAGGAACCTTGAAATATGCAAGTTAGAAGCAAATAGGGAAAGGTTGCAAAGCAATTGGAAGCGGAGGGAAAAGAGGTGAGAATGAAATACAATGGAGAGCAATTTAAAATCAATTCGGAATTTATGCACATATGAAGTAATTATCAGTTTAATGGTAGAAGTTGGAGGATGCTCAAGCAAATCGCAGACTGTAGGTTCCGTAGAGTGCCTACACATGTCTCGAGATCCACGGTATGTTGGAACATTGCTCAAGATCTGCAGGGTCAATTTGCAAGAGCGTTCGATTTCGATGTGTGCTTGAGCACACGTCAGGTTCCACTAGGTTGTCTACAAGGACGTTGGGTTCCGCCGACCTGCTAAACCATTGGCAGAAATCCGTTGTGTTTAGCAAACACCCAAATTCTGATAGGACTTAAAAATAGAAAAAAATCCCTAAATCCCGATTTTGAACAAGTTGAACTCATTTGACTCATTGCGGTTAGAAGACTTAACGATTGGACTATTTGACCCTTGTCCAAAAACTAGTACAATAGTTGGCTTCGATTGGGGGCCTCGAACTATAAGGAACAAGGAAGAATTCCAGACTCTGGTTTTGCAAACAAGTGCATTTCCATTAGGCTACAGTGTAACTTAAATTTTGACAAACAAATTGACTAAAGGCAAAGCAAGATATATCTAGAGCAACAACTAACCAACAAGGAGAAAGACACAAAACAAAACACACTGCACAAGCCAAAAAGGACAACCAAAAGGAAACATAACCAAAATTGTTATATACATACTTACATGCAGGGGGCAACCTACTTTCACTTGAAGTAATGCTTGAGATATTGCCCGTTGTATGGCAATGGTAGATGAATGCCATCACGATAGGCCAAGTAAAAGATGTTATCACCGCAAAAGTGTCTAATCTTGAATAGGCCCATCCATAGGTAGTCAAATTTTCCGTGACTTCCCTTTTGTTCTCTGTGCTTATCCCACAAGAGAACAAGATCTACATGGAAATTCCTCTTCGTTTTCTTATAAAAAAAGGACTTTGACTTGAGACTGGTGTTCATAAATTCTACCAAAAACTCATATTTTCTTCTAGCTTGCTCAAATAAATAACTTTCGTCTAAGGAACTTTCAAAGTTTTGATTCTCAATAGCCCTAGCCAATTGCAATGTTGGCAATTCAAGTGTTATTGGGATTGATGCATCAATTCCATAAAGCAGTTGAAATGGGGACATGCTAATGGCTTTCTTGGTCGTTATGCAATTCACCCATAGTGCGTTGTACTTATGTTGGTTCCTCTAATTCTCATCAGCCAATTTGTGTATGATGGTGACCAAGTTCTTATTGCTTGATTCAACTTGGCCATTTCCCTGTAGATAGTAGTTTGAAGAGTGAAGCAATGAAAAGCCATATCCATTACAAATTCTAATCAACTCTAAGGAATAGAAATTTGAGGCATTGTTTGTCACGATTCTATGTGGAACAACGTACCTCATCAAGATTTCTCTTTGATGAAAATACAAATAACTTTAGAAGTTGTCTATTTGACTGGGATGGCTTCTACCCATTTGGCGAAATAGTTTGTGCCTATGAGAACATGCATGTGTCCTACCTTGAATGAGGATTCACTATTCCAACAAAATAAGCCCCCATTATTGAAATGGCTCTTCTATTACCACTGGCTTGAGAGGAAATGTTGCAAGCTTTGGTTTCCCAATAAACTGCTGACAAGCTTCACATTTCCTAACCCACTCATAAGAGTCTTCGAAGAGCATAGGCCAATAGTAGTGAGCTCTTAGAATCTTATAAGCTATCATCGGAGCAGAGAAGTGTCTGTCGCTGGCTTGATCAAGGAAGGCATGTAGGAGCTTCTTTTGTTATTTCCTGTCAACACATCTCAAGAAGTAGCCATCAATACTCTTTTTAAATAATGTACCATCCGAAATCACATATTTTTTGGCCTTCAACTTGATTTTTCTATGTTGTTTGGCATTCAAATGAGATGGACATTCTCCATATGTCAAAAAAAAAGCAATATCTCCAAACCACTCATTGGTTGAATCAACAAACAAAACTATAAGAAACTCCTATTTATTCTAATCATCAAAACCTACTGAAGAAATTGGCTGAGAATTTGTCTGCTCTACTATAAGTTGATACAATATTGTCCCTTGAACCACCTTTGTGGGTTTGATTTCAAGGTCGTATTCCTGAACCTTAGTTATCCAATTACCCCTATTTGAACCTGGTTCCTATTGAGTCAAGATGGATATCACTGTTGTACTTGGCACCATCACAATGGAATGTAAATGCAGGATATAGTATTTGAACTCTTTGACAGCTTTCACAATTGTGTATGCATGTTTTTCTTCAAGAGAATATTTTAGTTCATAGTCCTTGAGATTGAAACTCATGAAAGCAATAGGAGATTCAACACCTTCATCATTCTGCTGAATTAGTATCGCTAAGAGAATATGATCTGAAGAGTACCAATAGATGATAAACTCTTTTTTGAAATTTAGACAGACCAAAGTTGGTGCAGGAGCAATAGCAGCTTTTATTTTCTCACATGGTTCTTTACCCTCATTATTCCACTTGAAAGAATGGTTTCCATTCATCATCTCAGCAATGTGCTTGGTGAGTTCTGCGAAATCTTGCACAAATCTCCTTAGGAAGTTCACTTTCCGAAGAATGAATGTACACCTTGTTTGTTTCTTGACAAGGATAGCTTTTGGATTGCTTCAACTTTCTCGATCAATCTTTATTCCTTCTTTTAAGATAATGTGACCAAGGAGTTTTCCTTCAGTAACCCCAAAAACAAACTTTTTAGGGTTGACAAAAATTCCATGCAGTCGACATTTATTGAACACTTTCTCAAGGTGTTCATAATGATCTTCTCTTTTCTTTGAAAACACTGTCAAGTCATCTAGGTACACCACAATTATTTTGGTCCTCAAGTCTCTGGATGCAAGATCCATAGCTCTCTGAAAGGTAGCTCCTGCATCGATTAAGCCAAATGGCATTCGCCAATATGCAAAAGTACCCCATGGGGTTGTGAAGGGAATTTTGTGTTGATCTTTTCCACTAACTTCAATTTGATTATACCCTGAGAAACCACCCAGCATTGAGAGCATTTCAAAACCTCTGACTGCTTAGAGGACTTGATCCATGATTGACAATGGATAATTGTCTTTGAGAGATACTTGATTCAGTTTCCTGAACCAACACAAATTCTGATTTCCCCTCTTTTTATGAATTGGTACTATGTTGGCAATCCAAGTTGAATGGTGAATAGGAAAAACAATTCAAGCATCTAGCATTTTCTAAATTTCTTCAAAAATTGTCACTACAATCTTGGGGTTGTAATGCATTTGTTTTTGCTTGAATGGCTTGGCATAAATTTTGAGAGGGACTGTGTGTTGCATCTCCTTCGAACGAAAAGACTTGAGATTTGTATACGAATATGCCATTATATCAATGGACTTTCAGAGCGCGCTGACAAATTTTCTCCATTCCTCAGGAGAGCAACATTTTACAATGTTAACTAGTCTAGGTTGATTTGCAGAACCTATGTTTACCTTTTCATAGTCTGTTGAGTTGAGGGAACCTTTTAGCATTTTCTTCTTTATGAATCTATCATGTCTGTTGAAGAGTTCCTCTCAGGAAACTAGACCTTTAGGAATCTTATTTCCTTTCAATTTGATGACTCCTCCATCTTGTTCCTCGGTCGTTCCTTATTTATGTATCTGAGATGTAGATTCTTTGTATAAAGATTCATTGCCTGCAAAGTACAAGTTCATGAGGATACCAGCGATCTCAAGAAAAGAGATGATCAATTGATCATCATTGAATACTTGTCAATTCTCTAAATTGTTTGGTATATTAGGTCAGTAAACCTGTTCAATTGAGTATTTATCCGTACCAAAAACTGAATGTGGAATCAACAGTGAAACTGACACTGCAAGTGTGTCTACTTTAGAATTACTTTCTCTTGGAATGGCATTAATATAGAAAGCATCAAAAGTTTCTATATTCTCCCAAACTTTATTGTTATAGTGCCTCAAACGATCGTTTTTCACCTGATATTTACCGTTAACCTACTTGAAAACAAATTCTACATCACCTAGGACTTTCATATTCTTGATTCCTATCTCCTCTGCACCCTATACTCTGAACAACAAAGCTTCATCCTCGGAAGTATTATTTGTACACTCAAACTGCAACTTGTATGAGAAAGGAAAAATCTCATTGTTTGGGGATATCATAACTAATCTTGAACCGGCTCTGGTCGAAGAACAACAGCCATCAAATTCTAATATCCAAGATTCAATTGGAACTCTTTTCATTATTATTGGCATGTCTAGGTCCTATTCTAACATCAGTAAATAATTTCCTAAGCCTGCATCTTCATACAAGATATCCACCCTTGGATCATCTACCTTTTGTACCATGTATTTTCTTTCCAGCGCCGACTCAAGGCGTCGCTTTATCCCTTTGACTGGAACCATCGCATGCGATAGGTCCAATTGAATTTCACCACCAAGTTCCTTACAAAAATTTCTTCCCAAAAGAATACCATAGGGAGCCCAAATGTCTGCCACCAAGATAGTCATCTTGATTCGTTTTTTAGGAAAAGAAGCCAAGGCAACCTGAGCATCTTTGATTTGGCCAATACGAGGGACCTGTTTTGCTTCCAAGGAGTAGCAACAACGAAAAGTCTTTGTATAGGTCAATCCAAGAGCATGGGCAACTTTAGTAGGCATTACATTGTCAGAGGTTCTGGTCTCAATGATGCAGTTACTGACCTTGCATCCTTTGAGGAACAAGGAGATATAAAAAGGGTAAACTTTGTTGGATTTAGAAGTAATTGTGGCCATGGAGTTGGTTGGGTTTGAAGAAGACGGATTGGCTAGTATTCCTTTGGCATTAGCTCTTTTAGCATTGGGATTTTTGCCTTTAATAAAATCTACTAGCCTATCTAGTTGGTTTGGGAATGCCCTTAAATATTCATCTTGTGACATCTGAATCATGACAATCCTCCCTGTCCAAAATTGCTTGTCCTCAAACAATAGAAGTGACCAAAGTGTTATCTCCACCATGGTTTTTGTGCAAAACTCAAACCTAGGCCCTTCCCAATGGAAAGACCCCTCTTGATGAAGCCTTTTACAACTGTAGATGAAGTTCGCTTGTCACTTAAGCAAGCTGAAAATAAAAAACAGTAGCAACTCATCATTTTACATTTTATCATTGAGCCCGAGTATTCTGAAAATGCCCATAAAATGCTGAAAACAAGAAAATCTTCAAAGTTGGCATCACAAAGGTGGTTGGAAAATTGTATTCCAGCAAGGTGGTCTTCCAGTATTAGGGCTTTAATTGCCCTTGTGTCAACACCTGCACAATAATCAAACACAACAGTCCAAAAAATTATCTTCCCTTTCACCTTTGTATTTTTGGCAATGCCTTCTTTATGGGGTATGGTGCAGCCCCTAGCATCGTCCTTATCAACCCTCAAAATGATTTTTCTTCTTAACATCTTGCTGCCCCAAATGTATTCTTCCTTATGCAACTTATAACAGTTGCATATATCCTTGATTCCACCCCTCAAAATCTCAATTTCGAACCTCCCAAGGGCAGGAAATTTGCATGTGGGAGAGATAACCCCATCCTTAGTCCACACTCATTTGCCATCTTGCCTTGGAGCGAACCAACTCTTTAAGAAACATAAAATAATTGTTATATGGGCTGATTTGGCCTCCAACAGCCCTGCAAATCTTCAACGGAACCAACCAATCCATCACCAATTTGGCCTCCAACAAACCTTCATGTCTAAGCCCCATAAGGAAAACATTTTGGATCCAAGCAATAAGCAAAAGAAATCAAAACTGAGAAATGTCAAAGACCTGCCCCCTTACATACATTTTGATGATCCTCGGAACGAGTGTTGAGTCCCACAAACATTGGAATTGCATACCTTGGAGAAGTGGTGCATCAATTGGATCATTGTCACCAAGGAAAGACCCAAACTTTCTTGTAATTTCAGACTTTATAGGGTGTTGTACATCACTCATTTTCACCTTGTTCCATTGACATATACTCTAATTGAAGTTGCTCATTTGTCCCTTCACTAATACCAACACCAAGTGTCCTCTCGATTTCAAATCTTGGATGCCTTTATCTAGCTGTGTTAACACCTTATTCATCACATTTTCAGAATATATAGTTGGCTGAATTGACATAAAAAACTCTGAATTTTCTGAGTGCATTTGCAACCTCTTTCCAATGCAAATTTCAGAATTTCTTATCCTCCTCACATATGGAATTTCAATCCTTCTCAACACTAAATTCAAGCATATATTTTCAGAATTGGTAGGTCATAGAAAAAAATAGGATAAATGATTCCCCCATACCTTGGTAGCGAACTAGCTTGGTCTCCTTTTAACAAACCCTTGATCACTCTAACATGCCTTAAAAATCAGCTCATGCAAAAATGAAATTGAAATTTTTTTGCATTAAAAGCTGTCCTATGACCCATTTATTGATTTTTTTGTAAGGGTAACCTTTTTCCATTTTTTCTCCGTTCAACAAGCCATGTATGTGACATATTTCCTTCTTGAGAGTTGGCTGTTCCAACTCAGAAAATGCAGCCTTCCTTGCTGCCCTTGTTGCCTTTATCAAAGGTCTCTCATGGAAACTCCCTTCCATCACTTTTGAGGTTACCTCTTTCCTCCTAGCATGCTTCCTCAAACTGATTTGCACATACAAGCGCAACCCTTGTGTCCTGGAACAAAATTGGAAAAATGTAGAGCACTCACCATATTTGCAAAGAGCAAAAGCTCCTTGCCTTGGAAGGACTGATCCCAAGTTTCCAATCTCCGCTTTATTTTGTATGCAATGGACCCATCTTCCACCTCATTCATTGAATTCGCTAGGTGCAGTATCCCCAATGGGATTGAAATAATTAAATTTGGATTTTTCCTTAATCCCATTTACTGAAAACTATATCATTAATATTTTCACCAATTTTTTGTGAATTTATAAAAATAAATCAAATATAACAAATTTCTGATTTCAAATATTAAATACTTGATTTCTGTCTTAGACAAATATTCCGAATAAGACTAGTCAAATAATCAAAGTGAAGCACAAGTGTAACTCCTGAATGAAGTTACCACAACAGACTTCAAGAGTTTTCATCCTCAAATGCATTATCAGAGCTACTGCCCAAATATGAATATTTATTCAATAAAATCTGATCATGCTCTTTCTCCACGAACTGCCCATCATAAAAACCTTTCAAATGGCTTTTCCCAAATCGTGTGACTTCCCGAGGAGTGACGTCCCTTGAAACCTCACATGGGCTGACTTGCATTGGGTGTTGTTCCTTCATTGTGGCACCCCATTCATGAGGGACGACTTCATCCTTTGCATTTTCTTTATTTTTAAAAAGGGAACATTACACTAGGGACTGAAGTGAACCCTCTTTTTCAGAATTTTGTGAGAATGCCATATTCTGATTTTGCATGGAAAACTCATAATTTTCTTAGTATAATCTAGACGTCTTTCTTATGAAAGTTCCAGACCACTTTCTACTATCCACAAGCTGAGTTTCTACCCTTCCATAAACTTGTCTGGAACCTTTATTTTCAGAATTGCTTACACATCAAGTGAGTTGGAAGTCAACAAAAAAAATTCAGAACTTGTCTCTCTTGGAGTGGGCTGAGTTTTTAACAAAAACTCAGAATTTTCGGTATATGTCATGGGCTGTAAAAACTCAAAATTTTCTGTGAGCAAATGGAGTTGGTCTTCCACCAAAATTTCAGACTTTCTTGCACATGTATGTGGCTGAGTTTCCACAAAAAAACCAGACTTTCCTATATAAATGGTGAGCTGAACCTTTTTCACTCAAAGAGGCTGTCCTAAACAACTACTTTCAAAGATTACCATACCTTTCAATAATGAAATTGGATGGGTGTTTACAAGTTGAGGTGGCTGCCCAAAATCGGAATTTGCAGCCCTCTTTGTCCCCTTTTTTGTCCAAACATTTCCAAAATTGTCAATGCTTACCACTTGAGAAATGAGGTGGATCCCCATCTGCTGTAATGGCTGCCTCAGCTTAGAAATTGTAGCCCTCTTTGCTCTTTTTGTGGCCCCTTCAATCATTCCCCTGTGGAAGGTCACTCCCATCCTATAGAAGTCATCCTCCCCTTGGTGCTTTTCCAAGGTAATGTTTAGCTTACGAATCTTCATGGTGTATGGGATGGTGAAGCCATCTGCCATGGTGACCCTAAATCCCTTAAACATCACGGGTTGTAACCCACAAGATGTAAACAAACCTCTATCAATAAATTTGGGGGTGGCCCCACTATCGATGACAATAGTAACATGCTTACCTTGAAAAACTACCTTCTCTATAAAGGGATGGCACCTAGGAACTCCAGACAAGGTTGGAAAAGTACCACTCATGTCCTTTCCCTCTTCAACTACTAAGTGCTCCTATTCATAGGTGGCTGCCCTCATTTCTTCTTTCTTTTCTGCAAGCTGTACACATTCCTCTTTCAAATATGGATCCTCACATTTTCCAATCCCTTCATTGGAATCCTCATGAGGGTGTGTCTTTCCAACTTTTCTCCCTTTGTGCATGATCTGATCCTTTTCACAACTGGCTGCCCCAATTAGTTCTTCATTTATATCTCCCCTTTTTAACTCGTCAAAGCAAAGCTTTGGATCACCCCAATCAAACCTCCCAATGAACCATTTGCTGAATTCATCATAGGTATCAATCCAATGGTGCTCTTGGGTTACCAATCTGTGGTGCCACCAATCATGAACAGCTCCCTCCAAATGCAATATGGTGAATTTTAAGTCCTCATCTTCCTCCATGGAACAACGCATAAGGTATGTGTCTACCTTATCAACCCTTGTGCTAGTTGTAACACTTGTAGAACCATCAAATATGGGAAGAGCAACTTTTCCCAAGGCCTCATGTAATTCTCTTTGGCTATTCCGTTCCATCCAATGACCACCTCTACCCCTTTTTCATAACACAAAATCAATTTGGTCCATCTCCCTGAAAGGAGTGGGTAAATCATATACTCCTCATAGATATCCATCAAATCAATCTGCAGAAAAGGTTGTTCCTTTAACTCATGGGTCTTGTTCCCCTTCATGTCCATTATTTGAAGGAATTCACTCATTGCTCCCATCAACTGATCTTGGGCTTGAGAGAACCTCTCAAACCTTGCATTGTCCATGCCTCTCATGTCATTGTTTGACATGAAACCCTTCAATCCTACAGCCGGTCAAGATATTGGCTCTGATGCCACTAAAATATCTCAAAATAGGACGATTTGCTGAATATTGGAATTAATTAAAAACCCTACCTCGAAATGGAAAATTCTGATTTTTGTAGCAGCAAACCTTAGCTGCCAAAACACCTTCAAAAATAGCTTTAAAATATATCAAACCCTAAGCAATCATCAGCTGATCCAAACAAGAACTTATGGCCCTTCAAAAGTGAAATTATTCCTCAAAATCTTAGGCACCCTTGACTGAAGTATTAAACTGAAAATTACAGCTGATTTATCATGCAACCACGCTCATGAAACCCTCAATAATTTGCACAAATATTATTGAGATAAACGGAAAAAATTTGGATAATTTTTTTAATGTATTTGTGGCTAAAAAATCCCAAAAAATGCAATCGCCCAAGCTGGAATATTATAAGAAATTTACAGAATTAATCCAAGACAAATTGATCTTCAAACGAGGTTCAATCCTCCTTCAACGCAAATCGCCACTATGCAAAAAAATAGAATAAATTCCATAATTGTCCTTAGGGCACAAAAACCCATTAAAAAATGAGAATTCAGCCACAAAACAAGTCACGACTCCCCAAAAGCAAGTCATCCACCTAAAAATAGCAAAATTGGTGTTTAAAACACCCTTGTAGGAATTTATGACTCCAATGACAACCTCTGAATGAGGCTACCTCAATTAAGAAAAAGGGTTTGTGTCTTCTAACTCTTTTGCTTGAGGGGTTTTGTCTTCAAAGCAAATGGCTTAGCGTTTCATGCTAATAGACCAAGATTGAATATCAAAATATAACATAACCTCTCCAAATGATTACTCTTTTACCTTTATAGCCCTCCATGTGTGGCGTCCAAAAGAAGAAGGGGGGTTAACTCAAAAAATTTAAAAGACCTTTTCTTATGATCTTTTCTTAAAATCACTTAAGCCTTCATAACCCTTAAAAGTCCCCTCTTTAAGTGAAATAAGAAACATAAAGTAACTTCCAAAAAGGTACTCTTTTTACAAATATTCAATCAAAACACTCAATACTCTTTTCCCTTCATGTTTGTCCCTTAACCCCCGAGAATAATGCCAGGCTAAGGGTCTCCCATGATGTCCCTATCAAAAGAGGGGCATGACAATTTTGGATAACCAGTAATTGCAATTCCTCGAGACAAAATATTTTTTGGAATTGCTTTTTGTTTCTCTTTTTTTATTTTTTTTTATTTTTTTTAAATAAATTTTGGGCTTTGGTGAAGACTACAAATGACTGATTGTTCAAATCTCCAACTGTGTATCGTAATCATCTTCACCCGAGTCATATTCTAGGAACGCATTAGTGGGGTCGCCACCATATTCTTCTGTTTGAAATTCTTGAATCTCTGGACTTTTTGTTTCAATTGCTTCTATTTCTTCACACCCACATATTTCCTCCGTTTCCAAAACAACATTTATAGGAGGATTCAAATTAGAATTTGGCAGTGCTTCTATAGCAAGCTTTCATTGAGGAGTTTGCAATCGAGGACAATTTTGAAAAGGCACATAATTTCTTCTAGGAAAGGCCTAATAAGGGGAAGCAAGTGTTTTTTGTGCTATTTGCTTCTTTAATGTTATGTCATTGTCCATTTTTTGTATAAGTTGCTTAGTAGACGACTAATTTGAATTGTGTACTTTTCCTTTTGACGGTTCTCTTTTTAGTTTCCTATCCATTATCATATCGTCTTCTACATCAATAGCCAATGTCTGAGCTGCATCTAAATAAACTACTCTAGCTCTCCTTAACTAATAACTCACGTCTAATAATTGTGAGTTTATGAACAAGAATTTCTGATTTCCTGCAATTGGCCCAGGTGTCGCCAGTATCTTATTCAATATCTTATTAAATTTGACCACAAAATCTACCATGGGTTCATAGGCCTCTTTTTTCATTTGAGTGAGTTGTGCCAGTAGTGCACGTGCATCTTCTATTATTTTAAATTTGCTTTCAAATTTGGTTTGCATGTTATCCTAACTAGTGACGGACCCTAGAGGAAGGTGGTAAAACCAATCCACTACTCCATGTTGAATTGTCTCTATGAACAATCTGACAACGTCTTCCTATTCCCCCCCTAAGACTACACATGCTACAAAGAAGGTTGCAATATGTTCAATTGGATGTTGCTTACCGTCATCGGAGAATTTTGGAAAATTCTTTTGTGAACATTTTGGAAGTTCATGCAGCTAACCCAAAGCCAATGGTCTGATTGCATTACCCCATGGTAATGCCATGGTTAGAAACCCTGCTTGCAAAAGAAACAAAGTCACTGACAAGACGAGAGCTTAGATCACTGTTGATCCACCTTGCGATTGTTTCCTTTTTATGGGACTAGAGGGAAGGCTGACTCATCTCTTAAATTTACTTTTCCGTTCAGAATTTAAGTTAAAGTTTGAAAGTTGTAACTGATAAAAAGGGTCTATATTACCTTGAGATTTACTTGCTCTTGTAAATCTTCTTTCTGCTAGCATGAAAGAAATACTATTGTTGTTGAAGTGCAAGTTGAAATTAAAGTGCTCTCTGAGCTGGTCTTATTTGTCGTGCTCTTCGTGTGGTTATTGCTTCAGCTCTTTGTGCCAAAATGATACAGCGTTCTTCTTCTTCTAATACCTCAACAACTCTATGAAATTGTGTTGCACTACTTTTATTTTTCCACACAAATGCTCGCAAATCTAAAAAAATATCCTCTTACATCTCACTTAACTAGTCCAGATTCGGTTGGAGTATTGGAGCTTGAGCTATTGGGATGGTCATGAGAATAAATTCCTACTACAGAAAGTCTTTGAGTGGATTTATGAATAGCTCTTCTTGCTCGTCTCCTCAAAGCAACTTCAATGTTTCTTCGAACAATAGCGACACAGTCTTCAACATTTATTACTATAGTGACAATGTTAAATTGAGCATCATTACTTCTATTGTCCCACGTAAACAATCATAAACTTGAAGCTATCTTCTTCTATGGCTCCTATCCAATTTAATCCACATTGATGATCAAGATTTTGATTCTCTGCAATAGTCATACACACAATTTTACTGATTGAGATTTTGGGTTCTTTGATGAGCCCTATGAGCTATCCTGCACTCAAGAATGTTTTATGTTTTCTATGACCGATCTAATTCTTGGTTAAATATAGTCAAAATGATCTGGAACTAGATAACACTAACTTCGTATGACATCGGCATTAATGTTTGACTATGTAGGTTGATCTCACTCAAATATCTGGTTAATGGATCAGTGCTTCAGTTGTTGGAAGAGTCATATCGAAAAATGTTCTGACATGTAGGTCACATAGAAAATTCAAAGACGTGCCCCACAGCAAGCACCAAAAACTGTTGCATGGAAAATTTGTCGCAGGGACTGTCATGTCCCCTTCTCAGTGACATCTCTCGGAGCACAGGATTAGCCTATCATACGACCCTCGTAGGCTGATCATTTGGATAGAGGGTCACCTTGGAGCTTGGCACATGCTTCAGATTGGCAGAGTTTGATCAGTTGGCTTTCGTTTGGGCTCGATCGGATGCTTCTGGCAGAAGTTACTATTTTTAGCAGTTCTTGGTGGTCAGAGTGGGACCCCTGCTATTTTTGGCAATATGGGTTGACAGCATTCGGAATCACTTCAGTATATGACCGCTTCAGACGGTTCAGTCATCGGGCGAGTAACGAGGGAAATATTAATATTTAATTGTATTAATTAAATATTAATATTGCAATACTATTATTATTAAGTTATAATTAAAAATTATAACTTAAGTGTTTTTAATGCTGAGGGGGCACCCATCATCAGGAAGGGGCCAAATTTAATATTATATGTCATTATAAAATTTGGCCTAAGTTAAAAATATTAAAATATTTAAGTGCGATTTTTAATTAAAAGCCCTATTATGGAGGAAATCGCACCTCTTTGGCTACTTATGCATTTGCATTGGGAAGTGTGCCATTATGTCATTTTGGAGAATTGAAAATTGATCAATTTGGTCTGAACAAGAAGCTTCAGGGTTTCCAGTTCAAATTCCTTGGGGAACGTGCCATCTCCATTGGAAGCAATTCAGAGGGTGTGAAATAACCCCTGATTTATTGCAGCAGGGGTTTCTTCATTCAGGAGAAAACATTGATCTTCAGAGGATATCATTACAGGTTTTTCATCAGAGTTATTCATTCTACAGTCAGGGTTTATTTAGGCGCCTATTTTGGAGATTGGGAGAGTCAGAAAGACAGGCCGTACAGCAGCATTAATTGCTGGTTTTAACCCAACCGTCCCTGTACCTGTCAGTACTATCCACAGCAGGTCGTACCTCTCTGTCATTGGGAATTACGCCTCTCTTCTGGTCTTGTTCTTCATCATTTGGGGGCGCAGTTGTTTTGGGAGCAAGCAGAAGTCGTCAGATTCAGGAAAGGATGCCAAACACATGAGGCCATACCATCTTCAGCAGGGCATTTAATGTTGGACCAGAATAACCAGGTTTTTAATATATTATTGCTTTTACCTTATATGCATCTGGTTTTCATTGTAATCGATTCAGGAAGATTTTATATTAAAAGAAGCTTGGAGTTTGCAGTATAGTATTCAATTTACGAAGTTAGATATTTTTATAGAATTTATTTATCATTTTTATGCAAAATCGCATTTCCTTCAAATACTGGCAAAAAACCCAAAAACATCAAAAAAATACAAAAACTTCAGAAAAAATCATATAAACAGTCAGTTGTCAGAATCAGAGGGAACTTGGGGTTCCTACAGGGACAAATATGGAATTTCAGTCAACTTAGGGACAAAGCCTCCTCTCCTATTTGAAGGCAGATCTACCTTTATTACAAACCAAAAAAGATGTGAAAAAATAAACAATTCACAACAAAAATGGTGTTTTTCATAGGGGTTGTACTTTTAACTAGAAAGTACAAAAAGGTTATAGAAAAGAAGCAAAAAAGGGAAATAGAGAAAAGAAATGTATATAGAAATGTAGAAGGGTGACAAATCTAGCGGGCCAAATTCAGAGACGAACTACAAGTATCAAGGAGAAGGATGACTTTGCTAGGAGGAAACCTTTCTCATTCAATGGGCAGGAAAGACATTAAATATTCGTAAGAACATGTAACATACACAAAAAAAATTGTTTATTACTGATAACATAAATAAGACAATTATCTCATATTTCCTAGTAAAAACCACATAAAATTATTGCTTTTACCTCACCAAGATTTCACAGTTGTATAAATTACAATGTAGGTTCAAAAGGGAAACTCTACAATGAAACTCCTATGTTTTGACTAATTAATCACAATTTCAGCGATATTTCAAATGAACACAATCAAGTATACATGGATGTAAACACATACATTGCAATGAAAAAATCTTGAACACAAAATTTGCAAAAATTTCCGGTATATTGATTCTTGATGAGCCAAGGATACAATCTCTTTCTCTATCTCACTAAAAAGCTTTTAACTTGTCAAAAAGCCCTTACAATGAGCCCCGAACTTATATTTATAGTTTGAAATGGGTGGTTACACTGCGTAACCACCTTTTTTGCATTTTTGGGAGCTTGCAAAAACACATTAGTTAATTCACACAACTTAAAACTTGCAAAAACATGTTAAGAAATTTGCACAACTTGCAAATGTACGTTGGTATTTTTGCATGACTTGCAAAAGTATGTTGGCAAATTCAAATGACTCAAAACTTGCAAAAAAGACTTAGTACATTTGCACAACATACAATTTGCAAATTAACTATTACAAAAGGGCAATTGATAATTGCAACAAAGCCTCAGAATGACAAGTATGGAAATGATTAAAATTTATTGCAGAGCTACTCCTCTCCTTCATTGAGGACAAACTCGATCTTCTCTTTCACTGGAAAATGTTTCTTCTGCTTATATTCATTGAATTTCTACAAGGTTTCTCACTTTTTCTTCATCAAGATCATTCGAATACATAAAAGCTATTTCTGCCCCACAATGTATATCTCATCTTTTGTGATGTCCATTGAAGTATTTCACTGAAACAAGATTTTACACGTTATTTAGATATTTGATCAACTTACAAATGAATTTGTAGTTGAATGCATATTTTGGAGTCAATATCTCTTCAATATTCTTCTTGAATTGCTCGATAATGATGTCTTCAATGACCACTTTCATCATCCACAAATGTGCATTTCAGCTCTCCAGTTCCTCCCAAGATTTCAAGAATAGCATCACCTCCCATTGACTTAGAGTCATTGAATTTTTTGATGCTCTTTCTAACAATACAAATCCTAAATTGAGCAACTCCCAGGATCTCAATGAATTTTGCAATTTGCTTAGCTTGAATGACCCCTTCCTGGATGAGTTCATATGGGCAAGCATTGGAGAAATCCTTCAATGTGGGAATCATCTCTTTCTATTTCTCTACTTCTTTTGCATACTTATCTTTAGCTTCGGTTGCCTTGTCATATTCTAGTTGAATCTTAGAATACATGGTCATTGGTGTATTGATTGTGGCAACACCCTGTTGTAGAATTTTTTCATATCATTCTTTCATCACTCTACCCATGTGTCCAATATCCGCTGCAACATTGAGTGCCTCCGAGTGATTTGTCGAACAATAGAGAAGGAACACTAAATTGGCTTGATCATCTTTTGAACTACTAATGTCAATTGCTCAGCTTTCTCCCTGAGCTAATTCCTTGGTCAACTTACCCTGATCCATCTTTTTAAACAAGGTACCAATCACCGACTGACTATTCTCTTTCATTCCTTCCCTAATAGCTTTCACCAAATGTACCTTTGAGATCTGATAGTTTGACGCATTGACACTATCTTTGTCTTTTTCTGCAGGAGGAACTACTACCTCCACATATTTGTCTTCCTTATCATATGTGATTATTCTTGACACAGTCTTGGGCTTCTCTGTCGTTCATGGAGGGAGAGTTGGCAAGGTATTGAACTCAATCTCTTGAGGTTCAATAGTTTTCTTTCATTTTGTTACTACCTCATTCACCCTGTCGATAATTTCTGCACTGGGAGGAAGTTGATGTACAAGGGCAGAATCAAACTCAGTTTGAGTCTCAAGAGGAGTAGAAGTTTTCAAGGCGTGAGTGTCTTCTGGTACAATTTCACCTTCTTTCTTTGATGTATTTATTGGTGTTTTGTGTGAAGGTAGAGGAGGCAGCTCAATATCTTGTGGAGGAAGTGAAGGCAAAGAAGTACCAAGTTGAAGAGGCGCATAGGATGAGAGCAACAATGAAGTATCTAATGCAAGGAATTGATGAGTTGTATTTGTTACTAGTGTTTGAGATTGAGTAAAGCTATCAAGGGGGACATCCTCTGAAATAGAAATGCTGAGAGAACAAGAAGATTTTTCTCCTAACCTTTTTATCTTGAGTTTTAGAGACCTGTGAACTAGAGCAATTTCTGAAATGACCTCAATTTTTGTCTCCTCTTGTCTCTTTGCAATGTCTTTGCTCACCCCAGTTGCCTTTGATGTTCCAGCTTCTGATTGGTGTTTTTTGTGAAAGTTGCCTAATTCAATTTCCTTTGGTGGTGGTGGAAATCATGCCTTATCAATCTTTACACCTTTATTTTCCAACCACTCCAATGCCCTGTCGAGCACAACCTGTGTTCTACTTATGAGGGAAGTGGGCTCTTTTCTGTTCCAATCAATTTTATGAAGTAGGTTTGATACAACTCCCTCTTTTTTATATATCAGATCCAATGTATTTTCGTCATCTACAAGCTTTTTGAGAACTTTTGCAATGCCAAATGCAATGACCTATTTCAAGGTGAATCAGGGGTAGTCTCGAACTCTTACCTCCTCATCATAACAATCCATCTAGTAGTCTTCAAAATGAGGCACATGTTGATATGTGAAACTGAGGATGTTCTCAACTAGACCACGAGTATCAAAAGAAACCCTACTTTCAAATACCCTGATGAGATCAACTACTTGTGGATGGAATCATTAATGAGATGTCCTTAGTTGATGTACTTTTCATTCTGGGGAATGATCCAGATATACTTGTACATCCAAGTTTGGAATCTTCATGCAACTGGAATCCCTACCATTTTGTGCAAGAGTGTGAGCATTTTGCACAAGAGTGTGATCATGTCATTGACCTCATTCGTGAATTCAAACCTAGATATTGTTTTGGGAAGCCTTGTCGCCAAATGCTTTGATTTTATCAACCATGGTTTGTTGACCTGTTTGGAATAGGAACTAATATTATCCTCCCATAATTGTTCAGTAGTGGTTGGGGTCAAGTCAACAAACAATTCCTTGTCTGGGAGTTGGAGCATATAATCAATGTGCTCTGGGGCTACACACATAACATACTCTCCTCTTGAGTTCTTGACTTCCCTCTTTTCAAGGTCATAGTGCTTGGCCATTGTTAGGATCAACTTCAGGCATTGCACCAAAGCTGTGAAAGCAACTACTTGGGCCAATCCACTATCATGTATACTTTGACCATAGTCTGACTTGATGGTCCCACTAGTTATGCTCTAGAAGTCGTCCAAGACAATATGGCCAAAGTCAGTGTCAGATATGTTTTTCACATTTGAGTCCAAGTGTGACAACAGAGAGACCCCTTGAAATTGATATTTCATATATGTACCTTCTTCAATCTGGAGGGGACTCTTTTTGACGAGTATTCTTTGGTGTACCTTTCTTCGAGGTTCTCTTGATTGGATTTCCGGATGTTGACATATGATGCAAAACAATTGTTTGTGTGAAGAAATCTATGCTTTGAACTTGTCCTAGAGAAGGTAGAAAAATGAATGTGCTCAGGCAAGGAACGGGTCCTAGAATGTGCTTGAGCAAGGTGTGGAATCCGGAAGCATGTCTAGCAGGTGATCGGGTTCCGCATTGTCTTAACAAGCCATGGGATCTGATAGGCTATCAAGCAAGGGTCGGGTTTTCGATGACTACCACGCAAAGCAGCGGGTTTCGATAGCCTATTGGCCAAAGATCGAAATTTTGCTTCTTGTTAGGGAGAGTAGCAGGTTCCAAGATGTGTTGGAACAAGCCTTGGAATCCGTAGAAGATACAAACAACACTTGAATCTCCTTACGAGTTCAAACATACCCTAGACTTTGACAATGTGGCAAGTGAATTTGCAAACCTAATTTTGAAAAGAAATAGCAATAGCTTGTGAAGTTGAAGAATTGCAGAGAGCAGGAAACCCTAATTTGTGAAGAATTTGATCAAATCTTTAATCTACAAGTTAGAGATTGCAAGCTTTAACATGAACCTTGATTCCCACAAGCAACAATCATGAAAAATTCTGGTAGGAACCTTGAAATCTGCAAGTTAGAAGCAAATATGGCAAGGTTGCAAAGTTATTCGAAGCAGAGGAGAAAGAGGGGAGGATGAAATACAATGGAGGGCAATTTAAAATCAATTCGGAATTTCCACACTTTTGGAGTAACAGTCAATTTATTGGCGAAAGTTGGAGAATGCTCAAGTAGGTTGTAGGTTCTGCAGAGTGTCTACGCATGTCTCGATATTTGTGGTATGTTGTAACACTGCTAGGGATCTGCGGGATTGGATTGCAAGGGCATTGGGTTTCGATATGTGCTTGAGCACACACCGGGTTCCGCTAGGGTGGTCTACAAGGATGTCGAGTTCCACCACCCTGCTAAACCATATGCAGAAATCCGTTGAGTTTAGCAAGCACCTAAATTCCAATGGGACATAAAGACTAATAAAAATTCTCTCTTTCCCAATTTTGACCAAGTTGACCAATTGCAGTCAGAATAAACATTTTGACTTTTTGACCCTTGTCCAAAAACTAGTATAACAACGTTGTAAACCCAAAAAACTAAAAATATTGAGAAAATGTGACTGTCTTCTTGTTTTTGAGCTGGTGACACTCATGCCACAATGCTTGTGCAAGCTTCTTAACACCCTTTGAGTTCTAACCTCAACCGTGTGGTTGGGGGTGGCTAGGGTCATAGGGTGCTCCCCACACTATCACTATAATTCAAGCCTTCTATCCAGGAAAGAAATTGGGTTTGGTGTCTTGCAATCATGTTACAAATAGAAGATAGGTACATCATATAAATTAAGGAGGCTTATACTACACTATACAGTATACCTAAACGAAACAAGTTGGAGAGAATTGGGTTTTGCATCTTACGTCATGTTAAAAATAAAACGCAATGACGTATTGAAAATTTAGAATGTACATGGTAAACCCAATAAGCTCAAAACATCCAGAAAATGTGACTCTTTTTTTTTTCTTTTTTTAAGATGGTGACACTCAAGGCACAATGCTTGTGCAGGTTTCTTAACACCCACTGAGTTATAACCTCAACCGTGGACCTGGGGGTGGCCGGGAAGGGTCACAAGGTGCTCCTCACACTGTCACTATAGTTCAGCCCCGATACTGCTCCAGTTGCACATGGCTTGAATATGATCCCAAAGACTGAGGGATTTCACTAACACGAGGATGAAAATAACTGCTATAACTGCTCCCATATATGCCTGGCAAAGCCCAATTTCTGTCAGCTCTGCATACGCAGCAAAAGGGTTTGCCCTATCCAACTGGGAAATTGACGATCGTAGGAGCATTTGAATAACAGGTCTACCAGATTGTAGGAACAGATTAATACTGATTATAATTGTTACAAAGCAGCAACACAAGAAATAACAAAAATAACCAAGCAATCAAAGAAAAACCTCTTAGGAAAATGAAGAGTACTACATTCTAAGGTAAAAAATTCAACCAATAAATTGCTACAGCTGACAAAATCTATCTCCTAAATATCAACAATATTAAAATTACGAATTTAAAATGGACGTCTGAATGCAATTCCCACCAATAATATGCAAGCATCAAATAGACTTTAGTAATGAAATTAGATAGATATGATGCAGTTTTAGGATACAAATGGATGTAAAAGGAAATATTACTTCTTGGAAATAGCACGGTTATGCCATGGGCTACAGACAGTTATGCAAACAAAAAACATATAAAAACAAGTTCAGATGACCTCAAAAAAGGATAGACTCAACACAATAAATCTCCTTTTCATGCACCATTTCACTTAGTAAAATGAAAGATGACACAATGAGGATGACAATATGTTAGGACTTTAATCCAAATATGTTTAAGTGTATTGTTTGAAAAGCAGATGTACACCATTTGGTAAATAGGAGCGTGTTAGTGTTGTTAGTAGTAAATAAATGTTAGTTCATGTTGTTAATAAATTTGTAAGTTAGTGGTTATACAGGTTGGACCTGTAAGTTAGTTGGGTCCCATAGGCAAACAACCCACGAAAGCTTATATACACTAGGGTCCATTGTAAAAGATTTTAATGGAGATTTTACCTTTAAGAAAACTTTGATAAATGTATTCTTCAGTTTACCTATGTTTGCTGGTCCTATCAATGGTATCAGAGCCAAGTTTTCTGATAGGTGAATGTGAAAGAGGTTGGGAGAGCATGAAGAAGCAATATTTTCTGTTTCAAGTGGCTTTTATACACACACACACACACACACATATTCTGGTTGTTTATGCATTCTAAATTGTTTCTGCTGCATACGGAGCACCATTATTAGTTTTATTGCTTCAAAATACAGCCCAAATTAATGTTTTAAACAGCCTGAAAGCGTTTTAACTTACCTGGCAACATTGAACATCAGAAAAAGGTGTTGAATCTGATGGGATAGCATTTTGATCAACCTGGGAAAATTAAGCTGGTCTCTATCTGGTAGAGTGCAATATAATAGCAGATTCCCCCAACCAAAGGGATTGTGCAATCAGAAATGCGTTGGAAAGGGTTGAAACACACTGTTGCAGCCACAAAGGCGTTGGAGGTAGTGTCTAATTTGATATATTTAAATTTGCATTGAAATATATTTTCAAAGACTGGAACAACATGCTTGGAAACTTTAGTGGGCCCCTCAAAGTGCAGTTCTCAAAGACATTCACAGGTAGTGAATAAATATGTGGAAAAAAATTGAAAACATGAAAAAACAGCACTTTGAAAGCAATAATAGCACTTTATATCTTGTAAAAGCTTGTTGAAGGAAGTGGTTAAAGAAATTTTGTAAGACACTTGGTAAAAAGGGAGGTTCAAGGTTCAAACCTCCAAAACTATTTTTTGGCCACAAGACACTTTTACATATTTTTCTTTTCAAAAGGGAATCTTTAAAGGAATATTCTTCTTTTAAGTTGTGTGCTGTATGTAAAACGGAAAAACAAGAGTGTAATATTGTTTGTAAAGACTGACACGTCTCAAGATCCAAGGAAAAATACATTGTATTGCGACTCTACTGGAGGATAAAGGCAAACCCCCAAAGTAGTGTTCCCATTTTTTTTCTTGTGATATTTGTGTGTCATCATGGCTAAAATCATATGCCTCATCTCTGAAACAAGAAGACTAACATCAAAAAATTATAAGGAACAGAGCATTAATATGGAGAATACACTAAGAACATATGCACTATAATAGAGTTTATTTATCTAGAAAATTTGTGTGTGACATTCTCTTGAATGAGATGAACGTATGTCTATCGTCTCTAACTCAATCTATAGATGTACATATATAATTTTGATGGTGTAGAATGCAGAGGAATTGTTATGGAATATGAGTAACATCTCTTCCATTGTGAACCTTCGCATTCCATATGTTACAAATGAGTTGTATAATCACATGCCCACGGAAATGTTGGTGCAGCAACAGATGCAAGACTGTATAGACCCTTGTCTATAAAGGAGATTAGTTATGGTGATGTCATTGACCACATGTTCAGAACTCCCACGTAGATCATATAATAAAACAAACTTACTTAGTAGAAACAACCTTCACAACAATAAATGTGTGCAAACAAATCATAGAAATGCACCTTCGATTAAAAAACACATACTACAGTCATGAGATTGATGAGAAACATTATCCCTGGATAAGATATTAATTTATAGTTAAAATGAGGAGCACACAAAACATCATACAATGAGCACAATTGTCCCATTACTACTCAAACAACACATGTAATGCAAAACTAGCAAAAGCAACTTCAAATTCTATTAATAAAACAGAAAAATCATCTATATTGCTCCGTTGACATTTGATAGTAAGACATCAAATGTGGACACACTCAAGCTATTAAAGTTGGCTCTTGATTCCATCCTTGAACCATGCCTCACAAATCTTCTTCAATTTTGGGCAAAGGCACCCAAGCAAAGAGATCTTGTAATCCTCCATCTTAGAGTACAGTCCACTCTCCAACCTTTTGCCCTCAAAACGTTCTCTCAAATTTAAGAGGTCGTCATCAATCAAAATTCTCTACCATTGATGACAAGCCTTATCATCAAAATTCAAAGAATCCAACGAGTTTGATTCCTCACAAACATGAGTCTCCAAATCTAGCATCCTTTTTCTGCACTGTAATTCCATAAGCCATGAGTTATTTCTGCAATTGTGATCAAACTTGGAAGACTTCAATCAACCTAGACCAAGCAAGGTGTCATATGATGGTTTCTGCAATGTAATAACCACAAAATCCAATATTAATACCAAGGTATCAATTAGCTAACACATCCAAGTGCACAATGCCATATTGACTTTCTCCTAATAACTTAAAAGTAGGAGACCACAATGTGGGCCTTTAGAACCTTTTCCATGTCTCCTCTAAGAATACATCCATGCTCAACCCTTCAACTTTCATGTCTGAGTATCATCCTAAAAATTTCCATGTGGAAAAACAGCAGGCTCATCACCCTTCATTACTCAAACTATCAAGTCAGCCACTTGTTCACGGTCATAACTATAAGTGAGTATTCCAAAGGCAAAGCCATGTTGCCAATGACTTACGCAACTTTGGATGCTTTCAAACAAATTCATCCTCTTCACTTGTACAAGCATATGGAACACATGTTCTACTAGCTCCTTATTTGAGTGGAGACATGCTGAAGTCATTAGTGTTGTTAACAAAACATTGAAGCCATCAAGCCTATATATTTCCCAGTCATTCTAAATTTATGTTAATCTCTAATTTCCTTCTCCAATTTCATGCAATCCTCTAATTTCGGTTTTCAACCAGAAAATTGGGTTAATCTGATTTCCTTGCTTGTTCACAAGCAACTACCATGGTGTCAATATGGATCTAGTTTGTGTTACTCACACTACTTTGGGAAAGTATTGCCATGATTTATCAGTCAACAACATCGACATAGCAATTTCATGTTCTTACTCAGGTTATTTGGGCAGCCATGTGCAAAATGAACCTCTGTTGTACCCTTTATACTTGATTATGAGACTTTCATTTGGGTCATATTTAATCCTTATTGCTTCTACTTTCAATTGTTGCTATAGTCTCACACTCCACAAAGGCGTTTTTGCTTACTGCAACACCCAGAACAAATCTGCCACGCTTTGTTTTTCCTTGAATGGCTCTTTGCTTAGACTTGCACCTCACTTTCAGTTTTGTTTTCCCTGATAAAACAATGGCACACTTTCTACCGTGTGTCCACCTCAAACCTACGCCCCTCCAAGCTCTTACCATGCCTTGTATCTCTTTGGCGCCCAGCTGCAACACCATTCCTCCTACATCCTCCTTTTGCTTTTGGAACAGTATTTTCAAAACTCCTGAATGGCACTCCTTGCAAATATCTTCCTCTCACATTTTAGCTTACTAAGGAAGAATACATATAGCAAATGATTTGCTTCTAATTCAAGCTCTTCACCAGGTGTAATTCTTCCTTGAAAATATCTCTACCTCACTCCTTCACAAAGATTTCCTCCTCACAAGATTCAGAGACCATGAGCTCTGATTACTATTGTCAACCTGAAGTTGCACTCTGAATCGAAGATGTGTTGAAATGGCTAATCCTCTCTCCAGTTGAAACAATGGGATCTTCTCACGAGGGTGGGTGTCTCAATGGTTTGAAGTACCTCCAGAGAAGACTGATTCCTGTAAGATGTAACAATGAGGATCTCAACTTCTACACTACAAACTCCCTGAGGAAAAGAGAAGAAAGAACTTGAAAGAAAATCCTAGCTAAAGTGGTGATACACCTAATTTGCTTGATCCACTCAAATCGAGCTTCTAAGAACACTGATTTAGACAAGAGGCAGAATTCAACTCCAATTGATCAATACACAAGTATTTCACGAAAAGGATCTGTCTAATGATCTAAGCTTGAGGGAAACATAAAAATAGGCCTGATGAAAAGGCACTAAACAGCCACTAATATCCACTGTAAACTCAACAAAAGATGTTCAAACAAAGAACGTGACTTGCATAACTGACCAGCGAGTAACTAGGTACGAATCCATATTTGACAAGGAAGAAGGACAATCTTTCACTTAGGCAAATCTATAACAAAAGTACGCTATACCAGCTGCTGAAAATTGAAAAAACATAGTCCTCTTCTTACTGATTCTGAAAAAGGTTACAACACAAACTTTGTCAGAAGTTTTCTTGCCAAAAGAGAGATTCCAAATCTAAGGCTGAAAAGCCATTAAAATAGAAAATTACAAAAAGCCAAGAGATTGGCGTTGGAAAATAGGAGAAAGGCTAAATCAATCCAGCTCAACCTTTACAAAAATCTATTTTGTCTTCTTCCTCTATGCATGAAAGCTCCTTGGCACTAAAATTAGATGATGAGTTCATATGTTTGACTTGTTCATGCATGTTCAGCTGAATCGTGTCTAAAATTAGAGTTTTCACTAGCTCTTTGGCATTTGAAAAATGGACAGTGGGTACGTTGAAAGTCCAACCTCTTTGCATGGAAGATTACACCAAGTTTCAAAAATAGACTCCCCTTGAGCTGCTCTCATTTGCATGAAGGACAAAGAAGACATGTAACGAATGTGTCTAGTCAACTCCACTTGTACTGCCAGATCGTTGAGAGCCTTGTAACATGGAAGGAAGGCCCAAATTTAGAAGTCAAGCTTGAAATGAGTTGGAACATTTGAAGAAGCGTGACTTTGACTAGTCAACCAATGGGTCAACTAAAACTTAGCAATTTGCCAAAAATAGCCTTTGCTTGCATGTATTTTCTCTTATTTTGGTCTGCCTGTGTCTTCTATTTTTGGCATAATTCTATTTTTGGATTATCTTATCTATATTTGGTCTATATTTCCTCGGATTTCTTGGCTATCCCCTTAGCCTTTATTTTTTTGAAATTCTTGTTATCTCCTTGGCTTAATTCTTTCGGATTTCTAGCTACAGACTTTTGTTTTTTTTGACTTCTCTCTCGGATTTTCCAACTCCTTGGTCTTTATTCTTTGCTAATTTCCTGCGGACTTCTTGGTTATATTGTTTCCTTCGGATTTATTCCTTTGGCTTTTATGTCTTCGGATTTTATTTCCTGGGTTTTTCGTTGACTTTACCTTAGTCTTGGATTTTCTTCGGACTTTATGTTTTGCCCCTGGCTTATTTCCTTCGGCTTTGACTTCTTGTGGACATTATTTCCTAGCTTTACTTCCTGCGGACTTCTTGGCTTTCGGAAAAAATGTCCAAGGCTCCTTTCTTTTTCTACAGACTTTTTGTTTCCCTACGGACTTCTTGTTGGTTGTGGATTTCTTGTTTGCCAATTTTTCAGACTTCTTTTTCTGACTTCTCTCTCGGATTTTCTTTCCTGGCTTTTTCGTTGACTTTACCTTAGTCTTGGATTTTCTTCGGACTTTATGTTTTGCCCCTGGCTTATTTCCTTCGGCTTTCACTTCTTGTGGACATTATTTCCTGGCTTTACTTCTTGCGGACTTCTTGGCTTTCGGAAAAAATGTCCAAGGCTCCTTTCTTTTTCTGCAGACTTTTTGTTTCCCTACGGACTTCTTGTTGGTTGCAGATTTCTTGTTTGCCAATTTTTCGGACTTCTTTTTCTGACTTCTCTCTTAGATTTTCTAGGTCCTCCTTGGTCTTTATTCTTGGCTAATTTCCTGCGGTCTTCTTGGCTGTATTATTTCCTTCGGATTTCTTCCTTTTGGCTTTTATGTCTTCGGATTTTATTTCCTAGCTTTTTCATTGACTTTACCTTAGTCTTGGATTTTCTCCGAACTTTATGTTTTGCCCTTGGCTTATTTCCTTCGGCTTTCACTTCCTGCAGACTTTATTTCCTGGCTTTACTTCCTGCAAACTTCTTGGCATTCGGAAAAAATGTCCAAGGCTCCTTTCTTTTTCTAAGGACTTTCTGTTTCCCTGTGGACTTCTTGTTGGTTGCAGATTTCTTGCCAATTTTTCCAAAGGATATCCTTCCTTCTTCCTTTCTTTGCTTATTTTATCCCCTTGGGTTTTTTTCTTTCAACTTCCCATGGACAAAAAGTCCACGAGAATTGTCCCTTGCCTTCCAAAAAAAAAAAAGCCCTTCAAGCTTTCTGTCATGATACTTTCTCGAAGGGCAGGTGCCCTTCGGGATTTTTGTAAAGCCCATAAAACTCGTCGGATGGATCTCCCCGAAGGGCACATGCCCTTCGGGATTCTTGCAAACAACATTCCCGAAGTTGAAGTGTACCTTCCCGAAGGGTAAGTTACCTTCCCGAAGGGTAGGTGCCCTTCGAGTTTTTTGAAAATGACCCCTCCGAAGGGTACCTTACCCCTGCAATTCCGCGGACTTATTGCAAAGCTCATTCCTTCAGATTTCCTGCAGAGAAATTTTTCCAAAGGATAACATCCCCTTCGGATTTCTTGAGTGTCCCTTCAAAATTTTGCAACGGTCCTTTGAACTTTTCCGAAGCTATGTGAAATCAAGCCTTCTTTGTCTGAAGGAAATCCTATTGTAGCCAAGGCCTTTGCAAATGAGTATTTCAATTGGTCTACACCTACCCAATCTATTCTTTCTTCCTTGGCTAGAGACGCGAACTTTTTGAATGGCAAGAGACAATCTGACCTGTGGAAGAATTGTCAACATTTCTGGGGACTCAGCTGGCCCAAAATGCCTGCTATGCTTGAAAACTCAGACCATATAGATGCTATTTGAACTTCCAAAACAATGATAAACCTGATTTCTAACTAAAAATCTCCTTTGATCATGGCTAAAGTAACGTCCTTCAAAATAAGAAGGGAAACACATGAAAGCAGGAAAACTAACTAAGAAGCAAATGTGCAAACAAGCACTTATTGGAACAAAACTAAATGGAACAACTGTGCTTGAATAGCACTTGGAGGAAAGAAATAAAAATAAGAAACCTAGCTAACCATGATAAAGCATGATCCGCCTGGATCAAATGGGAAATCCTTGAACTCACTCCTTCCAAGAGATGGTACAAGTTGCAAAGCCAGATGTTTATTAATCATAACCTTTGATGAGGCATTTTCCTTGTCCACCAACTGTATTAGCATCTTCTCAAATGAATCATCAACAGCAACAAAAACAAACTCATCAAGTACCTCTTGATCTTTTTCATATTGCTTGTCATCTACCACCTTGTCAAGTGATACCTCATCTATGCATGGTTCTTGAGTGACCACATCCTTTTTATCGACTGCTGCAAGTTCATCCAGCTCTTCAAGGAGCTTTAAGTAGGCAACCCAATCTATATTGTGACCTTGAATAGGTGATTCTAAATCAAATTTTTGGTAAACATGTCCTTCAATAGACAACGTATTCATACAAAGTTCTTCAATCTCCTAAAGAGATTCAAGGTACAGCTGCCAATCATCTTTTTGTTCCTCATTTTGATCTATAGAATCAGCTTGAAAGCTATTTGGATCCATCTCAATAGGAGATACATGTAAATCATGTATGACTTCAATTTGTACCAGCTCCTCTTGAAGTTCCTCTACATCAAAATCAGTCTTCTCACTCTCAACCATAATTGGATGCTCAACTACAACCTCAAGTGAAATATCAATAGGAAATTCTTTCTCAAACACAGCTGAAGCATCCTCTACACACTCTACAAGAATTGACTTGTAGCTGCAACCTCTTTCTCAATGCTCCAAAGAACAGGGTCCTCCTGAGGAAGGGAGATGGTGGGAGTGTGATGAAATTCATTTGTTTGAGAGGAAAAATGAAGCATGGGAGGTTGATCATGATCAGATTTTGGAATTTTGAGGGCAATGGAATTATCTAGGAAGTTTTGGAGAGGAGGGAAAGAGAAACTCTTAAAGACCTTTGTATTCTATTCCTTCCACTTGATCATTACCTCATCAAAGTCTGAATCCTGTTTGTCTTCCTGGATAACTTGAGCTTCAAGGATGATTGGTGAGTAAAGGGGACTATAGGAAGGTTTAGTCTCATGAATAGGCTCTTGAATACAAATAGGAAGCTCCCTTGTCACACACTGGGCATGATTAAGAACTTCATGAGAATAAGAAGCACAAGAACCCTTTGTAGAAATTGGTTTAACTCGATTTTTTGCTTCTCCCAAACCTCCATCTTTTCCAATACAAGAATACACAACACATTTATCTCTTCTGGATCATTGGGCACATTTGGAAATAGACCATTCACTTCCTCATTTATCTTATCTATATTTGGTCTATATTTCCTCGGATTTCTTGGCTATCCCCTTAGCCTTTATTTTTTCAGAATTCTTGTTATCTCCTTGGCTTAATTCTTTAGGATTTTTGGCTGCGGACTTTTGTTTTTTTTAACTTCTCTCTCGGATTTTTTGGCTCCTCCTTGGTCTTTATTCTTGGCTAATTTCCTACGGTCTTCTTGGCTATATTATTTCCTTCGGATTTCTTCCTTTGGCTTTTATGTCTTCGGATTTTATTTCCTGAGTTTTTCGTTGACTTTACCTTAGTCTTGGATTTTCTTCGGACTTTATGTTTTGCCCCTGGCTTATTTCCTTCGGCTTTCACTTCCTGTGGACATTATTTCTTGGCTTTACTTCCTGCAGACTTCTTGGCTTTCAGAAAAAATGTCCAAGGCTCCTTTCTTTTTCTGCAGACTTTTTGTTTCCCTACGGACAACTTGTTGGCTCCAGATTTCTTGTTTGCCAATTTTTCCGAAGGATATCCTTCCTTCTTCCTTTCGTTGCTTATTTTATCCCCTCGGGTTTTTTCTTTCAACTTCCCACGGACAAAAAGTCTACGGGAATTGTCCCTTGCCTTCCCAAAAAAAACAGCCCTTCGGGCTTTCTGTCATGATCCTTTCCCGAAGGGCAGGTGCCCTTCGGGCTTTTTGTAAAGCCCATACACCTCACCGGATGGATCTTCCCGAAGAGCACATGCCCTTCAGGATTCTTGCAAATGACATTCGTTGAAGTGTACTTTCCCGAAGGGTAGGTGCCCTTCGAGTTTTTGAAAATGACCCTTCCTAAGGGTACCTTGCCCTTGCAATTCCGTGCACTTATTGCAAAGCTCATTCCTTCGGATTTCCTGCAAAGAACTTTTTCCAAAGGATAACATACCCTTCGGATTTCTTGAGTGTCCCTTCAAAATTTTGCAACGGTCCTTTGAACTTTTCCGAAGCTATGTGAAATCAAGCATTCTTTGTCCAAAGGAAATCCTGTTGTAGCCAAGGCCTTTGCAAATGAGTATTTCAATTGGTCTACAACTACCCAATCTATTCTTTCTTCCTTGGCTAGAGACGTGAACTTTCTAAATGGCAAGAGACAATCTGACCTATGGAAGAATTGTCAACAATTACCATATGAGAAATACATTCAATGAGAAAATAATCCTCACATTTTATTATTGGAGAGGCACAATTAAATAGGCCTATAACAATGCCTTTAATCAAGGAGGTATACAAAACTTTATAATATTAAAAGCAAACTATTATGTTGTTATACGGATCAAGCTATTCCTTGCTTCCATCAATGGTAAGCAAAGAATAGCTTGACCCGTATAACAACATAATAGTTTGTTTTTAATATCAATAAACTATAACAACTATTAGAACATTATTCATTTATTCTAATACCCTTTTGAACACCATTATTGGACATGTAATCACCAACTCAAACAAAGTCTTCAGAAATCCTTGTAGCCTCACTTTCTTCAGTCTCTATTATACCAAGCTATGCTACCTTTTTCCTCAGTAACAATCCTAGAACGAGTCAACAACACTTCTTGCCCAGTCATTGTGTCACTGACAAGCAACTATTCCAATATCTAAATATATTGGATATGTGTTCTCTTTCTCATCCAAGAAGGGACCCTCTAACTCGTTTCTCAAAGCATTTCCCTCAACCTAAGGAGCACTGCAAATTCTTCACATTTAATAGGGCCAACACACTTTTCCTGAAGGATTTAGTTTTTATATGCAACCCTGTGCACCCTCTACTTCTCTAGTTGTTATGTCAATTGGACAGACCTAAGTTCTTGCACTCCCAAAAAACATCGTATTCATTGAAGCACATTTACTGTGCATGCAAGACACCAAGGTCATTAACATCACCAACACCTTTAAATTTCGTGTTCTTGTTCTTTCCTTCTGACTCTATCCTCACATCTTTGTTGGGGTCATTCATGCACGCCCACTTGTTCTTGTTCCTCATGCAAATCTTTCATGAAAATGTCATGTCATTCCAAGAATTTGAGAAGTTTGTGCATCAAATGATTCACATACAAACTGCACAGCAAGTTCTCCTAAACGTCATCAGGAAAATTCCAGATATTTCAGGTTTCCTATTGAAACTAATCTCTAATTGCCATGTCACACAAAATGCTAGTCATTTGCCAACGATCTCTTCTTTAACTTGCTTCCATGAAATCCCATTCCATAATCTTCAAGGACTCTAAAACCCAACCCCTCAAAATCAAAAGTCCATTTTGTTGTATTATGACTTCAGACTCTATACAAATACCCTATTACTGCACTTGACTTCAACAAACCCAATATCATTTCAGCATTTGTGCAGAAAATCTAGTGGAATCATCTATAAATATAATATAAACAACAAGACAACACAAGTATATACAAAATAAAACATGTACCATTCACCTTAACATGATAGAAACTTCAACAGAATCACTAACAAATACTCTGAAAGAAACATCAATAGAATCATAAAAAGAAACAACGATAAAAAGGCTTATAGAAACACTTGAGAAATATAGCATTTTTCTCATTATCATTATATGTAACGTACATATTCTCTAGATACATAGACAATATGACAGAGAAATCCAAGAGTGCTCCCTCAAAGATTACAAAAAAAGAGCATATAGGCAAGGAAACATGAGGGTTATCAGTTGGAGACATCACAAGTGCACCCATTCTTTACATTTTATTTTATTTTTTGAAAAATTAAAACTAGGCATGTGAATATTACTGGGCTCCTAGTTTCCAACCTAAACACAATGCAATATGCATTATTCAACAACAATTATTAATGGCATACTAACAAAATATAAAATTCTTTATTATTTTCAATGCCACATTAGTGAACTAGCATGCAAACTTCAGTAACCATGCCATGTTAGGATGCACCCAAAATCCCATGTTGCCTTCTTAAAAAAATATCTCAAGATATGATAATATTCTCTGAACTTGTGTGATTGTTAGAAAGGCAAACAAGAAATACACACTGGTGTAAGGATATTGGAAGAACGGTCAAAACTGAATCAAGTGGTCAAATAAACTCTTAGAGGAAGCCAAATAGAATTCAGCAGCTTGTGAGAGAAATGAATGATCTAGGGTGAGGAGATTTTATAGGAGAGATTGCTGTTTCAACTCAGAAAGAGCCAAATCTTAACCATAAATTTATCCATCATATAACCAATATAAACTATACTCATAAAAATAACATAACACCGTTCAGATCAATCAAACATCATTATCAAATAGACATCTTGTTTGGAAATGTAATCACCTTATTATGAACATTTGTAACGTACAAAATCTCTGAAATACATAGGGAAATGGAATACATAGAGAATCAAATAGAGCAAACCAAAGCAACAGAAGACATTTGTACAACATCTAAGCCTACATACATTACATAGCTATGATGTATTCCTACAAAATTTAATGCCATAATTTCTCATTTATTTATTAGATATATCATCATAACAAAATGTCTAATATCCTGCCTACACAAGCATGCATGATGCCTATAAATCTTGTCTATTAAGTCCGGTAGACAGCTATGGGCAATCAATTAAGAGATTCATTGATACTTGATGGTTAGCTATGTTTATAATGTTGAGACATTTCTTATATTGCTAGGCAGCTTCAGGCATAGTGTTGGCAAATATCTTCTATGCTCGTTAGGCAGCAACAGACATGACACAAAGACATTTGTTTAAACAGCAGACACCTTGAGACTACCATTGCATTTTCTCTTTTACACTTGACAAACAACTAGGGGTATATTGCTAAGACATCGAAGGAGAGGTCAAAAATGGCAATGTTGATTGGATTCCAAAATTACTTAGGTTAATATGAAAACAGGACAGCGATGAACATCAAGAGACACCTATCTAATGGTAGTTTTTATGCTGATCACACTATGAAGTATGAACTGATCCCCACAGGTCAGATGGAAGCCCAAATGCACACATTACCCCCAAGGCTTACATCACTGGATAATCTTATTGAATGAACATCCTCTATGTATTTGTACTTAATTGTTGGATGCAGGGATCAAAGAAGGGGCAATCTCTAACACCATTTCTGTAGCTGCCATCAAAATCCTGCTCAATAATATGTAAAAATAAGTCTGTTGATAAAGAAAATGCACATAACAAAACATACCTGATTGCAAAGAGTCAAATACTTGGTTCGAAGCAAGTACTATACAGTCATAATTAAGTTTCTTATCATGTAAAACATGCATCCTACACATCATATTTAGTTGCTTATCATGCAAAACATAAGCATCAAGACGACCAGATATAGAATATAAAGGCTTCAAGTAGTATGCACTGCAATTTACGTTGTCATATCTTCAACGGAGAGCTTAGGAACCAACCATTCAGGCAAACAAATTCTTTATAATTATACCACCATGATTTTTCAAATACAAAATCCACCCTATGCATCATATTCAATTGCTTATCATGAAAAAACGAAGTATCAAGAAAACCAAATACACAAAACATTGTGAACCAAATTATACTAATAATCACCTATTTTTATATTTGTGTCCCTTGACACATACCCTTTGGCGTCTATAAATATGACACCCTAACATATTGTAATTATCATCTCATCTGACATTCATATTTATTTATATAATATATATTCTATATGCCTCTCATGACCTGTCTGATATTTATCAAGTGGTATCAGTGCTCAACAACCCAAGTGTCATGCTCCAAGAATTTGAAATACATTCAACGCTGAAAATAATTGGTTATGTTTGGTGCCTACAGATCATCAAGACTACAGAGGACAAAGTCATTCGAGAATGGGACACTGAATTAAAAAATTGTGCCAACAAAAATAGAAAACTGTGCCTTAAATGCACAGAATATTTAAAAATCCCTGCTTGAATTACTGAACATGACAGGAAAAGAAAACCCTGAGATACTCAGCCATTAATTCTATTAAAAAAATGACAAACATAAATATTATATTTTACTGCAATGCCATATATTGCAGTGGTTGGAATCTCAGCAGCCGTGATCACCAGAATCTTTGTTGATTAGTACGGGCCACAGAATTTGTAGCCAGCCATGAAGAGACACCAAAAGCAGTATCGAGGCTTATGGTGTTTGACAGCAAACAGTATCAAGGTTTATTATAAAGATTAGTTCTTTAAATAAGACTTGAAAATAAGTGAAAGAAAAACAAAATATATTAAAAGAAGAGAATAGAGTTTATTAGAAGCTGTTAAAAAAAATTAAATCAAGTATTATACCAAGGAGAAAAACACAAAAAAAAATATTACCATTTACAAAAGGAGAGAAAACATCCATATATTAAAAAAGTTTAATAAGTAAAGACTTATTATTTCGAAAACAAAGATTAATTAAAAGGAAAAGTATAAAAGAATTATTTGAGAAAAAATAGAAAAAAGTCTAAAATAAATATTTGGGAAAAAATAGAACAATAGTCACACCTAACCACTTTCCTATATAAATTACTTCCCTTAAGAACATCATGAATTCATGACGAGTAGGGTTTTGTATTGCTAATATCTAAGCACCTTAAAGATCCTCCGACCCCTTTAGCACAAGAAAAATCATACCACAGAAAGCTTCCAAGATCTCAACCTCATTATCATGATGTTTTATATTCACTAAAATTGGTCCCATTAAATAACCGGGCCACAATCTTAAGTTTATTTGAATTTCCTTATCACATGAGAGAACTCACACCTAGTTTTCAACCCCCTCGACTGGTACCATTAACCTAAATAGACTAACAATTTTGTAATATACACTTAAAACATTGCAACAAATATCTTTCTTGCTACCTAATAACAAAGCATACAGGAAATGATAGGAATAACCTCACAGGCTCTACAAAGTCACAAACTACAAATAAGTTTGGTCTATTTCTGTACTATTCATAATTCAAGCATTGATTATATACTAAATATTTTTTTTACCAAACTTGTGTTCAAAAGGTAAAGAGGGTTCACTCACTTGAAAGTGAAAGTTCCGTTCCCTTGATGAATATGTAATATTTATCAATAAGGGATATTTTCCAATTAAAACAAATCATACCAAACGTATCACAACATCACACTATGCTGCATCACCCTTGTAGGAGAAAAGCAAAATACCAGTAGGGGGCATGAGTTATCCCTCCTCAACAAGACAATGTTCATATTACCCACTTTTCCCTCACCCAACAAATTTCTAGGGAGATAGGAAATATATTAAGGAAAGACAAGTTCCACATCCGCCAACTTAAAAAACCACTTATTATACAATTACGTTGAAGAAGATGGCAGTCTACAATTGATGTTGGGTTTTGTTTCTTTCCAGCAATGATATAATGAATAGATCATTGCCAGCCATTGCATTAATATGAAAAGCCATTCACGGACCATGCTTGAAGTAAATTTTCCTCTCTATTGTGATGAAGGAGATTATTTTTCTCAACAGGAACAACCGAACTAAGATGTTGTGGGTCACCATGCCGTCAATTCCTGGGTATGCACTGTTCTTCTTATTCACATCTAATATGTAAAATCACTTTAGTCGAAAAAAGAGGATGATATGCCACTACACCCAAAAAGCCACACACACCCAATATCACCTCTATAATTCTGTTTTCTCTTTATGTCATTCTCTCCACTGCCTCCAGGGATATATTTTAGAAAGTATGAGGGTACAACCATTTGTTCTGCCATCGTGGTCCACAAAATGTAGGAGTATGGATATGGGACCACAGTGCCATAAACAATTTTTCTAGAAATTCATGCCTCATAATACACAACATACCTGAGTTTCAATGAGAAATGGTCTTGAACCATCAATAATCACAGCAACAGCTAATCCAGCTAAAATCTGCTGATCAATGTTCCGTTCTCCAAGATAAAGTTCACTAGGATTTGTGACAGCTTTCAAACCAGTTTGTGCCATTTCCAATACTCCAATCTGATGCAAATAAAAAAACCAACCACCACAAGAAATCACAACAACTTAGTATAACCAAATAATGTGTCCATATCAAAATCTTAGCATTGTAGTATTTACAACAATAGGATACACCTTACTTGTTCCTTGTAAATTTCCCTTATGAAAAGATGCCAACCTGAAGCTATAGCAACATATTAAATGAAATAAAGATGCCACACTTAAGCTAAAGCAGCATATTAACTGAAGTAAAGATGCCAACCTTAAGCTAAAGCAACATATTAACTGAAATAATGTAATATAAGTTGAACAAATTCCATGTCAATAAAGGATGATGCACAATCTCCTAGCCTATGGATAAGCCAAGCCTTGAAAATCATAGAAACTCTAATTAGTTCTTAGCGTGTACTTTGACTTTGGAGCTTTTTAGTTTGTTTGTTTCTTTGGTAGGGGGCGTGGGGGAGAACAGGGTGTCAGCACTCCCCAATGACACAATAAATAATGTATAAGTGTTGAGTCCCATTGACCTACTTTGGTCACTTGTGCACATAAACATAATTTTTTCCTCTCTCTAATTCTTTCTGACTTGTGAAACAGATAATTCAACTTAAATGACACTATTACCTTCACCTTATTCTTATAAGATTTCACAATTTTGTTCACCTGACAAGAATTTGGTACACCCCAAGTTTTGCTTGCATAAAAACATTCTAACACAGAATATCAGTGGTGGACGCACACATAGCAAATGTGGTGTTTAAGAATTCAAATAAACCGGATGAATCCCAAATGGAGGGACCATATTTTGGAGAGAGGCATATTGCCAAACCATGTTGGTCCAAAGGGCTGCCTGATGCAAAGCTAGAAGATAATTCAGAAATATGACATTCACCTGAACTGATTAAACCTGGTTAGACAACTTTATGTACTAAAAATTGTTTTCTGAATCTGGAATTTTTTCACGATAATTACATGTTTTTACAAGCTTAAGATGCATACTGGAGAACAAAATGTACCATTTTTTTCACAAATTGACTCTATTTTCCAAATTCACTAATTGCTAATACCGGTTCAATACATTGACCATTTTATTACAAACCAGACACGAATTGACTCTATTTTCCAAATTTACTAGTTGGTAAAACTGTCCCAAGACATTGACCATTTTATTACAAAACCGACCCAAATTGACTCTATTTCCCATGACTGCATTTAAAAATTCATTTTGTTTAGAGATTGAAAATAACTAATGTTCCAATAGATTCTTTAACCTATCAGTCATCACTTTTCCCATAATTATTTCCATTTCTAGTAGAACTTCTGAAATCTAACTCAAGTCTGGAGATGGAACCACCTATAAAAAAACAAGGTCATCAAATCTGATATTATCTGCATTGATACAATGAGGTAAATTAATATTTTAGACCTATATGTATATTACTCGAGAGTAATATGGTATTATATGTGCTTCTTGATGTGTCTTATAATGTTTTATTGAATAATAGAATAAGCAAATTCTTTGATAGTCTCTACATGCAAATATAATTGAGTGTATTCTATGTTGCAGATTTATACGACAAACGAAAAAAAGTTCTCTATATACTTCCATAATTAAACATCCTCAATAAAACACGAAACTGCCTACAAGTATCAAAAGCAAGTTCTGTAATCTGTGGAACAATTTTTCAGACTTCAAGAAACCTCTAAACAATGGAATGTCATAGAGGATTACAGTAGAAATTTTCTAATGCATTGCAACAAAGTAGAGTGCAGTCAAAATTCTTAAGAATACCAACAAATTGTGAACTGCTAATACCAAGTGATGCCTCATCCTTATAACTCTAATTTGCAGGCTATACAATTTCTATGAAATCTAATAACAAAAGAGAGAGTAAACTGTTAAAGACTAAATACAGAATTATACATATCCATCACAATTATAATAAAAATTAAGGAAAATATTGAGCAGACAATTAGACCTCATCAATCGACCCAAAACGATTCTTAACAGCTCTCAATAGACGATGCGACAATAAACGCTCTCCCTGCAAATAAAATGATCATGAAACTCAACGGAAGAACAATTTTATTAAGCGATCAAAATTGTAATGCAATGATAATAATCAAACAACAATCTATTAGCTCTACATGCCAGGTTATAACCCTAAAGAGACTTGGAACTACTTGAAACAGTTTATACATGTTATTTCCTGTAATATAACTATAGTGTGTGCAGGTAGAAACAGACGTATGTCTGACTAGAGAGAAAGTGACCTCCATATATAGAACCACATCCACAATATGCTCTAGAATACGTGGCCCAGCTATATCTCCTGACTTTGTCACATGACCAACCTGTCAACATGAAACATAGCACTCTGTTTCATATGCGGCAACACAAAAATGAAAAAAAACCTGTAGCAACGTATTTTTACAAGAAACAACTTGATAGAAAAAATAACTTTCATCACAAATATGAATAGATATTTAGAAAAAACAAGAGATGTACACAAATCATATACACAAATGAACACAGCGCAATGTGAGAGAAATAGGAATATCTTCATTGACAATGACTGCAACGGACATGCTCTCCAACATGTCCAGGCCTGTCTCGTATATGATACAGAATAGAAACTTGGATGGAGAGCTCTATCGGTCTCTAGATGGAGCACCATGAATGTATTGAGCCAATTATAACATAAAGAGGAAACCTGGTAGCTACAGTGGTAGACTGGATCCATCAGAACATAACCCATCACTAAGCTCAACATTTAAAAGCAGCGTCATAAGTACATTAAAATCTAATACCATCATTCGCTTATAATCTTTTGTTTAATAATGTGGATAAGTACATGTCAATAAAACTGTCATCTACAAAAATTTTGCTAAGATAGAAAGTAAAAAGCTGAGTAAAATTGTTAGTGAATTTGGTATCCCAAATAGCCACAATGTTATCCAATAACAAATATTTGAATAGAGGCACACTAAGACAAAGCCAGATAATTCATCTTGATATTTCCTTGATTTGCATATCTCAATTTGTATGCCATACATTAATCACATGGCTAACTTTATAGTATCATAATTATCAGTAACAACTTATATCACTCCACAGATTGTGTGCATCAAATATATCATTTCAGAGATTCATGGTTCGTAAGCGAAATAGAAGTTGCTCCAATGCAAAAAGATAAAATCTACAAGCAGTGAATTTAAATAGCCGTTAAATCTAAGCATGTAGCTTCCTTACAAGCTTTGTCACAAGCATAGCCCTGCATTACATGAACTTTGAAAAGAAATTCATGTCAACATTCCAAACCCTTTACCCTTCCAGTCACAAGCATAATTTTATACCAACAGCCATAAATACAAAAAAAATCAACCATAACATGCCCATAAAATCCAAGATAAGCCTAGAATTTTCCATTTGTTGATTCAGGGCCCAGCAGTGACCCAGAAGACAACACACTAAACAGACTCAACGTGTTATGTTCATTAATGATTTATGAATAATAGAATGCAGCAGAAACAATAATCAAAGCACTGAAACAAAAATAATACAAGAGCTAGAGAACACCGTGATAGAACTGTAATGCAAGATTGTACGATGCAATTTTTTTACAATGATCCAAGAGATGTATCAACCACAAGACTCCTATCTACTGCTTATAGGATGAATAGCTACATTACATAATTATAAAAGAAAAGAACACAAAAATATGGCTTGGAAGTTACAACAAAGGAAACCGCTCACATGCTGTCAGTTCATATTCTTTGTATTGTCAGTTTCAGCAAAAACCACTGAACATGTGTGTTGAACAAGGCCAACATTGCTGGAATTGTGCAGCATCGAATACGACAAGTGTGGACTTTGTAGTTTAACCGTGGGTGCTTGGGATGATGCACAAATGAGTAATGAAGACAACATGTGATTTCAAACACCATTGATGTACCGCAAGAAAATCAAAGTCCAAGGTTTTCCTAGATCAATCGCACCTCCACGAGAAGTAAAGGTCCCAATTGCAATAATTTGAGAGAAATATGGATAGTGTTTTGCAACGTAAACTTTGGTGTAGCATTTCCCTTGATAAGGAACTTGACTCGTCTTGAAATCTTGTAGATAGGAATTTCATGATTACTTGTATGTTGATCCATGGAGACTGATTCCCAAAGTTTGTTAGGTACCAGAAAAGGAATATACATTTCTTGCTTCTTGTTAGCCGGCTTGGCTATAACATGTGGTATAGGCTATGATGTATTATGCAACATCTGACAAGAGATCTAGCCAAAAGAAAAACTTACTAAATACTGTGAGGATTTCTCGCTCCACAATGATCTACAACCTTGCTGAAATGAGCATCCCATATCAACTTATGGTGATTCACTTCATGCAGTACACACATCTCCCAAACGATATGCATCCATCCTACAAGAAATAATCAGGTATCAATTTATGATATGTAATGCCTGAAATATTTCTTCAAAGTACAAATCTGATTGATACAATTCTGGCCAAGTGTTCGTCTCATGTACACATGCATCAAGCAAAGAGAGAAAGGATTGAACTGAGGGTGAATTCAATGAATCTAATTTTGCATTGGCATTCTCTTTCTTTTGCCCAATATTCCAATGGAGTTGCTAAAGATATGAAGGTCATTTCTCATGTCACTTTTTCTGCAACTTATTTGCCCCTGAAAGAATTGCAACAATTTTTTATTTGTATAAGCAATCGTCTCCTTTCCCAAGATATGGGTCTTCCAATGCTTACATGCCTATACCATAGTTCGCATAACCAGTTGGGGCGGGTACTCGCCAAGGGCCCAAAATGGGTAACTGGGGATTATTCGACCCACTTGGTCGATTAACCACCAATAACCAGCAAAGGCAAAAAAATAATTGAATTTATAAAAATAATAATTTTTTTTAGAAATTACCGAAGCAAAATAGATAAAATGAGTCAGTAAAACATGGGAGAGTGTTTTCTGTTAGATTTGAATACATAGAAAGTACAAAATTGCATAATCATTCGAATACAACAAAGTCACAAAGTACAAAGTTACAAACTACAATGATACTTATAGACTTATAGTCTTGTACACACAAATTATAATAATCTATAATTTTATTTTTCCTGTTCTCTGAAAAAATAAGAGACGCTGAGAAACTCTAGTCCTCCCACTCAGCTGACTCGCCTGGTTCTTTTTAAAAGGCTGCCCCTGCCCCTATGGCTCCACCTCTCTCTCTACCTCTACCTCATCTATGTCCTCCAATCCAATCTCTCCTCCTACTTTAGATTCACCCTCCATAGCTTGTCTCTCGAAATCAGCAATCTCCTCTGTGAACATGGGGACCTCTTCCTATGCAATCCAATCGCTGTAGGGATCAATCTCATCTAGAGCGATAAGCTCCTTTAGTGCGTTCTCGAACTTCTTTGTGCAAAGTTGAAGATTGTATTGCATAAAAATCAAGTCATTGAGGCGTTTTTGGCTCATTATTACGCTTCTTCATGTGAATGGAGTCAAACAAATTCCAATTGTGCTCACTTCCTGAAGCGCTACAAGGCTGAGATAAAATCCAGAAAGCTAGCCTTTGAAAATTTTGGGTATTTTCACCCTAATCTTCCCACCACAACAATACAAACAAGATATTCAAAACTTTGTAAGAAATTAATAATTGTAAATTTGTAAATATGTAATTAGGAAGGTACAAGTAAAGACTTCATTTTGTATTACATGGTGACCGCGTGGCTCTCCCTCAGATAGCTAATGCTGAAGAAAAGAGCCTTCCTCTTGCCTACTTGTAATTCTACAATTCTGCAATAATGAAGTCCCTCACTTCAACGTCACGTGTCATACTCTCAATGCATGTTGAGAGCCCCTCCATAACCTCTCCACTAGTATTTGTGAAAACATCGGAATAAAAAAAAAAACTTGGGATTAAGGTAGTGCCCCGTTGCATGGATGGGTTGGTGGAGTTGATTGTTACACTTTTGATCAATCAACTCCTAAATGGGATCAAATATGGCGCAATCCCCTCTATAATAATTTTGGACTACATCTTTAGCCCTATCCATGGCCTCATAAATATATCCCATTGAATTTTGCTCTCCATCCACCAATCGTAAAACACTAACCAAAGGCTACAACAGCTCAAAAGTTTCAAACAAATTAAAGTTAGTGTTACAAACTTATAAATAAATTATAAAATAAATACTTTAAAAAATTGAAAACAAGGGAAATAACTTAAAATTTAAATCGCAATTTCAACTTACCATGACGATCTCTGTAGCTCTCGTTTCAAAGGCATCACTCAAAACTGTCTTTGAAACCTTCACTCTATCAACGTTATTGGAATAAAATTACTCCATCCATGCTTGAGAGACAAACATCTACTTCAAAAGAGTCAACAAACTACAAATACTTTGCAATGTAAGAAAGTTCATTGCAAACTTGGTGATCCTTGCTAGAACAAGCTCTTTTCCCTTCGTGTGCTCTCTCATCAAGCTGAGAACCCAAGGGTGATTGTAGATATATTTAGTTATTTCTTTAACTTCTTTTACAACTGATCGCACCCAATAAAGTTTGTTTATGTCCTCCAAAAGAAGGTCAAGGCAATAGGCCGCACAAGGCGTCCCAAAAAAGAGATGGATGTTTCTCCCTAAGAAGTCTCATAGCCACTACATATAATGTTGCATTGTCTGTGATAATTTGGACAACATTTTCGATGTCCATCTCTAAGACAACCTCCTTTAGCATCAAGCTCAAAGTTTCAGCATTTTTTATTTTACTTGATGCATCAATAGAATTCAAAAATACTAGCTCACCATTTGAACACGCCAAAAAGTTGATTGGGGTGCGGTTATTTCCACCCCGTCCATCCATCAGAAAGAATGGTGCATCCAAATTTATGCCACAACCTCTTCTGAACTTCGACAATGACCTTTGCATCTTCAACTGCATTATTGAGCAACTTCCCACTCAAGTCTTTTGGAGAAGGTGCCTTGTACCCTTTCCCTGCAACTGTCAAAGTTGTAACCAAATATTACCAATACAGGCTCTTCACCACGTTGAAGGAAAGGTTGTTGAAGTACCAAAAATTTGTACATGTTTTATTTGCCTTTGCATGCACCTGATTGTTCCATCTTGTAACTTAGAGTAAAGGTTGTGCCCCAAGTGTGTTTTTAGGCACAAAAAAAAAAATAACTGAGACGAAACTAGTGTAGATGTGTCATGGCACTTGCGTGGATCACAACTAGAGCCCACAATTTTTATCATCGTTGTCGCTTCTTCCTCTAGCGATGTAGAACCAATGTCGTTAGGGTTGCTTGTATCTATCCTCTCTAATTTATTTTCATCCAGTGATGCAAGCTCCGCCATTATCTCTCATTTTGTCTCTTCAATGATATTGGGACAAGACCCGACATCACGCCAAAGAATGCATGAAAGATGGTACTTCATGCAATTGATGCCCCCTGACATCCTCTTCGAGTAAAAGCTGTGAATTGAAATCGTCTGGAACGTTCCAATCCACATGACATACTTTCAAGCACCAGTACGAGCATTAGAGAGAGCCGGCACCGATTGGCTACCACTAACTGAATATAAGCCTGATGCACTACTGAATGCCATTGTTTACTAATGGATAACTTGCAAAGCACAAACATGTTAAAAAGAACATTAAAAAAATAAAAACATTCAATACAAATTATTAATAAAATACGACAAATAAATGATAATTATAAATTATAAAACGAAAACTAAAACACATTTATGATTTACAATTTTCACGAACAGATTATAAATATAATCTATAACTGTTATTATTTAAAACAACAATAAATAAATTGTAATGTTATATCATGGAAACTAAACATAACGCCAATGGTTAAAAAACAACATTTTTAATCAAAAATTTAATGGAAAGCATGAAATTCGACGAAATGCATGAAATTAAAATAGAATGTATCAAATTTGTATACTAAGCATCAAAAATATTTATCAAACATGTTTTTAATTAAATTACAATTCCTTTACATGCTTGAAAATTTTTTAAAATAAATAAATAAATGCATGAAATTTAATGGAATGCATTAAATTTGTATACTAAGCATCACAAATATTTATCAAACATGTTTTCAATTAAATTAGAATTCCTTTACGTGTTTGAAAATTTTTTATTTTTTATTTTTTAAATGCACTACCCTGGAAATTTCTTTCATCAATTCTCCTCAGTCCACTCTTGAATGCTCCAAATCTTATGTGAATGAAATGTGAGGTGTGTTGCATTTTATAAGACTGGATTCCGCATATTTTTCATGTTTTTTAAGTGTTTGGAGTGAAATCCGTAGTTTCCCAATGGTTCCACGTGGGTTCTGTGGGACACAAAATCGATAAGTAACCACCAGTTCTTTTTTTTAATTTTTTTTACTGTCAGCGGTTTCGATCAGCGGTTATTTGCCATGTGGAATTCCCAGCGAGTAACCAACCAACCGACGATTACTCGCCAGTTATTCCATCTATGGCCTATATAAAGGAAAAAATCTCTCGGCCATATGAAGGATATTTTCTTACTGCGGCAGTGAATGCCTCATTGTGGTGAGCAGCTTGGTGACCAAATTGAGTGACAATTAATCCAAGTGCATATTCAAATGCATCAGACTCAATCTCAAATGGTTGCTAACAATCAAGTGGGGTCAGCATTGATACGAAAGAGAGCCCACATTTCAATTCATAGAATTCTTTCTGCCATGCAATTAAGCAGTTGATATTTGTATTTGTGTCCCCTAGGTAAATGGATTCAAGGGCCAAGTGATATGTGAGAAACAAAAAACAAGCTCCTTATAGAAATTTTTTAACCCTATTCAACTGCAAAATTATGTGAGGGAATTTGCTTGACACTATTCTTGAAGCATACAAATCTTTGTCAGATCCACATGTACTCCATGTGTGTCAACAATATGCCCAAGATGTATTTCCTTCATAGCAAAAGACTATTTTGTAATATATTTAGATCCCTTCTTATCAGGGCCTTTGTATAATCCTTATTTAACGAAGTATATTGCGATTTATTAGAGGCTATGTCCATCCATTTGTCATATAGAATTGTTTATTTGAATATGTTCATGTTCTACATTGCATGTTCTGAATATCCTTGTCTATTAATTATGGCATACTGCATTCAACACTAACACGATACCAAAACCTATGGTTTTTCAGGTTTGGAGAATCACAGTTTGCAAAGAAAGTATTTCGGCAAACAAGGGAAAACTTGGATGGTTTTCCATTAGGAGTTGGATTTTCCAAAGAAGAGATCGCAACTTAGCATATTGTGGTAGATATGTAGAATCCTAAGCAATTCAAAGGTAGGGAGAGCTTGTTCGAACATAAAATATGGTTTTGTACTCACTTCGCAAGATGATTTGCCTATATAGAAGAAATAGAATTTCTAAAGAAGCCCCTAATTAAAAGCAGAATCTTTGAGATTTGATCACACATTTAGATTCCTTGCAAGAACACAACATGGGAAAGTTTTGTTCCATCAAAAAAATCCTCCATTTAAGCCTTCGAATTAGCACTTGAAGATTTTAGATCTAAAGGGGCTAAGGCCAACAGATCTTGTGGTCGCACAAACAACCCTGTCGGACATCACAAGAGGGGCTAAGGAGGCAGCATGTGGTCTCATGAGGTGACCAAGGTGTAAGTCTATAGTAAAACCCATGTGCATTGTAAAAACGAAAAAGGTGCAAGGCATATCCCACCTAATGAACGTAGAGACCTTTTGCAAGGATTCTTGCGAGTTTGACCCACAACAAGGGCGAGTGGTGAGTGTTTTGGTGTGTTAGCATGTGACATGGCAGTCTTCCTATGTGGCTCGGTCTCGTTGGGACATGTGAAGTAAGGAGATTCAAATTTGATGACTTGGATTTTGAGACGGCACAATTTCAAGGTGCCACAAACCACATCGTGCTAGGTCTATATAGATTCATACATAGCTAACGTGGTAGATCATATGGTCGATGCTTGGCAAAACAATATGTGCTAGGTAGAGCAGGCTGACACGTGTCTGAGCTTCATTGGGCCTCATTTTCACTATTAATAGCAAACTCACATTAGCAAAAATCCAACAAAACTAAATTTTGCAAGAGGCAAATAAAATAGAACAGATGAGGAAACTAGGTGTGCAAGGGTATTTTCCTTAAAAAAGCTCTAAATTTTTCAATTATTTTCAATTTTAATCTAGTTTTGGCATTTTAAACGTGAATAGAGGTCAAACTTCAAGAGGAAATAACCTGGTCGTATAGACTCAATCTCAAAGCATTGGAGATCTAATTCCAAGCTCTGTGCAATGGTATATAACTTAAAGAACTTTGGTATATGGTGGTATACATCTAGTTTTGAACTTTCAACTTGTCCTCCATGGGTAAATACTGTATTGTACCCTGCTGTAAACCGTGTTGTACGCTGCTGTATTGATTTTCTGATATGCATAATTACTGCAGCTGTTCTGAAAATGGCTGTGATCTCCTTAAACCCAGCGCTGATTGTTGATTGCCGATTTTTGACAGAAATTATTGGCTGCCAACTGTAAATACTGCACTGATTTTTGATGTAAACCCTATGTTGATTTATTGGAATAAACCTTATCTTCAAATTTGCTGATAAAACCCTAGCTGCGAATTTGTTGGAAAGCCCTAGCCACGAATTTGCTGGTAAACCCTAGCTGCAAATTTGTTAGTGAACCCTAGCACCAATATTCTAAATCCCTAGCACTAAATCTTCTAAAACTCTAGAGCTAATATCTTAAAAACTCGATGAAATGCATGCGTAATTTATGAATGAAATTACCTTGACGGTTTAGAGGGTTTTCGACCTCAAACCTAACCCAAAAGGTAAGGATTTTCATCCTCACATTCCGCTTCCAACATAAAAAAGGGTTTTCATCCTCGAGTTGAAAAGTTGATGAACTAGAGAGCTCAATCAATAGAGAGAATTTGATAATCACTTAATCCCTTCTCCTCTTGCCCAAATCCCTCGTTTATAGATACTTTTGGGAAAATAAAATATTATATTTCTATTTTCTCCTTTTCCCCCAAAATATAATTAAAGTGACTTAAGAACCTTTTAAAATAATATCATTGTGTAACCCATGCCTAGCATCACTTTATAACATCAATTTAGGCCCTCTTTTAAAAATATTTTATTGGAACCTAAACTTTTAATTATTTTAATAACAATAATATTTAAGTTGTCCTTAATAAAGCTAACTTTAATTAAAGTGAGGACAGGACTGAACATATTATCATTATATTATTTCCCTTACTTTTACCCCTTCAGCCTACGGGAAATGAAAACAGACTTCAGGTCCACTCCCATTTAATTATTTTGAAACAAAAGGGACATTACAGGAAATGAATGAAGTGCTAGAGAAGAATGAAGAACTAGATTCTAACTATGCCATTCAGCAAGATGAGCAAAAGCAGTGGCAAAAGATGAGCAATAAACTCTGAAACCAAGTGGTTTGTCCAAGAATTTAATGGGAACAAGTTAAGGCAAGCAATGAATCTTTCGTGAAAGAAATGAAGCGTAAGACGAAAGCCTTTCAAGTGCTCCAACAACACTTCCAGCAACAGGCCCAAACAGTATGGAAAGCACAACAGAAGCTCCAAGCTTCTCAACAGCTTCATGCTACTTTGGATGTAAAGAGTTACATGATAGTAGTTTCAGGCCTCTTTGGAAACAATCAAGGTGGTACATGAGGCAACCAAAGTAGCCTTGGGTGAGATCAAGCACAAGAAAGAGCCATGAGGCTTAAAAACAGATTTTTGACAACAAAGCCGAGGTCCAAAAGCTTAAGAAGATTCATCTTTCAACAGATTTTTCAAGTACAGCAAGTTCCACAACCCCAATAAGGGAATTGGGGCAACCATCACAACGGAATCCAAAGACTATTATCAATACTCCTCCCTAGGATGCTTCCCAAACCCTCGCCAGTTTGTGATATTAGTGTCAACAAGGATGTCAACAAGTCTTATGGGGTGGGTAGATGTAAACATGGCTTTTGATATAGCATATTATGTATTGTTTATGTTATGTACTTGGCCTACTCGAGAGTAGTTAAGTTTTGTATAGTTGACTAGAGGAATAAAAAATGATTTGCATATAAGTGTTATGACTGCGTTTGTATGGGGCCTAATTAATTTTCACTATTGGTCGGGTTTACTGGATGTATTTGATACAAGATGCAGTTCTCATGGGCCTAAATCCGTAGTGAATTGTGAAGTTTCTAACAACAGATAAGTATACCTTAAGATATCTAAAATTAAACTATAATAAATCAATAAAGTATTCATATTTGTTGAAAATAGATGACTTGCTTAGGTCAGTGTCCAACGGACATACCTTCTCGGGATCTAACCTATATACGATATGTTCGAGCACATATTGGGGGAGCATTCGTGTGCATTCCACCTGGTTGTATTGTTGTATAATCTGGATAATCCTTCCCTTGTACATGCTATATGTTTTATAAATAAAATGCCAAGTGTGTTGATTCATTTCCTTGTGTCTTGTGTATATTTTTCTACTTTGGTTGTAATACTTAATTGCTATAGTATATAAACAGCCAAACTCTGATTCTAGCTTGCTTGGATACACTTTGGAATTAATTCCTCCATTCTCTTCGAACTCAATCTCAGGATCGCTAGTCATTTCTGGAATGCTTTTTCAGCAATTGTGAATGTACAACAGTGCCCATTCACGCACTTGTGATAAGAACTTAACATCCATCCAACATGCCTACAACATAGCTCTTCAATGCTCTACTAGGCATAGTCAATTCCAGACATGTTATGGGTTCCAGCTAGCAACAACATTTGACATAGCCTATTGCACACCCACAATTCTTGAAACAACCACAAAGAGCAAGGAATTGGACAAAGCAAAAAAGTTCTTGCACAACATTCAGCAAGTGGATTGGCAAGTTCAATAATTCACGATACCAACAATATAAGTATTGTTAGCAGAGGTTCTTGGAAAGTCCATCAGAACTTGCTAATGGGAAGATAACTCGTGCGATATAGATAGCAATAGATAGAACCAAAACATCCACAAACATATTTTATGAGAATTAGGCATATTTACAATTAAAGATTATAGATTATCGCAACTATAAATAATCCAAAAACAGGTCTTTCATATTGGTAGATAAAGTTATAAATAGGGTATAAATGCAAAAGGGAATATATTAACCAAAACACAACACACAACTAAGAATCTAGAGGTAACCATATCATAATCTCTATTGATCTCTATCACAAGCGGAACTCCTTTACAATGTATCAACATAGTATATATAACATTCTTCACATCACTTTGTCGCTTCGCATTCCTCCTTTCGCTACAAGATAGAACAAGACCTTTTGCCTTCCGCAAACATCAAATGACAAGTGTTTGGAACAAGACAAAAAGGATGTACACATTACAAAACAGAGTGCTATACACACATGTCGACTAGATACTCTGCAATTTTACAGTCCTAAGCTACTGCAAACACTTTCCCGGACTTAAAAGGTTGTCTCGTCCCGAGACAACATCGCAAAAATGATTTTTCCATGTGCATCTAAAGGAGTTGTCTGAAATTAGGTTGGACTAAACATGAGTCGTGGTTATTGCTCGAGGTGTCATTTACCAGTTTCCACCTCTTGTGCACTGCCTAGCCACCTGTTCGAGTTTTCAACTAAGCAACATACCAATCTACCGCCCTTGTGGATTTCCAATAGACTAGCATAACTAAGTGGCCACCCTTTATAGGTTTCAAACCAACCTAGCCCCACTTCTCATTCTAATCTATGGAAAATTGCATCAAAATTTTCAAAATTGAACCGTCACAGTACCTAAGTGGAAGAAGGCAACACGAGCTACGACTTCGTCAACAACACCTCCAGTAGTGGTTTCATCCTCTGTTGATCCCTCATCTTCATCAATTCCTGTTGAAACCCCTGTATTGCAGCCTAATTTAGCTTCTCCATTGTTGTACTGGGATTGAAGACTAACCTGCTTTTTGTTGACGAAGTTCTTGTAGTTGACCCAACGAAATATATTGTGGTATCTCGACAAGTGGAAGCACAAAACTGTCGAAGGACAAGTCCTTTTTATACAATTTACAATCTGGTAAGGCGTCCCTAACCATAATCATCATTGTCTGCAATGGTATTTGGCAAGCCATGAGCTGCTTTATATCATCATCCTCATTTGTCAGAATGGAGGCTCTTGCATTTGAAATTTTCAATTGGATGTCCTATGGCACCTCTTCCCATCAGTTTGTGTCATGTTTCAACCGCTAAAATTGTGTTTTACAGCATTTCATTTTGCCAGCCCTACAGTCACCCCAAAACTGTATCACAGGAATCCATTGATGCTTTAAGTGCAACGTTAAGTTCCCCCTCAGTGGCTGCGCATTCTCCCATTTTTGCCTTAGCTTTGTCAGCGGCAACAAATTTTGCACTTGCATTTCCCCACACATTGTGTAACTATTGCTTCCACTCCAGCATATTTCGTGCCAACTGTTGCGCTTGTAGTGCCGCAGTGTCCAAAGCTTGTTCATACTCCTCCAAGATCTCAATCATTGGCTCAATCTCTGCCTTGGCCTTTTGTCCCTGCCAACGCAGCCAAAAGAGATTCTGCACAGACTGTCAGTCCTTAGTCAGTTGTATAAGAAGTGTGATCTGCTTCTCAAACATAACTTAATTGACCAAAACTTGACCGACCAACGCAGGACATGCATCCTTAATTATTTTCTGGACACTGTTGAAGCGAGCTTGGAGTGTTGCATTTTGTTCCCAGAGTTGTGGCATCCAATTCCAACGAGGCAGCCTTCTACACAATAGATTCTTGAAACACCATTGCTCCCTCAAGTTGCTTAGACAAAAGCAACTTGGAAAAATCCAAGGAGACTTCTTGAGAAGCCAAGGCAATGGCCAAAGTAGCATATGTCATCATTGTAGAAGCTCATTAGGTTGGTGCCATTGGTAATGAAAATGTCATTCACCTCGCAAACGGGGAAGGCGCATCCCAAAGACAAATATTGGAGTTTTGCTCTGACTGTTGTGATGGCCCCTCTTGACTCTCTGTCAATTTTTTACTTGCAATTTTTGTTTTGGCCTCCTTTGTTGCCTTGAGTGTAGCTTCCTTCGCAGCTTGCTTTGTAGCCTTCACTTTCGTCACCTGCTCTTGATTTTGCAGAGCCTCTTGTTTTTGCTTTGATGTCCTCCTTAGCTCACTTCCGATGTGCCCCCTGTGCTTCTTTTTCTTGTAGCTCCTTTTTCTTCTGCGCCTCTACATCTTCTTGCACTTTCTTTGTTTCCTCATCCTTTGCTTTCTATTTGACAGTAGCTTCTTCATCCTATTTCCATTGTACCTCCACTTCTTTGGCTCGTTGCTTTTGAACCTCTGCTTCCTCGGCCTTCTTCTCTTCTTCCTAATACTGGCTTTTCTATTCCTCTTATTGGGCTCTTCGCCTTGCTTCTTTATTTTGTCTTCGTCTCTCGCTCCGACCTTGATTTGCAGCCGCTTTTTGTTCTTCCCCATGTTTTTGCCTTGTAGCTTGTTCCTATGTTGCAACATCTTCCTCTTCAATTGACCTCTTCGAGTCTACCTGCTCTGTATCTGTGCCATCCTCTTCTTCCTGCAAAGAGGAGTGGGAAGACTTCATGACAACTTGCTTTTGCACACTATGCTGTTGTCGGGGTGGAGGTGTAAGTCCCATTTTCAACCGCTTGAAAACCTTAGTGGTTTCGGGAAGCTATGAGGCTAAAGCCTATTGTGTAGCCTCTATGTTGATGAAGCGGACCATGCATCCTAAGAATGTGGAAGACAATTTTGTTTCCATGTGCATTCTCTTCTTCCTTAGCAATGCTTCTGTAGCGCTCTCTAGTTTCATTGTAGTCTATTACGTATGCATAGACACTGCACCTGGGTCTGTTCCAAAAAGTCTGACAATTTGTCATTTGCGCTCAGCCTCCTGTGGGACAATATCTACAATTAAAAATGTAGGAGGCATGGGTATCTCTACCCATAGATCTTGTCACACTTGTTTCGCACCTGGCATGTGCTTATTGCTTTCATAAAATAAAATCTTTTTCCACCTCATCATCATATACATTTTTGCTAATATCCTCAATCAGAGACTAGTATACCTATGCTTTAACCACTCCCATCTCTAACAAATCACATTGTGTGGCAATTTTAGATACACGTGGATCATCCAACAAGGATTTGGTACTGTGTGTTCTCTTCTCTAGTAGTGGTGATGATATGGTGCATTCAGTTGCCTTCATTTTTCCTTTTTCAACCTGTGATAGCCCGGCAGTTGCTTTTGATGTAGCATGAGGTTGTGCTTGTGGTTGAGTTGATGGCTGATGTTGTACTGGTATGGCCACTCCAGGAGGCGCTGATTGCAAAGGTTGGACCTCTACAAGTGCCAGATATTTCTACCGTCGCACCTCAAACTGTACTTCCTCCATTGAAACTAAGAACGAAATAGGTACGATGGGGGCCTTTGTAAGCTCAAATATGCGAATCTAGGTAGCACCAAGAAGCAATGTCACTTTTGCATAATGTCCCAAATATTGCATGACATTACTGGAAACTCTAGGGTACAACACTATGAGTTGCTGCAACTCCAACCACCAAGTATTTAACTTTCCCAGTTGCACATAATACTGCCCTTCCATAGTCCAAATTAGGTTTGTCAACTGTTGCGTAGACCAAAAATCAACGTTTGGACTAACGACGCCTTCTGGAGATTTCCCCTATATAAAACACAATAGTATCAAAAATTTGATATTGGAATGTCTGAGCTGGACCTTTGAAAACCTTTTCAATGTTGGTAAGAAGCTTTGAAACCAAGAATAGAATCATGCAAGAGGCACTATCAATGACTCCCTTGATTGCTTGTTTGGCGCTCTTTGTTGTCTGCCAAAACCTCTTTTTAAATAAATTCGACCAAGATTCACACTAAAATGTCTGAGATTGAGGTCATCATAATCCCCATGGATGCCCTAACATAGCTTGCCCTAGTATGCTCATGAATTGGGGATGCCTTTTATTTGTATGGCATGAGAAATTGGCCACGTGGTGGAAGTCCTGTCACTCTTGCCATTGCAGCTTTTTGGATGTGTATTGTAACATCCTATGATAGGTGAATAGCACTCTCGTATCTACTCAATAAAAGCATGACAGCTTTATCAAGTTGTCCAAATGTAGGCAAATAAATTAACCTTTCTGTGTCAGATCCTCGCAGAGGATGTTGTAAGGCTACAGCGCTCTCCTGAGCCACTACTAGTTGATCTAGGGTAAAAATATTTGCTTCTACTGCATCTATAAACTCAAAGGGGTCAAGATCATTATACTTAGCTTGACACAAAGCGAGACCAACACCCATAGACTCCTGCGAGTCTGAAAGGTGAAGAGAAGCGGTGGTCAGTCCATAATAGCCGCTTTGAAGACTGGGGATTGTTGGTGAATATCTAAAGAAAGGATTGCACACACTTCGCACTACAACGACTAAAATTCAATGAACTGCACAGCATTCGAACTCACAAAATTGTGCAATGGCGAAATGTTGAGTGTGCCCCTAAATATATAACTTTCCCACTTTATCCAACCTGTCCTTGAGCTTTGAATATGGTTGAATTGTTCGTATGTCGTTTCATCTAAACATTGAATGCCAATGATCGTTTGAGTGACATGACATGGCTGCTCTATTGTCCAAATTGATCATTTTTGTTATTGGAATGATTGATGTGACCCATTGTCGCTTCCCATGTTGAGTGTACTTTAATATCCATCAACCAAATCTGATGCGTAATGTTCTTTTGGAAAATGGGCCAAGGTTCAAATATGTCATCATTAATGGCTTTGAATGCCCATTCGTTGTCCTTTGCTCGTACTTTCTTCATCCGCATGTCATTCCCAAATGTAATAGCTGACGTGCTCCTGATAACGATGTGTGATGTGATCTTTGTGTAGGTCTCTTTTCATCTGCGACTTTGAACTGGTTACTTCCGTTCTTCCGCGATAAAGATTGCACACTACTACACAAAACCTACAAACAAAACAAGCAACCAACAAACATAAAATAAAACCCTAAGCTACATGGTGCTACTAAGCGCCCACACATTTCTTTATGCGAGATAGCAATATGGACTAAACCTACAGATATTTATCCGCACAGGGAGAATGGTTCCCTAAAAATCCCTTAGTACAACAGTTCCTTGCTACAACAATTCATGAATAATATATGGTCCCTTCCCCTGACTATGTAACTTTCCAAGAAAAGCCTTGAATCTGCTATCATAAAGCAATATTGTCTACTCTAGATGAAATTCTTTGTGCGCAAGTTGCAATCATGCCAACCTTTCTGACTTTATTTGCTTACCTAATGTGTCCACTGAGATCTGTGCCTCTTTTCCTCCATCTTGTTTAAATTCATTGATTTGGGTTTTAGCAAATCCTGATCTCCCAGCCTCATAATCATCGCAATTTGAAGACTGGGAACAATATATTTCGTATGCATAATTGTCTCAAGACCATAAACCAACTGAAAGAAAGTGAAGCCCGTCGCACGTTTATAATTTGTCCGTTATGCCCAAGGAATCATAGGAATGTGATCTTCCCAATCATCCCTTTGAACATTACATATCTTTGTCAACATCTTACCCAAGTTTTTGTTTGAAGCCTCAGCTTGCCCGTTTGCCTACGAATGATAGACCGTGCTTTAATGGTGCAATATCATGAATTCTTCCGTAAGAGTCTTGATTGCACTGTTGAGGAAGTGATTTTCTATGTTGCTCACCAATATAATTGGACATCCAAACGTTATAATGATATTCTCATACAAAAACTTGGCGGCATCCTTCACACTGCAATTTTGTATTGCAGCAGCTTCCACCTATTTCATGAAATAATTTGTCACAGTAATGATTATTTTGCATGGTCGCATTTGCTTAGAGGATTTATAGTCCCTACAAAACCAATGCCCCACTGTTCAAAAGGTTGCTATATTACCATGGAACCAAGGGCATCTCATCTCGTTGATTACGTTCCCCATTCCTTGACAAACATCACAGTGTTTTGCCACTGTGAGCATCATGAAACAAATTTGGCCAACAAAGACCGCTCTGTAATATCTTTCTCGTAGTGGATTCTCCTGTGAAATGGCTTCCTGCGACTCCTTGATGTGCTTCTTGAAGGAGCTGCAGTCGCTCATTATCTAAGGCTACTCTAAGTAGTACATCATCTTTCCCAATCTTATACAAGAAACCATTGATGAGGCTATAAGGAACCACTCGCATAACCATTTGCTTCTTATCTCTTTCAACATTGTGCACAAACAACTGTTCCTTGTTCTAGAAAGTTCGCAATGTCCTCCATATTGTCAAGGATTGCAGAGGCTCTAAAAAAATGCACATCTCGAGATTCATCCTACATCTCTTCCGGTTCTTCTCCATTCCGTATCCTGCTCAAATGATTAGGTCCCACATTCTCTCTTCCTGGCTTCACATTGATCCTGAATTGGAATTCTTAAAATAACATCAATTATCTAGAGATCCTCCCACCCAGCATAGGCTTGTTAACTAGGTTTCTCTTTCTGTGGTCATGTAACTTTTCTTCGCGACCGATAGTTTTCTACTTACGAAATGTATAGGATGATCCAATCCACCATCCCCTGGTTGTGCTAAAACAATTCCTACGACACCTAAAGCATCCAATGTACATGGAATGCCTTCTTCCAATCTCGAAAAACTAAGCTAGGAGCCATCGCTAACCTTTGTTCAAACTCAACCAACATTGTTTCACATCCCTATGTCCATCCAAACTCCATATCTTTACGTAATAATTTTTCCAATGGTGCAGATATGACGGCGTATCCCTTGATGAACTTTATGTAATATCCTATGTGACCAAAAAGGTTTGCACCTCTATGGAACTAGTTGGAGGTGGCATCCCCACTATAAATGCAATTTTAGCCTAATAAACCAGGATTCCATTGTTGCATACGATGCGACCCATCAGAACACAATCATTTCTTCAGATTTAATACAATTCATAGGGCACAACAATGTTTTAACATTACATGCAATTTAGACAAATGATCCTTGAACAAAGAGATGACAACCTAATCGTCCAAATAGACCTCCAAAAAACCATGAAGACAAATGATCCTTGAACAAAGAGAAGACAGCATAATCGTTCAAATAGACCTCCAAAAAACCATGAATAAAATCTTTACATGCAGTTACCACATCCCTAGAAACAATTGTTGGAGCAATCTTAAGACCAAATGGCATTACCTTATATGCAAACGAACCTCATTTTGCTCCAAAAGTTCTTTTAGCCTAGATGTCCTCTGCAATAGGAATTTGATGATAACCACTAAATCCATCCATGAATGAATATGCCTCGTGGCCTGCGACTAATTAAAGAACCTCATCTGTGAAAGGTATGGGAAATGGATCATCAATGCAAGCATCATTTAGTGCACAATAATCCCCACATACCCGAACTCATCAATCTTCTTCAACTGTATTACCATGGGACTGACCCAATCTACCTTTTCTACTTGGCAAGTGATCCCTACTTGCATTCGATCAAACTCAGCATTCCCTTTCAAATTCATGTTGGGATTCAACCTATATGGGCACGTTTTAATTGGTCTAGCGCATTCTTTCAATTCAATATGCATCTCCCCCAACGATGGATTTACACCTTTAACTTTTGCGAACTTAGTCAAAAAGACAATTTGATAATCTCTTAACAATTGTAATGCCTCCGAAATCTCATTCTGAGTCCAGTAATGTCCCAAAGTCGCAAGTTTGGGCAAAGACTTTGTTCCAATACTCTCCTCAATCTTCTTCAATGGTTCTTGATATACTTTGTTAGATCCACCGGGTAGGGACGCTCGCAGAGTTCATTATTTTTCTTGTTCCAGAATGTTTATATTTCACAATTTTTCTTCCTCAACTTGTTCTGCACTTTGAACTTTTGTTGGCTCTGCTTCTTGCTCCGATTCGAAGAAGTCTTCTAGATCCAGATCCCCATCACTGTCATTGGATTATGTCAACTCGTCTGTAATTCTATTACAAGGCTTAATAAGAAACTGCTCCTACTTACTAACCTTGTAGTTTTGAATTGCTTGATTCAAATCACAAGTTGCTTCTCCCTGCGATGACGAGTCAGTTGCACTTCCCAAATCTTCTACCCACCCGTAACATAAAAAAGTTTTCAATTTTTGCAACGCATTGTGCACTACTAGATTTTCATCTTCAAAAACAAAAGTTTGGATAAAATCTTGTTGAACCTGTGTCAAATGTTTAGTTTCTCCCCTGCACTCCTGATGCATGTACCACGTAATTGGAAGTGGCGTTAGAGTGTGGCTGAAAATATGCACCCATTATTTTGTTTCAACACCTTGCATAGACCATGTCTACACATTTATGGACATGTAGCTCTGTACATTGGCCTTCTTGAAAGAATGACCATTATGTTCTAACAGTGTGTGGTAGCTGAAATCGTGCTTGCATAAATTTGCATGCTTCATCCCATTGTAACTCTGGTTTTCTATGAACTATCCACCATGTCGTAACAGTTCCCTTCAAAGCATAACTGAGTGCGTTAACTCTTTGATCTATATTAGGTACATAGTGCTCCAACCGAAAAATAATTTGATTGAGATCCTCAATCGCAAAATATTGTGGCAATTGGGATAATAACATTTGCAGAGACCGTAACTCATGATCTCCTCTAACCCAATTCAGCATGAGTGTTTGAGTCACCACTGAAGGAAGATGTTGTGTCTCAAGGTAATATGCCTTGTGTAATCCATGGTTGTCACACCTATATTATATAAAAAATCTACTTCATACTTGGTTGGAGATCGCACAGACGGAGAGCTATATCCTTCAATTTGAAACTCATGAGCTGCAGACTTTGTTAGCACTGGGTTGTAGACCGACTGTTCTATTGTCTGCAACTGTATGTGTTGCTTAAGTTGTGGTTTAAAAAACTAATATTCAGCAGCTCACAGAGCATTTTGCTTTGTATTTGCACTGAATTTGAACCAACTATTATCCCCGCATGCATAAGGTGACTGGTTCTTTTGGAATAACATAGGGCTTCTGCTCTGATTTATTCAATGGTATAACAATTATCTTATCCCCTTGGTGTGGCTCTAATTGTTTTTGAACTGTATTGATAGTCATTTGACCATCATAAATCCATTTCTTATCAATCAAGGCAAGATAATGGGTCTCATCTTTTTCATGTCAATGACCTCAAACTCTCCTCGCAGACTTAGCTCAACAACTTTAGTCTCCACATCTTCCAAGCGACCAATTGGCTCTACTCTCCCATACTCTGCAAGACTAAGAGTAACAAGATTGTAGTTCAATGTTGGCCGACCAATAGCCTCCCAAGAAGATCGAGGAATCATGTTGACAGTACTTCCAAAATCAAATATTGCATCAAGAATCTCATTCCTTGCGAGTTCAATGTCCATACGTGAGTCATCCCCCCAGGACTTCTTAGTTTTGACATACCAAATGACCTTGTCGGTATGTTGTCCTTGCCTAATGCACTCTAGTAGATTATGCAAGACATTGGTACTGTTTTGCAAGATGTCTTCATTCTGCAGATTGCTAAGCAATTTCAAAAAAAATGTCAAAGCAGTCACAACTCCTTCCTGCCTCATAATTTGCACAATTTGTCCGTACATTTGTGTGTCAATAGCTGTGGTGTCACCTTTCGACGCAATCTGTTGTTGTATAGCCTAAAGAACCTGCATAGCTTGATACATCAAATTCCCTTTTGTAGTAGGATCAGGGTATTTACCCTGTTGCACCTTTCTGATTCCATGATCTTATGGTATTTCTAATGAAGGTAACCCTTGTATTGCGTGTTGTTGCCTTTTCACAGCTTGCATAAAAGTGTTTTCTTTTGGTTTCGATTTGACCATGTTCACATTTCACATTGGCTTCCCCTTCCTCCATTTTTCCAAAACTAGACAATCTTCAATATGGTGTTGATCTGAGACTCTACAATATGCACAATACAGTTGTCTCTATGGATTCAGTGGGTAATTCCATTGAAATGATCATATTCACCACACAAATAACATATATAGATTGACGAACATATCGATCATTATTTGAGCAACCTCCTTGATATCCCCCATGATATCCTCCTTTATATCCTCCTATGTTTGATTGGAAACCCCAACCTTGTGTTTGTTGTGACTATTGCGCACCAAATCCTCCTTGATACTATGGGGAATCCCACCCTTATTGTAAAGCATCATACTCATCATATTGTCTCTGAGGAGAAGATGAAGCCCAACTTGCCTATTGAGATTGGGTAATCCCAGTACTCCATGATGGCTGATATTAATACCGCGGAGATGATGGCGCCCATCCTGCTAAAACTTGTGGTTGATATTGAGGCGCACAAGTCATTTCAATCTTTGGGCATGGAACTTCTAGCTTCACTGAAGGTATCTGTTGCGTAGCAACTACAAAAACATTTTTAGTGATATCCTCCTTGTGTACCTATAGAGCCCTACAACTCTTTTCATCATGATTTGAGGACTTGCAAAAATTGCAGTACAAAACCTGCGATTTCCGGGTGTACTGCTGTAGTAGGTGGCATTTAGACGTCGCATGCCCTACTACGTTGCAAATCTCACAGAACTCTTTTTTTTTTGTGCAATCATTCCTGTGATGCCCTTCTCTACCACATTTTATGCACCATAAACCCAATTTATGTTTATTCTCCTCATGCATCTGATCCATTTTTTTAGGAATGCGTCCATCTTTGATTCAATTTTATTAGTAATGGCAGGAGTCTTTCCATAATCTTCAATCTACTCCACTCGAATTTTTGTTATTCTAGTATCAACCTTAGTAGCAAACTGAGACTCGGCAATAGCAAATCCTATCCTTGATTGCAGTGCTACAAACCAAGCAACTTTGTCTTTGTCTTCCAAAATGAAATCTACCTTGTTCATGACATTTGAGAATCTACAATCATACTCCCAAACCGATTCTCCATTTCTCTTCCTTATCTCTTCAAGATCTAAATTGTTTGACTTGAACATTTCTTCATTTTGAATTCTGCTATTAGAAGGTCCTTAACCTATTTTAAAGATAGATGGCAAATATCCTGTTTATACATGAGTTCTAATGCTCGACCCATTAGAGCTCCAACGAGCTCACACTATTTCAAATCTTTTGAGGTCACTCCCTTCCTCTGCCACTTCATATCGCATGTGAGCCAGTATTTTTCAGGGTCAGAAGACCAATCATATGGTGTCAGACTGACAAGAACACCTGCATTCAGCACCATATTTTGAATTCTTGTAGCTAGTATAGTCGGCTTTTGGACAACCACTACGAGAGGTTGCTGCGAAACTGATGCTACTGGTTGTGGCAGTACTTCGATTGCTGATTGTTGTGGTCCTGACTTCCTTGGTGTTTTAGAACTATCCGGAAAAAGGAACTCACCTTTTTCAAATGACTTCCTCTATCATTTTCTTAGTCTCTTCACTTAACCCTCTGAATTTTTCGGTTAAAGAATCAAACCAATGTTCTACTTTAAGTCTTGCGCTTTGCTTTCCTCTTTCAAATGATAAATCAAGCATAGGGGATGCATACGATAAAAATGAATGATCCTTCTCTTTACCTTCTTGTGAATTTGAACCTACAGCATTTCTGCAATTAAGCATTACTTCTTCTAAAGACAACTCCTCCAATCCAAACAATATCCTTCCTTGTAGTTGTGTTTTACCATTGCCTCCTACCTGCTCTGCTTCTACTCTTACCTTTCTCTTTCTCATCGCTCTTTTCGATATCCCATTCTCTCTCTCCTTCACTCTTTGGCCCTTCTCTGTCTCTCTTCATCATTTCCAACTTCCTCTTTTGCATCCTCTTCATCTTCTACTCTACTCCTACTCACATTTACATTAGGATCATCCCTTTTGTTCCACCTTCTCTATTGTCATAGTACCCTTTCCAATCCCATAATCTTCTCACTCTGCATTTATGTGTCACCTATATTCTGGGTTTAGGTTCAAATTCAGCCTCTTATGCTCAGCGCTTCATCATCCACTTCTACATTGTACGCAACCACATTACGCCCTAAGCAACTACTTCATGTTAGTAGCGGTAGGCACCAAGGCCTTTTCCACAACCAACATCTTAATAAAAGTAGGTAGTCGTTGAATAAACTTCCCTTGGACGCTTCTCACAAACAAGTCATGTGCAGCTTCAAAAGCCAGGTATCTTTGAACAACAAATTCCGTAATATAACCATCGATGGTAGTTTGCATCCAATGACCTATTGCATAAGTTCAATCAGTATCAACGTACGTAGGCTATCTAGTTTCTCTTCCGTCCAAACTATAAGTTTTGTCCTCGACTGAAAACAATAATATTCCAATCTACACAACAATGTAGCTAGTAGTCCAGGCAACTCACACCAGAAAATTTAATATATTTCTCCATATATATGCTCTCTAATAATTTATCATTCTTCCCTATTCTCTTTGCTTCTGTGAAATTATGGACTCTTTCATCTAAACATCTATGTCCTCGTAGACATCTCAACATGTTTCAACAAAAGAGCTCCAGGCTCATTGCACCATTGTTAGCAAAGGTTCCTGGGTTCCTGGAAAGTCCATCAAAACTTGCTAATGGGGAGATACCTCGTGCAATATAGATAGCAACAGACAAAACTAGAACATACAGAAACATATTTTATGAGAATTAGGCATATTTACAATTAACTATTACAGATTATTGCAACTATAAATAATCCAAAAACAAGATTCTTTCATATTAGTAGATAAAGTTATAAACAAAGTATAAATGCAAAAGGGAATATATTAACCAAAACTCAACACACAAGGAACTAAGAAACATGAGGTAACCATATCATAATCTCTATTGATCTTTATCACAAGCAGAACTCCTTTACAATGTATCAACATAGCATATATAACCGTCTTCACATAACTTTGTCGCTTCGCATTCCTCCTTTCACTACAAGACAAAACAAGACCTTTCGCCTTCCGCAGACATTGGAATTACAACAAGTGTTTGGAACAAGACAAAAAGGATGTACATATTACAAACCCGTGCGCTACACACGTGTCTCGACTATAGATACTCTATGATTTTACAGTCCTAAGTTACTGCCAACATGTACAAAGAGCATCACAATGCACAATGTATGCCCCGCACTTTCATATTGGTCAAGTTGCATCTCTAGGAGTGATTCCAAGGTCCTCGCTAATTATCAAACCACTAAGTAATGATCCATACAACATATTGCGATCACCAAGTGAGAACAAATTCATCCTCGACTTTCCACCATATCTCAAGAAATTGAAAAGGAAATAGAGAGAATCCCAAAACAATTCATTCTTTATAACTTCACAATTAAAAGCAATACAACTTGCACTATCCTCCTAGAAGTTGGTATGTTGCCAATTGACACTAAAGCTTTAAAAAATTATATGACATACAAAAACGAGCTGACAAAGCTAGAACAAGATAGATTCCCCGTCACTGCCCAACAATCGTGGCCGATGGATCATCGTCTAAAAAGAAATTGAAAAAAGACTTTGATAAATAGTTAAAATTTTAAATAGAAGAAAGCTATCTTATTATAAAGATATCATTAATCCCAAACTTGAACATCCATCATACCCATATAAGGTTGTCAGCGTCAAGAAGAAAATTATGATTGCAAAATTGAGAATTAACTCACATGAATTGCATGGCAAAACAAGTAGATGGACACTCCCGAGAGAACCTTGGGCAAAAACAATCTGGACATTGTGTAACCTAAATGAAATAGAAGATGAAGCTCATTTCCTCATAACATGCCAATTATACAATGATATAAGACATGTTTATGCAGTTATCTACAATCATAACTTGGTTCATGAGATCCAAAATCAAGACAACCAAATAAATCTTAGATATTTTATTATGGATCTCTACGCTCATTGAGTCAATTGTCTACACTATTAAACATGGTTTCCACATTACAAATTTTATTTGGACAAATAGGGTGTTAAAAAAGCGGTTCTCTCTCAATTTTGCCTTATTTTGGCTTTTGTGTTTAATTTAATAATTTATTATCTTGCTAGGTTTCTTACTCGTTTCTTCTTTCTCTTGGAACTTCAGTTGGGAAGAGTCCAATGATTGGAACGTTGGTGTCAACAAATACAGCTGTAAAATCATAATTTGCGAAGCGAACTTAAGTGACTTCCATTGTCTACATGCCACATGCCCTTTTATCACAATATGAATTCAGCATATTAGTTAATGATGAATTTATATTTATTCAAGAAAATTTGTTAGCTATACTCACATCTTTTTAAAGAGGAAAAAAAATTAGAAACCCTCCAATCTAAATGTTGACACTGGGTGGGTTCAAAACCTACACACTTTGATGGGTGTTGCAAATCAATTTGGTCCAAAGAGCTTTAAAATTCATCATTATCATACTTGGGGAATACACGCATGTGATGTCCTCAATTCCACATCATGATTAAGCAGGTATTGAAAACCTTTAGTCTATTTCCCCATAGACTACAGCAACTCTTTTGGAAAATTATATTTTATTAGTTAATTATTAATTGTCGAAACAGTGATTTTTATTATAAAACAATTATTACTTAATAAAAAAATTGTTAAAAAGTGGCTTTTACTACTAAGGTGTTTAAATGAATTAATTATTAATTTATTTGCCTTAAAGTAATTTTAATTACTATTTTTATTCGGTCAACTAATTAATATTATATTCAAAAAAAATAATGTCGGCATGGGAGCTAAAGCAACGAAAATAAAAGATATTCTAGAAAAGCCAAGCAAAGGCTTATGATGTATTTTATCTTCCTAGGGTGGTTCACCCCCCTTTGGAAGATACAAATACAAGGTGAAGACTACAATGGAGAACATGTTGAATTTTGATAATTGTTCTTCATACTTGAAAAAACTATTGGGATGCGTGTCCAATAGAAGATCATTGTTTTGGTGTTGATCAATCTACAAAAGATGTTTGTTGACACCACCTTTCCTAAGGAGATCTTTTTTTTGCCCTAGAAGTGGAGCGATTTATTTTGAGGAGTTCTTGTGAAGTTTCATGAAGGTTTCGAAGCTCATTTCTTATATATTAACTTTGCTTAATATTTGCCCTATTTTTACAAGTGGAGCGAACTACTTTGGAGGCTTGGACTGAGGGTTTGGAGGCCTCTTTTGGTTTATTTTATGCAAATTAAATATTTTGAATTTTTTTGCTAATTTTCTGCGTGTTGACGTGAAGTTTTGGAGGGGTTTCTTGTAAGATTTGAAGCCCTAAATTTGTAAAAAAATTAAATAATAATTTTCAGATTATTATTTAATTAATTTTGACAAGTTTTGAAATCTTTTTTCACTTGCGAAAGGCAAGATCTCGCTCTCCTAATTTTTTGCTAATTTTCTTACACTTGCCAACTTGGACGATTGGCTTGGAGGGCACTTTTTGGCCATTTTTATACCCATGGAAGTTCACTTGATTTTTCTGTAATTTTTTGGGCACTTGTAATTTTTTGTGAGGGTTTGAAGCAGAAAAATATACAAAACAACAGCCATATTTTTGGAATTATATCATATTTTTTCAGCCATCATAAAGTGGAATTTGAGCTTCAATAATTTGGCAAAAAGATACTTGTTTCATGTATTTAATTTTCTAATTATTTTAGCAAGTATTCAGAAAATTTTGGGTTAAATTATTGGCTGAAAATCATCTATAAAACCCTACTATTGTGGCGCCTAGGGTTTCTAAGCATTTATTGCAAACTAGAGTTTGCTGATTTCATTTTCAAAATTTCAAAATTTTTGGATTTAAAGGAAAACACCTTTTGTGTGAAATCGTCCCATTTGGGGACATTACACTGCACTTTTTAATGTTTAGTTAAAACCGGACACACCACCTCTACTTCATCCAACAGCAACATCCAACAGATTTGGATCCAACACCCCTGAGTACAACAAAGAAATATCAAATCATTCACAAAACGACTACGTACACTCACCGAGGCAATCATCACGGATTCCAAAATAGAACAGGCAGCTCATTGTGCAAATCAATTAAGTTGCACACACTTGGAACAACTCAAAAGCCAATTTTCACCAATGACAAAAGATGCAATGGGAACCATTACTCTTCTAGATGAGATAAATGATCAAAGCACACCCAGGTTATATGTTTAAAATTTGCGAACTTGGTATGGATCTAGCAATCCTTCATTGGTTGATGCAATTGAATAGACTACAATAAATTTCAAACACAATTGCAAGTGAAAACTTCCAGTTGCATGGCTCTTGCAGTTGGTCTTCAACCTACATGATGCAGATGGGTCATGCCATTGCTAAGCGCCCTGGTAGGAAGTTTCAGCCTGCTACCAAAACTTATGATGATGGGGCAACTTGTTGGAATTCTGGTTTTCTTTTGCAGCATTGGTGACACAATGCTCGAGCTGCATGCTAATTTAGTTAGCAGAAATATTGTTTTGAAAGATATGAATCTGCCTAGTAGAATTGGCAAACTTTACCAACTTAATTTAGATCCTTAAAATTATATATTTAGGGTTAAGTTTTGATATAGATCTTGTTATTTCCATTTAAAACTTATCAGATGTGTTCATTTCCTGTTTGATGGCCCTGATGGGAGGACATTTACAGCCCATCTGGATTTATGTTGTGAAGTTTGAGACTGCAAGCTGGGTCTAGAAGTCCTCCACATCAAGTGGAGATTAAGACCATTTAATGATGTAATTTTGCAGGTAATTAATATAGATTTAGCTTTTTATTTAAAAAGGAGCTCCTGTGTGAAAAGAATTTGATCTTACAGAAAACAGGGCTAGATATGAACTACGATGGACAAGCAATTTTCCTTCCACCAGGAAAGTTGCTCAAAAGGAAGCAAAATAGAAATAAATAAATAGACCATTAGATAAAGAATTTGATCAGTATTTTGAAGTAAATAATGTAATAACTGAGAAGGATAAAAATAGACCATTAGATACAAATTGTGGACTTTGTCAGATTTAATGCAAATACTTGGATGATCATGTAAGTAATATTTAGCCTTTTAACTCGATATAATTTATTTATGGTTAGTTTGTATCTGTTTGAGTCTTCAATATACAAACTGATTTTTAAATTTATTGGACAATTCCACATCATTTTAACTAACCACCATTTCACCTACTAGCATCATCAAGGGATGTATCAAATCCAAAGCTCCTTTTTTAAGATCAACCAGTATTTCTATTAATTTCCAAGGTAAAATATCCTTCCTACTTTCTAAAATATCTCAAACTCACCAAAAGAAAATTAAAAAATTGACTTACCACAAAAAATGGGATGTGTGTATCCTTGGAAAACCGTAACAGAGCTGTTGCACATTCTTTTACCTGATAAATGCAGAAAATAATCATAAGAAATGATATTGCCAGTCAAATAAAATTTAAAGGAGACAATTTCAATTGTTCCATTAAACATCCATTGTTTGATAGGTTTGCATTTTTTTTAAACAATATTTCAGTATATTGATAAAAGGTAGGAGAAATTACAGCAAGACCCTCCCAGTTTTGAGAACTATTTTGAAAATAAGTCAGTAATAGCTTGTAGAAAGAAGTTTACACTTGACGAATAGATCAGAAATCAGAGAAAATCCAACAAAGATATAACATACTAAGGGTGCTCCTAATCTTGTTGAAACAAAGCTGCATATCAGTAAAATGAAGGCAATCTGAATGCTCCTATTCTTGTTGAAACAAAGCTGCATATCAGTAAAATGAAGGCAATCTGAATGCTCCTATTCTTGTTGAAACAAAGCTGCTTATCAGTAAAATAAGGGCAATCCAATCCTTAAAAGTATATATAGATGCTTGGACATTCTTTTACTCTTCAAAGAACATTCATGTTTTTGCACATCCATTACATAAAAGCAAAATAACAAAAACTGAGATAGCATGCAAGGAGATTGTCATGAAGCAGCACTACTTGTTCTCATATGCCATACAAGCCATCAGATTTGGCTTGGTAGAGGATCCCATGAGCAGAGGCAGATCCACCATTGTCCTCTACATCTAGCATCTCTGCAGCAGGCCACTTGGGAGGTCGTTCTCTTGACAGGGATTTGTGCACTTGGCATAAGGCTTATATTTGTCTTGAACGTCAAAATCACCACACAATGTGCTCAAGCATCTCAAACCTCGTGTTTTGTTGATGAAAAACAGCACCAAGGAAGGCAATGCATCTTTCCATGGACCCAATGCTTTTTTCCATGATAGGGTTTTTAATACCATGCTCCCCAGTGTTGTCATTGAGGAATTTCTAGCTTCCATTTATAGTGTGCAAGCAGCAACAATGGCACTTTCTTTGACACATTTCTCCAAAGGGATTTTTCCCTTAGGTCCATTCTCGTTGGGAAAAAGATGGCTGTATTGATTTGAGGAATTCTGTTGAGGATGGTGACTTAATGCCCGAAAAACAAGAAAATTACCATAGACAAAGGGAAATCAAGGTTGATCCTTGAGGGATTATTGGTCTGAGAAAAACAAGGCATTTCGTGAAACCGTTGAGGGAGATTGACAAATTGTTAACGGCTCTAGGTGAGGTGGTTCCAAAGCCCCACTTTGGCATGTCAGTGTTTTGGATATAAAGGGGCTTTGTTGGCTTGAAGTCCCGTAGCCTTTTTAATCATGGTTTGGTTGGGTTACTTCCTATCACTGACCTCTCTATTAGGGCTTATGTGGAATGCTTGAGCATTGTTTGCAATAGAGTTGGTAGAGGTGTGAAACTGATTTTGTTGAGGCTGCCAACCAAGAGTGTATATCATACACCATCTCTATAACAATAGGTTGCTTTTCTTTGGACATATCAAGCAACATGTCAGCTTCAAGCTTCTAATGGACTTCATTCTTCAACATGTTACCTTCTACTTCTCTCTTTTGATAAATTTTCTTGATAGGTGGCATAAATGGACTTTCAAAATTTTTTTGAATATTGTAGAATCGATTACAAATATAAGAATCGATGATGCAAAAAAAGAGTTAAGCGGTTCCCAAAATAAAATTATCAAGCTATGGGGCATCTCCCATCAACATAGGGCATACTAACCGATTATACAATATAAAAAACGACCCCATACAAGCGGCCCAGCAACCAGTAGCAACAGAAGTATCAAAAAAAAACTTAACAAAAAACCAACCACCCCAAAGGTGGCAAAGCAGGGCTTAAGATCCTACACCCTCCAACTAGCGGCGCAATCCATTTCGCAACCATCCTCAAAGTCCACACTATCATGTCCCTCAGTCGAATCTTTATCTTCACGAGGTCCCGTCTGAAGCTGTCCAACAGCCAGCTGAGAGGGATAAGGGTCAACTTTCTTCAACAGGGTTTTCATATTGTTCATTTTTATATAATCAAAAACGTCCTCCACATCCATCAAGCCACCCAGTTCTATAAGTTTTTCAAAGAATACATTGACATTTTCATCAATCAACTTCCACACATTCTTTTGGGCATCTTGATCCTATATCATGGGAGTCGATCCCTGAGGAGAAGACGTCATCACCACATTCTTATCAAAAGATCCAGGGTGTAGGTTCAAGTCAAATGAGGCAAAGGTTTCCTCGGCTTCTTTGATAATACAGCTTCCCAATCCTTCATTGCGCACATCTCTTAACATATTTTCATTAGCTGGCAGCTAGCTATAGACCCCATTCTTTTCAGAGTCAGTCGAGTTTATCCATATTTGTACCAGGGGATCTGCCTAGTCAAAGCATGAATCTTTTATGTAATCCGATTCATGCTCAGTAATTTTTATCTTGGCAACAGACAAATGGCAAGCTACCCAGTCTGGACTAGGGCTCATCTTGGGATATCCACCAGAATCTAACAAATAATCAGAGTATCTTTGAGCAACCATGTCCTGAAAAATTGTTCTAACTGATCCTGTGGCACTTTCAGTTGTAGAAAATCTACAAAAAGACAAAACAGAGAATGACTTCCATTGAGAAGTCAGTACGCACCCTAGCCTTATGTTGGAATACCTCAAGTTTCCTTTGCTTCCATAAAAACCATAAAATTTCAATTGAAAATACAAGCAAAAATTTATGAAAGAAAGGGTGTACTTTAATTTTAGGACATGCATCGCCAAAAGCACTATTTAACCAGTGAATTTCACAATCAAAGACCACATTCCAACATTTAAGACAACTATTCCACAGCTTAGCTGCATATGGGCAAGAGAAAAAACATGCTCAATAGTTTCAATTTCACTGCAAAAAAAACAAACAAGTTTAGCAAGTCCACAATTACTCAAGACAGAACCAACAGCGAGTTTTTTGTACATTAACAAGCAACGAAAACATGATTTCTTAGGTTCAAGACAAAAGGCCCAAATGACATCAAATCTAAAAGCCCAGGCAATCAGAGGATCATACACAGACCAAATACGGTTAACAATGAGGTAGAGGACATTTGAGAAGGAAAATTTTTTATATGGCATTTGAGTGGAGAACTCAAACAGAGGGGGGCCTTTAGTCCACTTCACACTGTCCCAAAACTCACCCTCATCTTCCATCAAAACCACATTGTTCTTCACCTTCAATGCTTTTTGGAGAACAGTAAATGTTATGCGTTGTGTGGTAGGAATCTGAAAACTAGCTCTAATCTCTGACCAAGAAGCCCATCCCACATGAGAATAGAGGTCCTTAAAATCCCTCAACCCCTTAGTATACCATTCAAAGGCAGAGCAACACCTAGCGAGGGCAAGCGGTCCCCTGTTGACAAACAAGTTCCACCATAAGGATCTATACCCCTGACAAGAAGTCCCAAACCAGTTGAAAATGTATTTAGCTGTGATGAAGGGTTTAACCACATCCCACGCTGACCAAATGGAAGCAAATATAGGTGAACCGACCACTTAGGTGAACCATCCACTTTAACAGGAAAGGGCCTAATGAGAAGATCAGCAATATTCAAACCTTTCCATCCTGGCTTTCCTTTGGGAAAGCCTCTCGAAATATTATTTCTAACCAGAACCTTCCAAGACTCATTTCATTTGAACACTATGATGATCCACTTAACTGCTAGTGTTATACCCTGCAGCCGAAGGTCTTTTATCCCCAGGTCCCCAATATTTTTAGGCTTCGAGCAAAATTGTCATGAAATTGCATGCCTTTTCTTACCCCCTTTCCCATCAGACCATAGGAAATCTCTTATATTTTTATCGCGTCAGTAGACGGGCTCCTTAGCGGAATTTCTTCAGATCTTTGAGTAGAATCCTGCGACAGTAGGCAGGGGCCGAATGGTTACGGCTTCACTATTATAAACTCAAACTATTACAAATACTGATTACAATATCTTTGAAAATTTTTGATTCACAGGATCCTTCGAGAAGGGCAAGTGAAGAGCATACTCTTTTCAAAGCTACTAGATTTTCACTGAGAAAATTTTTCGATGATCTAAACTAAGAACTAAGTCCTATATATAGCATTAGAGAGGTCCTGCCTGCTTGCCAGCAAGGCGGTGTCTGTCTCGTCATGCTTTACAGCTGTGGCTACAGAGAGATGCTATTGGACCCACCACTTGATTGATGAGTCGGTGATGATGATGATGAGGCCATGGGCTGTGGGCCCAACATGTCTTCCGCTTCATTGAATAAGTCATCTTCAGTTATTGGCTGGAAAAGACACCTTATCTGAAAAGTAGATTGAAGATACCAATGTCGACATCGATTGGTATCGCATGGCAAGTGGCGCGGAGTACAATGATAGTGGGATTCCCACTTAAGTTGTCTTCGGATAATGGTGTGTACTACCGTGTCTTGGTCATGATTCTGCTCTTCGTGAATGCGATGGGGTCCAAACCTTGCAACCCATCTGTAAAGGTGTTCATTGTGAGCAGATCGGATTTGAATTCGCCATGTCCACAAAGGTCTTTTCAGTAAATCAGTGAATCGTTCGTAGAGGTATTCACTGTTTAATCTTTCTATACTGATGACTGCTGTATTGTTTCTGCGGTTGGCCTGTATCCTGACTGCTGCAGACATCTGGAGGTCTTGTGCAGCTGCATACGAAATCCTTGTAAATCTGGGATGCATGCCTTCACGTAGAATTTGTTCTTGAATCAGGGGATTCATAGAATCAAAAGCCTGATTAAGAATTCTTGTTAAATTAAATCCTGGTGCAGGTGCAGGCTGATGCATAAGTGTAGCAGGAGGATTTCTACTTAGCCAATCAGCTATTACATTATTCCTACCCTCTATATGCTGTACTGAAAAATTGAATTGGTGGAAAAATGCTTGCCACCTGACATACTTACCACGACCATCCTTCCTTCCATGATCTTTTTCTCGGAAGGTTAAAAATCGGGTGCAGTCAGTTACAACTGTGAAATGTGGCAGATGCAACAATTTAAGCATAAATTTTTCCAGACATTTCTTAACAGCATAAATTTCCTTGTCAGAGGAAATCCATTTCAGTACATCACTACTAAAAACACCACTAGCAAACTCACATACAAATTCAACATTATTTACAACTGAAACAAGTACTCCTCCCCATGAGAGGTCAGATGCATCAGTATAAACTTTCATTTCCTGAGATCTGGGAATATGGAGAGCTGGCAGAGATGAAACTTTTGTTTTAATTTTCTGAACAGCTTCTGTATGTTTTTGTTCCCATCGAAATGCTTTCTTTTTCTGCAATAATTCCTGCAGAACAAATTTATCTTCTCCTGCATTGGGATAAAAACTGTTTAAGTAATTGAGTAATCCTAGAAAAGCTTGTACCTGAGCTTTGTCAAGATGTTCGGGAAAACTGATGATCTTTTCTTTTATATGTGGCTGTATTTGCAGCTTTGAATCTCGGATGACCATTCCGAGGAAGTTACATTCTGTAGTGCATAACTGTATTTTCGTTTCAGAAAGCACTATGCCTGCATCAGTAGCCATCTGTAAAAATCTGGAGAGGTGAGCAGTATGTTCCTCTAAAGAATTACTAAAAATCAGAATATCATCTATATATACACAGAGAAATGAAGAGGTGCCTTCAAAAATTTTATCCATATGCGCCTGATAGTAAGCTGGCGCATTCATCAACCCAAATGGCATAACAGTCCATTGATAATGGCCAAAGGGGCAGCTGAAAGCTGTCTTGGCCCTGTCCGCTTCCTTGACCCTAATCTGATAGAAGCCTGATTTGCAGTCAAATTGAGAGAAGTATTTACAAGCTGCAACTTTCTCTAAAAGGTAGCTTTTATCAGGGATTGGATATGGGAATGGTTCTGTGATAGCATTTAATGGTCTATAATTTATGACCATTCGTTTCTTTCCTCTCTTCTGTTCAGAATGCTTATTAACCATGAATGCATAGCAGCAAAATGGAGAGGTAGATTTCTCAATAAAACCATTCTTTTCCAGATCTTGTATCTGGGATTCCATATCTGTATAGTCCTGTGCTGGGATAGGAATTTTCTTACCTATCTTCATATGTTTGCCTTCTAGAATCTTTATCTCCATTTCAGGCATGGATTTAGTCCAAAACTGTTGCGGATTTTCCGAACAGATAGTAGACTTAATCTTTTCTCCTAAGACAAGTATTTCAGCAGGAATTGGCTCTGGACTTTGGGTCATGGCACTAGGAAATTGCTCAGTAGCATAGATAAGTCTTGGAATTCTGAGCCTTTCATTTTCAATGGTAAACATGATGCTTTTAGCAGTAGCACCATAGGGTGTGTATCTATCAATGAATGATCCTCCTAGGAGGATATCTATAGGCATCCTTTCAAGAGCGAAGAAGTCACAATGGAAGATTTTATTTTGGATTCTCAGGGCTTGCTGGTGTTTATACCTGTTGCAGACAAAACTGTTACCCTGAATGTCTAAGCTCTTATAAGCTAAGCGCTCATCAAGTGTCTCCCAGTCACTGATGAGTTGTGGCTTCGCAAAAGACAGAGAAGCTCCAGTATCGACTTGAGCATCTACATATCTACCATTTATTTCTAATGTGAAGAACTGCGCAAATCTGCCATTGATCAAATGATTGAGGTAGGCAGGTTGTGGTAGTTCTAAGGAAGGGATACTTGTACATACCAATTTTTGCCTTCCTGGATCTTGGATGATGGTAGGTTCTTCATAGATGTCTTCTGGTAACTCTGGTTCAGCTTCTTCTTCTTGTGGATTACTGCATTCACCTTCAGGGCAGTAATCTTGGTCGGAATAGAAAATGCTTCCGACATCATCTTCTGGTTCATAGCCATCTTCCCATGAGGGATCTGCTGCAAGGACTGGTTCTTCGGCAGGCATGATCTGTTCCCAAATGGGTTCTCTGATTTCTCTTGGTGGATCTTTACAGGTAAACTTGTTTTTGATCCATGCTTCACTTGGCTTGAACTGACTCGGATACTGCACAGGAGGATTCTGGAGCCTGTGCATAGTAGGCGGCTGTCGCGGCTGTGAGGGCTGTCTCCCTCTGGATGATTCTCCTCGGACAAAACCCCTTCCTCTAGGTCGTTCTGGTCGCTCAGGAACTTCATGGTGAGCGCGAGACCAGGGACCATAAGACTCATAGGCTTGTCTGGCTTCTCTAGGCCTGTAGGGTCGTGATCCTCTAGATCCTCGCTGCATGTTGGTCATTGGTTGTTCTAAGTCGTCTGCGAGAGAGTCTAGTTCTGCTGCGTCTTCATCGTCAGATGCTTCTTCAGGAAGGTCTTCAAGGACAGGTTCAAAAATGTCTTCTTGAAGATACAAGTCTTCATCGGCATCTATAACATCCCACCACGCTGCTGCGTTGGAAGAAAAAACAGCTTTGACTGCGGGATTTTTACAAGAGCAGTTGGGAGCAATGTGACCAGGCTTCCGGCAAATGTAACAAATGGGCTTATGGGAAGCAGGACGAGCATGTTGGCGTCTTCGGAGGAAACGGTGAGGAGGCGCATAAGAATGACGCTTGGGAAAAGAACGGCGCTTATAAGACAGGCGACGGCGTCGTTGCTTTTGTTGCTTGCGAGGTTGGATGTAAGGACGACATCCAAAAGGAGCTATTTCTGGAAATAATGGAGCAATGGCGGCTGCTTGATGTTTGCTAAGCTTTTGCATTGAGCGAGTCTCCGAGACTAACAACATAATTTGTTGCTGAGTAAAATCAATGAGGTCAGAAAGAGCAAGGTTAGAGAGCTCAAGACCTTTTAAATCAATATAAGCTAAGACTCGGTCAATTAAATTATAAGGCATTGCCTGGAGAAACTTCATTTTGATTTCAACAGAGCTATGGCACTGACTTTCATAGGCAAGTTTTCGGAATTGCATAGCAAAAGACTGGAATTGTTTAAGATCACACAATTCCATTTTCATCAGCCATTTTTTGGTTTCTAACTGCCGATTGGCGGCAGGAGGAGCAAATTCATCTATCAGCAATTTGTACAAGGCATTTAAAGAATCAGGTTGGTTATGTACAAGAGCATATTGCTGGTCAGCAGGGATGCTATCCCACCAATGGTTAGTAATTCCCCAGAGATATTTTACAGCAAAACAAGTGGTGCCAGCTTGATCTAGGTGAGCTTGAACAGCAAGGACACGCATAGTGTTGCACCAACTAGCAATTTCATTGAGGGGATTAATAGAATCATCTATATTCAAATACCATGGCTGTAAATGTACATGGGTACGCTGCATGAGAGAATGACCATGGGATTTCTTGGTAGTGGAAAAAGAAGGTCCAAAAGAGACTGAGCAAAAAGGTCTGGAAGACGACTCGGCCTTTTGATCTTCTTTGGATAACCAATTTAAACTATCCTCTAGGTTATCTATCTTAAAATCAATGGATTCTACTTTCTTCTGTATTCTATTTACAGTATCCTTGATTTCTATGACATCTCTACATAAGTCATCAAAATTTTCTGAAAGATGAGAATTGAACCTGGAGACATAGTTCCTCTGCTTGAATTCATTGGAAGGATTTTCATATGCGGCAGCAAAATATTGAACAGTGCCTGCAGCATGTCGATAGACACCTTTGGCTGGTGGCCATCTTCCTCCTCTGTAAAAAGTAACTGTGTCTTCTGAATAGAAATCAAGACTGTCTTCGCGAGGAAGACTCATGAGAGTATGGGGGAGATCTTTCCCCAAATTAACTTCTTCATCCTCTATTAAAATATGACCTGTTTTGACGGATCTACGGGATGAGGACGTAGATGGTCGGGTAGGAGAATTTTGAGTAGATCTCATAGATAATGATCTAGGCAGAATGTTAACAGATCTACCATCACTTTGATGCACAGTGGTTTGGCCTTTAAGCTTTGGAGAGACATGTTTGAGCCAGTCTAATTTCCATTCAGCTGGAATCTCAACAGACTCTATATGTCCTTTCTGTAATTGGACTGTACCACTGAGTCTTCTTGCCAGAGGCAGGTTCTCTAGGATTTTGGGATGGTTGGTGTTGGTCATGCTATATAACACAGAGATATTGACAGTAGCATACTGGAATTCACCAAACATTTCAAGGCCATAGACAGATGTGAATAGACCCCAACAATCTAGAGATCCATGTCTAACTTCTTTGCAACCTTTGTCGCGGACTGCGACTGACAGATTAGGACAGAATTCAAAACAAATAACATTATCGTCATTTAGACGACCAAGACTAGATAATTGGCACGAATGTTTAAAACTCACTTGACGACGGTCACACAGAGCTAAATACATAACAGGTTTTATATTAGATGGAATCAAGGGTTTAATATAAATACGAATCGAACCAAAATGCACAAATTTGACATCCTTACGAGAACGGATATACAGAATTTCAGGTTCTGGAAGTAAAGGAAGTAAATTTGTCTGGAATGTCTTTTTGGGCTGATAGCACAGATTAAGTTCGACAGACTTAATCCTAGGCTTAACAAAAGACAGATAAGTACTATTATACAAAAACTTAGACTTGACTAATTCAGCTTGTTTATAAACATTAGAAGCCTTCAAAGCCGGGGGCTTATATAGACTGGATTCCTTTTCAAGATCTGTTTCTGTTATCTCAATATCTGGGCAATCGGTCAACTGATCAGGAATAAAAGGAGGCATTTCATACAATCCTTCAATCTCTGATTCATTCATAATTTCTACAATGAAGCGGAAGGTATTTTCCCGAATTCCATTATGGGGAGAGAAAGTTCTGGTATGCGAGTAATTTCTGGTCAGGGAAGTGATATGCAGAGATAAAATGGCCTATGACAAAGGGATAAACGGCCTGGGACTCGATGCAATAGGTTCCCCAAGAAATTAGCAAGGCAAAGAATCTTTCAAATCTGGTCCACGAAAAAGGGAAATGAATCACAACTTACAGAGAAATAAAAATGACTGAATAAGAGATCTTCTTGATAAGTGGCTCTGATACCAATATTTTTATCGCGTCAGTAGACGGGCTCCTTAGCGGAATTTCTTCAGATCTTTGAGTAGAATCCTGCGACAGTAGGCAGGGGCCGAATGGTTACGGCTTCACTATTATAAACTCAAACTATTACAAATGATTTTGTGGAGCATGTTAATCCAAGACTTACAAAAGAGCCAACAAGAGGCATAATACATATTATAAGATGAAAGGACCTTCTGACAGAGTTGAATCCTTCCAGGGAAGGAAAGTAAGTGTCCCTACCACTTTGCAATTTTCTCGTTGATTTTATCAAAAATCCATTCCCACATGAGCTTGAAAGAAGGTACGAGAGAGAAGGGAATACCCAAGTATCTGACCATTTCATTTGGCCCTTTCCAAGTCCATCCATATTTTGACAACCAGTCTGGAGGGTGTTCTTGCCATCCCAGCATATGTGATTTATGCATTGCCACTTTGGAGATAGAGGCAAAGCAATATATATCTAGTATAGCCGCTCCCTGAATCAAGTTATTTTGTTCCAAAGTGACAAAAAGTGTTGTGTCATCAGCAAATAGGACATCATTATTAGGCAGAGAAATTCCTTTCACAGGAGGTCCTATATCAGAGAATCTGAGAAGATAGTGTAACGCTTCAACTGCCAAAACAAAGAGCGAATGAGCAAGAGTGCATCCTTGTCTAGTGGAGTGTTGAAGGTCCAATGATTCTTTCAATTCCCCGTTGACTTCAATGATTGTCGAATCGTCTTGAAGAGAACATTGACCATTCTGCAAAATCTATCCTGGAATCCAAAGGCTCAAAGCATTCTCTCAATGAAAAGCCACTCAATTCTGTCGTAAGCTATATCAAAGTCAAGCAAAATCATTCCCACTTCCTGTTTAAAGTCCCTAGCCCAATACATCCCTTCCCAACTAGTAATTAAGTTGTCCAAAATATATCTTCCTTCAACGAAGCCAATTTGAGTTTTCGAGACAATAGTGAGCAGCAGAGAGGAAAGTCTTCTTGCTAAAATCTTTGCCAAAACCTTGTAAGAGAATTGAGTAGAGTAATTGGTCTCTAGTTTTTTACTGAAGACAAGTTACCATCCTTATGAATGAATTTAATTACCCCTATGTTGATGTCCGGGCCAAGGGTGCCAACATTAATGGCCTCATTAAAAACCTCAAGGCAGTCCTTGGCCAACCACTCCTTATTGGCTTTATAGAATTTAGCAGGGAAACCATCCACCCCTGGCGCTTTCTCATCTTTGAGCGAGTCAATAATGGTTATGATTTCATCTAACGAAATGCAGGCATCAAGGAAACTAGCCTGAACTCGTGTCACCTTTTGAGGAATGCAAGCATCACATATTGCCCCGTTCTATTCAATGAAGTCATTGGAACCATCAGAAAGGAAAAGACAGGAATAAAATTCAAAGAATGCTTCTTTTATGCTAGTGGCATTCTGCATAATTTGACCACTTACTTCAATACCATTAATCTTGCTTCTTTAGTGTTTGGCTTTCAAAAATCTGAAGAAAAACTTGGAACCTCTATCCCCAAGCTTCAACCAAGGTAGTCTAGAGCGGATCTGTGTACGCCTAGCAATATAATTATGAGACTAACTTGATGTTTTAAGAGGTTAAACTCTTCAAGTAGCTTCCCATTCGCTGGGTCAAGTTGCAAACAGCTTTCATCATGTATAAGCTTCTCTTGAGTGTCCCTTGCAATTTTTTTGCGCCTTTTAGCTTTGATTTGACCATAAGTTCTTGCACAGTTTTTGGAGGCTTCCATACAGGTATTCCATTGATCAATTTTAGAGCTGGAATTACAAGCGAAATTTCCAATGTTCCAAGATGACTGAAGACCCCCCACACACACACAGTCAGACAGGTGGGACACATTGAATTTATACAGCCCTTTGAAGGACAAGCTATCTTTATTCTCCTCACAATTCAACAAGAAAGCCATTTCAACAGGATGGTGGTCAGACATGGTAAAAGGCAACACTATCACCACATTGCCATCCTTATTAGGGGTCACAATGAGTGAATCCCTATTCAAGTAAAACCTATCAAGTATGGAGTATTGTCTTCTATTCTTGCTTTGATTATTACACCGGGTAAACCAGATTCATCTACTGAAGCGGGTTTGCAATCTTGTGCATTCTTTTGAATTTCTACCAAAAAAAAAAAGCTCGATACCTTTCCAACCCTGGTGGTCACCTCCAATTTTATCCTCTTTTTCTTCCACCATGTTGAAATCTCCTCCAAAGATCCAAGTAACTTTTTTCAAATTGGTGGCAAGCCAGTTCCATACATCAGACCGCTCCCTATAGTCATTAGGGGCATAAATGTTACACAGGCCATAGGACTGATTTTGGCTTTCTAGCAACACCCAAACAACTTTGTTACAGGGGGAGAGACCATGATCAAGGATACAATCTTTCAGAGCAGGGTTGACCAAGATAGAGGCCCCACCTTTCCCTCTTTGATGGTTAGTGGAGAACTGAAGAACCTTAGGCCAGATACAATTTAAGACTAAGAACAGTTGGGATCCCATAGCCTTGACTTCTTGCAAACAAAGAAAGTCCAAATTTTCTCTTGAATGTCTAAACTGTCTCACAATTGGTTTTCTATCAAGGGATTCCAACCCTCTCACATTCCAACTTACAATCCGCATACAAAACCAAGGGGGAGAAGGAGGTCAATTAGATTGACCGTGGGGCTTACCCCCACTGTTGTATAGTCTTGTGAAACAGTTCAGGACTTTATTTTCCTTACCCTTTTTCTTGAAGGAAGGGTCATGGTTACTGTGAGCAAACTCTCTTATTAACTTTTTTTCCTCTTTGGACGCAGAATGTTCCATCAGGGAGGAGCCCAAATATGTTTTAAGTCTTTTCCCTCCTTTAGACATCCAATTTTCAGCAGCTATTGTGTCCTTATGAGTCAAGGGATCACCACCTAATATATCCATCTCTGAAGTAGACTTATCATTTCTTTCTTTCTCCGGAGAAATAGCCATAGGGGAAACCCCACTAGCAAGATTGATGAGATTGTCGGGGGGCAGGTTGTTAGAGATAGCATTGTGTAGAGCAGGGGTTTCAGCTAGGAGAACCACATACTCAGATGGAGAGTCTGACAGAGTTTTCTATTCAAGAAAAGCATCATCCAAGCTGTCTGACAGGCAATTGATCACATCAGGGGAGGGATTCATTCTATCAACAGATGGTTGTGAGGGGCCAAGTAACTGAGATGCGAGGGAGGAGTCATCTAGACCCCGCTCATTCTCAACCTCGGAGCCAACATTTCCAAAAGCCTCTTTACGAGGGGCACTGTCTTTCAATGGTACACTATTGAACAAGGAGTTTTCAAAAACCTATAAATCATCCAACACAGACTCATTTTTTGGGGCATCCTTCTCTTTTTGTTTATTAGGTAAATTGCCCTTGTTAACCAACATAGGACAGTTTTTCCTAAGATGGCCATCTTTTTTACAAAAGAAACAAGCATTCAGATCACCCAATCCTCTAAGAGCACAAGTATAGGACTTTCCCTTAATTTTAAAATTGAGGGAATCCGAAATGAACTCCAAGGGCTCTAAGGATATTAAAACCATGGCATTCATATGGGCAAGTGACCTCCTGGTATCCTCAATTCTCAGTACTTCCCCGAGGGGTTTCAACGCCTATGGTAAAAAAATTCATAATTGTATTGGCACTCCTTCAATATCAACCCATCTGAAAGTAGTTTTGAAAACGAGGTTATTCTAATCATTTTTGAGCTCCACGGGATAGCTTTAAAAATCAACTGGCCAACGTTCCACAAAGGTTTACTGATAGCTCTACGTTGCATATTAGAGTTTTTAAACAAAATCATAAAGACCCATTTCTAAATCATCCGAAAAAAACTAATATACAGATCCAGTCATTTACCCCAAACAAAGTTGAGCCAGTTATCAAAAAAATTCCTAGAAGGGAGAGAATTCTTGTTTAAACAAACAAACAAAATCCCTACATTTTGAATCCTGATTTCCTCCTGCTACAGGTCAATTTCCACTGAAGCATTTGGCACAATAGTCAAGATCTTAGTACGGCTAGGATGCTTATTGATTTAGCCTTCACTGCGATCCTATTCTCCATGCTCCTCACTACTCGCCACAAATTCAGCTCCTCTTCAGTGCTTATTCGCTTCTCCCTGACACAAAATTTCACTAAACGGCTTTCTTGGCAAGCCAAACGCTTCCTTTTCCACCTAAGACGGGCCAAAACAATCGCTTTTATGATTGCATATCTTATCATCCCTCATAGAATCACCTGGCTCATTAAGGCCACCAAGTTTTACCTTCTCTGCATGCTCAAATTCGAGAGTTTCCATAAACCACTCCAGTTAATACATTCCCCTTCAAAATATCCAAACGCAGTGGGTTGGGTGACCGAGAAGGGACGCGCATGTGGAAGCGGACAATACACCTCAACCCACAAACAAACTTGAAACCAAGCACACCAAACGAAATAAAACAAAAATAATAAACCAATTTATACGTTAACAAGAGAATTAAAAAATAAAAGAACACCACTTCCATCAAGGAGAAGAGAAACAATAGGCACAAAGGGAGCAAAGATGACCAAGGCAAGCCGCTTAGAGAAAGCTTGATGCACCATTAATAAAACTTTCAACATTTTACTCAACGCTGCACTTTTTATACCCTTCGTTATAGGTCTTGTGCTTCGTCTAGGAGGAGTAGCATAACGAGCAGAATTAACATTTTTTGTACAAAAGTCATTTGGTAGATTTTTCTAACTGCCTCGCCTAACTGAAGCTTTTTAGAGCTTTCTTAATCTTCATATAAGAAGACAAGTTATGGCCTAGAACATGAAAAAAGCAAGTAGTGCAAGGGGTAAAATTTAATGCACCCAACAGAAAGGAAGCCTTCTTGTAAATAACTATGTTATACTACTAGTAAAGCAAACAATTTTTGGCCCAATTTGCTCTAACCCTACTTGCATCTAACCCAGGCAAATAGATCTTAGTCAAGTCATATAGAGGAAAAGAAGGGATTTTACCTCGACCCAGGAAGTTTGCAGTCGTTCCCAAATTAGGATAGTTGCTTAAGAGTGGTAAAGGTTTGATAAGGTTCTTCAAAGGAGAGTACCATTTTGCACAGCTAAGAAGACTTACACTGCTAAGTACTTGCTGACAATCAAGAGAGGTCATACTTGAAACCAGTGTGCATTGAAGCCTGTGAAGCCCTTTGGCAGATGCCATTCTAGTATGAACTAGAACAAAAAAGATCGAACGACTATTGAGTGTCTTGCAGTCCTTGAGAATGAAAGTCTTTTGATGTCTTATAAAAAAACCTAGAACAATGCCATTAAAAACCATTGTATACGACCAATGTGTGTGTCACGCTTGCAAAAACCCTCAGAACTTTTTTCCATCTTTATCATTGCTGGTGACAAAAGCATCAGTGTGAAGTTCCATGTGTAAGCAAGGAACACAAAAGCTAATGGCATTATGGAAGGAGGGAGGTTGGACGTGAGAAGTAAAGGCAAAAGGAAAAACATTATACAAGGTTGAAGTAATGGCAAGATGAAATAATAAAAAATTAAATGAAGGTCAGAATGTGAAGGAGGATGTAGTAGAAGTGGTAAAAAAGAAGATGAAGTCAGCTAGGTTTATAACTAAGGTCAAAAACACTAAGGTGGAAGAATAAATAGGGGAGGGTTAGGCAAGGGTAGAAAGAAACAAAAGGTGGCTTTATATAAATCATAAAAACACATAAAAAGGAAATACATAGGATAAAATAAGGTAAGGAGAGGAGGCATGATGGTGAACCACTTGGCTTATACTAGAAAAACCAAACACATGGTCAAAATAGAAAAAAAAAAACCATGGTTGTTGGCACAAGGGCATGCAGATTTTTGAAGTGTGAAATGATAATAAGGGTGACCCTAGTTTGATTTCTAAAGCAACATGTGTTTGAACACTCTAAGGCATATCCTTGGGACCAAACCATGTAACCAAATCAAATTTTGATTGTCATTTACCACACCTTTGGTAAAGATGTCAACAACTTTGTCGTGGTGTCATTTCCGGTGTTGAATTTGACACTCGAGTGGGTCCCCCGTGTACCGGAAAATTTGATGAGGATTAAAGAATCTCCATCATACAACATATGTAGGTAGATAAAACAATACATGATATATTCAATGGCAGACAAAACTTAGATAATGCAAATCCATAGGTACATTATTTGTTTTACACAAAAGCTTAAATAAGGTTTTCTACACCAAACTCAACCACCCTACAAGCCCAACTACCCGTTACACTAGCTTATCATCGTTAATTACTAAAATAGCATTAATTTCTAACTGACTAAAAGGGGAGGAGATGCATGCCTCATACTAACACTAAAAATGAACATTAATTTCAAACTATGTATTTAAAAATAACCTTGGATTACTAAACCCAACACTTCAATAATAAGATTGTTCATTTTTAGTATATTATTGAGCTAAATCCCTGTGTCGAGGGCCCTGAACTTTACTTTGCCGTTGGATTGCACACCTATGTGCTGCCTAGAAATATGATTTGGACACCGAAGTTGCGCTGGGTTTTCCCACCAATCTTATCTTGCCCAAAGATTTTATTTGAGGCTCCATCGAAGTTAATCTTTAAGGTCCCTTCCGGTGGAGCCTCTATAGTATCCCTTAGGTAATTTGACCTTATTTTGCTGATTTGAACTCTAAGGAATATTGTCAAACACTTTGCACACAAGGTCTGAACTTGCTGTTGTAATTTCTTTGGTGGTTTTGATGTTGTTAGAGAGCATATGCATTCATAGAACCTGAACTAAGATATGCAAATGACTGATATAAGATGAATATGCAATACCACTATGGATTTATGACTTTCTAATGCAGCTAAATGACTGAAATGACATTGAATATGCACTTACAGTAAAAGAGACATTACTACAAACATTTGGCATGCATATTAATGATTGAAATCTTCGTCCACTGCATATGACATTTTCTCAAACACTTGTTATACGAACTTATGAACTGAGATGTATAGCTACAGCAATTGACAATTTGACAAACACTTACGATGTAACCTTATTCCTCCTTTATTGATTGAGTAGACTGCTTATAATCTGTTGATACAAACTAAATGCAATTGCCAATACTCTTGGCTTACATCAAGCATGAATGAATGCTATTACAATATCCTTTCCAACTATGCAACTATAGCTAGCTTATGGCAGCGACTAATACAATGCAAGGTAATCAACAAAATGAAGCAAATGAGGACCTTGTTCACAGTTGCCAGCTAGCTGATTGGATTGTTTGATGGTGCGCCCCACACATGTGCCTTCAAAGTGCCACGATTTCACTCCATTGCTGCGTTGCTTCAATCTGATTTCCCACAATTTTTCCTTGAATTATTCACTGCAAATCGAGGTATCTATCAGCTGCAAACCCTTCTAACATAACACGATTGTTATATATATTTATCTTGCCCAAATCGCTGCTACATATGACTGCAAATCCTTGTTTCAATGCCCATAAAAAAATCAATAATTTCCTCAATTTGATATTCTCCAATGATAGACTTAAAACCCCTTGTATATTCCTTTGATGGAATCCTCCAATGAAGCTCAATATTGACTCCTGAATGAAGCCAATCCACAAGGCAATCTTCAACTGGTATTTCACAACCTCAAAGTGCACAAACTTTGAAGTAGCTACACTCTCCAATGCTAATAATGGCAAAAAACACTGAAACCCTAGGTTTCTTCTTCTCCACAGCAAAACTCTCCAAAACCCAAATATCAAAATCCTGAATGAATACATAAGAGCTTTAGTTGATCCCTTTTATAATTTCTCCAAGAAGATGTGAATCCTCTAGAAGCCTCTTTTAATCATTTAAAAAGATATTAATGTGCACTTTATAACTTAATAAAATATTTCTTCAAAGTAGGTGTCCATTTAATTAATCATTTAATGTACTTTTAAGTCATTAAATGCCCCCCTTTAGACATAATAATATACTTTTAATGATTAATTATTATTAAAAGCACCTTTAATAATAATTAGATGATATAACTTGCACATTAATCTTTAAATCGCCAGGCTAACTAAAAATTGGGATCAACACTGAATTCATCACATGCCCAGATACTTTACTATATATAGAAACACTGGACTCCAATGACAAGATGACTTACTATAAATAGTGTGAAACTGAGTCCTGAATCACCAAACGAAAGCCAATCCTGAACCCAACTGAGCTCGAAAGAAAAAAACACGCAGGGAACTGCCAAACAGGGCCCTCTAACCAACTGCATTAGCCTACGAGGGCCAAATAATGGGGTAATCTACCAAGAAGCTAGAACGAGCTAAAAAGGGGACATTACAGGTTCCTAGGCATGTGGGGGCCGAATTTGAATCCACTCGTATTCTCCATAAGGCAGCAAGATGTAAGTCATGCATATTGGCCAAGGAAAACCTATGAGGTGTGTTGGAAGAGTAAGTTAGAGCCGTGTGTATTATTTTGGAAGCAAAGGTGCATACCAATAAGTCTTCTTTACTGTCAAAATACTCAAATATTTTATTGGTTCTTTCTCTTTAAATATTCCAATAGACAAATCCTAGGACTACAGTGTGTTAGCCGAATGAAAGGCATATTTGTGTTTGGCATAGACCATTGGAAGATAATGTGTGGTACATTTTTATAGGAATTCACGATGCAATCAAACTTAGGATCAACACATGACAAGACTACTTGATCACATTTGCAGTGGATGAAGAGATGCTCAGTTATTTTATCATTCTCTTTACAATTTCGGTAAATGGTAAGCACTATGAAGCCTCTTTTTGCATATTGTCAATAGTGAAAATCTTTTTATGTATTACCACATAAAGGAAAGCTTTGATCTTAGGCCAGCTATGTAAGTCCCATAATTTTTGTCATTTTTTATTCGTTTAAGGGATATTATGTTGAATTCAAGAATAAGACATGGAAACCAAGACATGTCTTGAACTTGTGTAAGGCCAAACCAACTTATCCTTGGAAACAATGTGAATAAGACAATTGAGTCTTATGTTTTGGATAATAGCATTCTTTGCTTTGGCACCTTGCATAGATTGGTTTGATAGGTTTGCAGTTTATAAGCAATTGTTATTTTCCAGGTGGAAAAAATTGACCGAAAGATTTAGTAGAAAAAAAGAGAAATTATATTAATGTCCACAAATGACCAAAAGTAGGTCAATGGGACACGAGGATACATCAATTAACATTACAAAGTTCAAGGAAAAGAGAATCCAAGAAGCCAAAAAGGAATAAATGCACATAAGACAAAGTAAAGCAGTGTGCCACTAACAAAGGTGGTAAAGGAACCAATACAAATTGCAATGAATGGCGAACAAGAGCACCCAAAGCATGAATCAATGAAGACTGGAATACCTCATCGAAAATCTATGTCTATGCATGAACTGGAGGAGTCGTCTAACCCATCATCAATCATTGTGAACAGATTTGATAGTGCTTGTCGTGAGTACCCAATGTCGAAGGGGCAAGGTTGGGAGATCCTCAGGGGAAGCAAAGCACTTCCTCTCGAATCTCCCCTAAAATCCAAGGAAGATGTACTTCAAATAAGACAAAAGAAACTTGTAATGTGAGCCTACCCCAAAGGTTTAAGTGCAATCAGTAAGTGAGCCACGCCAACAAAAAGCAACGCCACAATGTCAAGGGAGAGCAAGGTAGCGGATCTGAGTAATCGAAGTAGTAATAACATGCTAAGAGAAGCGCCACCAAACTAAACCAACAACTCTAATGTGTGATGCACTAGTATCCAAAGGGCACTTAGTGTTGCTAATCCCCTGGATGGGTTGGGAGAAGGAGGCGATCAACATGGGGACTCTAGAGCCTCTAGGCTCCTATAGGAATCTGTGTCAAAGGGTGACAACCTCACAAAGATAAAGAGCCTGGAACCACTGGTATGGGTATGTAAAGAAAGGAGATAAAGTGATAGTTGAGTCCCTATAGAGACAATGATATCTTCCTCGGATCTCATAGTAAATGGGGCATTTGAAAATGAAGTGTTCCTCGGTCTCCACCTGATGATGGAAAACTACCGTTTCAAAATATCATTAAATGAATAAGCATCAAATCTGCTCAAAAGTAATATGTCCCTCGATAAGATTTTGAAATGCTACTTCTAAAGCCAATATTAAAATCAAAGATCGCATCACTTGGATTAAATTTACATGGTGCTGATCTGGGAATCAAATCCAATACATTGGGCAATTATTTCTCCACAGTGAATTATATAAATGTTCTTACAATGCCTTTAAGAAGTTCCCCTTTCATTGCAAATTGTGATCTTAAGAATCTAAATAAATAGAAATGATAATTTGTCAGGGAAACAAGAGTTTCTAGCACGTGATGTCCATGAAACTCAATGCTCTACTCCATTCACTTGCTTCAATAAGAAAAAATCTAAAGCTTTTATATGTAAAATACAATTTGGTTTGCCTTGCCTTGTAACTCATTGATTCTAAAGCTAACTTTTTATCTTAATAAAAGTTCAGAGCTACAAGCCAACCCTAATATTTTGTTCTATTTTCACACCAAATACAAGGGGTTGTCAAACACTTTGATGGTGTCTGCAAACAAGTTTTTTGTTGATTATTTTTTTTTTGTTGGCCGACATAGACTCGTGAACCAATAAATGCAAATGCTATGTTGTCCAAAAATTTGATCCACCCAAACTGTCCCATTATGATCAATACAAAATCTTGCATTGTTGCACAGAGGCGATAATATTGGGCTTTTCTTATTCATAGTGGTAGGGTGAATCCTCCAACAACTTGGTGTAATCGTCGGGTCACAAGAATCACCTGTTTATGACAACCGGTGTGTTTCCCCATATGCAGAACTGCCCCAACAGCCAATCACATACTAAGTCAACAAATAAGCATGTGTTTGCATTTGAATTGTGACGCTTACCACCTCAAAATAGCCAAAAATATTGTTTAGCCCACCTCCCATTTCCATCGACACAAAATTTGGCATCATCAATGTAGTTTTTAAAATCATCTCTCTAGCTTTTGGTTTGAAAAACAGCATTTTCTTCAACACCGAAAACAGCATCTTTGTTCGCAATAAAATCCTCACTATATTGTTCTTTGATTTCTAAAATGATACTTGGAACCTCAATATTTGCTTCAATTAACATTTTTAGTGGGTATAAACGTCGTCTACTAGAGCACAATATCAACTACTTTACGTAGCCATGAGTTCTTCAAGACACTTGTTTATGTATCACTTACTTTACATATGCATGTCTTCTTCAGGAAACCTACTGTATATGCATCTTTCAGACCTCCTGGTTCACTTTGATTCCATGTAAAGTTTAAACAAAGAAGACATATAGGAGAAAGTGCTTTCTCTAAATACATTGATCATTATTTAAAGGTTCTATGTAGGAGATACAACCAATGAATCTTGTGCAACTCAATATATATGGTTTTCGTTATTCAACTAATCTCCTATGCTAGAATGTTATGATGAATTGTTAATGATATTATTATATATTTACATTAATGTTTCTACAAAATCTCATCACGATTTGTTAGTAATATTATTATATTTTTACATTAACTTTTCTAAAAAAGGCCTTTATTATGGTCATTGACGTTAACATCCTCAAATTAGCTTAGAACTTCAAATAAAGGACAACTTGGTTTCCACGACAAAAGACTACTACACATCACATTAAAAAAAAAATTGAATTGACCATAATATTTACATTCTAGTGTTTGAGATGATCAACACTTTTGAATCATCAAGATGCAATGCCTAAAAAAATGGGGATTCATGCACATACCTATGGGAAAACCACAAGTACCATCTGAGAAACTAGCTCTGATAGCATGTCATAAATAAGGTGGACTCAAGAAATCTCTGCAATGCAAACACATCATCTACAAAGACGAACTCAAAAAATAGATTTCACCAATCACATGAATGCATTAAAGCTAACAAAGAAATGTCAATGCAAAGATGCGCAACCAACGAAGTGTTGCACAATAACACCAAGGATCAAGGAATGATCCTTAGTTCTCCAAAACTACATCATCTCTACCAACACAACTTAACAATATGGTCCAAAATACTTGATTTTCCCTTAAAGGACACAAAGGTTTCTTTTATAAGAGAGTATATGGATGAGTGGCAGATTGATTACTAGAGGAGTGGAAGATGGAAGCATTCCCTATGTACAACTAACTTCATCTAACTCTTCTCACACGTGTGAAGATAACTACCACATTAATTGTGCATATCAACAGCATCGTGCACATAATACATCTCACCTAGATAACACAATTACCTGAGGTGGACACACACACCAACACCCCCCTGAAAAACAGCATAGGTGAAGTGGTAAAAGAATTTTTTGAGCTCGTAAAGATGCGTCTCGGCAACCAAACCTGATGAGGTGCCCATGTACAATGTAAAAAAAAAAAAATTATGAAATTGTTGCACTAGATGACCGCTATGCTGAAGATAAATTGTGAAGTTGATGAAGCCTCCAATGGAATGAATCAAATACTAAGCAACGAAGCCAAGACTGAAAGTTACAATAATTGTGGCCACTAGAAACTATCATGACACAATGACTACTACTCAATTCAATGTGGTCAAACAAATCAGCGGACAAGTTAACACTACTCAATGCTATAGTGAAAATCCAAAGGCATTGTCAGGGCAGAGGCATGGTCCAATATGCAAATAGCTTACTAGGTAGCAACTTCCATGAATTGGAAATGCGAACAAGAATGTCTATATGTATGAGTTGCAAGTTGTTGCATCCACCTAGTATGTAGGAACAAACATTGAATACATAGCATACTCAACGAACAACCAAAGAAGCATTACACTCATAATGCATAATGCATTACACAACCACCCCCCCTATAATGTTTACAAGGGAGTGAAGACATCGTACATATCATTGTCTCAATCAAGATCTCCAAATGTTTGTCAATGCAGTAGGCATGCAAAAAACACAGCAACAAGGCCTACAAAGGCAAACAAAGGCCATGAAAAAAGCAAATCCAAATTCTCAAGTGAGAGTGGCCAATATTCCACATAAAGTACAAAACAATGACATGAGAAAACGGTGTGCAAGCAACACGCATGAAGGTAGACAACGCTGAAACAACAAACCCCCGTGGCACTTTATAGATCAGTGCTAGTAAAATATCCTTCGCCCACAACCAACCCAAAATCTATATGAAGCACTAAAAAATACTTCCATATAAACAACGCAGTGGCACCTATACTTACCGCATAAAACAATAAGATTTAGAGTTTACAAAAAAATCCATTATGCTGAAAATTATACACCTGAGGTATAATATAAATAAACATATAGCATTGTTGTGAAAAGCCTGAAAAATTATGCACTTTCAGAAAAAATAACAAGCAAATCTAAGTTATCAATCAAAAGTTATGACCTCTGGAAGGTCAAATAAAAGGAATCGGTCAAGAAAATAGGCAAAAAACTATAAATTCTAGAAAAACAATTGCAACCACGATAAATATGGCCTTAGCGTCAGAACCACAATTGCAACAAAAAAAAGGGAGCCTTTAGTCTTCCTGGATCAAAATATATGACCTCCGAAGTGTAAACAATTAGCATCAAATGCTCGTTGTATTGACTCAACCACCAGACTTGACCACTACCTCTCTTAGTGTTGATCATTCAATAATTTCTCCTTGGCAGCGGACCATGGTCATTTCTATATAATATTATGCTATTAAGTTTCATATTCACATTTATATGCTATTAAGTTTTATATTCACATTTATATGTGATCCACTGGTAATGACCAAACGCTTGATAAATTTTCCCTTTGATATGTCTTTGTAGTAAACACCACCCCAGAAGACATTATTACACAAAATCTAGGCCCAAGGCATACAATTAGATTAAGAAGTATTTGCGTCCAGCCAACTACTGGATCCTTTCCCCTATGTAACATTTTAATTCACAAAATTTTAAGAACAATTTACCAAAAGGCTAGTTATGTACCATTTCACTTTACTAAATCTTTCAATAAAAATTCACCGAAAAGCTTAACTACATAGAACTTTAATTTATCAAAACATTCAAATAATAATTTACCAGAAAGCTTAACTACGCATGACTTTAATTTAAGAAAGCTTTCAAGAACAATTTATATGAAAGGTTGACTGTGTAGCATTTTAATTTACTAAAGTTTAAACGAACAATTTATCAAAAAGCTCGGATTTAAGATAGAGATCAGAAAGTCTTTAGTTAAGATCAATGCATATTTTTATTACAAACCGATTAATATCACAACAAGACCAATCTATACCAGTAAATTTCAACTTGCATAGCTTAACTAACCGAACCATGTTTCTAAGAAATGGACCCATAAACAAATAACTGTTACACATTAACAATCAAGATAATTAAAAATCCAAATCAGAATAAACCATAAGCTGTCCAGTTTCTCAATATGGAATGCAAACTTAAATTCATTACACAAGGATTGCAATTTTAAAAATAAGACAAATGGCAACTACGATAACATGCCACAATGGGATTGTCAAATATTTTAGTTACCAAGTCGAAGAGAATCAAGTGAACAAAAAAAAATACGAAAATTACTGCTACAAATTTTAGTGAAACTTATACCAAAACAGCCTAACAATACACAATAGAGTTTAAGAAAAACCATTTTCACTAACACAAGGATGGGCTCAGAGCATTGGGTTGCAACAGCTCTTCCTTTGCGTCCCTATGTATTTCCCAGCCATTAAAGAGAATAAAATGTTTGGAGAAAATATTGACTGCAATAAAAAAACAGGTCAACCCTAAAGAGAAACATAAGAATGCTGAGGAATACAGATTCCACAGGGTTCCAGGTTTTAAATGGCAGGGCAACAAAATAGATGCTAACCATGAATAACCTTGTCAACACAGATTCAGGAAAACACAAAACAGAAACGAGATGGTAATCCCTCTAGGACAAGAATGGGGAGGAGGAAGGAATGGTAAACATGATGAGGATATGAACAAAGTTTTTGCAACTTGCTACGTCTTTAATTTCTATCGTTACTTCCTCTATTGACAATGTCACCTCCTTACAAAGAATCTCATCACTGAGTCATCCTCCACCAATTCAGACACCCGTTGCTGAAACAAACTATACTTACTTAACTCTTCTATCAGCTATTAGAGTTGTCAAGTAAGTTGGCCATGGGGACATAGATAGTTGTTTTGCCTGAGTTCCAGCATGGCTGATGCAAAGCAAACCTCTCTTGAAGGGGAGCACCTTCACTTAAAATTCTACACAGGACCAGCAACATTCCACAGGAACCCTTGTCCTTATGGTTAATTTTCTTCCTGGCAGTCCTTAATCCTCCACAAAACTCATTCCTCCCCAGCAATCCTCCCCTGCTATCGAGCCTACTACTGCAATGCAGTTTGTTGCTTCATATAAATCTAGAACTGTAGATACAGTTTGAGCCGTCTAACCAAAGCTAGTAGATCCATGTAGTTTTGACACATTTAAAAAGAACGTCAAGACAATACAAGAATATCTAATGTTGCATGACACCTCTAATATCTCTAAAATAAAGTGAGAACAGGGTTCACCCATTTTTACAGAAATCAAACTTTGCACCACATAGGAAGGTAACACGGAAAATACATAACAAACATTTTGGTGGACCACACAAAATGAGTCAGACAGATTCACCCACAGACTCTTCATGGGATAGTAAAACATAAACAGGCTGCAGTCCCTTACGTTCAAGAAGCAATTGTTTTTATGACAAATTTGGAATTGAAAGTGAAAAAATTACAACTGCTCCAAAAACCTCATGTTCAAAGCAATTACCTTAAGAAGGCCAAATGTTCAAAAATTTGGTGATCTTATTGGAGGTTTGTATTCGTTTCTACATTATGTATTACTTGCAAGAGATGAGGTGATGACTACAATATACGTATTAAAACCCGCAAGTAATCGCCAGGTAATTGTGAGAAGCTGGGAAACTTCTAGCAAAAGGATTTTCGGCCAACTTACCACAGGTAAGATAGTCACAAAGCAATTGACTTGGATGATATTGATCCACACGCAAAGAAACGCAACAAGCTGACAACACAACACCTCAATGACCTTGTCTTTGTGCAGTACAATCTTCATCTCATGTGAGAAAAGTGGAAGGCTAAGATAGTCACAAAGCAATTGACTTGGATGATATTGATCCACACGCAAACTATGGTTGTTGAGTCTGAGAATGCGCAGCAAGAGCCCAATTTTATCGAGAAGGAGGTCACAAATTTAGAGAGGGAAACAAAAGAAGCGACAGTGGGAAGGGAAGCAAAAGCATCGAGAGGTGTTGCTGAGGATCTGAATAATATGTTTGCAGATGTTCTAGAGGAAGAATCTTTACCTTCCACTTCCAGGGCACAACAAAGGAGTTGGAGATGATTTAATGGTGCATTGTGCATTGATGAATAGTCTATGAGCATTGTACTCTTATTTTTGTTAAAAAATGAGCATTTTACTGTATTTGGTCAAAAACTAATAAAAAATATATGTATTCTCTACATTCATTTCATTTTTTTAATGTGTTTTACATCTTATTTAGTTTATTTTATTAATTTATATATTTTTTAAAGTATCGATAAAGTTGCCAAGAAATTACCGAGTCCCGAGTATGGGTCAAAAGTTTGGGCTGCCAAGTAATTGCTGAGTCCCGAATACTGGTCAAAATTTTGGGCTGCCGAGTAAATGTCAAGTACAAGTTTTAAATGATGCCTACAATAAATTTGCAATTTTTTATTTAATATATAATCAAAATGCATTGCCAATAGTAAGTCCTAGAGTCTGTAGGCATCCATAAAGTAAGAATATGATGGGCGCTTTTATAAAAGAAAAGCTATACATGTACATCATAGTATAGAATCAATTATAAAATAAGACCATCTTCAATCAATGCTCATGAACATTGGCCTCTATGTTTTCCTTGAAACTTTTATATGGTATCATGGCTCCACCTGAAATCTTACACTACATCAGAGTAGGAAAGATTTGTAGAGCTAAGCTAAGGAAGAGAAATGAAGTAGACCAGCACCAATACTAAAGGACGAATCTGTAGGAAGACTAACTGCATCACTGATATACATAATGCAGAACTGATTGCAACAGGTTTTCGTCAAAAGAAAGACCTTATGCAGAGACAAATTTAAAAAAGAGAGAAATTCATAACCCTGCTTGGACTTATTGTACGATATAACCACTAGGCGGGATGTTAGGATAATGAACAGTCTCCATGCTCTCGCTCCCCCAATACTGTCACCCTTGAACCATCTACCTTAACCAGTTTTTCCTTCCCTTTCCTAATCGACCCAAAATGGTTAGATCTATGACAGCATATTTGAGGAGGCCATGACCTCCTCCAAACCTATAATGACTGGTCTGAATCAACCCCGTCCGCCTCGCCCCCCCCCCCCCGCGGTTTCAAAACAGCAACCTCTCCAGACTCAGATCAGATCTGCCAGCAAAATTTAAAGGAGTTCATTCAAAACGATGCTCACAAGACGGTTGACAGGCCTTCTTTCCTGGCAAAAAAGGAAACTGGCTGCTACTTATGCATGGAAGTGCCACCCAAAATTCAGTTCTCAATGGATGAAATGACCAATAGGCTATGGCTACTAAAGGAACATGCCTTGATCTGCAGATTTATGAAAACCTTTCCAAACCCAAAGACCCTGAAAACCTGGGTGCAGGGATATAGGGAACCCATGGCATATATGAACACCATCATGATGCCTAAGGGATATTTCATGCAAATCTTTTGCTACAAATCAAGATAAAGTAGGTCAATCGGACTAGAAAGTACATCCAGTTACTATATGTACAAACACAGCAGACTGTCAAACAGATTCCATATGTACACTTGGTGTCACTCCTGCCTCTTATGTTTGAGTTTATCATTCAATGAGATGATGTTTATTTTTTAAACTTTTGGAATGTAAAATTTATGACACAATTACCAACAAGGGAATACTTTAGTTTCTGAGATAGCTGGTAACCTAAGTTGCTCCATTCACCACGTCTGAAGAAAAAAACATTGAATTCTGGAGTTTTTATGCATAGTAAAGTTTGTTGAAATTTGAAATTTTATTCATAACATTTGGAATCACGACTTCCATCAAATCATCCAATAAAATCATTTGAATTTTGAAAATATTCGATTAAAGCTCAAGCTCGAGGTAAAAGGTCAACAAAATATTATATTATAATCATTGAGGCTCCTGTTGATTTCCTCATCCCCATTAAGGCTGGCTCAAATTCACAATTATAGTATGTATTTACTTTTATCTGCAGTTGCATGTTTCATCTGCAACTGTCAACTTATTGCTGAACGACGGATGCCCAATTCTACCCTGTTCCTGGAAGCACCTGCCATGTTCCCGAATGGTACAGGATTCACAAAATAGTCAGCTTGCAACTGACTCCTTACATTCTGTGTTTGACCTGGGCTCCTAACTGTGGACTCTGATTGCTGCCGATATTACTGGTTTAATGTTCATTGTTTATTATGATGTCTAAGTAATATTCTATTAGCTCATGGTTAGACAGTAATTGGTTCGTGTGTTCCCTTGTATAAGGGAGTTCCCAAATTTGATTCACAAGTCCAACCCTTCGGATGCTTGAAATAGGCTTCTTTGGTAAACTTCACGAGATCATTAAAGCAATGAGATCCCTATTAAGAAAACAAAAACTATAGTCTATCAATGTATGTAAACACAATAATAACTTGTTATTATCTTTATTATTATTTAGGATAAAGGTAATAATAATTTAGTACCATGTTTATTATTATCTTATTTAAAAGAAGTTTTATCATTCCCTTAGATTCTATTACAATACAAAAGCCTTATGTCTACAATAGCAATAGAGTTTTCTATTAGGAAACATTGTTTATTTATTAATTATTTTATATACTTCATATATTTGTTATTTGGGCCTTGAGGTTCTCAACCTTCGCATCAAGATTCCCTCTCCCCCCAAATGAGGGGGAGTAGATAGAGTGCATTTGTATAACTTAAATAATATGATTGCACTCTCCCGATGAAATGGAATTTATAATATGCTCAACCAATAAAGGCATTTATGCGCTCGGCCTTTAGGCGTCGACGAAAGGTCATTCATGCGCTCAGCCGACTTCAAGATTGCAAGTCGATTAATCCTTTAGTTTATTTAAGACTTGAGAATGAAAGATATTCATTAGGCCTTAAAGTCGAGGTCTTGGGGGAAGAGCGAGCATAGAAAACCACTCGTCTAATAGCTTGAAGAGACCGATGACCTTTTATTCACTTCAATTCAAGGACCGCCATAAGGGTGACGTTCCAAAGAGTCGAGGACCTTTATCGACTAATGTAAGGAGGTCAAGGAGTGAAAATCATCAAACCCCTCAATCGATACTCTTTGTTTCACGAAATGGAGCAAAATGAATCATCCTTCAAAACCAAGGTTCTAAAAGAGTGTAATGGAGCTTGAGTCAGGGGGAATGACACCCTTCAAAACTGGAATGATTAATGTGGATTCGCATGAAGTTTAGATTATGTTAATGCAGATTTATGTGAAGTGGATCTTGGAATCTCAAGTTGATGGTCTTGGGATGAAGGAATTAGGTAATCTATTAGAGATGTTTGGTTGTAAGGGACCAAGGTGGTGAAGGACTTGGAATCTAGGACTATCTATGAATTAGGGACTTGGGTGGCATTGAATCAAGAATGCTGCAATGCTCGGTTGCAACATCCAATCCAACAATGCTCTGTCACTTGCCTAAAGGCCCTAACTCATATCTTTCTTTCCACCTCAACCCAACCTAAACAAATTCAATAGGCCAATCAAGTGATCAACTTGGTCGAATGAGTAAATGACCAGGCGGTTGAGCCCTAAACAAGTTATTATTGAAAACCTAGACTCCCATGAACATTAAATAATAAAAATAATTATTACAAGAATTTTATCTTTATTTTTTAATGTTCTTTAAAAGAAAGAAAGAAAAAAAAAACCCATAATATTATGATAAAGAAGGTTAGCTCTTAATCTTTTTGGCTTCATGTTTTACATGTGTTTCTTATAAATCCTAAAATCGATAAGAAAGATACATTTATTTTTACATGCTTTTTACTATGTCACAAGGTTTGAGTCTGTGTTCTTGATCGGTGAGGATTACATTCGAAAAAACGATGTCATATAAAATTCAAGAACAAATCAAAATCAAATTCTTTTAAGAAAAACTTGCAATTTTTATGAAAATTAAATTTTAAATAGAAATAAATGCATGGACATAAAAATAAATCAACATTTCTAAATGCCTTTCAAAATTAATAAAAACATAACACGTAAAAATCATTATAAGTTAATAATGTTCATGGATATATCTACGTTTAAATATTATTTATATTATATTAATTATTTCTAAAATATGTTTCTATACTAGATAATACATTTCTATACTATTTCTAATTACAAAATTGATAGTAAGACGTCTCTAAATGCTCCTCCAAACTCCATCTAGATTTTAAATATCTATCTATTTTTAAGTTTATGTTTCTAAACCTAAATTGTGTTCCATCTAGGCTTTAACTATTTAGCATATTGTGTTGATTACATGCTCAGGTTTTAAAGTCTAAAACTTCGACTTATTATCAAAAGGAATTAATATTATTACTTGGAACTCTGCCATATTACAGCCCGTTAATTTCAGCTCTGCCATACTAAAGCCCACTAATCTCAGTTTTGATAATTTTTTCAATCTTCAGAATATTAAATTTGAAACATGCAGACCCCTCTCAACAGATTTATTCAAAACAACCTTCTCTACAGATTTATCCCAAACGATCCCTCTCAACAGGGTAATTCTACAAATTAGGATGGGCTTGCAAATAAACAGATTCTAGATGAGGCCACAATTTCCAATAACTTGCTACACTGAGACCATGGTTGGAATGATTTGTCAACAATCCTCAAACAGACTACAGCGACAGATAACAGCATGGATAATAATCACTTATCAGAAGTGGCTGGGGCACAAAATCATCTATCCATATAAAAGTGACAAATTTAACGAGCAAACCAAGACAATTTCATTCTGCATGTTTAGTATTTGCTGAAGTTTGAAATTTTTCCTCCAAAATCAGTGAATCCTATAATTTAGGTTTTTATATAAAATAGAAAATTATCTAAACACATGTATTTCTATTTTTGTTTAAATTTTTAATATTATAAAAAAGGTCTGTGACTATATTTTATGTTCTAACTTAATCATGAATTGTATGGCCAATTTTTGAAGAGCGGTTTTTTTAAGAATTTTATCCTTACTGAATTCCAACCAGGCAGCTTAGCTGGGATCTATCAGATTTGTGAGGTCAGTCGTTGCCAACCGTTTGCACCTTTCACCCATCCTTGCCCCTATACTCTGTTTCCCAAGGATATAAGGGGAGACCTTTCCAAACACATTCCAGGACTCCATGTTGAGAAAGCAAATGATCCCTATGCATAGTTATACTACAAAATACATTTCCAATGCACGTGCACTCGTGTATGATGGATAGTTGTCTCTAATTGTGAGTGGAATGTTGACCTATATGTTACATTCAGTCAATATCTTCTGTGCTATTCTAAACTGCAACTTGGTAACAGGACATACTATTCAAACTTAGTCCAACTAACAAACATTTATTCCATAATTATACATACTCTGTGATCTTGCTTTTCTATCTTGTGATATAGATTGACTCCCAATTAATGCATAATGTAGAATTGACCTCTCGAAATAATTTTTTTTCCTATATTATTAACTGGCACTAATTACAACAAATATAATTCATTGTTTTTTTAATCCGTAAAGGTGAGTTGTAGGGGTCCCTCACCTGTCATATTAACATAGAACAGAGTTACAATCAAACTCAGCCCATATACTACTGGCTGAGAATACACCCGATATACGCAGCTTCAACAAGTCAAACAACATCAGCTCATGCCTCCCTAAAGAGGGAAATGAAATATGACTCACTATTACAAATAGGCTTTTACTTCTTTGATGTTGTTGACTAATTCGTGAACACATATTATGTAAAAGAGAGTGCAAAATTAGACTAGGTTTGGGAAAATGAATATTTTAAATGTAGTCATAAAGTAACTGTTAAATACCCCGCACAGATCCACGTCATAACATTCATCCAGATCACAAACACAATTGCAGTACAAAACAGATAACTTGTATACAAAAACAAAGTTAATGTCTCAAAAAAAAGGAACTAACTTTTAATAGTCTTATTTGCTCTCGTATGAGAATTTTCCAACTTCAGCACAAGCAGCCTGCAGGGCAATAGAAATGCAATATATACAATTCCTAGACATTCAACTAGAAGTAAGCAAGGTCAGATAAGAAAACCTGAGAAACACTACCCGCGCTCCCTGATATTTCTCTCAGGTATACTGTCTGGATCGAATCAACAATCACAGCCCTTGGACGGAGCTTCTGAACCTTATCCAAAATATCCTACAGATTTTTAAAAATGTTACATTTATGGAAATAAATCTCTATGGTTCTTTCAATGAAGAGAATGAAAATTTTCATCATACATGCTGAAGAAACAAAAAAGGATATGGAAAAAAAAAGGAAGAAGCAGCATAAAGAGAAAAGTAACATATGAAATATGATATAGACAAAAAGGCTAATTTCAAAAGTATTTCAAACATACAAAAATAAAATCAGGGGTAGTGATCCGAAATGTCGAGTAATAAATGGATACACAGTTATTCCAAAAGCCCTGTAATTGATTTGTATGGACTGTGAAAGCATAAAATCTTTAATACAAAATTAACTCGCTATTTATTGATTTTTTAGGCACCAGAAACATAACTATGACAAACAGCCATATGGAATACACAAGCTCATTGGATATTATGATTCTCCGACTATCCAGTCCGGAAAGAAAAATGTTCCAAATTTTGAGGACAGTGGGGGATCGGTCAGGGGAAAGCTAATATATATATATATATTAGTTTTTCATTTGTATAATTAAACCTCATTAAACATATTTAAAGAGCTGCATGGAAAATATAAACATAAATAACATCCATGACATTGAACGATGAATGATGAACATCAAACATTAAAATTGAAAAATGAATTTGACAAATACAGATACAAAATTGCACATATCTGACTGTTATATTATCATGAAAATAACTATAAAAAATACAACAGTCTATGATCTGGATTTAATTGGCAATCCAACGAACAACATACTAAATTGTAGGACATTTTTGCTACGAAAGCAATGACTCGAAGCCAAGGAAACAAACATCATAACACATGATACTCAATGTAATTTGTAAATGAAGCTTTAAGAAACAAAGAGTAATTGACAAGAAGGTAGTAATCCCTCAAAAGAGAGATAAAGCTACAACTCTATGATGTTTACATTCATATGACAATTCATTTATACTTAAGTTACCTATTTGTCCCACTCCCCGCCACCTAGCAGCCCGGTACTGGTCCGGTTCATGTCTAGGTTTGGTTTTCCTACTAGTTCGCCTCGCGTACGATCGAGACAGTCAAGGAATGCCTAGGTTCATCTGCTGAAGAACCCAAACGTATCTAGACCATCTCAGCCATACCGGAGGCAAACCCAAAGGTCATATGACTTGAAACTATCTTTAGGATTACTTTCTACATCCACAAACTCAGGTCCTTGGGGAACTCAACATCTAGTCGCGAGTGATATCCCTACCTAGCACTTTGCTCTTTGGAGAGGATTGCTTCATTGGTCCCCACTAGAAACTGACATTGTTGGTACTTTGAGACTAGGATGCTCCTTCTTTCTATTGGCATCTCTATTGATTGGCTACCCCCTTTCATGTATTCCCTAGATGTCCCCACCCTCCCAGCTCTTGCCCACAAAGGATGTCATCACTAGAGCTATCAGAGAGGAGAGCTATAGACAGTATATCCAAGCCACTTGGATCTCCACCCCTTGAGTTGCTCAACCCCAAACTTGCTTTCTACAGTATATTTATTGCAAGGAATGGATGGGATTATTTGTTGCCTTCACTATCTCTAGTGCCATTGGTCCTACAGATTGAGGTTTCCCCTTGGCCAAATGAGAGTGTGTTCTCACCAATTAGGTTAAAACAAATAACCACATTCTCCATCCAGATCGGATTTGAGATCTTTGCACCATCCAAGATGTGGAGACCGAGGAACACTTCATTTTCATATGCCCCATTTACTATGACATATGGAGGAGATGTCATTGTTTCTATAAGGGCTCAGCCAACATACTATCTACTTTATTTAGATATCCAAACTAGTAATGCCTAGCTCTTTATCTTTGCGAGGTCGTCACCCTTCGACACAGATCCATACAATAGGAGCCCAGAGGCTCATAGAGCCCCCACGTTGATCGCCTCTTTCTTCCAACCTATCTAGGCAATTGGCAGTAATAAGCACCCTTTGTACACCAATATATCACACATCCAAGCCGATAGATCAGTTAGGCGACACTTCTTTCAACATACCATTATTACTCAGACAACTCATATCCCCCAACATGTTCTCCCTCAGCAATGTAGCTCTGCTTCTTCCCACCAGTGTGGTTCTACCCCTTTTTGGCAACATGGATCTACTACTTACCAACTGCCTCCCAGACCATAGGGGCAGACTCACATTATGAGTACTTCAGCCTTGGATGTTAGGGGATATTCCAGAGGAACTGTTTTGCTTCCCTCAAGGATCTACTAACCTGAGCCCTCCGGCTTTGAGTGCCCCCCAACAAACACGTTTAGGTCCTTTCATAGTAGTTGATGGTGGATCAAATGGCACGAACACTTCAAGGATAGACAAAAAAATTCAATAAGGTTTTCCAATCTTCATGACGCATGCTTTTGGGGGCTCTTGTTTGCCCCCCATTCCCATTTGTATTGTTTCCATTACCACCTTTGTTAGTGGCACATTGTTGTACTTTGTCTTATGTACTTTAGCTTCTTGGGTTCTCTTTCATTGAACTTTCTATTATTAACAATTGTATCCTCAAGTCCCATTGACCTAATTTTGGTCATTCGTAGACACTAATATAATTTCTTTTCTTTCTTTTCTTTGCCTTTTTTGTTATTTTTTTTAATCACAATTAGAGTTAAAGTACTAGAGAAAAAACACGCTCATAAACCCTAAAAGTTGCTAAAAACTCAAAAAATATAACAGAAAACAACACTTGCCTAGAATATTTCTATTTTTTATTTTTTATAATTTTTTGTCCAACCATACCCAAGCCATACCTGGGGTAAAAAAGAATCATCATACCCAAAACGAGTCAACTGCTTAGGTTTAAAGATATTTTTAACGAGAAATGTATAGTCTAAAAATAGAAAGTGAAGTGCTTTGCCTTGAAATCTGAAAAGGCATGCGACAACTGTTCTCGAAGAGGTTGAGGCATATGTCATGACATGAAACTCATCAAAACACATTTGTAGTTTTAAAAACTTTTCATATCTTTGATACATTTTTGTATTTTGAATTTTCAAAGCTCTTTTGAGCATTTTTTGTAAGATATGATGTCCTACAACAATGAGGATTAACTTATAGAAAATCCTAAGCTTTCCGACGCATGTTACAACATCGGATTGTCAGTGTTTTCACACTAGACTGGAAGTGGTCTTTATCTATCTTAGTTTTGTCTAGGTTCACACTAGAAAGGGTTTAGCATAAATTAGAGAGGTTAAGTTGTTTTGAGTGAAGTGCACGTATTGGGTATCAGAGCCTAATTCTTGCAGCCATTACTTTGTGCATTCTCTCTTCTTCGTGAATCTATTTTACACAGCTATGGAAGAAGGTTTTTTGTGAGAATTGTGGAAGGTGTTGCTATAGAGGCATTTTGGGGCGGAATGGACATCATTGTTGAGTCCAGAACACCCAAAAACCCATACAAGGACTGTCAATTTGTCCAAATTGGACATCTCTGACAAACTTTTTTTTCCAATGTCCGTGCAAGGTTATACAGCACTGCAATCAAGTACAATTAAAAAATTCAAAAAAAATATTTGGCAAGAGTGTGGCTTCCATTTTGAAGTTTCAAAAGATATATATAAAAAAATTGAGGGGAGCAACCATACAGCCAACCCCCCAACCTACATTTTGGCAAAGGGCCACAATCCGTACATCAATCAACTCTGTCACCAACCGTTGATGCCACCTTGTACCCTTCACTGACTACCACTGCTCCAAGCCATTTCTCTCACCAACGTTGAAAATTGCATTCACATTGGTATGGTGCTCGACTTCTTAACCGTTGCATCGTCACGGGCCCCTCCAACACGACATAGACATTGGAAAAGATGCAGCGTTTGACTACAACCGCACATCCCTCCTCCGGCACTATCTTTTCAACCGCAAGCCAACTCATGGCTTGACTAGATTGTCGCCGACCTCAACCCTAACTGCAATAGGGCCTCTACACTGCCAAGCCTTGCCAACCCCCAGCAAGTGACCCTTCCACTGGCCACTTCAATGGCTTACAAACTAAAAAGGTGTTTTTATTTTCTAAAATTTTTAATTGATTTTGAAAATTCAAATAAAATTTTGTTCAATTATATGCTTAGACATACACCATGGCACAGTGGTGATTAAAATTTTGATAGTCTTTGTATTTAGAGAGATCAAGGGTTCCAGTCCCCTTAAGGACCTTTTTGCAAAGTAATTTGTTTTGCTTGCACCAATCACATCTAATTTTTTACTAGAATTTTTCAGAGGACGTTTTGTGCTCATCCCGAAGCCTAGGGAGGTGAAATGTTTTTTCACCGTTGATGCAGGAGCATCTTCATGCTTTGAATATGTTTGGTATGTTCTTGGTTAAGTCTTAGAGAGTCTACAAGTGTTAGATTGATTTCCCTCCAATTTGTGATATCCAATTTTTCAAATTTGTAACTATGTTTTCCATAAGCATGTAATAAGGCCTAACATGTCCAAAGGCCAAGATTATATGGACTTCACCTAGACTGGTTTGAAGATCATATTTCATATGATTTGAGGACAGTTGGGCGGGATCTAGTATGGTTGAGATCTTATTTGTTTGGAAAAAGTTGTTAAGTCCATTTTTTGAGTTTGTTGCATGAGTCTAGAATAGAGATTTGGTGTCTAGGTTGAGGTTTTCTGTTTAGTTGAGTGATTCCTTCGACCCACGGGGATGTAATATGATGGTTTGAACGTGTAATGAAGAGATGATACGTTGAAGAACATTTTGATATGTTTTGTTGATACTTTTCTAATGACTGTGTTGATGGACCAGACAAGCCAATGAGGGGAAGTTTGACAGTCAATATCTAGAAGGTTATTCTCATTACTATAAGTGCTTAAATCTTTAGAGAAGGTAAAAACAAGCCCAATTAAATTTATTTGAGGTCTTGACACTTTATGGTTTGACCTGTAGCTTCATTTGTTTGCAGACTAGGCCCTAACTAGGGTTTCCTGTTTCTATAAATCTGTATGGTGAAAATTCTTAATTCTTTGAAATCATTGATTTCTCCATGTATGCATCCACTTTACAAAGTTTCAAGGCCAAACTCAATGGGTAAGGGCATTTTCTAATTCAAACTTGTTTCTAGTCCTCATATGTACAGAAATTCTAAGACAGAGTGCATAAACGGTGATTTAAGGACAAGGAATGAGTGGATAATGGTTTAGATAGTCTTCTTAGGTCATTTTATATTGATCATGTGGTTTTTGAGTTTTAGATCGTCCTTGAACTCTTTGCAACTTCCTAAACAAGGTATTTTAGAGGCCTTATTAGCCCTGACACAGTCTATAGTAGGGCTAGTCCGTACAAATGAACCCTACAAGAATTTGGGATATGTTGTATAAATCCTTAATGGGTATCCAAATCCTATTTAAGTTTTGTGTTATGATGAATCTAAGAGAAGTTATGTTTGAAAAACAGGGTCAACAGGGCTACAAGCCCATGAGCTCATGTATAAAAAAAAGGTCTTATCACCTAGGGTGTGGTTTTTGATCATTCAGAGGTATCTATATAAGTGTAAATAGTCTAGATAGAATCTGTTTAGGGTGTCTACATTGGTACTTATTGCTTTTGAGTCTTTCTACACAATTCTTTGTTGAGACCCAAGTCTTATTGCTTATGTATTGTCAAGTGCAACATACCAGTCATGAGACCTCTTGTTGAACAAAGTTGCTAAGTCAGTCCAGTAGTCTTGGAAGTGTATTTAGATGGTCTTAGGGTGACACCAACCGTTCTGATTTTTTCAAGCTCTACGCATTGGAGTCAAATATTCAATTTGAGCAACCAAATCCCTAGAATTTTCAGTTTGTTCTAGAATTTGCTTCACAATCCTTAACTTTTGAACCTTTTAAATGTCGTAACTTTTGACAGGGACCTCAAGGTGCTTTTTTTCTAAAGTGCATGATTTTTCATTCTCTTTTCAGTCGTGCCATCATATTCGTTATAATGTGTCCAAACTGTACTTGTAAACATATTTTACACATTTGTAATTGAAAAATTTGTTGTAAAAGCATTTTTTATTAAATGCCTAGTTCTTCCTATTGGGGGATCACTTTTTGCATCTATTGGTGCATACTATAGATTCTGGGAGGGCCTAGTTCATTGTGCCAATCATTGTATTGGGAAAAACATTGTAAAAATTGTGTTGTTCTAAGCAGTTTTGGGGTTTTTACATCTTGTTGAGTGTGTTTCTTGTTTGAGGTCCATTCCAAGGCCTTTGTTTTGCCTTATCGTAATGGCTTCGTGCCAAAACCTTCACACTCTCTTGTAGGCCAATTCTAACCTGCAATCAGAAAATGATATATTTTCCTCTGAACTATGTGAACTTCAAGAGAATATGGTCACTTTAGTTGAAGAGAATAGGAAGATCAAGAAGCAAACTTCCTTTCTCTCTCATTTCAAACAAGGATGCCCTCATACTCTCACTATAGAACAAAGTTGCTCGTCTACAACATCAAATTGATATTTTGGACTTACATTCCCCTGAGCCTAGTCTGCCTACAATCATTGCTCTTGCAACTATTGACCGTGATTCATTAGTATCTAAGCCACCTATTATATCCAATGCTCGTCTTGTTGTACCAACTACACACCCCACTTTAGATCCACTGGCATATGTGATTGGCTCTTTTGATAAGCATACAACTACCTTTGGTTCCAACATACTTCGTTCCATGGGTCACCATAGCGAAGGCATTGGTAAACACTCACAAGGCAACGTTTCCCCTATCCAGTCTGTTCACTGGATTTCTAGCCAAGGCATTGGCTATCAAGCAGATGTTCCTTCTTCATTGGGGTCTCTTGATGTCAAGTCAACTCCATTTTTTGTTCACTTCATTCTTTGAGGGGACATTGAGCAACATGTGAGTTTTGTTGCACCTTCACTCAAGAATGAGAACTCTGAGATTGCTTCTCTCAAGCATCATCCCCCTAACACTACCTCAAATGTTTTCTCATATGCACCGTTTATGCACTTTGCATTGAATCATATGCAGCCATCTGCTTCCACCATCCACATTCATCTAAGATGGATTTCAGATCAATTGTAGCAGCATCATAAGCGTTCTTGGTGTGGTCTCTATAGACATGGTTCCTTTACCATTCAACTTCCTAGTCTACACATTGCTCCTCCTGCCTTCTGATGCATCTTTGTATTAGTGCAACTCTATTTAGCAGTGCTCCTTGTATTAGGAGCAATGCTCATATTATTGATGGCTTCCTTTGACAAAGTGACAATCTCCTTGCATGGAGATATTCTGGTGTATACAGTGTATATTTGTCTTCTTTTGGTGGTTGTGTTTTTCGGTTGTATTAAGTCGCACTAAGTTATAAAGTACCATGGGGGTTTGTTGCTTCAGTCTCATCTACCTTCATGCGAGGGTGCTCTATTATGTGCACATCGTTTCCTATTTAAGTTGCTTAACTCTCCCACCACCACCAAGGCCATCTTCCTTCTTGAGAGATCTTCTATCTGTATCTTCGACACGTTGGCAGTCTCCTTATACAGAGCTATTATGGTGCATATAGTGTCAACTTTTCTTTGGTGTTCGAGTAGTCAAGATTTTTCCACTCATACAGATTTTTTCAATAACTCCACCCAATCAGCATTATGGAGGGGTGTGTCCACATATTGCTTCTTTGGGTGTTGTGTTCCTTGCTAACCTCTTGGAACTTATCAGCATCTACTTTAGGGAGTTGCTTGCATTTAGTTGGTGAACGTTGTTGTACTTTCGACACCCCATTTGATAGATAGGCAATCTTCTTGTATGGAGCTATTTTGGTGCATATAGTGTCACCTTGTCTTATTCAATGATCAAGCAGGGGATCCGGACCACTTGTTCAGCGTTTGTGAGTTCTTCACCTTCTTCAACATTGTGTTCAAGTATTGGGTTGTATTGCTTCTTGGGACATCTTGCAGCATATCTCAGCACCTCTATACACTCTTGTTGTTTTACTGGTTTTTTACGAAACCTTGTGGCGATTCATTTTTTTCCAATTACCCTTCATTATTCATGGGCACCTAATCAAAGCTAGTTGTCCAGACCCATATCTAAGGATTTGTCTTTTTGTTTTTCTTCTCTCTCTCTCTCCCTAATTTTGCACTTGAGGGTATTGGTGTATTCACACTAAGCTAGAAGTGGTCATTATCTATCTAGCTTAGTTTTGTCTAGGTTCACACTAGAAAGGGTGAAGCTTTAATTTAATGAGGTTGCCAAGTTGTTTTGAGTGAAGTGCACGTATAAGTTGTGAGTGGAAAATTTATACACTGGTAACTAATGTTTGTTTCTCTACAACAAATTATTGTTGTACGAAACCAACTTACATAGTTACTTATATCTAGGACTCCCTATTGTAAAATGGTGGATTTTACATGATGAGACATGAGAGAGATATACACAATTTGTGATTAATATTGTTGTGTGCATTATGGTTTGGCTTACTTCATTGTGCTTATGGTCTACATAATTGATCATAGATGATGCGTTTTGACAACCCCAATACAGATTTCATGCACTAGTAAAGAAACTACGACCCTAACAAGGTGAATGTCTTAACGAGAGCTGCCACAAGGACTGCCACCTGAATCAAAGACGCATATGACAATGAAAATCAGAAAATCAAAATATAACAAATGTACTTTGGCCTTTTTCTGTTTTGGGTATTTTTTAATATGTTTAAATCTGCAAGCCATTCAGGACGTCCCCAAGGCATTTGAGGTTCGTCCCTAACTGTTGGGGACGTCTTGTCATCCACAATTTGATTCCTTTGTGTGCCTTCTCACATTTTCCCCTTGTGCTTCATTCAATCTTGATTGACTTTCTGCCTCACTCAATTTTCTAGTCAATCCACTTACAAATTCAACTCAAGAGTCTTGCATCATGTTTGTGCCAAGAACATTTGTGTTGTTCAAGCTGCCAATTTGCTGCACACACAGACTGGGCTTCCAATTAAGGACAGTTGTTTCATCTACGATGATTAGTTTGGGCAAACACCTCCATTCATAATAACCAAATCAGAAAACAAATGCAAAACGCAGCACACAAATCCGTTCCCTTTATTATATTGAAGGAAATAAGAAAAAACAATGCAAGTTTTCAATAGCAGGTTTTCGAATACAAATTTTGCCAGCATAACACTTCACCAATATTAAGAGGAGAGAAAAAATAACAATAACAGTTTTCAATAATAATATTCAGCAGAAGAATCCATTTACTAGAGCCATTTTGCACTTTAACGGAAGAATGGTCTGTCCCCTCATCTTTTCCCAATGGCTCCTCACCTCCCATAGCGTTTCATATTCCTTCACAGCCTTACATGGCGTGAAATGGCATTACAAAAGACCAAAAACTCGTTTTGTAAGCTACAACAAACCTAATCAATCTTTTCAAACCTTTTTGATACTAAAACGCACTTTTAATATTTAGACCTAAGCAAGATTTTGAAAGCACATGAAATGTTTTAAACCATTGCAACACCTTTTCGGCACCTACAACTACATGCTACGAGTGAAAACGGCATAGACCAAGTCAAGTTTATTTCCCCGAAAGCATTGAGGTTTTGAAAGACTTCACCTGCAATTATGATCAGGTTCCAAACTGCTGCATAACACTGTTGGCAATGCCAAAATCCTCGACATTTTATTTAGGCTTTGATCCCCGCACACCATACTCCACTCGTCATTCGAAGCAAAAAAGACCCCATCGGGCTTCCAACTCCATCTACCAAAATGCATTCCTTTCAAGTTCAAACACCGTTCAAATCGCAAACGAGACTCCCGATTACAATTGTCACCTACTCGATCTTCAACATAGACTAAATCAAGTTTTGGTCAAAATTCGAGTCCCACACAACACTAAAAGGTCCAACCAATACATCCAACGACCTAATCGATGATAAAAGTTCGATTAAACAACTTATTTCGAAGACCAAATCGGCAAGCAGTTTCCAATTAACATTAGCTATCATTGCATTGTGTCCTCGTAGAATTAATCGGCAATTGAGGTCCGATTACCATTGTAAATGTTGCACAATTTTTACAAAGACCTAATCCGTAAAGTGAAACCAAATTAGCTTTATGAACGGCAGCCGAAATCCATCGAGACCAAATCAGTGAAGAGATAACTAATTAGCACTAAGTGCTATGCAAAGAAACATTTACTATTCCAAGCGGAATTTTAAGTCTAGATAGCAAAGGCATAAACAACAAAGCTTTTTTAGACCAAAGAGAAGATACAAGGCCCGATTACAACTGTGAAGTGCCCGATTACAACTGTGAAGTGTTTTACGAAATTGCCAAGACCTAATCGGGGATTAGGAAACTGATTACAATTGGGAATAACAACCAACAACAAAACACAAAAAAACCAAGACAACAAAGCAAACAACATTAAATAACATCACTTGGTTTTTGGTTAATGCACGATAGCCTGTCTTCCATGGATGCTCTTGTATCACAATTGTGTTGAGCAACACTAATAGTAATATGCTTATTCATTTCTCTTTTCTAGCTAAGTTTGGTCATTGCAAAGTGTTGTCCATGCCTATCAACGAAGCCAATTTGTCCAAATCCTTAGTTCATGCCATCATGCCCCTACAGGGCAATCACTTTGCACCTACTCAATGAAGATTGAATGATGTCATGTCGAAATTCATTGCAATCAATGAATTAATTTTATCGACTATTCTCGGCAAAACAAATACAATTTGGGAATATCCAACAAAAGTATTACCCTATTCTATCATTATACATCTTAGTTGAAATTTATTCAACCAAACTCACATGCTATTCGACCCTTTGTGCATGAATATCAATTTATTCACATGCCTTCCTCTTCTTTCCTTTGGCGAAAACGCTGCATGCACCACTTCGTGCTTCAATATAGAAACCCCCTTATCATTATAAGCAATGTCATTGTTGAAGCCACTGTAGTCATAAGCTTGAATGATTTCACACTCTACTTGGATGGTTGCGTAGTCTTCTCATCTGGTGTTACCATGCTCGAAGAGACCTGCTAAATAAGGTGTAGCTCAATAAAAGTCTTTGACAATGGCTCAACAACAAAAATGTTCTCAAACTCAAAAGTAGGTGGTTGTGGGAAACAAATGACCTGCCCATCTACATCATCAACGTCCATGTCAAAAGGCTCTAAGGTAGTGTCAATGTCATCAACTTCTAAGTACTTGGTCAATAATTCCATACAGACATTCTTACCCTGAGTAGCATTAATACCAATGAGTGTTCTCTCGATAATTATATTACCAATAATCACCAAAGAAGGTTTCAAATTCTCATATACAATGGGAGGAGGGGTTAAAAGATATGTTCCCATTGTTCCAACCAAAGGTTGACCATGCATCAAAATAGGCAAAAAAGAAATAACACGTGTGTGTTCCTTGAGCTGTATGACTCCTTAGAAAGTACCTAGCATTTGCTCGCCTACAATGCTCCTTGGTTTTTGTCAGCACTTCAACACTATCCTCGTCATCATCTTCATCACCATTGTTGTCCTCTCCAACCTCACCAAAGATCTCGTCAATCTAATCCTTGTCCTTGGAACATTCCTCATATGTCTCTCCACCTTCTTCTAAGTCGGAGATACTCTTAAGACTCCACTTCCTCCTCTTTATCAGTAGCCCCCTTCTTATACATGAATTTTGGCTCACCCTTTTTTAAAACCTCACCCATCCCAATTGTGTTTCAAATGGGTTTTATGTTTCTGACTATTGCACCAGTGCGCTTAGGCTCTATTGCCTTCTTTTTGGACTTAGGTATCCCTATTGTCTTCACTTTAAAAGGTGGGGATGGTGGGAATTCAACTCCCAAATAGTGCCATCGAAAGACTAAACGTAGTCCCTAGTATGTTGGAGGCATTAGCGATGGTGTCTTGCCATCCTCTGCAATAAGCATAATTCCAACCAAGAACACTGAATCGAAAACAAAGTCAGAGCATGAAGTACCATGTAGAAGCTCTAAGAACACAACATGGAGCAATATTTGAGCATGACAAAAAAGAATTCCAACAAGTTGTAGGTTTTCCCATTCAACAATCCTTGCATGTAGGGGAACAAGCTACAATGCTAAGTGATATGATATTACCATATGGCAAAATGAAAATAAATACCAATTAGCATAAGTACTCCAATCCAATAGAGAACAAATATTTGAAATAGCAGCAGTAATACAATCCAACGCAAACAAATATTCATAATAGTGCAGATCCATTATATCGATGGCAGTGCAATGCCAAAAAACAGAATGACAAACATTTCCAAGCCACTTAAAGGGAACAACCTCTAAGAAGATGTAAATAACAAACAAGAGAATTACACAACTTATGTCATACTATAGACTACCTCACACCTATCTATAGATAACATTATGTTGGGGCATCACCAAAGCCCTAATGAAGCCGACTACATAAAAAATAGAAAAACTAGAATCTACCACTTAACTAGTTGAAGGTTATATGTGCCACAAGACAGCTACTCCATAACCCGACATTACATAAAAATTGAATAATTGGGGGTGTAACATGCCCTCTCCCTACAAAAATGTGTTGCCTTCAACACTAACGAGTTCTTGATGCTTCTAAAGAAAGTTATCATATTTCCAAATTGTGTTTTCAATTGGTAGGTTCTTCCATTTTACAAGATATTAAGAGATGGCTCTGTTACATAATTTCTATACACTCCCAACCATAGTTCGCATAACCGATTGGGCCGAGCACTTGCCAAGGGGCCAAAATGGGTAACCGGCAATAACCAACAAAGGCAAAAAATACTTGAAATTCGCCCGAAACAGACAATATATAAATAAAATAAATATTTAAGTATAAGTTTACATTTAAATATGGACATCATATTTAAATGTAAACTTATACTTTAAGTAATATTTTATTTATATACTTTCAAGATGTTTGAAAGTGATTTCGGACCTTTAGGAGCTATAATGCAAATTCTAGGCTTTGGAGGATCCTATCATATTTCAGACTTAGTTAGATTTCAGGGTGTTAGGGTTTCAGACTTAGCCATATTTCAAGGTTTGAAAATTTCAAGGAGACGTCATAGGAGGGATGAAGGCTGCATGAAGGGATGTAGGTATGATAGAATAGTATGAGAAAATCTCTTACAAAGTGCCACAGGTCGATCCCACCCCATTCCCTGTGCATAGATTACTAGACTTTCTCAATCTCCCTTGGTTTTCCAAAGAGCAGGGAGGAGAAAAATATAGCTTCTTGTAATTTGTACTTGCAGATTCTTGTATAAGTATCATTGTCTCAGTTTTAATCTATGCACAGGGAATGGGGTGGGGTCGACTTGTGGCACTTTGCGAGAGATGTTCTCATACTATTCCATCATACCTACATCCCTTCATGCAGCCTTCATTCCTCCTATGATGTCTCCTTGAAATTTTGAAACACTAAAATATGGCTAAGTCTAAAACCCTGAAACCCTGAAATCTAACTAAATCTGAAATATGATAGGATCCTCCAAAACCTAGAATTTGCATTATAGCTCCTAGAGGTCCAAAACCAGTCTCAAACATCCTGAAAGTATATAAATAAAATATAACTTAAAGTTTACATTTAGATATGGACGTCTAGTTTCTTATACTAAACGTTCATATCTAAATGTAAACTTTAAGTTATATTTTATTTATATACTGTTTGGTTATCTAAATGTAACCGGCGAGTACTCACCGGTTAAAAAAAAATTGCGATTTTTCAAATTTGGTGGTTTTAAGTGGCGGTTATTCGCCTAGTGGTTTTCTTGGCGAGTACCCGATCAACCGGCGGTTACTCGCCGGTTATGCCATCTATTAAACAATAACAACTTCTTGTTCCATAATGATTCTTCCTTCATCCAATTACGGAATGACCATGTAGACCAGACTTTTATTTCCAATGACCTTTGTCAGGGATGAAACATGATAAACAAGGTGAATTTTGAATAAGCGGATAGCCACAATAAAACACGGGGTTGAACATATTTTTATACCTTCATTAATAGACATTTGCTTGTAACACTGAATTCAATGGAGACTTAATCACCTTCTCAAAATGCCTCTCAAGTCGATGCTGATATGCTTGTTGTTTCATCCTATTTTGAGACACGACCAGGTTTCTCTTGCGAATCTGAATAACATTATGTTGAAGTTATAGCTAATCATTCACCACCTACACCTTGAAATACCCCTGAAAAATAGGAAGTAGTGAATGGGGGAAGACATCCGTAGAGAGATTTAAACAAAGTCATCTTATTTGAGGTATAAAAGGTCGTGTTATACCTTCATTTTACCAATGGTAGTCATTTGTACCATTGTGATTTCTTATCAAAATAGAAATAGTAAAGGTATCCTTCCAAACACTTGCTTATAATCTCCATTTGGCCATCAGATTGAGGGTGATAAGAATAGCTATAGGCTACTATGGTACCCAAATAAATGTTTTTGTTACGTTGCTGGCCGAAAATGGGTGAGATAATCCACGAAAGAGAGCATATTTGGTGATTCAATCCACCATTACCATTGTCATAATCATACCATCCAATTTAGGTAGCTCAGTGATTAAATCTGTAGAGATTTCTCTCCAATGTTCCTCCGAAGTGAAGTTTCTGTGATAGTCCTGACTCCTAGAACCTTGACAGTCTTCCTTTCATTCCTCTGGTATACTGACCATTATGCAACAAGATTCTGTACATCACCATCCTTCCCAAAATAAATCCTTCTTGGTGTGATGATATGCTTTGAGGACAGTTTTATGCTAAAATCTGAATCTTCAATTGATAGTCCAGGTAAAAATAACTTGTCCTTGTACCATGAGGAATCACCCCTCCATGCAAACTTAACAAATAAGTCTGGAGTTTGCTTTGATTGTTGAATGAGTTAACAAATAAAAGAATCCTACTGTCATTTTAACCTTGCTGCTTCAACCCAATCCAGCTAAAGTATAGACATGTCACATAAGAAAACCTCATCATTCTCTTTCCTTAAAAGTATATTTGTTGCCACATTTTCCTTGCCGTTCTGGACTAGGATCTCATATCATATCCAAACGACCTTGTTACCCATTTCTATTGTACATAAGAAGAAAATTGTCAGTGCAAAATATTTTAGACCTTCATAATCTACCTTGCCTTTTAAGTCCTAGACTGCGGCATCTGCTTATGATTGCTTGGATACATTATCTCCATTTCATATTCACCGTAACAAGTTCTTCATGCAAAGACAAGGGCATTCTGGTATTGATACTGCTCTGATACCCACAATGAAGCATCAGATTCCACAATAAACATCTTGGTGCAATCTGAAGCAGCTACTACCATAGTGGAAGTAAGCACCCCCTTAAGTTGGAATGCTTGAATTGCCACTTTGGACCATGCAAACAATTATTCAACAAGGTTATCAAGGGCATTGCAATGCATACATAATTAATAACAAGCCTCGATAATGATTTGTTAACCACAAAAATCCTCTTAATGTTTTTGGGATTGGGCCAATCTTTTATGCTTCTATCTTATTTGGGTCTACCTCAACTCCTTTAAGGACCACATGCCCAAATACTCAACTTCCTACACACCAAAGGCACATTTGGACTTCTTGGCATAAGCCGGTTATCTTTGATAATGACCTTGTTGAGCTCCCTATAATTTGGGAACATCCCCCAAGACTCGTCTTCCTTTTCAACCATGGCCACATGGGATTAGCAGGGGATCTTGCTCAAACTAAATGATGCCTGCATCCAAACATTCTTTAAATCTCACCATTTTGCTCATAGGCATAGCGGTAGGGTTGATATTAGGTGGATGGGTACTGGGAATCAACTCAATAGCATGACCGTGATCCCAAACAGGTTGTCTGCCCTTAAGATTTTGAAAGATGTCTTGTTAGCACTATATGATTTCTTGTTGTTCCAGTTTAATAGATTGAGCCTCGTCTTGAACTTCCAAGGAGCACTTTTTTGTAACTATGCCATGAGCTCCTTTCCTAACCAAAGTTTGCATCCTATGTGAGCTAATTATCTAGTGGGGAGACCTTTGGCTACATGTGAGCCTGTGCATTTGGCCACTGATCGTAAAACCTATGTACATGTTATGAAAGTTCATGGGGATAGTTTCCAGCTGCTTCAACCTTCAACCATTGTACCCCAAAGACAACATCACTACCTCTAAAGTAAATTGCATACATGTTTGAAGTCATCTGGGAGTCTCCACCTGAAAATTATTTGTTACAACATTTTCCTCCATAACGGATTGCCTTTTTGATACTAGTTTAGGAAAGCAACTGATGTCAAATGCCTTCTTTAGGTTAATAAAGTATTGTGTGATTCCTAAATCTAAAACTGTCACAACCCTTTTCATTTTAATGTATCCTTATATTTTGGTCGTTTCAGATGTGTTTATACGTTGCAATGCACATATCAAAATGATGGCTTTTTTATGTATAATGTTGGACCACGTCCTCATCTTCTGCCTCCAACTCATCCATTACTTTCTTTCCTATAAGCATCAAACGTTTTTTCCAAACAATTTATATCGAAGGCCAAAGTTATCATCACAATGGTAGCATAATCCCTTTGCTATGTTCTCTGCCTGTTGTTGATTTGTGAAGTCTGGCTATTGCTTGGTAATTAAAGGTGTTAAAGGAGCCTTTGTCACTTCCTTCAGAACGTTGACTTTGAAACCTCCGTCCAAAATAGTAGTTCTTCTGAAGGTCTAATGCAATGTGCAAGGCTTCCCTGAATGTTGCAGGTTTAATGCGTGCTGAATTCAATTATTCGATCCTTATATACAAAGCTTCAAACACTTGTATAAATCTAAATTATTGGTTTGGGGGGACAAGATGCTGGGAACCATATTCAACTACAGACCTTGTTTGCCTCAATTTCTAAGGCTGCAAATACAAGTCCCCATTCCGTGTGTTCTCTTGGTGACATGTAATGTCCTTTACAAAGTCATCCCAAGTGAGCGTGGTTGATCGTTTGCTGCAAACCCATCCATATTACCAATAGGACTCCACTTCTAAGTAGAAAGAAACAATGTCTACCCTCATATCTGGAAGTTCATTCTTGAGCTTGAAGTATCATTCCATAAGGTGGATCCAAGAAGAAACATCTTGTCCGTTAAACTTGTGTGCTTCCAACTTGGGTAAACATGCTCCTTGTGCCAATTGCAGTCCATCATATCCGTGGTTGGGGGCATTTGTCCACAAGCAAGAAAAATTTGACCTAGAACGACATCCTAGGGATAAGAGGTAGCAATAAACTCGCTAATGGAAAGGAATTTTTATGCAATGGATTGAATTAAGGAAAGCATTCCATAAAGAAATTTACCTTATGAGAGATGATAATGAAATAGTAGTTATAATCTAGAGTACAAAGCAGAATAAAAATGAGACTACCAAAACATAATACCGAACAGGTTATGGAGCTTCAACGAAAATTGGAGAAATCTCTAACAGATGGGCAAGGAAGTGCTCGTCTATGGAAGGACTGTTACCAAAAAGTAAGACAAAAAAATTAATAGAGTTAATTTCTTATGGTGAAGCATTAGAAATAGCTACAAATTTGAAAAAGCTGACATAAGGCAAATGCACGTACAAAGGATAGTAATCATTCATACAACAATGGGTCTTCTTTGATAGCATCGTTGAGGAAAGACTATGGTGCACATAGGGAAATCAAAAGAAGCTACAACTAAGGAAAAGAAGGATGTATAGTGTACGAATTGTCACGCACAGGTATTTATTGTCCTAACAATGAATTTTGCAAGATTTACAGTGTAACACGCCATGTGACTAATGAGTGTCCTTTCAACCTGGAAATGAAGAATCAGCAAGTGCTCCTTATGCAGAATGCAGTTCCTTTAAGTGATACGCGCAGCAGGATCTTACATGCCTCTCTGCATAGTCTGATTTCATTTTGCACCAAGATTAGAGGGTGAATAATTTTTAGGATATCTTTCTCTAGTTAAAACCTCAAAAAGTTTGACCAAGCATCAGTTCTTTTGTGGAGAGCTTCAAAAATCTGGGGTTTTTCAAGCTTGGATACAGGGATTCCATGATTATGTGTAAGGTTAACAATGTTGCAGAGATTAACACTCTTTCTAATCTTAAATAACTGTAATCATCCATATTGAATAGCCTAAGACTCTGCTAAACAAGGACATTATAAGAATAACAAAAAAAAAATACCAGAAAATGATATTTCATGTACACTTTACCTCAATATCAGTACTTGAATACAAGTGAAGTTGATTGCTTTCTATGTTCATTCGAGCACCTCTAGTCCCTATTTGCTCCACACTCTGCTCAGATGTGAAAAAAGTATGCTAGAAATGAGAAATATGAGTTTACACGCTCTACTCAGAAATACGAGGAGAACAGGCATTGCATGAGATTCACTCCTGAAACCAAATATAAAAGGACACAGTAAAGACAGTTAAGCAAACAAATGCAGGATGGAAACTTATGAATAAATACAATAATAAAAGCAAACTACTAGTGAAATTAGGGCTATATACAAGACATCATTTCACGCTTGCCTACATGCCAGAAGCATCAATTTTAAATATATGGCAATTGATGTTTAGCTTCCACATAAGATATGCCAAGTACAAGAATGGAATATCATAGCAATACTAACCTCCTCGCCTGATACATATAGCACTGGGGCTGGTCCATAAACATCACAACCTTCAGCAAGCAGAACACCAATCTGTGAAACATCGAAATAATAAATAAAAAAGTTGCAGATCACCAAATTCAAAGGAAATGAGAACATGCAGAAACTTGTGCACGTTTTGGCTGCCATAATTTGACCTTAGTGCCCATCTCTTCTGTTCTGACAAAAATGACTTGTATTTTCCATCCATCCAGTTCTACTGAAAATAAGAGGAACTTAAAATAACACGAGGCATATTGAAAATAAAAGCAAATTCATACCAGGAAACATCAGTGCATGCATCTCATATCCACTCACAGATAGCTCAAAAATTATACATACCAGAAATGTTACTATAATTGAAACAAGAAATCAATGAAAAAACATGAAGGGGAAGGAATTAGCATACTCCATATGTGCAAAAAATGCAAAAAACATATCACCTGCAATAGAAGTGTGCTTTTCCCAACACCAGGATCACCACCAATGAGAACCAAGGATCCTGAAAGAGAATATGCAAATCAATTGCTTCAAATACGTGCAACCAAATGTAAGAAACCCTGTGAAAACAACAATGAGCTCAATAGAAAGGCTCTAAAATCAAATGATACCAATGACTGGATGTTTGGTTCTTTGACCCAGTAAGAGTGTCAACAGTATTTATTATTTAATAATAAAATCATATGAGAACTTTTTCTTTAATAATAAAGTTAAAACTTCAACTAAAACGACCATAATTTCAGAGAAACAAATGAGAGAACTAGATTGACTTATTATTTTTATTTTTGCCCGATTAGACAAAGTGATCCTAGTTTAATGCTAACTACATAGTCATCAACCAAGTAACCAAATACCGCACCAGCAATCTCCACCATTAACAGAACAATCATCAGACACATACAAGTTCATAAAATTGGCATATCACTTCTCTTGTCCCCTTGAAATGTCTGCATCTCCGCTTGAGAACTAATTGAGAAGCTCCTTGCATAGAATGATTGAAGCAAAACCTTGTTTGGAAAATGAAATTATTCAATTTTATTTTGTTTCCTCTGGGACAAATATGTATAAAGCCAGTGAAACCGCATGCTTGATAAGATGCTCCCTCGAATTGAAGCAGCATTTATTTTCTGTTGTCTTGCCCTAATTTATCATGCTATCAATATCCATGACTCTTAAAATCACACTTCTAACAATGCACATCCACAACAGCTACCACAAGTTTGAAAATACCTTGCAGCCAATTTTATTTGGCATCACATCTACACTAAATAATGAACTTATCCTTTGCATAGGGAGAGAACATCTTGTGGGAATTAGACCTTTAATTTTATGCATCAATTCTTGTATGATGTCATAATAGTAACCAGTTAGGAAATGCTGACTTGACTACATTGTATACAGTTGGCTCCTCAAGACCGTATAATGGCTGCAGCTGGAATCAAACAAGCATAAATCGCCAAGTGTAACTAGTACTCTGCGACTATTACTAACTAAATTCAAAAGCAAGGCAATTCTGCTCAGACTTGGCATAATGAGTGTAACCGACACAATCAAAACTCCCTGTACTCGGCAAGTATGAAAGATACTTTGCTATATTCGTGGAGTACGTCTCATACTCAGGAAGAATGCAAGAAATCATCGCCGGCATCATTTGCAAAAGAAAACCATAAAAGTCGTCATTTCACTGTTTCAGATGCCATTTTTCAAAGACGTCTCAACCCACTAAGGATTGTGTTACAAGCATCTTTCAGCCAAAAATTTGAATATTTTCAATGAATTTTTGCAAGTAGGGAAATGCAAAGTATCAGGAAGCTAAGATTTTGCAGCAGAAATCAATTGGGCAGCAATTTTTAGCCATACTTACAGTGGAGGACAAATTAAAGAGAGGATTTTATGTAATGACCCCTTCTAGAATCTGATCTCCTAATGACCGTTGGCCTATTCTCGGAAATCCGTAGGCTACTCGGAAAGTGCAATTGAGGGTTTCCTATTTTTTAGGATGACCTTGATCAGAGTTGTGATGGCTAATTCCTTCTGGGTTTTTCAAGAGCTTCGCAGAGGTATGTTCGTTTCAGTTTTCTGAGCATTCTCAAGAATTTACTATTTTTAGTAAATTCTATTTTTGGCAGCTAGCAGGATTGTCGAAGGAGTTAACTTCCCCTTTTTAGTTGATTCATTCAGTTTTGGGCTTCAGATTTCAGTCTTGGCGAAATAAGTGAATTTCACTTAAAATAAAATAAAATAATAAAAAAAAAAACGTTATATTTTAACGTTGACCTTGGCCTAGACTTGATAACTTAATGTTATTTTAAAAGAGGGGGACTTGAAGGGGGGGCGCCACATTGCATGGAAAGGGGGCGCCACTCTTAAGGAAAAGCTTCTAGAAGATGCCAATTGAAGCCTATAAAAGAAGGCATTGGGCTACCATTTGAGTATCTTGGTTTTAATGCATTGTTATGCTGCAGCTTTGGCTCTGGAACTGCTTCGGGGAATGAAGGCCTCCTAGCAAAGGCATCTCTTCATGCTTGAAAGACAGCATCTAGCGGTGAATTAGTTATTGATATTTGTATTTGCTTACGTATTGCTTCAGTTATTTCATTGTCAGTTCGTTGATAATATTAGAGTTCCAGATATTGTAGTTCTGTATGAGATAAACCTAGGGTTTTCATTTATAAAGGAAAAAATACAAAAAATTAGTTCTGGGTATCAACCCATTGTTTTAGTTTGGCTTAGGCGCCCCTCTTCTCAAATTTTCAGAATTAATAAAGCTTGCATTCATTTCCTAGAGCAAATCGCCCTTCTCCCACTTGGACGCCCCTCTGGGGTTTGCATTGGTTTTCGTGTAACTCATTTGGATGCAGATTTCACCAGTTTATGGATGCTAACTTGGGCGCCCCATCCAGGAAGAGTATTCGCAACAAAAATCAAGAAGATTGGTTAAGTTTTGCCAGAGTTATGAATATCTGAAGAAATTAATAAGGGCTGGTTTTTTCTTCTTTCTAAAGGCAAATTTCAATTAATTTTGTAACTGACAGTAGTACTGGCAGCCTTCTCTATTAGTTCAATTTTCTTTAAAGTATTGTAATAGATTTCAGCTCCGCCTTATGGTAGCTACTAGCCCTATTGGGTTAGCAAGCACATTCTTGGTGTAGAGCATCCGCCCTATGGTAGCTACTTACCCTTTTGGGTAAGCAAGCACATGCTGGGTGTGGAGTAGTTTCATTTCAGTATTTCCCATTAAAGCATTGTTGTTAAGCTCACTCCGTCATATGGTAGCCCCTTACGGGTAGCACATACTTGACGTAGAGTTCTTTATTGTAATTACTCCGTCTTATGGTCGCCCCTACTCCGCCATGGATTGGGTAGCACATACTGGACGTTGAGTTCATTTCCTGCATCCTAGTGGCAAAGTATTTCAGTTTATTTGAGATTAACTTTAATCTGGACGGAACTTGCTTGTAATGTTGTAATCCAAATATTAAAAGTTGAAAAAATTTGGCTCGGGATATTTCAGTGGTATCAGAGCCACGTTTCCTGCCATCCTGTGGACAAACCATCTATGAGTGACCGCAAAAAGAGATATATTGCGAGAGAGGATAAGAAAATCGCAAAACAGTTCCAGTGGTATCAGGTTCCTGAAGGTCAGACTGCTTCAGAAATCTTGAGGGCTCATTGGGAGTCTTCTCAAGAAACAAATATGGCAGAAGGTGAAAGATCAGTAGGGGGTAACGAGAGGTTTACCAATCCTAGAAATGATAGTGGGAAGGGTAGAGAAAGATCCCTAAGTCCAGAAAAGAGATTTGAAAGGAAAATGGATGCCTTAATGGATATGGTATCCCTCATGTTGGGAAAAGTGGGTCAGAATCCAAATCTCCAAACCAATTCCTGCTATAGAGGAGAGCCTAGTGCCTCGAATCAATTTGATGGAAGTGTTGCTCAACCTGCTGCAAACAACACTTACATTTCGTCAAGGCCTTTCAAACCCACCTTTTTAGCCCCAGTCAATACCCAACCTGATCCTGAAGAGAATTCTTCATTTGTGGAACAATTGAGGCGTGGTCATGCGGAATATGACTCTCTCCCTGAAGAAATCAAAATGGACATGTCCTATAATGAATTCATTGATCATAAGAGAAAAAGTAAGGGTCAAGGGAGAAATTTTGATCACAGAAGAACTCCAGCACAAGGAGACTTGCACCAAGCTATCAACAAGCTAATGCTTTCCCACTTTGATGGAAGTGATCAAAGTTCTGCTCGAGCCTGGATTCAAAAATTGGACAACTATTTGGCCCTTAGGCCGATGGCTGAAGAAGATGCGATTAAATTCGCTACGCTACACCTAGATGGGGTAGCGCATGAGTGGTGGTACCATGGCCTGGTCACCTTGGGTCATGGATCAATCATTAGCTATGATGAATTCACCACTAGACTCATAGAGAGGTTCGAGAAGAAGGATCCCGAAGTGCATTTTAGGGAGTTGGCGCAATTGAAGCAATATGGCACTGTTGATGCCTACATAGCTGAGTTTCAAAGACTTTCAGTGATGGTCACTGGAATCACAGAAAGAAGATTAGTGATCTTATTCAGCGAAGGGTTGATGGAACCACTCAAGGGATGGATCAAAGCTTTTGATCCACCATCCTTACAAGAAGCAATGAAAAAGGCTAGAAACATGGAGTGGGCAGTTCCTAAAACTAAGTTCCATCCTAAACCACCCTTCCACAAGAAGGATCGAGGGAGAAGGTTTCAACAAAAACCTTACCAAAAGGAGTTTAACCAGCAGAAACCTCTTGGCAAAAGATTGGATCCAGAAACTGTCAATGAACTCCGAAGGAAGGGGCTTTGTTTCAGATGCAAAGATAAATGGTCTCCAGACCATGTTTGCCCAAAAGGAGTCAAATTCCATCAGATTGAGTATTACTCCGCTGGTGAGAGTAACTCTGATTCTTCGGACCAGCAATCTGATTCCGAAGATAGTGAAGTTGAAAGAGTCCCTGAAGAGCCTGAAAGCGAGAAAGAAAGTGGCGGCACGTTGGCTCAACTTTCAAGCTTCCAAAGGAATGAGTCCTTCAAAATCCGTGGGATGATCAAAGGGCAGCGTATCGTTGCTCTAATTGATACTGGAGCAACCCATAACTTCATAGATGAAGCTGTGGTGGCAAAGAAGGAGTTGCAAACAGAAGATTTTGAAGGGTTCAAAGTCATGGTGGCGGATGGATTCCACATTTCTTGTACCAAAAGGGTGCCCAACTTATCAATGCAATTGGGCAACTATGAGGTCAAAGATGACTTCTATGTGGTGAATATTGGAGATACGGATGCTGTTCTTGGCATTCAGTGGTTGCGTTCTCTTGGAGACATCTCTCTAAATCTGCAAACCATGGAACTCAGGTTTCAATCCGATGGAAAGAAGGTGGTGTTGAGAGGGATGTCAAATGGTGGCCCTCGAATAGTATCATTCAAAAGGATGGCGAAATTGATAAGACATGATCAAGTGGATTGGGCCGCTGAATTCATGGTTCTTCCGACTAGTCCTGTGGAAACAAAAATAGAGCATCCTCCCGATATTCAATCTTTACTCACCAAGAAGAGTAAAGTGTTTGCTGATTTGCCTCCTGGACCACCTCCCGATAGAGGATCAGAACACATCATTGAGCTCAAAGAGGGAGCGAAACCGGTAATCATAACTCCATACCGGTATCCGAAGCGGCAAAAGGACGAGATCGAGAAGAATATTCAAGAACTCTTGAAGATGGGTTTCATCCGTCCAAGCAAGAGCCCCTTTGCTTCTGCAGTGGTTCTTGTGAAAAAGAAGGATGGTACTATGCGCATGTGCGTGGATTATCGTGCTTTAAATCAAAGCACCATCAAAAACAGATATCCCATACCCAGGATAGATGAGCTCATTGATGAGCTACACGGTGCCAAGTTCTTCTCAAAAATTGATCTAAGATCGGGTTACCATCAAATTCGAATGAGGGGATCTGATGTTGAGAAGACAGCCTTCAGATGCCACTATGGCCATTTTGAGTTCTTAGTCATGCCATTTGGATTGACTAACGCCCCGGCTACCTTTCAGTCTTGCATGAATCGTGTCTTTCAGAATCATTTAAGGAGGTTTGTGTTAGTATTTTTTGATGACATTCTGATTTACAGCAAGACTTGGAGAGAACATCTTAAGCATTTGGAGGAAGTGCTTAGTATTATGGAATCTGAGAGTTTGTTTGCAAAAGCTTCCAAATGTGAATTTGGGATGAATGAGTTACTATACCTTGGCCACATAATCAGTGCTGAGGGAGTAAAGGTGGACCCCGAAAAGATCAAGGCGGTAATTGATTGGCCACCTCCTAAGAGCTTAACTCAGTTGAAAGGTTTTTTGGGTCTATGTGGGTTCTATCGGAGATTCGTAAAGGGGTATTCACAGAATGCTGCTCCCCTTACCGATCTTACCAAAAAGGGAGCCTTTGTCTGGTCAGAAAAGGCTCAAAGTGTTTTTGACAAGTTCAAGAAGATCATGAGTTCATGCCCGGTTTTGGCAATACCGGATTTTTCCAAGCCCTTCGAGCTGCAATGTGATGCATCAGGTGAAGGTGTGGGGGCTGTCCTGATGCAAGACAAACACCCTATCGTGTTTGAAAGCAGAAAATTACGAGGAGTTGAAAGAACATATTCAATTTATGACAAAGAAATGCTTGCTATTATGCATGCATTAGCCAAGTTCAGACAATACTTGGTGGGGAATAAGTTCGTGGTTAAGACTGACCACAATAGCCTCAAACATTTCATGCACCAAAAGGATTTAAATGAGAGGCAACAGAAATGGGTGAGTAAGCTTCAAGCTTACGACTTTGATATTGAATATGTCAAAGGGAAAAATAATATAGTGGCCGATGCTCTTTCCAGGAGACCTCACCTTAGTTCATTGAGTGAGCTTACTTCAGATTGGAGAGACATGTTGCTTGCTGATTATGCTAAAAATCAGTTTGCAACTAGCATTCTTGAGGGTACTTTTCATGATGAAAGGTACAAGGTGGTTGAAGGATTGATACACTATAAGGGAAGAATCTTTCTAGTGAATGATTCTAAGTTGAAGAAGAAAATTCTTTTGAATTTTCATGATATTCCAGTTGCGGGCCACCAAGGTTTTTTCAAAACCTATCGACAGATCCGAGAAAGGTTTTCTTGGAAGGGATTGAAAGGAGAGATTCAACGCTACATTCAGGAGTGTCCTGTTTGTCAAGCAAATAAAAATGAGCATACTTTACCAGCTGGGTTGCTACAACCACTCCCTATTCCCAATCAAAAATGGGAAAGTATTTCGATGGACTTCATCACAGGGTTACCCAAAGCCCAAGGGAAAGATTGCATCTATGTAGTGGTGGATCGGCTAACTAAATTTGCTCACTTCTTCGCCATCACCAGTACCTTTTCTGCAGCTCAAGTTGCAGATCTCTTTTTTCAAGAAGTGTTCAAATTGCATGGATTGCCAAAGAACATCGTGAGTGATAGGGACAGCAAGTTCCTAAGTAAGTTTTGGCAAGAAGTTTTCAGAATGAGTGGCACGGTGCTTACACCAAGTACTAGCTACCATCCGCAAACTGATGGACAGACCGAAGTGGTGAACAAGTGGTTGGAAGGCTACTTGCGAAATTATGTGTCCGAACAACAGAGAACCTGGGTCAAGTGGCTGCATATTGGTGAGTATTGCTACAATTCTACTTTCCATATGTCTATTAAGATGTCTCCTTTCTTAGCACTTTATGGATATGAGGCACCTAGTTTTGCAGACTTAGTGTTTGGTGACAGCAAGGCACCCCTAGCTAAGGATTTGTTGCAAAATAGCCAGGATATAATGAAGTCCTTGAAGGATAATTTGCAGATTGCACAGAATCAACAAAAGTTGTATGCGGATCAGAAACGTGTTGAGCGTTCCTTCGAGGTTGGAGATATGGTATATTTGAGATTACAACCATATAGACAATCTACTCTCAAGAAGAGTGGAGCTGAGAAGCTCAAACCTCGCTTCTATGGGCCCTTTAGGGTCATCAGAAAAGTCGGAGCTGTAGCTTATGAATTAGAGCTACCAATTGATAGCAAAGTGCACAACGTCTTCCATGTGTCTCGCCTCAAGAAGGCACTTGGACATAATGTGATTGCATCATCACAGCTACCCCCTTTGGATGAAGAGGGACAATTGGCACTAATTCCAGAAGAGATACTTGATGTTCGAGAACGTTCTTTGAGGAAAAGAACCATCCGAGAGTACCTGGTAAAGTGGAAGGACTTACCTATGGAGGATGCAACTTGGGAAAATGATGAGATTTTGCATCATCCTAGATTTCAATTGCTTGAGGACAAGCAATTTTGGGAAGGGCGGACTGTAATGACCCCTTCTAGAATCTGATCTCCTAATGACCGTTGGCCTATTCTCGGAAATCCGTAGGCTACTCGGAAAGTGCAATTGAGGGTTTCCTATTTTTTAGGATGACCTTGATCAGAGTTGTGATGGCTAATTCCTTCTGGGTTTTTCAAGAGCTTCGCAGAGGTATGTTCGTTTCAGTTTTCTGAGCATTCTCAAGAATTTACTATTTTTAGTAAATTCTATTTTTGGCAGCTAGCAGGATTGTCGAAGGAGTTAACTTCCCCTTTTTAGTTGATTCATTCAGTTTTGGGCTTCAGATTTCAGTCTTGGCGAAATAAGTGAATTTCACTTAAAATAAAATAAAATAATAAAAAAAAAAAACGTTATATTTTAACGTTGACCTTGGCCTAGACTTGATAACTTAATGTTATTTTAAAAGAGGGGGACTTGAAGGGGGGGGCGCCACATTGCATGGAAAGGGGGCGCCACTCTTAAGGAAAAGCTTCTAGAAGATGCCAATTGAAGCCTATAAAAGAAGGCATTGGGCTACCATTTGAGTATCTTGGTTTTAATGCATTGTTATGCTGCAGCTTTGGCTCTGGAACTGCTTCGGGGAATGAAGGCCTCCTAGCAAAGGCATCTCTTCATGCTTGAAAGACAGCATCTAGCGGTGAATTAGTTATTGATATTTGTATTTGCTTACGTATTGCTTCAGTTATTTCATTGTCAGTTCGTTGATAATATTAGAGTTCCAGATATTGTAGTTCTGTATGAGATAAACCTAGGGTTTTCATTTATAAAGGAAAAAATACAAAAAATTAGTTCTGGGTATCAACCCATTGTTTTAGTTTGGCTTAGGCGCCCCTCTTCTCAAATTTTCAGAATTAATAAAGCTTGCATTCATTTCCTAGAGCAAATCGCCCTTCTCCCACTTGGACGCCCCTCTGGGGTTTGCATTGGTTTTCGTGTAACTCATTTGGATGCAGATTTCACCAGTTTATGGATGCTAACTTGGGCGCCCCATCCAGGAAGAGTATTCGCAACAAAAATCAAGAAGATTGGTTAAGTTTTGCCAGAGTTATGAATATCTGAAGAAATTAATAAGGGCTGGTTTTTTCTTCTTTCTAAAGGCAAATTTCAATTAATTTTGTAACTGACAGTAGTACTGGCAGCCTTCTCTATTAGTTCAATTTTCTTTAAAGTATTGTAATAGATTTCAGCTCCGCCTTATGGTAGCTACTAGCCCTATTGGGTTAGCAAGCACATTCTTGGTGTAGAGCATCCGCCCTATGGTAGCTACTTACCCTTTTGGGTAAGCAAGCACATGCTGGGTGTGGAGTAGTTTCATTTCAGTATTTCCCATTAAAGCATTGTTGTTAAGCTCACTCCGTCATATGGTAGCCCCTTACGGGTAGCACATACTTGACGTAGAGTTCTTTATTGTAATTACTCCGTCTTATGGTCGCCCCTACTCCGCCATGGATTGGGTAGCACATACTGGACGTTGAGTTCATTTCCTGCATCCTAGTGGCAAAGTATTTCAGTTTATTTGAGATTAACTTTAATCTGGACGGAACTTGCTTGTAATGTTGTAATCCAAATATTAAAAGTTGAAAAAATTTGGCTCGGGATATTTCATTTTACTCCATGCAACTTTGCCATTGAAGAGTTTAACAAAGCACCAAAAAGTGGAGGTGTATATACAATGTCATGAAGAGAATCAAGGAATCCATTCTATCCATAGAGACTTGGAGTCTACATACATGTCTTTGTGAGAGATCATTGACAATAAGTGGGATAGTCATCTCAGTGATCCTTTACATGCTGTTTCGCAAAATCAAAACCCATCATTTCACAAATCCATCATTCCATGCTGATAGGGAGGTGAACTGAGGCACGTTCCAATGTGTTCAATAAGTTACATCCTGATCAGGAATCTAGGATAGCAATCATTGACCAGCTTCAAACATATAAGGATCCTAGAGGATTGTTTGTATAATCAGTGGCAGTTGAGTAAAACAAATGCTAAGAGAAAACTAAACATAGATAGAAGAAAACAACTGAACTCACAAATGGAGAGAGAAAAGCTTTTTGTATTTTCACCAATCATATAAAAAGGGAAATTGGATGATACAAGTGAGAGAGACGTCCAACCAACTCTAAACTAATCATTCATTACTAAACTAATTAATGAACCCTCCCTTAAAACTATGTAATGTCCCCTTTTCTAAAGTAAAATAATATTCTAATTAAAATAAAAAGCATTTTTTAATACTTAAAAGTAAAATTATTAATATTACCAGGTGGCCAAAAATGTCAGCAACTTATGTTTTATTATTAAAAAAAAGAGTGAGTGGGCTTTTGAGTGGGAAGGATATAAAAGGAGATGGAAGAGCTCATTTGGGGTTATACATGATTTGATAATTGAATTCTTTGAGTCTAAGCACGAAAACGCGTAACTTATAAATTGAGGAGGAAACCCTTCAATGGTAGTTGGAGTAAGAAAGAAAACCCTTACATTCAACTTCGGCATCTTCATTCAGGGGTTGTATTGAGCTTCATTGGTCTGGATTTTTACAGAATCTTCATAATATTTTGGGCAGTAACTTTATCTCCATTTTTAGGGTTGGTGACTAAGGTTTGGAGCCTAGAAATTAGGGCAGCAACTGGTTTAGAGGGATAGCATAGGGTTTTGAGGGCTATGGATTGCTTTTAAAGGGTTATACTTGGTACCTTAGGGCAATGAACTGCCTATAACAGTTGGGCGACCTCTTTTGGGATCAAATCTGAGGGTTTTAAGGGTTGTTTAAAACCAAAATTGCAGTTTTGAATATTTAATGTCATGTCCCCCTTTTTGGACATGAAGCTTTTGAAGACCCTTAACCTATTTGTTCTTTGTTTCTAAAAGCTAAGGGAAGTTGAAAAAGAAGAAACATGTTCTAATTATAAAATTCAAAAAGTTGCTTTATTGTCTAACTTTCACTTAAGTTGTGGTCTTTTGAGGGTCATGGGAACCCAAAACCTTAGGTGAGAGTTATAATTTAATTAATTTTTTCTTTAAAAGTTGAGTTTTCCTCCAAAAGTGCAACGCCCCTCTTGGAGAGAAGATTATAAAAAGGGACGGAGATTTCATTAAGAGGTTAGACTATATTATGATATTGAATTTTCAAGTTGGACCACGAAAAGCTTTTTTTGTTCACTTTGAAGACGAAAACTTTCAAAGCGCTGGAATTGAGGACAAAAACCCTCATTCTTCATGAGGCAACTTCACCTAGGAGCTACCATTGAGCTGAATTATTTCTTCCAAGGGTGTTTTGAACATCATTTTGTCATTTTCAAGTATAGTGATTAAGTTGGGAGGTTTGGAGAAGTGTTTGGAGGGCTAAAGAAGGGTGGTGAACCCCCTTGGGAGCTTGGCAAATCCTCTTGGACCCTAGCAAACCCTTCCTAGGGTTGGGCGAAGGTCTTTTGGGCCTCTCTTGGCTTTGGATGTGTGTGGAACAACCACAAACATTTCTAATATTTTTCTAATAATTTGCAGCCCTTGAACTTGGCAAAAATCAAGGTTTTGGATGGTATTTGTTGGTTGAATTATTGGACTATTTTATATAATTTTGTGGAGCTTTGAATAATTATTTTTATGCCAATTTGAAGCATTTCTAGAGTTCTAAAATTATTTGCAGCAGCAAGGGTTTGAATAATTTATTTATAAATTGTGTGAAAGTTTGCTAATCAAGGTTGCAAAGAAAAATTAGAATTTTGTGATGGATTAGCTAGGGTTTTATATTCAAAATTTTGGCTTACTTTGAGTGCGGTTTGTTGGTAAACCCTTTGATCCAAAAATGTTGCCCAAAAGGGATATTTCATTTAATTATTTTCTGCTATTTTTATTGGTATTTTACATCTATTATTCATTAGAAAAATTTAGAAAACAAGGTATTTATTTTGGTAATAATATTTAGAATTTATTGGTGAATATTTGAGGGTTAATTATTGCTTCGTACTTAAAATTTTGCATTTCCAGCATTTTGTAATTTTTATCTAGGGTTTGAATTGGGAAAATCAAAAAAACCATAATTGTTAATTAGTGTTTGATATTTGAATTAGAATTTGCACATGTGGTGTTAGGGTTTTGTTGGGAAACCCAATTGATCTAATTTGGTCCTAAAAGGAATATTTCAATGGTATTAGAGCCAAGTTTTGGCAGCCTGTGAAGGGAATTCCAGATCTTTCCACCCTGCAAGGGTGAGAGTCAAGTCATTTGTTTTTTCCAACTTGGGAATCTAACAAAATTTCATGGGGTTCATGGAAGAAAAAGAAAGGCAGCAACAAATCAGACTTGATTATGAGGCCTACTATGAAAATTATTACAAGCTTCATCTAAAAACTCAAGCCATGTTGACACTCCGAGAGTTCTATAATTTAAGAAGATATAATCCAAGAAGAAAATAAAGACATCATACAAAATCATGTGAGCAAGCTACCCACATATGTCGAAGAATTTGACTTTACCTTTGACAAGTTATTGGAGATGCTCGAAGAAGATGAAGTAGAAAATTAAAGAAGGAAGAAGAGCACCTGAAACCAAAACCTCAAAAGATTGTTGAGGAGATCAAGGAGCAAGAATCCAAGAATGCATCCCTGAAAGAAGAGGAATCCTACGAAGGTCTTGTTAGGAAGTATGCACATGAGGGAGGGGCCTCACAAGCTTCGTATGATGATCTTCCACTTGCTAGAATTTTCAGACCAACATATAAAGGTAAGCAATTTATTTTCTTTCGTAGCAACGATTTGTTGTATCACCATCATACTGTGCCCTTACAATATTTTTATCGTAATGACAATCATGCTAACAGTGAGGGTAAGATGAAGGGCACTAAATGGAGGATGGAATTTCTCCAAGAAGACTTAAGGATGGGGAGTTGCAAATTTCCAATATTGGTGTGGGATCCAAGTGAAAATTACAGGCTTACTGCTGCTGTCATACAATTTTTGAGTTCACTTGCACCCATATGAGTGGGTTGGCAAGCCCTTTCAATCAATAGGAAGGACCAAGTTCCGGTTGGTGACTATTGGGAAAGGATTCTCAGCCTTTCTTGAAGTGTTTTCAATCACCACAATGCTCTCGATTCATGCTTTTGCACTAAGGTTTCAACCATGCAACTATTGTTCCATTTTCAGGGTGCTAACCTTGAAAAAATCAGATTTTAAATTGTCATTTTCAGACTTGAATAACTACAAACTTGATCATTTTAAGGCCATTGAATCATTGGGAAACGCTAGTGAATGATTCCAACTGAAGAAAAGAAGACTTCAGCCAACATAGTTCAGAGTGGAGTGGAGAATCAGGTAATTCATGGCTGCCCTAATTTGTTTCCAGCTTTCATACAAACTGATTGGTGCCCTTCCTTGGAAGGCATAGCATACAAGATGATCAATAAAGATCATCTCACAAAGGTAGGTGCACAAGTGATGATTGAATTGTTTTCTAAACCACCAATAGACATCTTTGTTGATAGGGTTGAGAGCTATGCTTGCTGGTCTCAATTGTTCTCTCTATGGTAAGGGGCTAGAACTTGAGGGTTGCATGGAAATTTTCAGAACCTGGGAAGAGGCTGCAAATTCTGAGTTGGGGCAGCCACTATAGCATGTGGGAATTCACCCCACTCCATATGTGGTAAGTATCAAAAATTCTGATTTTTTTTTGTTGGGACAGCCCCTCCATTTTGCGGAAACTCAGCCCATCCCAAGAGTTAAAAATTCTGAAAATTATGACTAGGGACAGCCACTCCAATATGTGGGAACTCAACCCACTTCAAGTACCAAAAACTCTGAAAATTTTGAGTGGGAGCAGCCACTCAAATGTGTGGGAACTCAGCCCATTTTGAGTGCCATTAAATCTGGAAATTCTGCGTGGAGGTAGACACTTCAGAGAGTGAAAACTCAGCTCACTCTAAGCATGGTAAAAGATGATGAAGAGGTCACAAAACCACTCCACAGTGAAAGGAAAGATGGGAAAGTTGAGGGCAGCCCAGAGTGGGAAAGTGTCACTAATTTGTTGTACACTCACATGCCATCTAGGGTGTATGATTGGAAGGGGCTGCATATGTATGGAAGGGAACACTTGGCAAGATTGGTATTTTTTTGTGCATCGTGGCAAGGCTGCCTTCTTTTGGGGCAACCACATGAAGATGGAGATGCAAAGAAAGTCATTTGGAGTGACAAAAATTGGCTGGGACTCCTTCAATCCGGGCTTTGAAGATATCCATATGGAAATCTAGAAGATAGGCATTCAAGAGAATTGCAAAGAAGGTATGGTTTCAATTATGTTAAAGTTTATTTATTTCAAAAAAACTTGCGAACCCTATCATAGGCTCAAAGGGAGAGCCTTAAGGATCATTGGAGGTCATAATGGGTGCTTTTTACTACCCTAAAGGAGCACCTCTCAAAAATGTGGGGGAGTCTTGGCTTGACATAGAGTTTCTGGCAAGTAAGAATGGAGGATTCCACAAAGGAAGGAGGATGGCACATCTCTAAGGTGAATGTATGGTCAAGAATGGCCAACGGAACTTGTTTTCCATGCTGCCCACAACAGTACCAGCTCATTTGGTATGAGCTTGATGGTCATCAAGTCCATGTTGAAGGTATGTTGTAAACAAAAACTTCCGAAGGGTGAGTTTTTGTCAAAAAATCTCATTAATGTGGATGATAAGGCGGCTGTTATGCATGATTACAGTCCACTAGCCACCGGATACATGACTGTGTATGTAATCTCTTTTGCCAAATTGAAAGATCACATGTTGATGGGGAATGAGGAGTTGATTTCAGTCATTTTGGGAGTGTTTCCAGCCCATGGAATAGGTGCAATTCTGAATTTAGGGGCAAGTTTTGAGCATGATGGCAATTATTCTATGCCGGGTGCTAATTGGTACAGCATAGGCAGACCCTTAATGCCTTCTTCGGTAATCATAAACATGCTTCCAGCTGCCAATTGGGAAGGGAGAGTGGTTAAGGGTGCAAATAAGCAAGGAGATTTGAACCACACTCCTATATGGCTTGGAAGGAGGAGTAAAAAAAGGAGATGGAGAGCCTTGGTTTTAACTAACATGTTTGCTTCTTGTGCAGAATGTACAATGGAGACACCCATACCCCAAATTTTCAACAAGTACCTTGCTGCAACAAACATCTTCAGTGCTCATGATGCCACTTTGGAATATGTTTTAGCTTGTCAAGTTGCTAATTATTCATCAATTCCTTGCTCTAGGGCTGAAGTTACAGCAGCTTGGAGGGTGTTTAGTGCAGCTGAATATACAAATAATAAATTTGTTGCTGTTGTTTTTGAAGGGGAAAATGAAAATGGCAGGTTTGTAAATAATAACTGATATCTGCTGCAAGTAAGGCCAAAGAACATCATTAGGAAGGACAGTAGAGATATGAGCTTGTTTTGGCAAGAGCTCTCTCGCTTGACAGGTACAAGATCCATATTATTGGAGAATTACAACATATTTTTTCACTTTAGTATGATGGTACTTGTGCATGAGATCTTGCATTTGCTTGAAGGCAAACAAATTTGGGAAGGACGGACTGTGATGTCCCCTTTTCTAAATTAAAATAATATTCTAATTAAAATAAAAAATATTCTTAAATACATAACAGTAAAATTAATAATATTAATAAGTGGCCAAAAATGTCAGCATCACATGTTTTATTATTTTTTTTAAAAAAAAAAGGTGGGGTATTGAGTGGGAAAAATATAAAAGGAGATGGGGGAGCTCATTTGGGGTTATGCATGATTTGATAATTGAATTCTTTGAGTCTAAGCACGAAAACGCTTAACTTATCCATTGAGGACGAAACCCTTCAATGATAGTTGCAGTAAGGATGAAAACCCTTACATTCAACTAAGGCATCCTCATTCAGGAGTTGTATTAAGCTTCATTGGTCTCATTTTTACAGCATCATCATATTTTGGGCAGTAACTTCATCTCCATTTTTAGGGGTGACGACTAGGGTTTGGAGTCCAGAAATTAGGGCAGTGATTGGTATGGAGGGATAGAGCAAGGTTTTGAGGGTTGTGGATTGTTTTTAGAGGGTTATACTTGGTACTCTAGAGCAGCGCACTACCTATGACAGCTGGGCAACCTCTTTTGGGATCAAATCTGAGGTTTTCAAGTGTTGTTTCAAGCCAAAATTGTAGTTCTAAATATTTAATTATTTTTTTCTATTTTTATTGGTGTTTTCCAGCTATTATTCATTAGGAAAATTCAGAAAACAAGGTATTTATTTTGGTAATAATATTCAGAATTTATTGGTGAATATTCGAGGGTTAATTATTGCTTTGTATTTGGGAAATTGCATTTCCAGCATTCTGTAATTTTTACCTAGGGTTTGAAGTGAAAAAATCAAAAAACTAATAATTGTTGATTAGGATTTGATATTTGAATTATAATTTGAACATGGTGTTAGGGTTTTGTTGGGAAACCCCTTTGATCTAATTTCAGCCCTAAAAGGAATATTTCAAACTGCTTTGTGTAGAGCACAATGCCATGTTTTAGTATTGTGCATGTATTTCTTATATCAGTGTACTATTATGATAGAAGTGCATGTGACTCACATTTATGACCTTTATACTAATCATTCTAACAGATACAAGATTTATGTTTAAAAATTAATTTTGTGAAGTTATTTCATGACTTCTTTTCTTTTGAATGTTGGGTTTTTAAGTTGAATATTTGTGTTATTTTCAATGCCAACATCCTTATTATTATTCTAGGCACACAGTGCAAGGATTTTGGTCTAGATGCTACGAAGCCAAGTATGCCAATACCAAGGGACAAGTCCTAGAATGACACACATGAGGTCCCGGTTCTAGTTTTATCCTTCCCCATGTACACTCGGGTACGTCCAAGCAAGGATTTGGTATAGATGCTACAAACCTAGGAATGTCAGTACCAGCGGAGCAGTCCCAATTCAATCCTTCCCTAGGTTTGTTTCAGTTACTCAGGCCATACCAAGGGAGTAGCCATAATAAAAATGTCCAAAATGCAATTTTTATATATTTTTCTACTTTGATTGTTATGTCAGTGAACTAAGACATTTTAAAACAATGAAAAACCCTAAAAACTGAATACAAACCCTAAACCCTACCTTACCTTCATTTTGTCAAAAGCAAACAACAAAACAACACACCTCTCATTGCACACTCACCTTCTATGAATGCTAAGGGCTGAAACTTCATCAAAATAAGTTGCAACGACATTCGTTTGCTAATATTACGCCACTACAAGTGCCATTTGCTGCCAATTAGTTTGACGAGCTTGCAACCAAGAGGATCGTTGGATTGAATGTAACGGTTTTGTGGTTTTTTTAGTATTTTTTATTTTGCTTTCAAATTTCAGTCTTCATATGAGATTCCTATTTACTTTTTGTTATTTTTTTTTAAACATTCTTTCAACAAGTAGGTTTCTTTTAATTTATTTTCCCTTACTAGTAATATCGTGTTTGTTTTTTTACCTGATAGCTATAGGTATTTGCTACAATCCCTACAAACGCTAACTCCATCAACCAAGGGGCAACCACCACCTTCAAAACCTATCATTTTTTGCCCCTTTGGAAATATCTCAAGATGTTAAAATAAGGTCTCAGTGTACGGGGTTATATTTGCCATTGCACATAGTGTAGTGTCACATGTGTAAGCTCATTTAGTTAGATGAAATCCCATTTGTGTGTGTGATTCTTGGTTAGGGAATCAAATCTTGAATTGAGTCAAGCGGAAAGGGATTGCTAACATCAAATATCCTTAAATACATCAAAGGGCGAGAAGAAGAAAATGCAACAATTGCCCTAAAATCAAAAGGAAGAAAGAATTTTGATCGAGCAAGCCACTTGCTACTCCATCTCGTACCCCTATTCTAGCCGCATAACACCCAATTTTGGCGAAACCCTCTACAAAGTTAGAGGATTCACCTCTTTCTTACAAAAGAACAAAAGATGTAGACTTGTTGGAACAAGCATTTCAAGACAAGTCCAAAGATGTAGCAGAACAACTCAATGGGGATTTTATTTACATTGATGGCTTTTCATTTAATCATTAATGTTATTACATCACTATATTGACAAGTTATGGTGAGAGGTATCAATGAAAATTGGAAAAGGTACACCAACCCAAGTTATGAAAAGGTGTGCACCACCTTATTGAGCATTGAAAGGAGAATATATAGACAATTCAGCATAGTCCATTAAGGATTAGTGAATTGAAACAAGGGTGTCCATTGTTTTTGATGGATGGAAAATCCAGTTAACAGGTCATTGATTAATGTAGTTGCATTATGCCCTAAGTGGGTAATCCTTTTGAAGGACATTGATTGTGAGGGGAAAGCGATGGATTTAAATTCATGGCCAACATCTTCAAATTCCTAAGAGGTGGTGGGGTCTCAAAACATTGTCCAAGTCATAATGGACAATGCTAAAATTGCCAAGCCGCAGGGATGATGGTTGAGGCCAAGTACAGACACATATTTTGGACACCTTGTTTCGTCCATTCACTCAACCTGATGATACAAAATTTGGGCAAACGAATCAAGTGGATCAAACAGATGTATGCCAAAGCAAGTGAGATCCAAATGTTTGTCAAGGCCAACTAAATGAACATATTTTGGACACCTTGTTTTGTCCATTCACTCGACCTGATGATACAAAATTTGGGCAAACAAATCAAGTGGATAAAACAAGTGTATGCCAAGGCAAGTGAGATGCAAATGTTTGTCATCAACCATCACATGTCCCAAGCCATTTTTGGATCGTTCCCCAAATCAAAGTTGTTTAAGGTAAGTGAAATGATCTTTTTTTAATCATCAATGTATAATTTTAATATTATATTTTTTAATTTGTAAATTCAAAATTTAATAAACAAAGTGTAAGATGTAAGTTTGTAACTTATATTGTTTTGGATGTTTTTAAAAAATTGTGTCAATTTTTTATCAGATTGATGAGACTTGATTTACCCCACACACAATCGTCTTGAGATGACTTGTGAAGGTGCAAGAGGCATTTTGCAACATGCTTGTTTTTAAAAAATTGTGTCATTTTTTTATCAGATTGGTGAGACTTGATTTACCTCACACAATCGTCTTGAGATGACTTGTGAAGGTGCAAGAGGCATTTTGCAACATGCTTATCAACAACCTTTGGCCTTATTGAAGAAGTCAAACAAGGGGTGGTGGAGACGGAATGGCACTTCATCATGGAGTGTTCAGCCGACGATGATATTCGTATTCAATACGAACATAACTTGAAGGTGGATAACTTAAATGAGTTATTCGAAGAAACAAGACTTAAGAAGATTGCAAGTTTTGTACTCAAGATTCACAGTAGGAGATCTGATATTGAAAAGAGCCTAAAATCAGCTTAGAACCTCAACTTTTGGTCCCATAGACTCTTCAATCTCGTGGACATCATTAAAATCGTTCATTTCATTTCAACATAAAGGAACAAAAAATGGAAGGGTTGATCCTACATGTGACGTGTGGTGGGCTCTAGTGGATTACTTGTTTAGTCTTACCAAACCCATCAAGAGTATGATCAAATTAGCTAATACAGATCAACTATGATTGAGCTAGATTTATGATGGCATTGACTCAATGCTTGAGAAAATAAATTCCATTATAAATGTTGAAAAAAAGGATCAAATAAGAAGATTTTTAAAGCAAGGGCACACATATCTCATTGATCGTTAAAACAAAATGGCCACGCTGATGCATCTCCTTGCTTTCGCCTTGACTTCAAAATACTAAATAAGGGTGCCACTATACATGAATGTTGAGGTAAATGATGGGTATAAAGCACCATTTACTAGACTTTTCCCTAGTCTAGATCTAGAAGATAGTTGTGGGTGAGTGTAGGAATTTAATAGCCTCCACAACTCACACCCTGTAATATCCTCAAACACAACTCAACCCTTGAATTAAAAACCAGCAATAAGGAAAAATCGACATTTAAGGTGAATTAAAAAAAAAGATCGTCCCATTTAAAGAGGAGCATCACACTTAAGGAGCATACACAACATTAGTTAATTAATTAATAAACAACTTTAATTAGAAGGAAGGTCGCCACCCTTGAAGGAGACGTCTTTTGATGGAAGGCTATAAAGGTATTAATAATCAACAATTGTTAAGAAGGGGATCACCACTCATTCATTCAACTTTACAACAATGTACAAGCATCAGCTTTTACATTGCTTTTAAGGACGAAACCCCTTATCTGTAAACCAAATTTCAAAGATGGAAACACTTGTCATCTCACTAACTCAAGGACGGAACCCCTTGAAGATTTACATTCTATTATTTGAAATTTGAAACTCTGAATCAAACAATTAATACAATTTCATTTTATTATTTAAATTATTATTTCAAACGCAAAGTCTATATTTATGAAATATTATCTTTAAAGGGAATTCCAGAGAATCTAAATTACCGTATAATATTTCAATTAGGAATATTATAGTGGTATCAGAGCTTTCCATCATGCTAGCCTATGGAACAAAAATCATATGCAAGATAACAATAAGAATATTCTGTATTGCAAAAAGAGAAATAAAACTAAGCAAGCTAGCCAAAAAGAGAAATGGTAAACAATAGAGATATTGAGAGGGTAGATAAACTTCTCCAAGGCAAAGAACAATTGGCAAATACAATGGCACAAATGGCCTTTACCATGAAAATGATGATGGATTCCAATACACAAAAGGAAGAAACTAGTTCGTCCATCTCTGAGCTCAAATTTAAAACAAACACCACATCATCATATCGGCATTGCCAACAAACATTCATTCCAAAAGAAGAACCAGATGAAGGAATTCCAAAACCATTCGATGATGAGCTTGTAACTTGCTTTGAAGCATATCAATCACTTCCGAAGGGAATCCAAAGGGGAATTACCCTACAAACTTATATGGCAATGAGAAAAAATGGAGGTATATCTCGACGAGAATATAAACCCCAAAATAGACAAAGGGATCTGCAACATGCATTAGGCAAAATGTCACTATCACCTTTTGATGGAACAAACAAATGTATGGCTAGTGCATGGGTACAAAAGCTAGACACGTATCTTTCGTTACGTCCAAGAATGGAAGAGGAAGCCATAAATATGCGACTTTCCATCTGGAAGGTATAGCCCACAAATGGTGGTTCCATAGACGGGTCACCTAAGGACATAGCCATATCAATTCATATGACGAATTTGCCAAACGATTGGTTGAAAGGTTTGATAGGGCAGATCCTGAGGTCCATTTTAGGGAATTAGCACTATTAAAACAAAACAATAGTGTGAATGAATACGTGGCAGAATTTCAAAGACTAGCAGTCATGGTTTCCAACATGCCTAAAAAAAGACTCGTAGTATTATTCACGGAAGGATTAATGGAACCTCTGAGAGGCTTGCTCAAAGCTTTTACTCCATCAACACTTCAAGAAGTAATTTAGAAGGCCTTAGATTTGGAGCTTCAACTTTAAAAGGCATAAATATGCCACCCGTCCAACCTAGGGCAATTGGAAGTGATCCACCATAAAATCAATCCTATGAGCAAAGGAGACCAATACAAACAAGTGGATCTCAACCTTGTGAAACACCAAAGTCAAATAAGGAATTGCAAACTAGGAACGAATTAAAGAGGAACAAATTATGTTTTACTTGTAAAGACCCATGGAATCTAGGCCACAGTTGCTTGGGCAAAGGCCAAGTTCATTACATTGAGGTTAGCCCGAAAAGTGATACAGAAGAAGAAATAAAATTAAACAATGGAAACCAATCAAAATAATGGCAGAGGAGACCACGAAAGGAACATTTGCCATCTCTCACGAGCACCTTGATATCATCTATTCCGAGTAAGAGGAACATTGTGAAGAAAAAGAATTACAGTCTTGGTCGATAGTGGGGCTACCCATAATTTTATTGATGAAAAATTGGCTAAGAAAATTGGTCTAAAAATGAAAGAATTCAAGGGATTTCCAGTAATGATTGCTGATGGATTTACTCTTCCATGTACAAAGAGAATTCCACAATTAAATTTGACTTTGGGAGGACATGAAATAAACGATGACTTCTATGTCATTAATATTGGCGAAACAGAGTTGGTCTTAGGAGTTCAATGGTTGCATTCATTGGGTGAGCTTACCCAAAACTATCAGACAATAGAAATTAAGTTCAAAGCAAATGGAAGGAAAGTTTTGAAAGGCATGGCCATGGTAGCCCTCAGATAATAACGACAAAAACAATGGAAAGAACATTTAATAAAGGGCATGTGGCATGGGTGGTACAATGTTTGATCAACTCCGTACAAGAAGAAAACGAAACACATTATAATGATATTCAGCCTATTATCGAGAGGCACGCCAAGGTATTTAAGAACCTACCACCCGAACTACCCCCAGCAAGAGGTTTCCAACATATCATTGAGTTGGAACCTGGAACGAAATCAGTAGTAACTAACTCTTACCGACATCCAAACATTTATAAAGATGAGATTGAAAAAGCCATTAGAGAACTCTTAGAGATGGGGCATATTAGGCCAAGTGCTAGTCCATTTGTTTCTTCAGTTGTGCTAGTCAAAAAGAAGGATGAGATATTAAGAATGTGTACTGATTATCGGAAGTTAGATAAAAAGACCATCAAGAATAAATATTCGATACCCAAGATCGATGAATTGATTGATAAACTTCATGGAGCCACTTTCTTCTCAAAAATTGATTTGAAATCAAGTTACCATCAAATATGAATGAGACGAAGATGTTCAAAAAATGGCATTCCGATGCCACTACGAGCATTTTGAATTTCCATTGATGCCATTTAGGCTTACGAATGCTCTAGCCACTTTTCAATCTTGCAGGAACCACATATTCAATAAGCATCTAATGAAATTTATCTTAGTTTTTTTAATGATATTCTAATTTATAGCAAGAATTGGGAAAAACATTTGCAACATTTAGACATGTTACTTGCCTTATCATCACAACAGTCCCTCTTTGCCAAGATGTTAAAATGTGAATTTGGTATGACAGAAATCCTATATTTAGAGCATATAATTAATAAGGATGGAGTCCATGTTGATCTAAGGAAATTTATAAGTGGGCAAAAAAATGCTTGGATCAAATGGCTATACTTGGGAGAATTTTGCTACAATACTTCTCGTCACATATCTATTGGAATGTCACCTTTCAAGGCATTGTATGGGTATGATGCTAAAACCTTTGTAGACTTGGTCATTCCGGATAGTAGGGTTCCCGGAGCCAAGGATTTAATACAACAACATCAAGATCTAATTACTCTCAAGGATAATCTGTAGCATGTCCAAAATCAGCAAAATTTGTATGCGAATCAATGTAGAATAGAACAGACTTTTGAAGTTGGAAATAGGGTGTATTTAAGGTTACAACCTTATAGACAATCCTCTCTTAAACAAAGTGGTGCTGAAAAACTCAAGTCTCGATTTTACAGGCCATACTAGATTATAAGAAGAGTGGGAGAGGTAGCATACGACTTGGATTTACTAGGGCACAATCGCATACATAATGTCTTCCATGTGTCTTGCCTGAAATGAGCACTTGGACAACATATTATTCCTTCCATGGAATTACCCCCAATTGATGAGGAAGGTAAATTGATTCTAGTACCAAACACTATTCTTAATGCTCGTGAAAATAAATTAAGAAATAGCAGTATCAAATAATATTTAGTTCGTTGGAAAAATTTGCCAATAGAAGATGCCACGTAGAAAGGAGCAATAATTCTTGAACATCCCAATTTACAATTGCTTGAGGACAACCAATTTGAAGAACGGAGATCTGTAATATCCTCAAACACAACTCAGCCCTTGAAGTTAAAAGCAGCAATAAGGAAATCGCCAAGCTTAAGGAGAATTAAAAAAGGAGAAATTGTCCTATTTAAAGAGGAGCGCCACACTTAAGGAGCATACACAGCATTAGTTAATTAATTAATAAACAGCATTAATAAGAAGGAAGGTCACCACCCTTGGAGGAGACATCTTTTGATGGAAAGCTATGAAGGTATTAATAATCAGCAACTGGTAGGAAGGGAATCATCACTCATTCATTCAACTTTATAACCATGTACAAGCATCAACATTTACATTGTTTTTAAGGACAAAACCCCTTAACTGTATAACCTAATTTCAAGGACGGAAAACCTTGTCATCTCACTCACTCAAAGATGGAACCCCTTGAAGATTTACATTCTACTATTTGAAATCCGAAACTCTAAATTAAAAAATTAATACAATTTCATTTTATTATTTAAATTATTGCTTCAAGCGTAGAGTCTACATTTATGAAATATTATCTTAAAGGGAATTCCGGAGAATCGAAATTATCGTACAATCTTCTGATTAGGAATATTACACAACCTTACCGCTCTTTGAGACAAGTTCAATAAGGACGCTCATACGTGGTGGTGCCTCCATAGGCATGAATCCATGCACCTACAACCTCTCGCAATAAAAATTCAATCACAAGTATGGACTTTAAATCTCTAAATTTATTTCCATTTATATTTCAAGTATTTAGTTTTAGCTTTTATTTTTATAAATTTTAATTTTGCATTGACTTTGACTCAATAGGTTGCAAGTTCCTCTTCAACTGAGCAAAACTAGAGTATGTACTCATTTATCCACTGTTAAGAGCAGCCAGTTGGCAACGAAAAAAGGCAAAGAAGTTGGTCTACATGCATTCTAAATTGCGTCTTCTATCACACAAGAAATCCAAGCACAAGCAACGGGCGACAATGGGTTTGAATGTAGATCCAAATCATTCTAACTTGGATGGTTTCATTACTCAACATAGAGCGGCAAGAGAGTTCTTCGTTGGACCCGTATAGTACAACTAGTGGGAGTGGCATTGGTATTGCTTGTGGTTCTAACGAACCACATGATGATGTTGACATTCTCAATGAAGAGTAATATGTTGATTTATTTTGACTCTTGAGTATACATTTGCACCATGTACTTGTCATTTGGATTTAACATGACATTTGGCATTGAATTATCAATTATCAATAGTGTTTTTAGTTGTTTTGTCATTATTTAGCTTATTTTGTTTACTCTAAAACATATTGTATGGTTAATTTCACTTATTTAGCCATGATTTTTTTTGTACAATGTTACCCAGCCATATCAAACCTGGGGCAAGAAAAATAGCATATTGGCATACCCATGCCCCGTACCAATACCAGTACCAATACCAAGACTGGAAAATTAGTATAAATGCTCCTTAACATTAGAGGTTGGCTATAAATACCTACAAAAATTCCAGTTGCGAGCTTACATCATGTACATTTGAGCACATAAACTCCAAATAACATGGTCAGTTAGAACATAAAAAAATTGAATATCATTGTTTTTTAAAATATTCGATGATAAATATAATCATATCATTCTTGATTCTCTAAGTTTATGCAAATAGTTATTCAATATCATTAGAAAATACTAATGGTCACACAAATAATGTGGGCAAGATTAGTTGAACATCCAAAGCAATTTATGAAACAAAAGCCAACATTCACAATGGAGGGCTTTATATGGCTAGACATAGCATCAAAGAGCAAGGCTTTAACGGCACACAAAATGGTTTCCACTTACCATCCATGAGACTGGTGAGTTTTTATGCTTTGTGTCATTTTATTTTTTGTCCCATTTTCTTGCATATTCCATGACATTTATATTTCATGTCTTAGTGTGCATTGAAAATGGAGAATCTGGACTTTGGAGGCTAGATTCATAATATTTTCCTTTCTGAGTGAAGAGTACTAGATTTTAAATTCTAAAAAAGGAATTTGAAAATTTTGAAATTTGTACATACCAGTTATAACTATTTGATAGTTTCCTGCATGTTAATATTACACTATGTAATCCATTCAATTTAGTTTATTTTGATGTCTAGAAAGTGGATGTCATGAAATGAGCAAACGTTTCTTAGATTTTTTGACTATTTTCATTGTTTATTGATTTACATAGTTTTTTCCAAGTACAATTTCCTCATGTTCAACCTCCCTCGATTGCTATAAGGAATTAAAACAAAACCTCTGCTTCTAGCATGTGGTGGGTTATGTGCCAGCCTAGGCATCGAGAGCTCGCATTGTTATGACCCCTTCATCCTAACTCTTCTAGTTTTTATTAGTTATTATTAATAAAATCTCGAACGCGTATGCTTTGTAAGTCATCCCATTTGTTATTTGTAATTATTCCAGATGTGTGGGATAATTATTCCAGATGTATGGGAGGTAGTAGTTTTCTTGAGTAGAATAGCTTAAATAGAAGGCTTGTGTAAGAGGAACGATCATCTATTGAATATTTTCCATTTAGTTGTGCGCAAAGGAGGTTGCCCCCTCAAAAAGGCCTATGATACTTTGCAGTGAAATTCTATCATTTTCAATACAGTATTGTTATTCTCTTCCTATCAATGCATATTGGTTATATTTATGCTATTATATTAATTTGTCTGCAAGTAGGTACCTAACATTTGGTATCGGAGCTCTTTCCAAGGCCATTTTTCTGTAGAAGTTTTTAGTGGTTTAGAGTTCTCTACTTTTGTCCACCGTATGCTCTCACCTCGTCCAATCAAGATCTTGGTAATCAAGGAGTGGTAATAAGGTGGCAATACTAAGCTTCTTCCCCAATTCTTTTTCTCTTCTCTTATTTTCTTAGGTTATAAATTGTGTTCCAACATTTTTAAAACTAACAGAAAGTTGTCGTTTCAAGCTAAGCAATTGCCGGTTTTCCCTAATTCGATGGAGTAACGAGTTATGCCCCAATATGCAAGCCATTAGACAGTGTTGTATACGGACTTATTCTTGCACATACCTTCGGGTATATAGGAAGACACCTTAGTTGTTTTTGCAACCTAGTCATACGAAGCCTTCGGTCATTTGTTTATGTGATGCACCAATAAATGTTTAGCCCCAGGAAGTTATTTGCATCGTACCTCGAAGACAGGATAGTGGGCTATAGAATGGTTATTCGTTGTAATTAGCACTGAAATATTGAGTCAACACTATTTTACGAACAAGATTAGTATATCTGCAAGCTCACAAACCAAACACACCTTGAAATATCCTTCCTTGTAACCCTAGAATTCCTACAGTGACAAATCTGATTCTGAATTCTTGAAAACCACAATAACAGTGAACAATCAGAAGAAGAATATCATGTTTTGTTAGTTGACAAAACTACAATAACTGTAGTCACCAGATGGTCAAAATGTTTCAGAATGGTTACCTAAGCTCATTGCAGTAGCCAAAGGGGTCAAAATGTTTCAAAACGGTTACCTAAACTTCTAGCAGGCAGCTGTCAGAAAAGCAAAATTTAAAAAAAAATTGCCGATAGGGCGAAAAAACATTTGGGATTTTCTCATCAAGACGATCATTTTAACAGGTATTTCAATTTTTCAAAAAAAATCATATAAAATTATTTCATTTGCAGCCTTAAAAACAATTTTTTTCACCCTTGTGAAAGTTATACTATTGTAATTGTTTCATCAAGCCAATCATTTTAACATATAACTTCAATAAAAAAATTTCGAAATCCCCAAAATGCCTCTAGTCAATGGTTGTAACCCGTGCAGGAAGCCAAGCCATGACACAGAACATTGAAAAACTTCAAGCTAAATTCTCATCTCAGTGCAACTCCCAACTCATCGAGTTGAATGAGGGGCTACACGACATCAATGCACAAAAAACCATGCTCTCCAACAAACTTAATGGTGACCGGCATTCTAAAAGTGGATTTCTATCCTGAACGACACTACACAGCCCTAAATTGAATTTCCAAAATTTGATCGTACAAAACCAACCAGCTTGATTTACCATGTTGAACAACATTTCAGCTAGAATAATACATTGGGGGTAGATAAGGTACCCGTCGCATCAATTTAATTAGAGAAGGAAGTTGTCCAATGGTACCAATTGTATTAAAAAATCTCATACAGAATCCACTTGGGATGATTTTGTCAAGCTTTTGTCAGTCCACTTTGGTCTCAGTGGTTATGATAATTCCACCGGAGCCCTGAACAAATTATGGCAAACCAAAACTATCTGCGAGTATCAAGTTAATTTGAAAGTTGGCCAACCAAACCGAAGTGTTAAATAATGACTTTTTCAAGAGTTGTTTCATCAGTGGGCTCATAGATATAATTCGCACGAAGGTCAAGATGGTTAACGCTGAGAACATGATGGAAGCATTCGGATTGAGCAAGCTTGCAACACATAAGATCACCTCCCAACGTTGATCTTCCAATTTTGTTTCTTTCAAGAAATCTAAAGCACCGCAGCCAATCACAAACCCTCCTCCAAAATTCACCCCATTAAACTCCTTATGGAGGCAGAGATACACGATCATCATGAAAAGTGCTATGTTATAACTGTGGTGAAAATTTCTCCAAAAGACACAAGTGCATTGAACAGAAAATGTCTCTGTTGGATGTCAAGTCACCTCCAAATGCTAATTAATGGGAAGATTCTCAAGATTCCCCTAATGAAGAACCTGATGTCGAAGAACCTAGCACCAAGGAGTCCCACCCCAAAATTTCGGTGCATGCTTTTGCTGAGGTAACCACTCCTCGTACTAAGAGAGTATAAGGTTATTTCAAGAAACACTCCCTCACTATTCTCATTGACTTTGGTAGTACACAGAACTTCATTGAACATCAGGTAGCCAAAAAGGCTAATTGATATGTTTATCCTTGTTCGAGTTTTTAAGTCATGATCATCAATGGAGGAACCTTACCTTGTAAGGGCAAATGCCTCAGAGTCCACATTTCAATGGGGAACTATATTTGAAATCAAACATGTTTATTCTACATCTAAGAGGTTGCGACATAGTTTTAGGAGCACAGTGGCTTCGGATGGTAGGCCTTATCGTATGGAACTTTTCAAAGCTATGAATGCAATTCACTGATGAGGACCAATAACACACATTAAGAGGTCTCACAATAAACTCTAGAAGTAGAATTAGCTCTCAATGCATGTAGAAGTTGCTAAGAAAGGCATCTCATGGGATTTGTTGCCTAGCTTTGTGCCATCCAATTCAATGAATCCTCCATTTCCAACCATCCACTAGATTTACAAGAACTCTTGTTGAAGCATGCAATTATTTTTGAGGAACCTAAAGGGTTACACCCATAGAAGTTTGAAGATCATGCAACTCAATTGATTCCAGATGGTGCACCTCCAAACATTTGTCCTTACCGGTACCCATTTCTACAGAAGAATGAAATAGAAACAATGGTGCAACAATTGTTGCAAGTTGGAGTCATCAATCCTTACTCTTCTCTTGTATTGTTGGCACAGAAAAAAGATGGGTCTTGAAACCTCTATATTGGCTTTCGCGCACTCAACAACAAACTCACTATCAAGGAGAAGTTTCCATTTTAGTGATTGATGAGCTGCAAGATGATTTGCTTGGAGCTTGCTTCTTCTTGAAGCTCAATTTGCGATCAGGTTATCACCAAATCTGCATCAACAAAGATGATAATTCCCAAAACAGTGTTTCTGTAATGTCTCCATTTTTGAGTTCTCTTGCTTTGCAATTGGAGATGTCCTTTTGGGTTTGTGTCACCCTGATTAGAGGGGTAATTTGATGTTATCAATGAGCCCGGATGGTTTATAGGAGTAATATGATGCTTTCGGATGTTATTTTCGACTTCCGGTTTGGGCTCCAAGATTCTTGGAGGGGGCATCTATTTAGTAAGTCACGCAGTCATGTTCGTTCATCATCTTTCATCATCGGGATAACTCCTGCGCAATCAGTTTTCGATTTCGATGCATTTTGACCGTTTTCATAATTTGGATGTATTAATGAGCTATATTTAATTAAATTCCCTAAGGTTGTTATTTTAATTAAAATATTTAAGAATGCACCTTAGTTTTATAGCTCGTTGGAACCAAGATGAAAATTTTTAAACATCGGGATGCTGAAAAGTGGCTTCCAATGCTGGGAAATGTTTTAAAATAAAATAAATCATTTTTTGGAGTTAAAAAGTTTAATAAATTAATAAAGTGATTTTAAAAAAAGAGTTTCTAAAAAGTTCCCTAAAAAGGCATATAAAAAAAGAATTGTGAGCTCATTTGGAAGGTTATGTTATGTTTGGATAATGCTCTGGCTTTGAAGGAGATTGCTTCTCTCTAGTTGGTGAGGACGAAACCCCTTATAGGCGACATCTTCTATGCTGTTGAAAGACACAGTCTGGGAGATTCTTATGTTTGGATATTGCTCTGGCTTTGAAGGAGATTGCTTCTCTCTGGTTGGTGAGGACGAAAACCCTTATAGGCGACATCTATGCTGTTGAAAGACACAGTGTAGAAGATTCTTATGTTTGGATATTGCTCTGGGTTTGAAGGAGATTGCTTCTCTCTGGTTGGTGAGGATGAAACCCCTTATCAACAGTCTGGGAGATTCTTGGTGATTTCATACAGAGATCACAGTTGGGCTTATTGTGGAGTTTATAATTCAAGTTTTCAAGATTGATGTAGATTTTAAAAGCTATCTGGGCAAATCTGAAGGAGAATATTGAGTTTTGATTGTAGAACCCTTCTCTTTACTAGTCGTACATTTTTCGTCTGTTGGTTGTACCTCTTGTGCCTAGCTGTGCATGCTATTTTGGTTCATTTCTGAAGGTGGCATTAAGATCTCAGACTTATTTCCAACTGCATGGTGGTGCCTAGGACATGCAAGCACTCTTTTGTCACTCTGATATTATTTCTGAAATATTTATTGCATGTGAGTTGCATGTATTTGCATGTGCTTGCATGCTATTGCATGTGTTGATTTAGATAAGTGATGATATTTTGACATACTAGGTTGTTATTTTGAAGGAAAAATAAATATTCTGATCAGCGTTTAAATCTGAAATTTCTCTGCTATTGTATTTCATGAAATTTTAGTATTTTCAAATTTGATATTTGCTGCAAATAGTTATTGTAATATGTTGTTATATTTGAATCATTTCAATCAAAACACAAACCCCTTTTGCATCTTCTATCTAGTCTAAAAGAACACAAAAAAAAAAAAAACATAGTATTTTTTAATTTAAAAAAAACAGGGCTGCATATTACAGTGGTATCAGAGCTGGTTTTTCTTGCCACTCTGTTGATGTATGAACTCTTGTTGTAGACTTTCAGCAATTGCATATCATTTTTCAGTGATGAATCATGGATGACAAAATGAGCAAACCAGATTTATATCAGCTGTGCCAATTAGGTATAAAACTCAACGAACCACGTCTATTGAATGGAAGACTCCTTTGCACATTACAAGAAGCAAAGAAATGTTTATCCAAGGTAACTCAGTCTCCCTTACCATGATGAAAATTTTGATGAATGCATTGATTGACTCGTTGGGAAATCTAGAATTTTTGAAACACTATGATGAGAAGGTCAGACTATCAGTTATCATATGCATCAATTGCACAAAAAATTCCATACAATGATGTCATCATGAGGACAGAGTTTCAGTTGATTATAGAAAATTTCCAAGAGTTAAATGAAATCAGCAGTCCATATTTTGCTAAGAGGGTTATTATTCTTGAGATGGTTGCAAAGGTTAGGTTGTGTGTCTTGATGTTGGATCTTGGTTGCAATGATCTTATTGTGAAGATGTTTCAATACTTCTTTTTAGTCATCAAGAAGTCACATTCTAGTAATATTGTTGCTGCAATGCAAACAATCATGACAATAATCATAGACGAGAGAGATAGCATTCCTCAACTTCTTTTATCAGTTTTGCAATATTATATGTACGAAGATCGATGGATGATAACATCAAGTGCGAAAGCATTAACACAACATCTGGTTGACCAATGTGGGCATAAGTTGAAATCATACTTTGCTAAGATGATAGCTGATCCAAAGAAAGACTTACAAAAAGAAGAGTTCAAATCAAAAGTTGTTGATGACAAGAATGCTTTACCTCATGACGGGGGTTTGACAAAACCCCAGGGTGACTCCTTGGAAGTGCATGCATCTATACATATTGAGGATGTGTGCCATGAGATTGACAAAACAGTAACCCTAAATACTCCTTTAGAGCTATCCAAAGTTGTAGACACTAGTACCAAGGTTGGCATCGCTGAGATCATTAATATATCTTCAGATGATGGGCTTGTTGAAGGCAAAAATGGTTGAAGTTCTTGAAACAGCTAACAATGATGATTCTTTATCTCATTACCATGATGGTGACACAAGTGGCTTCCGGTTTGATTACCAAACCAAGCTTATGGAGAGAGATGCTTATGTTGGCATCAGAATTGGTGAGTTGGAAAGTGACTTATTCAAAGAGACATCATCACCAGAGGAGGATAGTGAACACATATTCTCTGAACAAAGTGATCAGCATATTAACAAATAGGATCTGGGTGTGTTGACACCAAAGTACGATGAGGATCCTACATGGAATAAATTTCCTTTTAATTGTGATGATGCTCTGATTTTATAACACAATGCATGCATGGAAGATGGCATTGATGGTGTTGATTCATTTCTTGAAAACAAATCTGATTCATCCACACATGAAGCTGACTTTGAGCAGAGGTTTAATGACTTTGATGAATTGGATCCACAGTTTACTATTGAAAATGATAATGGAAAAGCTCAGGTGATTTGAGACAGCCTTGGAGTCATTAGTCATAGGTATGAAGGTTTTGATTATAGTATCCATCAAAGCAGCAGTTCACTTTTTTCGCATCAACATGATTGGAAGAATCAATTTGTGGTGATTTCTGATAACCCATTGTTTGAGATGGGTGTCGATATGGCATATGACAATCCACTTTTTGAGTTGGATGATGGGACTACTGCTGGTTGTAGCATTGCATTGGGTGGAAATAGCAAGGTATGGGATCTGGGATAAGATTCAAAACTTGAGTTGGAGTGTGTTTTTCAGCGTGGTTTTGATTTTAATTCACATTATGAGGTGATTGGTTACCCCCCGGGAGACAACCGTATATGAAATGTGTGGAGGAGTCAAATCAAGATTGCACAAGGAGTGTTGTTACATTAGGAGACGCAGTATCTTCTTGGGATGAATTGATTCATGGAAACTTCTTCATTTCTGAAATTGAAAGGTTTCCAAATCATGCTCTTGAGCTTGCTGGAAGTTTCAGAACAGCAGCGAGGAAAGTTGTTGGAGCTTTCACGAATGGGCTACATGGGTTTACCAAAGAAGTCACAAATTCCTTTGATGTGAATTGTGATTTGGTTGGCACTTGGAGATGTGTTGTGCACCTTTCAAGGCATGCCGAAGATCATTCTTGGTTGGGTATCCGTGCTTGGGATCTTCAACAAGGATTGCTGAAGTTAATTGAGAAGGGATGGGAAGATCTTTGGAGGTATAAGGATGAAAATTTCAGAATTAATGATGTTATTTTCTTTACCAGCCATTTGGTAATTCTTTTTGCTTATCTAAAAATGGATTAGAGAGAGATTTTAAGTAAGGATTGGAATAATGAACGAATGGTCATTCTTGGGAGTGTTACGTGGCAAAGAATAGATCGGAATTCCAGTGTTGAGCTTGTTTTTCGGTTGCATGTTTGTGATGTAAACTTTGATAGTTTACACTCAGTGTTGGTTCAAGACAGCGAACCTCTGCTTGCTTTGGTTCATCATTCAGTGACCTTGGGAGTTGGAACAATAAGTTTTTTCGCTAGTCTTCATGGTTATATCAGATTAGTACAAAGAAGACATGTCAGATCCATATGTTTTTATGTTGGTCAGTTTGCTGAACTCTTGCAAAGGATTGTTTCCCTTTTTGCAAGAAGATTGGAGGAGTTCATATCTGCAGTTATGACTTTGCATGATACCTTGAGAAGGTATGTTGAGGAGAATGGTTATGGGTTGCACAATATTTCTCCCAGTTGCCCAGGATCATGTTAGGTACTGGAATTGTAGTTATGGACATTACCGGGATGCTTCGGTGGGAGATGTTTCATGGTATAGGTTCAGCCCTTACAGGGAAATGCAGCATGAGCACGTTGGATTGTAAGTTATGAACAGAGTGGTGCAGCACATGGTGGTTCCTTTCTAAGACTAACTTGGAACCCAGGGATTACAATGTTTTGCTGCTCAACAACTGTTGGGAATGAGAGAGCCAATGTTGACTTTCTGGGGTCTACTCCTATGTTGCATTAGGTTGGTTCCTTTGAAGAGCAATTCTCCAAGGTGTTGACCGAGTTCTTGCAATATCTAATTGCTCTTCTTATCGGTGGTTTTCAGGTCTTTTGTGTTGGTACCCTGCAAGTCAATGCCTTGAGAGGATGGTACTACGATCTCCTAGGTTGACTTCGGACCCTGGGATCGTTCTTGGTTTCAGTCTAGTCCAATCTTTTGAATTTTGGGTTACGTTGGCATTGCTTGACAAGCAATCTTTGCAAAGGGAGGACCGTAATGTCCCCATTTTTGGGTTCTCTTGCTTTGCAATTGGAGAAGTCCTTGGTTTGTGTCAACCTAATCAAAGAGGTAATTTGATATTCCCAGTGAGCCCGGATGGCTTAAAGGAGTTCTATGATGTTTTCGGATGTTATTTTCAACTTCTAGTTTGGGCTCCAAGATTCTGGGAGGGAGCATATATTATTAGCAAGTCACCCGATCAAGTCCGTTCATCATCGGGATCACTTCTGCGCAGTCAGTTTTGGATTCCGATGCATTTTGACCGTTTTTGTAATTTGGATGTATTAATGAGCTATATTTAATTAAATTCTCTAAGATTGTTATTTTAATTAAAATAATTAAGAGGGCACCTTAGTGTTATAGCTCGTTGGAACCAGGATAAAAAGTTTTAAACATTGGGACGCTAAAAAGTGGCTTCTGGTGCCGAGAAATGTTTTAAAATAAAATAAATCATTTTTTGGAGTTAAAATGTTTAATAAATTAATAAAGTGATTTTAAAAAAAGAGTTTCTAAAAAGTTCCCTAAAAAGGCTTATAAAAAGGGGAATTAAGAGCTCATTTAGGAGGTTATGTTATGTTTGGATATTGCTCTGGCTTTGTAGGAGATTGTCTCTAGTTGGTGAGGACGAAACCCCTTACAAGGGACACCTTCTACGCTGTTGAAAGACACAGTTTGGGAGATTCTTGGTGATTTCATACAGAGATCACAGCTGGGCTTATTGTGGAGTTTATAATTCAAGTTTTCAGGGCTGATACAAATTTTAAAAGCTATCTGGGCAAATCTGAAGGAGAATATTGAGTTTTGGTTGTAGAACCCTTCTCTTTACTAGCCATACTTTTTCCACCTGCTGGTCGTACCCCTTGTGGTTGGTTGTGCATGCTGATTTGGTTCATTTCTAGAGGTGGCATTGAGATTTCAAACTTATTTCCAATTGCATGGTGGCGCCTAGGGCATGCAAGCACTCTTTTGTCACTCCAGTATTATTTCTGAAATATTTATGCAAGAATATTTATTGCATGTGAGTTGCATGAGCTTGCATGCTATTGCATGTGTTGATTTAGATAAGTGGTGATATTTTGACGTACTAAGTTTCTGTTATTTTGAAGGAAAAATAAATATTTTGATTACCGTTTAAATCTGGAATTTCTCTGCTATTGTAATTCATAAAATTTCAGTATTTTCAAAATTAATATCTACTGCAAATAGTTATTGTAATATGTTGTTATATTTGAATCATTTCAATCAAAACACAAACCCCTTCTACATCTTTTGTCTAGTCTGAAAGAACACAAAAAAAAAACTTGTATTTTTTAATCTAAAAAGAACATCAAGGTTGCATATTACAGTTTCAAACTCATGATGGTCATTATGAGTTTCTCATTATGCCTTTTGGCATCACCAGTGCTTCATCAACTTTTCAAGGCTTGATAAACAAGATCTTCCAGCAATTTCTACGCAAATTCATCATGGTGTTCTTTGATGACATCCTTGTCTATAGTCATAGATGGGAGGAGCATCTAATACATTTGGACCACATCTTACAACTCCTTGTTGATAACCACTTATGTGCCAAATGGCCCAAATGTGCTTTTGGCCAAAAGGAAATTGAGTATCTTGCACACATCGTCTCTGAGGAAGGCGTCAAAGTGGATCCTGAAAAAATTGAGGATACAAAAAATTGGCCTAAACCCAAATCACTCAAGAGCCTTCATGGGTTCTTGAGCTTCACTAGGTATTATAGAAAGTTTGTCTAGAACTAGGAAAAATGCCGCTCCATTAACAACCAAGTTAAAAAAACATGCCTTTCAGTGATATGAGGTAGCAAAAAAAGCCTTCGAACTACTCAAGCATTCAATGCACACTACACCTATTCTAGCTATGTCGGACTTCTCCAAACCATTTGTCATTGAAAGTTATGCCTCAGGAAGTGGCACTGGAGTTGTTCTAATGGAGGAGGGTAGACCCCTTGCAAGAAGGGTAAAGACAATGTTGTCACAAATGTGTTGTCTCGCAAGTATGAAGAACAGACAACCTTGTGCGCACTATCCTTCCCCATGCCAAATTGGGTGCATCAGGCATAACAAGAATGGTCCTCTGACACCCAGATTCAGCAACTCATTCAGGAAGTGACCACTAACCCTACCTCTCAATCGAATCACTCTTAGGATGGTCACTATTTAAGGCACAAAGGATGTATGGTACTGGCACCAAAATCAGCACTGAGATAGACAATTTTATCTCCATCCGCTGACCACTAAGGTTTGTTAAAACCTATGATCTGCCAAAATTATTTCTAGGAAGGCATTAGACAAGACATCACACAATTTGTGGTAGAATGTGAAACGTGTCAACAAAACAAAGGGGAAGCTATCAACTCCTCAGGGATGCTCCAACCTTTGCATATCCCTATCCAGGTATGGTTAGATATTTCCATCGACTTTGTTGAGGGACTACCCAAGTCAGGTAGAAAATGAGTGATTCTCGTGGTGGTGGATCAGCTCTCCAAGTATGCCCACTTTTGCACCCTTGGTGATCCCTTTTACTACCTTCATTGTTGGTCAAACCTTTCTTGATCAAATATGTCGCCTCCATGGCTACATGTCTCAATTGTGTGTGACTATGATTCCACTTTTACGAGTCCCTTTTGGAAGTAGCTTTTCCACTGCTATGGTACCCAACTTAAAATGAGTTTTGCCTACCATCTGCAAACTGATGGTCAAATGGAAGTTGTCAACAAATGCTTGTATACCTATTTGCATTGTTTTGCCTCTAATTAACAGACTCATTGGGTCAAACGGTTACCACGTGTTGAATGGTGGTAAAACTCTACATACAACACTACCACCAAGATGACCCCATATGAAATTGTTTATGTTCAGCACCGCCTTCTCTTCAAACATACACTGCTCGAAACGGGCTTTCAATGTTGGTGACATGGTTTTCTCTAACTGCAGCCTTATAAGCAGCCCTCTTTGACGCTGAAGGTTCATCAAAACCAAAGTTTATGGTCCTTATAAAATGCTTTCCAAGATTGGTCCCTTAGCATACAAGTTGGAGCTTCCCTCCTCATCTAAGATCCATCCAATTTTCTATGTATCATGTTTAAAGGTGGTCTTTGGTCAACATGCTCAAGCCCAAACGGCACTCCCAGAGCTTGACACTGAAGGCTCTATCCTCTTGGATCCTTAGTCCATCCTCGACAGACGGTCCTACCAGCGCCACAATCGTACTATCGTTGAGATTTCAATGCAATGGTGCAGCATGCAACTAGAAGATGCAACATGGGAACCCCTGCTCTAATTACAGCAGATGTTTCATCATCTCACGCTTTGAGGACGAAGCTTTTTTAAGCAAAAGGGCATGTTAGGAGCCCTTCATCCTAACTCTTATAGTTTGTATTAAGTATTATTAATAAAATCTTGGACGCATATGCTTTGTAAATCGTCCCATTTGCTATTTAAAATGATCCCACGTGTATGGGAGGTTGCAATTGCCTTGAGTAGAATAGCTTAAATAGAGGGCTTGTGCAACAATAAAGATCGTCTATTGAATATTTTGTATGGAGCTATGCTCAAAGAAGGTTGCCCCCTCACATAGGCGCGCGATACTTTGTAGTGAGATTCTATCATTTTCAATACGGTATTGTTATTCTCTTTCCATTCAGTGCATATTTGTTATATTTTTGTTGTTACATTGATTTGTTTGCAAGCAAGTTCCTAACACGCACCTCCACCTCTAGCTGGATTTCCACTAGCACTAAACAGTAAACATGCATATAATAATCGTGCGCAAAGCATGGACATGTATAATCCATGCAGGTTGTATGTGCATGGCCCTCATATAGGACGGGCAAAACATCCATGCTGCACCCAGTGGGCAGCAAGTCAAAGCAAAGTTAAGTGTAATCCAGAAAATCTATGCACAATACAAACATACCAATCACATAGGACATGTGTTAAGGACGTGTTTTAGAAAGTTACCAAAAAAAGCAGTGCCCTTCCACGTTTATGAACTTTTTTAATATTAAAGTGTGTCTATTAGCTTTAGCAACACCTTGATACAAAAAAGAAAAAAGAAAAAAGAAAAAACAATCAACTGCTGTGCATGGATGTCAAAACATTGTTTTCGTTTTCTTTTCAGGAATCTCATTTACAATCATTTATATTATTCATATTTTAAACCAATGCTTGATTTCAAGAAATCATTTAAAACAAATCCATATAATCTTTTGTTCATTTCAGCCCTCCTATAACAACAGAAAACTAGGCAATCGCATCTGCCAAAAACCAAAATGTTTACATACCGAGTACTAGACCACCGCCCAACACCCTGGCCACTTCCATGCCAAAGCTCCCCTGCCTGCAATCAAACAATTTTTTTCTCAAATGCCCAATCCTTGAAAAGCACAATTCAATATATCCAATGAAAAACAGGGTACCACAGCAAGGAACACAATTCAACCACTAGGTCACCAACCCTTTAGCATGCTGGGTAATTAATAAGAAATGGTAATTCATAACTTCACAACATCATTCAAGATAAATCCAATATAGTATGATTAGAAAGGTTACCACATGTGGTCCTACCCCCTTTCCATCCCAATATTAATTATTAGGAAATAAGAACAAGAAAAACAACCAAATTAGCAAAGCAAAATAATATAGTGAAATTTGAAATGCATTTTCAAGGCTGGTAAAATATGTGCAGTTCGGAGCATGACATCCTTGTCCAAGCATAGAAACAGAACTAACAAAAAAAATTCAAGGGATGGAAATTCATTTACAAGTAAATATTACCGTTTCAAAAATATAAGAAACATAAGGTATCTTATTTTTATGAGATTTTCAACCATGTGTATTAGGTCATGTCCTCCATGACCAATTTCATGGGCAATAACTTCTTCAATGTGTACAATTGTCATAATCACAAGGCAAGAGAACCCACAGAGCACACAAGCACCTCTAAGCAATATTAGTATTGCAGAAAAGGAAGATGCTAACACATCAGTGCAGTGACTTTAACCCCCAATCTTGTTCCGGATTGATAAAGCTTTTAGTGCATGTAATGGCTTATATGCCTCCCTTGTCTCACAATTATTATTAATGTGCCATAATGTCAACCCTAAAAATTTTAATTTGGTTAAGTAATTGAATTTTTCAAGGTGGCTTTTTAAAAATATTAGTTTTATGGACTAATATTTGAGAAGAAATTATATATTCTTGTAAATGTTGACGGATATAATAATTTTATGTGCATCTTATATAAAAATTTCTACTAATGTCTTGAGTTTTGGGAAATTTGCTGTTTTGTAAAATCTAATTTTCAAAAAAATTGTAAAAATTAGCCAATTGGCAGAAAATAGTCCATAAAATATTCCCTGTACTGAACCTTAGGCAAAGAAGGCAGCTCACCCCGAAAAGCTGTCTAGTGAGGGCTACAGAAAATATAGAATCTCCACCTATAAACTGGGAGCAACAATTTTTTTTGCAGAAGACTTTGGGCATATGGTGAAGAGAGGAATTATAGTTTTCAGCACCTGCTTGAGAAACTTTCAGAATTTTTATTGTCAAATGGCTACTGCATGTAGTTCAAACTTTTTTTTAAAGTTTTATTTAATATATTCAGTTGCAGTTTTTTATTCAGATTCTTAAAATGTTGTAGTGGAGCAGAAAATTTGGTGTACAATAAAAGCAATGGGTTACACTCAAATGTAGGCCATAATCTTTACACCACAACCTCGCCACGTCTGCTGGAGTTGAGGGCCACCTTATTGCAGTGAGGAAATTTGAACATGGGCCATCCTCTTATGAGTGCTTTCAATGACCAGTAAACCACAACCCCCTTGGATCCAATGGATCCATTTTACCCGCAAGATGTTCCTAATTTTTCTTGGTAGCACCTGCTCAGAAAATCTCAAAGGCCCCTCCAAGGGACCAGTGGGTAATTCATATGGTTACCCCTCACAGCATCACCCGATGCAATGAATGCCACATGCACCATTCAAATCATATGAGAATTCGGTCACTGAAGTAATGACCCAACCCTTAATGACCACTCATAAGACTTGGGTGATTGAACGAATCACTACTCATAAGAGATGGGTTATTGAAGGAATGAGTCCAGTTGATACTTAAAATTTATGTTTGATAATGTTGAACAGAAGAAATTACAAATAAAATAAATGAAAGAGCTATGGAGCTCTAAACGAATGGATCATAAGACACAATATTTGCTAAGGTTTTCTGAAAGGGGCAGCAAGTTAAGCAGCCTTGACTGTGGGGAAAACACCACTGTGAAATGTGCTAATACTGGTATAGGTGGCCTCCACAATTAAGCACACTTGAGCCGAAGTAGTATTGAGATGGGCTGTCAACAAAGTTAAGCATGCTTGAGCTGAAGTACCAAGATGGGCATCCTAACGAAAAGTGCTGTTACAGGATGCAAGTACCCAGTGATGGAAACTAATGATAAGCAATGGTTTGTTTCAGTAGTTTATAACTCACCTCTTCACCCATGTCAGCATCACCTGATGTATCAATGAGTGCCAAATGGACCATTCAGGCTGATGAAGGGTGGGTATCGAATGATGAATACTCATAAGAGATTGATCGTTCAAAAAATAACTAAGTATTAAATACTCCACACAATTAATCTGTAAATATGAAATCTGAAAGGGAGGCTTGTCCCACTACAATGAATGGAAAGCAATGAACAACATCAGAGACACCAAATGCTTAAGAACACATAAATACTAAAACAATATGTATTGAAAGCTTTGCAATAAAACCAAACTGCCGTTCATATTATGAAATTAATTAATTTTAATTACTTCCACAAAACCAGAGATAATCTACAGGACCATACGGTGAACGTACCCCACCCTCAATGCAAGTGTTTCTACACATGCTTACAAAATTGGAAGTGAACAAGAGTAGAAAGAAACTTTAAACCCCAGACTACCTTTTTTTATGGCAAAAAACATAAAAGTCACATTCATAAAAAATCAAATATGAGAGGTTTGAAAAAAGTGAAATAAGTTCAACCAAGAGTTTGGGAAACCAACATGTAGAATTCTTCCCAAGCAAATATCCCAAAGGTTTAAGTTTTTAGGTGATCCAAAGGGATCAGGAAAATAAAACCTCTTCGTCATTCAACCAAAGAACAACCAGTTTCAATCAGAAAACATGGCTCAAAATGAGTATTTCTTGAATGATGATTAAATCGCCGTTATGTGCAGGGGGCAGTCGTGTAGCCACCCTAGTTCCCTTAAGGGTTGGTAATGTAACCACCAGTCTCTACAAACAGCAACTCATAACCATCAGTTAACTCAGAGACAATTATGTAATCACCACGGCAGTTTCGAAACTGTCAGTCTGTCTAAAGCAGCAGTTTCACCGGAATGATTTGAATAGTCAAATTACAGCTAAATAACGGTGTTTCTTCAGTCTGAATCACTTGGTAGACCTTTAGTGCATGAAAGGACACTCTTGGAGCATGATAAATACGAGGCACAAATCCAATTGTATGCCCGAGTGTGTGAGATGCAAAGTTGATGTTCAATTGGTTGTAGGAAGAAGAAAGGTGCAGAGACGACTGGAGTGTGCAAACAACAATGTAGTATATGTTCTATTGATCTCTTTGTAAAATATATTTGGTCATAAGAAGATAAGGACACTGAGTTATTGCCACTTCAGCTGTATTTTCCACACACTGGGGATTCCAAGCTAAAATCCTTGCGTCCATTGTTGTTCTTGGTTTCCTTTGAATTGTTTCATAGATGTTTGCATTCTTGTTTCAGTATTGCAAGTTTTGCTTATGTTTTCAATAACAAACTACATGAATTCTAAGTTCTTAAAGCAATCAAATCTATCAATTTGGAGTTATATTCATGTAGGACAGCATATTGTGATGCTGCAAATTCCATTAACCAATTCTACTGATGAGTTTATAGGACATTTTGGTATTAAAGCAGTATTAATCTTTGGGTATTGCAGATAGTTTGTAGTTCATTTGAATGACAGTGACAAGATCAAAAGAAGAGTTGCTACCGTGTCATCCGAATATTTCAACAAGGAGGCGGAATTAGAAGGTGAAAGAAATAGCGAAGAAAGGTGAAGATATTTTTTCCAAAGGGAGTTGTTACTTTAGAAGCAAGCATGGAAAGTGTGACAAAGTCCCAAGATACTATCACCAGGCAAAGAGAGCTCTGGGCTAGGAACCAAGAATCAATGGACGTGGTGACTCGTGCTCTAGCCAATAATTTGGCATAGGAAGAGAAGAGCCCCATGAAGGAGAGAAAGAAGAGTTCATTGGTGAATAAAAGCAGCCTCCAAAAGACAAAGGTAAAGCTAAGGTAAAATCATCCGATTATACTCCTTTCAAAGTTGAAACCAAAGTTAAGATTAGATCTTATGAAAAAAAAGTAGATGTTGACTAGCTAGACAAATGGTTGAAACAAGATGAGGTATATCAATATTTCTTTTACAAGTCTCAAAATTAAAGGACGTGCTCTAATTTGGTGGAAACGTTATGTAGTGTCTTTTGAAACAAAAGAATCCACATGTAACCAAGTGGAATGAATTCAAAGAATTGTTGCATAAGAATTTTTATCGTATTGGGTATAAAATTAATCAGAAAATTAAGTGGCAGTATTTCAGGCAAGGAAGTGGTTAAAGTGTGTAGGATTGCACCACGTAATTTCATAGACAAACTATGTTGATAGGCGCCGACTTGGAAGACAAAGGCAACTTGACCAAGTACATGGGAGGTCTCCATACATGCCTAAGGAGACAAGTCATCTCAAGTAAGCCAAAGGACTTTGATGATGCATGTATGCAAACATACTGCATTAAGGAGGAAAAGAGGCAAGGAGAGGGGGAATCCTCAAAGCAAAATCAGTTCAAGAAAATGCAAAATCAGCCGTCTAAAACCTACAAGAAGGATAAGTGAATAAGAGAAATGCCACTACTCTAAATCTTCGTAAGGATCAAAAGAACCATGAAAATTGAGTTATAGATTGACATATTAGCCCAATGTGTTGGAAGTTGCATCCGGAATTGCATCCCAAGAATCATTCCAAGGAGGACTCCAAGAAGCCCACGGCAGCTTTGGAAAAGCAATAAAAGGTTGCAGATAAAATACAATTCCAATATCGATAAGTTAAGTTGCACCCCTACCAATGTAGCTAGCAAGGAACAAGGGGGAGAGAAGAAATGAGCGAGCTTTTCCAAATCAAGAAAACCTAGGTAAATGCACCTATTGATAATAGATCATAGTCTAATTTGATTTCGGATGAAGTTGTTAAGAAGCTTTATTTGCAAACTTATGATCGTCCCCGTCCATATCCTTTGCTTATGGATGAAAAGGGGTGTCCAGATTCAAAGGACTAAGAAATATAGATTCTAATTTGGTATTAACCCATAACATGTTGATGAGATAGAATTAGATGTGATTCCACTTGATGTATTTGATGTGGAGTTTGGGATTTGTTAATTGTATCTTAGAGATGATGTCTTCATGAAAAGCGCTAACAAATATAAATAGGTTGAGGACAAAATTAGCTATATCATCAAGGGGCATCAAAGTAAGCCCAAGCTTGCCATGGTAAGTGTCAACCAACCCAAAAAACTCATTCAAGCAAAAAAGCAATTTTGTTTACTTCTTTTGAAATTTCTTTTGAAAAATAAGCAAGAGGATGGGCTAGAAATATTGCTAGCAAGGGATTGGAAGATTTGGATGAACTATTGCATTCTTTCCAAGAAGTGTTCCAAACTCCTAAAAGGTTGCCTCCAAAAAGGGAAGTAAAGCAAGATATTCAATTTTCACCGAAATCTCCTTTATTAAACATTGGTTTGTACAAGAATCACTTTTAGAGAGTAATGAAATGGAGAAAAAACTTCAAGAGTTGTTAGAGCAAGGGGTCATACGCCCAAGTACTTCACTATGTCAGTCACCCAATGTGATGATACAAAATAAGAACGACTCTTGGAGAGTGTGCAAAGATTATAAAGCCTTGAACAAGATCGGCATCAAGAATAGATATCCACTTCCATGGATTGGTGAATTGTTGGGCCAATCTTCAACATGTCAAAATCTTACACAAAATTGGATCTCAAATTCGGGTACTATCAAGTTCATATGGAGGAGGATGGAAACCAATTTTCAATACAAAATGGGGGTTGTATAAATGGATGGTACTTCCATTAGGTTTATGTAATGCCCCCACTACATTTATGAGATTGATGTATCAAGACTTTAATATATACATGTGTCATAGTGTATCTAAATGATATTTTGATTTTCAATGCAACATGGGTAGAACATCTAACTCATTTGAAGCAAGTCTTGTAAGTGTTCAAAGAAAAACAGCTTTTGTGCAGTATGAAGAAATATGAGTGTGCAAAACAATAACTAGTCTACTTGGGGCATATAGTTTGAGTATAACTGAGAATGGATCGAACAATGGTTAAGGCAATCACTAATTGCCCCACACCTAGGAGTTCCACAAATATTAGGTGTTCTGTTGGAGCAACATTGTTCACGAGCAACTTTATTCCAACTTTCTCTATCATTGCAGCTCCTCTACACACTATTGCAACAAGTGGTAAGAGTTTTCATAGCGGTAAGGAACATGATAGCGTTTTAAATTCTTTTAAATATAATATCAGACATGCACCAGTGCTTGCTCTGATTAATTCACTGCAACTATTCGAATTTGAAAAGTTTGCAAGCGAGTATGCTATGGGGACCGTTTAGTTGTAAGGAGGTAAGCTAGTTTGTTATTACTATTCAAAGGTATTTTCTTCTACAATAAGAGGGTATCATGTATATGACAAGTAAATGTATGCACTAATTCAAGCAACTAAGAAACAAAAACATTATTTGTTAGGCAAAGAAACTACTGTACATACCACAAACCTCCTCTATTTGCAAGCACAAAATAAGTTGCAACAAGCAAGACTGATCTGTGTGCACTTTGCACAAGTCTACACACTTCTCACAACGACTTTGAGTTCCCCATGTCTGCGACATCTTGCAACATGCGTGCAACCTCTTAATATTCATGTGGAATTGTTGTGGCGACATGTTGTTTTCCACATAGAACTCCGACATTGGATAGGCACCCCTGAACTCCACATGTCATGCATCCACCTATGACACTGCACACCACTTGTCCTGCCTCGTGGTACCTTTGCGAGTTACCACAACATCAAACAACATCCACGTCAATATGTGATGGTGCAAAGGAACATTAGCACTCAACATCTACGTGTCAGATCCCTTCTACTGCACAAGTACATCCACACTCAACATCCATGTCTCAGATCCATTATGCCCTGTGGTATGCCAAGTGGCACTCCATATTTCTGCCATACCAAAAAGAAAGAAAGAAAGAAATTATATTAATGTCCACAAATGACCAAAAATAGGTCAATGGGACTGAAATATACAACCAATACCAATAAAAAGTTCTAGGACAAGAGAGTCCTAGAGACGAACCAAAGAAATAAAGTACAAAGACACAATAGAAACAGAGACCCTATCAATAATACCACACGACTAGAAGTCCACCCACCACACCTACAAGAAGACCAATCATCACTTGGCCAAAAGGTGAACCAACGTCTCTTTTGTAACCACCATTTGTTGTAAATACCTTCTTGCAATGATGTATATATTGTAACTGTCCGACCCATACGGGATCAGAAACGAGAAAACACATACAAAGACCAGATACGAGATTGTTAGCAATACCCGAGTATTTAGCATTCACACACATCTATAGCTCGCCATTAGTTTCAGACTAAACAAATTAGTTGGAAGTTTTTTCCCATCTGACCACAGGAACTTGCTTTCCTAGTCTTATTGAACCTTGTACACATGTGGTTTTTCCTCTTCTATATATTGAATAGAAGTAGCACCATCCTGCAAATACTTCCGCATTCAAATGTGGTGTTGGTTTACTGTAGTTTAGTTTTTCCTCTACACATTATGCAACCCGCAGGTTGCCACCAAGTGCAAGTTGTTCATCGCATTAGCATCCTGGGCCTAGTGGTGGGGATTATTGGAATCAAAGCAAGAGCTCTCATATGCCAATAAACAACACGCACAAGTTGAGAAGGAAGGATTACCAATTGGTTTTGTTTGAAAGTATCCAGAAGAATGACATAGCAAAAGCCAAATGGTTAATGCCCAAATAACATTCACTGAGGCATCCCCAAATGTCTAGAAGCTTAATCATGACGCCCTCAAGGGTACCACAATGAACTCTTTCGCCATTTTCATAAACTCATGGTACAACTTGGTCCAAAAGCCACTTCATCTTTCACGTAGCATGCACATTTGTTGTTTAAGAAACAAGCCCCTTTCAAAGTGCTAGTCAATCTTGACATTCTAGAGTTTGAAGGAAAAATCAACATCTCAACATTAGATGGCTAGATTTGACAACTTGAGGCATGCTTCTTAGTCAATTGTTTCACTGACAAGGAGAATATCACCTTCACAATGTTGAAGATGTCCTTTTCATCATCCTACTAGTGGGAACCTTCAACACTCAGCGGCAAAAAAAAATGTGAGCCTGTTGAAACTTGGATGTCATTTGTTGACACCTTGAAGGATGAGTATTACCCCTCAAGCAATATGAGGATGAAACCACCAAGTTCCAACAGTTGCACTAGCATAAGGAGCAATTATTTGAAGTGTATGCCAACGAGTTCCATGACTCCACTACATGTCTGTGCAAGAACTTGACACAGTAACATAAGGTGCTAAAGTACATCAACAAACTCCTTATATTCTTGCAAAGATGGAGTTCTTGACTTTCGACACATTGGGGCAAGCATACCACAACATCCAAAATCGAAGCTAAGGTAAAGAGGAAGCAAAAGTTCTCTTTTTCATCCAACATCATGTGCAAGAGCCAACCCACGCACAACACACCATCTAACGTTGTCATGCAAGGGGGAGCCTAAGAATGTTGCGCAACACCAGAAGACTTTAACATGTTTTGTGCCAAACAAAGGTAGGAAGAACCAAGGTGACAAATGGTGCCATCAACATGGCACAAGCTCACACAACGATTTTGAATGATGCATGAAAAAATCTGCAATCTACAACAGATCCTGCGCAAATGGATGACACTAGTCCAAAGGCCAATTGTCTGAGCACCCACACCACTACCATAGACACCTTTGAGGAGCAAGAATGTCTCTTCCACACCAAATTTTGAGTGAAGAGTCAGCTTCTTCATGTCATCATTGACAGTGGGAGCCAGAAGAAGCTTATGGTGCAAGCTACAACAAAGCACCTAGGCCTTAACACTAAAGCACACACCCTAAACCATTTTGTTTCAGTTGGCTTGAGTAGGTGAAGGATATATGGGTCTGGCAGCAATGCACTTTCCAATATAAAGCCAAGCCCATGGAGGACATGGTAACTTGTGATGTTGCACCACTTGAGGTAGGTGACATTTTGCTTGGAAGGTGATATTTGTATGATCACAATGCTACATATCAAGTAAAGCTACAATTGTGTATTGCGCATGTCAAAGATCACTTCTTCAACCTCTTGGAGTCACCTCCAACTACCAAAATCACTTTAGTCTTTGCCAAACAACATTGCAAGCTCATTTCACACACATAGAAGTTCATGCTACTCATGGTCTGCCCAAAAGCACTTGCGCGGGAGAACACACGTGCAATAGCAGTGCACCATGTCGCACAAACACTGTCGCAACAACAACTACTCGGTAAAATACTATAGCAATATGGAGACGTCTTTAATGAGCCAAAGGGTTTGCCAACACATTGCGTGGTAAAGCATCACATCAATTTGGTTCCTTGACCCCCTCTTCCAAGTCATCCACTCTACCACAAATGCATTTGGGAGACTGATGAAGTTTAGCACCAAATATAGGAGCTTATTGATCAAGGCAAGATCGTGCCTAGCTCTTCTCGTGAGAACCTGAGAGTCCTCATGCCAAAGAAAGATGGTACATGGTGCTTGTACATTGACTATCGTGCACTCAACAAGATAATGGTAAAGAATTAATACCCAATACCATGTAGTGACAACATCTTGGACCAGCTTTGAGGTGCAAAATACTTCACCAAGATTGACCTCAAGTCAGGATATAATCAAGTACCAGCCCATCCTAAGGATGTTTGGAAGACAGCATTTAAAATGCGGGAACGATTATACAAATAATAGGTTATGCCTTGTAGCTTGACCAATGTACCTGCAACATTCATGCACTTGTTGGATGATCTACTCATGCCCTTTGTAATTATCTACTTAGACGACATCCTCATCTTTAGAAACACTTGGAAGGAGCATGTGGAGCACATCTCACATCTTAAGACACACTAAGCAAACACAAGTTGCAAACCAACTTAGCAAAATGTACATATGGCAACTTGTAGATTTTGTACCTAAGCTACATCATTGATTGTGCAGGCATCCATGTAGATCCACGGAAGATCAAGGTAATCCGAGATTGGCCAACTCCATACAATCTCACTTAATTGAAGAGTTTCCTTGGACTTGCTAACTTCTACCAAAGATTTATTCTTCGTTTCTCAAACATAGAATGGTCCGTCGATCAAATCATGTGTACCAAAGAAGCATTCCACTACACATATCCACAAAAGGTCAAGTTAATCCAAGATTGGCCAACTCCATACAATCTCACTGAATTGAAGAGTTTTCTTGGACTTGCTAACTTCTACCACAAATTTGTTCTTGGTTTATCGAACATAGAATGGTCTCTCAATCAAATCATGCACACCAAAGAAGCATTCCACTAGACACCTGCACAACAACATGATTTTGAGGAGCTCAAATAGCAACTTTGTGCAATCCATAACATTGTCCACTCCTTTAAGATTCACACCAATGCATTTGACTGTGCACTCAATGCATTACTCACAAAACGTGGGCATCCAATCACCTATCACTCGAAGACATTCAACAACATGGTTTAAAGGTACTCCACCTATGAAAAAGAGTTGTAGGTCATCATGCAGGTCATAAAGCAATGGTGCCACTACATCTTTGGTAAGGAGATAATCATCTATTTTAATCATAAGCCACTTCAATTTTTGCATACACAGAGTAAGCTAGAGAATGGGCCCCACATGAAGTTGATGACTTACTTGCAACAGTTACATATGTTGATAAGCCACGAGAAGGGGAAGGATAATAAGACCACCAATAACCTTAATTGACCACTGGTACACACACTAATCAAATTGTTGGACACATGCGGCCACATCTTCTTTGACTGGATATCTCTCTACTTCGTAAACTGCAACTCCGCAGAAGCCTATACCACCCTTGCACAAGGTGAACAAGTTCGTGATTTCTACATGTCTGACAAGCTTCTCTACAAGCTTGGAAATCTCTGTGCTTTTGATGACACATCTTGCCAAAGATTCATCTGGAAATTACACTACACCAAGACAATGCGACACTTCTGCGTTACCAAGACACTTGTAGCACTTCAACAACACTTCTACGAGCCTCACATACACATGAAAATTGAATGCCCCATCAAGTCTTGCACTCCCTATTGCATTGCCATGCACAATACGAAGCTAGGACTTTACACACCTATTTCAATTCCATTTAGGCCATGTGAATCCATCAACATGGATTTCATGACTGGATTGCCTATGAAAATACACCACAATGGCTTTGTGTTTGTTGTAGTTGATAAGTTTTCTGAGATAGCCATCATGGTTGCCTGCAAGAAGAGCATCAACATGGAAGAAATCATGCACACTTTCTTCAGCCATGTTTGGGTTCATTTTGGTTTACCTGCATCCATTGTGTCTAACCCTGACCTGCAGTTTGTTAGCCACTTTTGGCAAGCTTTGTGGGATATGATGGATACACAGTTGAACTGGTCTACAGCATTTCATCTCCAAATAAACGGACAAATAGAAGTTGTCAATGGCACGCTTGTTCATCTGTTGCCCATGTACAACAACACACAACTGCACACTTCGGATGATAATCTGCTTTACATTTGGCATACTGACAATAGAGCTCTCCACAATTTTACAAGGCATAGTCCATAATGGAGATGTGTTGTAGGTTCAAACCAGCACCATTTGGCATGAAGTCACGCACAAGTGAAAGGAAAGTGGACAAAGCACAATAGTTTCTACAACACATCTAGAGTGTCCACCATTGGGGTCAACAAATACTCTCGTGCCAACAGCTGGAGTATGAAGAGTGCCATGACAACACTGCACTCCTCATGAGTTCAAGGTGGGCAATAAAGTTTGGTTGCATCTTCAGAAGAATCGCTTCAAGTGTCCACATAGCAAGATCAAGCCTCGACACTATGGTCCATACACCATATTGTGTGCTAGAGAGAATGCATTTGTTCTTGACTTGCCACACTACTTGGGTTTGCATCCAATCTTTAACATGGAAGTCCTTAAGCCATACTACCCACCTTTTTTTGAGCCAACTACAATGCAACATCCTTCATATTTATAGATACTAAGCACTTGCACCAAGCATCGAAGGATCAAATTATTGAATTGACAACAATGTGCACTTGTCAAGGCACACAACAGTTGTTTTGAGCAGTCAAGATGGGCAATACATTGATCAAACTAAGTGGTACAACCTTCAACAACTTCAGGTCTAGTTTCCACAACAAACCGAAAATGCAATGGGGACCATTGTCCCTCAAGAAAGGGCAAATGATTTGTGCGCATTTTTCGCACGGATCTACGCACTCCTCACAAGGACTTTGAGTTCGCAGCACTTGTAGCATCTCACAACACATGCACAACATAACGATATTCATGCAAGTTGTCGCTACAACTTGATGTTCACCACGCGACAGCACATAGGTGCATCTGAACTCCGCACATTGTGCATCCACTTATGGCACTATGCACCACTTTCCCCACCTCACAATACCTTTGCGAGTTACCATAACATCAAACAACATACCACGTCGATATGTTGTGCCACACAAGAATATCCATCGGCATCCACATCTTATATCTCTTATGTTGCATGGCATGCCAACTAGCGCTTTCCAATGCTACGGCATGTTAAAGAACATGTCAGTAATACCGCACAACTGGAAGTCCAACCGCCACACCTATAAGAAGATCAATTGCCACTTAACCAAAGGATGAACCGATGTCTCTTTAGTAACCATCTGTTGCAACTACTTTCTTGCAATGATTTATATCTTGTAACTATCCAACCCATAAGGGATCAAAGATGAGAAAACACACAAAGTGACCAATTAGGAGATTGTTAGAATGCCCTAAATATCTAACATTCACACATTTTGAACTCACCATTCTTTTCAGTCTGGACAAATCATTTGGAAGTTTTTCCCCTTTTGATCACAGGAACTTGCATTTCTGGTTTGACTGAATCTTGTACACGCACTTTTCCCTAATTTGCATATTGAACAAAAGTTGCACCACTCTACAAATACTTTTGCATTCTACAACACGCACTTTTCACCAAGCGTAGGTTGTCCACCACACCAACATCTAGGGCCACGTGGTGCAGATTAAAGACACTACAAAGGGATAGGTTGTTTTCAACAATTTTACTTGGTGATCAAGTACAAGAAAGGAAGCACAGATGTTGTGGTACATATGTATCCAAGCTACCAATTACAATCCAAGTTTCAGCTTTGGCGATAATTTCACAACTTGAGCCTTTCACGAAAGAGGTATATGAGGAAGCATATGCACAATATGTAGATTTTAGGGAGACATTCCAACAGTTCAAGGTCAAGAAAGTTGATGTTGAAAGCAAAGGTGAATGCTACCTCAAGGATGGGTTATTCTACAAGTTGGATAAACTATGTGTGCCAAAGGGAGAAAGACTTATATTGATGAGGGAAGCACATAATTCCAAAGTTTCAAGCCACTTTAGCGTTGGTAAGACTATGGCTCATTCACAAAGGTATGTGTATTGGCCCAATATGTGGAAAGAAATAGCTAGATTCATTAGAGAATGTAAATTATGTTGTACAAGCAAGCCTAAGTTAAGAAAGAATGATTGTACATGCCTCTACTTGTTACGACTGAACCATGGTTTGCCAATATCTAAGCATGGACATGACTATCTATATGATGTTGTAGATAGATTCAACAAAAATTGTGTTTTGATTCCATGCAAAAAGACAGTAAAAGGGCCTGAATCAGCAGTTGAATTATTCTTTTCTAATGTTTAGGTGCATTTTGGGTTGCCCAAGTCCATTGATTCAAATAGAGATTCCAGAATTTTTGAGAAGTTTAGGACCCCATACCTTGTGGGGTAAAATGGATATTTAACTCCAAAGAAGTGCATCTTTCCATTCTCAAACAGATGGACAAACAGAAGTTGTAAACATGACTTTGATACAGCTAATAAGAGGCTACAACTGCAAGTATACAAGGACTTGTAAGGAGTCTTTGGCATATATCCAACAATCATACAACATGGCCGTACATGCATCCACTAACAAATCACCTTTTGAAGCCTGTTTTTAAGTTATTTGCCTACTAACCCACTTGATGTTGCAATGGGACGGCAAAGAGAAGGAGAAGAGTTAGATTCAAAGGTGACAAGAGCAACAAGATTCATTAAGAGGATTAGGCAAATGCATCTCAAAGTGAAAGAACAATTGCGAAAGACTCAAGCCAAGAACAAGGCTAGACATGATTAACACCAATAGGAGGATACGCTCAAAGTGGGAGAAAGGTGTAGTCATATTTGAGCAAGGAGTGGCTTCAAGTAAAAGCTATGAAGTTCAAGCCTCTAAGGTATGGGCCACTCACCATCTTAGAGCAGATTGGAAAAAACGCTTTCAAGTTTAATCTGCCCTCATACATGAGGATGTACTCAATACTAAATTGCAAGAACTTGCATCTATATGAGCCATCAACGGCAGATGAGGAAGAAGAACAATAGCTACCCTCTGTAGAAGATTTTGTCTTGGATGCAGAGAGGGAGCTGCAGGAGGATATAGTATTGCAACAAAAACTCAGAGAGACTAGAAGAGGGCCACAAGAATCTTGGCAGATTAGCATCAAAGGGAAAACACAAAGGCAAACAAGATGGTACCTCAAGGACAAAGTGGGGGACCTTTTCCGACATATCCTCAATCATTAGGCTTTTGTGGGCCCAAAAGCCTCCCAAAATGGACGTATGATCCATAGTGATCAGGAAAATAAAATCTCTTCAGCATCCAACCAAAAAAACTGGTTTCGTTCAGAAAACAAGGCTCAAAATGAGTATTTCTTTTATAGTGACAACACAGCCAATATGTGCAGCGAATAGTTGCGTGACCGCCATTCTCTGCAGGCAGCAGTTTCATAACCACCATTTAACTCAATGGCAGTTTATGTAACCGCAGCAGCAAATTCAAAACCGTTGGTTTCTCTAAAATAACGGTTTTGCCCTAGTAATTTGAACAGTTAGAGTAACAACAAAATGGCAGTGTCTTTTTAGTTGTAAGTCATTTGGGAGACCTTTAATGCACAAAAGGACACTCCTAGAGCATTATAAATAAGAAACAAGAATCCAATTGTGAGCATGAGTGTGTGAGGAATAGAGTTGTTCAATTGAATGTAGGAGGAAGAAAGGTGTCGAGAGGCACTGAGTGAGCAAACAACAATTTGTGTTGTATCTATTCTAGATCTATAAGCTATTGCCACTTCTATCTGGTTTTTTCCCACACTAGGATTTCAAGGCTAATATCCTTTGTGTCCATAATTGTTCTTTTTTTCCTTTGAATTGTTTCATGGTTGGTTGTATTCATGCATCAATACTGTGAATTCTATTTATTTTCCAATAACAAACTACACTAATTGTAAGTTCTTAAAGCATTCACAATATGTCAATTTAGGATGGAATTAAAGTTGGACCGTATATTGAGAATCTACAAATTCCATTAAGCAAATGCACTTATGAGTTTACAGATCGTTAGGTCATTCTCAAGCAAGGCAACAATTTGGAGTATGAGATCCCCCTTATCGAAGCCCACAAAGGCATTGCTTTCCTTTTACCTTAAATATTGCTCGAATTGTCTACTGATGGGTTTTGACCTAATGGCAAGGCTTAGTAGTAAACTCAAACTTGTATGGGCATGTAGAACATACTTCACATAGAATTTTCAATTTAGTGCCAATTAAGCTAGTTGGAATGCATCAATGTTGACCCAAAGATAAAGGTGGTTTTTGAGGTTATTGCCAAAAGAGATCTATTTAGCGTATGAGACCCTTTTGAAGAAACACGAAAGGGGACTGTTTTCCATTTACCTTAAAATTGCTCAAATTTTCTGCTCCTAGGATTTGACCTCATGCCCTAGCTCAATAATAAACTCAAACTTACTAGAGCATGTAGAATATATTTCACGCTAAAATTTGGCCTTAGAATCAATTAAGGTTACAGAAAATTAGTCAACATTGACCCAAAGGTAAAGGTAGTTTTTTAGGTCACTACCAAGTGAAACATCTATTTGGTGTCTGAGACCCTTTTGTCAAACCCTAGGAGGAGATTGTTTTCCATTACCTTATATATTGCTCACATTTTGTGCTTCTAGGTCTTGACCTCGTGACCAAGCTCAGTAGCTGTCATGTCCCCTTCTCAGTGACATCTCTTGGAGCATAGGATTAGCCTATCATACGACCCTCGTAGGCTGATAGACTGGATAGAGAGTCACATTGGAGCTTGGCTCAGCTTCAGTTGGCAAAGTTTGATCAGTTGGCTTTCGTTTGGGCTCGATCGGAGACTTCTTGCAGAAGTTACTATTTTTAGCAGTTCCTGGTGGTCAGAGTGGGACCCCTGCAATTTTTAGCAATATGGCTTGGCAGCATTCAGAATCACTTCAGTAGTTGTCAGCTTCAGACGGATCAATCATCGGATGAATAACGAGAGAAATATTAATATTTAATTGTATTAATTAAATATTAATTATTCGAAGACTATTATATTAAGTTATAATTATAACTTAAGTGATTTTAATGCTGAGGGGTCGCCCATCATCAGGAGGGGGCCAATTTGTAATTATATTTTATTATAAAATTGGCCAAGACTATGGAAATATTAAAATAAAGATAAGTGCGAATTTTTAATTAAAAACCTATCTTTGAGAAAATCGCACCCTTGAGCTTATCTAAGCATGCTGCCTTGGGAATCGAGCCATTATGTCTGTATTGTGAATTGAAATTGATCAACTTTGATCTGAGCAAGAAGCTTCAGGGTTTCAAGTTCGAATTCCTTGGAGAACGTGCCATCTCCATTGGAAGCAATTCAGAGGGTGTGAAATAACACCTGATTTATTACAGCAGAGGTTTCTTCATCCAGAGGGAATCATTGATCTTCAGAGGTTATCTATTTACAGGTTTTCAGCAGAGTTATTCATTCAGCAGGCAGGGTTTTACCTAGGCGCCTATTTTTGGAGATCTGGAGAGTTACAAGGCAGGCCGTACAACATCATTAATTGCTGGTTCTGACACAGCCGTACCTATCCCTGGCCGTACTTATTTGCAGCAGGCAGTACCTTCTTGTCATTGGGAAATACGCCTCTCTTCTGGTCTTAGTTCTTCATCCTTCTGGGGCACAGTTGTATTGGGAGCAAGCGGAGTTCACCAGACTCAGGAAAGGTCAAACATATGCAGCCGTACCATCTTCAGCAGGGCATTTAATGCTGCATCAAAAACCAGGTTTTCAAAATATCATTGCTTTTTACCTTGTATGTAACTGGTTTTAGTTGTAATTGACTCTGGAAGATTTTATATGAAAATAAGCTTGAAGTTTGCAGTATATTATATAGTTTACGGAGTTAGATAAATTTTATAGAATTTACTTACTATTTTATGCAAAAATCACATTATTCCTATTTCATGCCAAAAACCCCAAAAATCTCAAAAAAATCAAAAAAACTTCAGAAAAAAACAAATAGACAGCCAGACTTGAGAAACTGAGGAAACTAGGAGTTTCTACAGTAGCAAACTCAAACTTGCCAGAGCATATGGAGCATACTTCACATAGAATTTTCGATTTAGGGTCAATTAAGGTTTTACAAAGAATGACTCAATGTTGACCCACTCCTCCGAAAAGATGAGGGCCTTAGTACATTTGGCCAACACAAAACGAAAAAATGTGTTTTTTTTTTATTTGGAGGTTTTTTGCTACCATGACAAAGACCAGCAGTGAAAGAACTGAAGAAACGCTTACAAAGGAAGCCTATAAAACCATGAATTTTGACTTATTTTTTCCTTGAAGGTTTTCGCAACGAAAAGCTGAAGTGGTAAAAAGGAACTAGGATAAAAACATGGTTTTTTCAATTTGGATTATTTTTTGCTATTAAGACGAAGACTAAAGCAGTAAAAGAAACTAGAGAAAAGCTTACACAGAAAGCCAACAAAAAGTGGTTCTTTTTCAATTTGAAGGGTTTTTTAGCTAATGCGACTAAAGACTAAAATAGTGGAAAAGAACTAAATAAGTGCTTGCAGAGGAAGCCAACAAAAAAAGTGGTTTTCTTTTCAATTAGTATGTTTTTTTTTCGCTACTATGACAAAAACTAAAACGGTTAAAAATAACTAAAGAAAAGCTTACACAGGAAGCAGATAAAAACGTTTTTTTTTTTCCATTTAAGTGGTTTTTTTCCTACTATGACGAAGACTAAAACAGTAAAAAGCACTATTGAAAAACGTAAGGAGGAAGCTGATCAAAAATGAAAAAACGGTTTCTTCACCAATTTGGAGGTTTTTAACTACTAAGACAGACGAAAGCAGTTGAAAAGAAAAGCTTACATAGGAAGTCGAAATTGCTGTCCGATGAGTCCTTTATTGACATCCGACAAAGACACTGGCATCGAATCAGTGGTAGAAGAAGAAGAAGAAGACAGCCATCCTTTTCCAGCTACACCGACCCTAAAACTGGTAACTTTTGCCTCAGCCACTCTACTCCCCGCTCCTCCTCCGCCAGACCCAGTATTAAGCTGAGCTTCTCTAAACCTTCGCAGCGTATTAGCCCTCTTACAAGCAGGGCACATTCCCCACCACTGCCCATACTCTTCCCCACAATTTTCACACACCCAGATAGACTTAATCTTGTTGACCTTTTTATGCCTCGCAAACACAAGAGGATCCTGGCCATTAACATCATCCCTTTCGCCCTCAGATAAAAGCCCTGCGCCTGTAGTGTAAATGCTTGCCTTACCAAATCTTAGGGAGCCTGTGATATCATCGTTATTGTTGTTTTTATCAAAGCTTTGAATTTTTGAGGCATGGGAGACGTAGGAAATGCATCTGGTGAATTTTTTTGATCTGCCGTGGAGAAAAATTAGGGTTCTACGGGGATTTGAGGGTCGAAATTCTCGTCTGGAAGTTGAGAAAGTTGTGTAAAATTTACAGGTTTTACAGGTGCTGAAGAATTGCCGAAATATGTACATTTTTGAACGGTAACAGTAAATCCGTTGTTATTTAGCACCTGCTCTTACTAATTTCATATACTTTGAGAGGCATCTTGGAGGGGCAAAAAATGCATTTCAGAAAGCTCTGGTTACGGAAAAAAAAACAGAAGTTCGTTCTCCAGTTCAAAAATACCTTGGTACTTATGCAGACTCGAACCCCCGACGTCGTTCAAGGATCTATATTTTGAAAATTTAAAGGCGGAACGAATGAGGATTTCGTTTAGTCCAACTCCTCGATAAATCTATTATTCACATCAAAATAATATTTACACGGTTGAGGATTTATATTTTTATTTTATTTTTGAAAGGTTAAGTATGAGTACTTCTTTTATAGTTGTGTAAAACATTTAAAGTGGCCGACACCGTTCTTTCTGCTATTTCTATTTGTACTTTTACTACCACCATCTTAGCGACTACCATTAGCACCACTAAAGCTACGAGCTTGAGGACTTGGAGATGATAAATGTCTCTGAAGAGAACCATTATGACATCAGCGCCATGACCGGTTTCTCCCCTACAAACCATGCCCGCAGTCTTTTGGGGAGTCCAGGGGGACTCTATTAACTGCATAAGGGAGCATTGCCTCAATGATCAAGCAAGCTCCGGAGATGGATAAGTTGCAGACACACATTTTCAGTTGAAACTTGAATCTGTAACATAACATTAAATAACACATTAATCATGTTATCAGTGGAAAAAAATTCCTTCAATGTATCTTGGTTAAAATTAGCATCTTTTTTGCTCTTCCATAATTGAAAGAGAAATTCAACTCAAAAAATATGCTAAATGTGTGAAAATTTTGCATGAATCATGGTTGAGTCCCTTAAAAACACAATCTTCCAAGTAAACATCTTAGGACGGAAGGTTTGGAAGAGGGTGTGAATCCGCTACCAAGTAGACTGAGCAAGCTTACAAAATCAAAAAATATGTTTTAAGGATTCTTGATGTTTGTACATAGATCAAACTGGGTGAGCCATACCAAGCTGCAACAAACAAGAACCAATGGGGAGGCCTTGGTGGAGAACACACTACAAGAAATGTGTTTGCTTCGGCTCAATGATAGTTGTCCACACAATCAAATTTTCTTCTCTAAAAAAATTCAAAGGAATTGACTTTTCATTTGGAATTGAGAATTTCCACATGACTAACTACAGAGAGCTGAGTTGATAACCTAATCGAGGTTTATACCAATGGAGGGAGTCTCTACAAGCCACTTCCAATCAATCCACTATCGAGAGGGAGTTTGTGTGCCAATCTTGTGGAGATGGATATCATGTATGACATTTTGAATTTTTGTGGTGGAATCGTGATCACTAGTTAGTAACTGAAACTGGGGGCATAAAATATTTCAAGGAACCCAGTCTCTAGTTTGCTTACAAAAGAGGTATGAGATCAATCTTTTTTAATATTGGAAAGAGTCTGCAAAATGGTATATGTCTTTACATGGACATTCCCAGATAGTAACAAACTATAGTCATCACAAAAAGATGAACCCCTAACAAATGAGCAACTCATGAAAACATCTCAAGGTGATAATCTTTTACATGACACATGGTAGCAAAATTTAAAACAAATGGGTTAGCCCCATAATATGTCAACAACTAAAAACTAGCAACCAAACACAACATACAAAATGCAAATTGGGCCCTAAGGACCTAAACATTATTTGTGATAAGGCCCTTGTCATCCTTCTCATGTCCCTTAATCAACACATTATCGTAACTTTTCATAGACTTAACTATAATTGTGTACATTTTATCAATTGTTTTCTAAACATGATCCTCAAGAAGTTTTTTAATCCATGAGGGTATAACCCCACCATAACTACATTTAGGATTAGGATAGTTTGCAAAGGAAGAAGAAGATGACATAGTGAAATTAGGTTTTGCACCTCATGCTATTCTAACATTGTCAAGGGAATTAGGAGCAATATGTTGTTCAATCTCTATGTTTCCTTGATATTGGATTTATTCAATCATTTGTATCATAAAATAAATAGCATCCATTATGACATATTGGTGAAGCTTACCACCACTTTGTGCCTCAATTACTTGTGTTATATTTTCAATGTCATTACCAACATCATGACCAATGCCTTGTTGGTCAACATGTTGAAAGTAGGTGTCTTTAACCACTGCCAACCCTTCCTCGCAAACCTTTATATCAGTATGTCCTTCACCATGAATCTTCCGCTCGAGGGATGGGTTTATCTTTTAAAAAAAAATGTAATCACAAAGTACTCCAAGGAAATCTTCAAATACTTGTGTTTCAAAAAAATGAGCTCTTCCTTGAGTATCGTAAGCTAAATGTTGACTTGCACATGCAAAATATAAAGTATGACTTTACTTGTGAAGCCAATGCATTTCCTACCTTTCTAATATGTAAAATCCTGCATTCAATTACTAAATGGAATTAACATAATCACAACATGTTATCCTACTTTGATTTTACTTGAAAATGATAATTTGGAATAATTTATAAACTTTCAATTAGTGTAGTGTGTTGTTGGATCCATAAATAGAAGTTATACAATTGTAACAAAAATGAAATAAATCATAAATAACAAGTGTAATGAACACAAGGATTTTTATCCAAAAAATCCCAAGGTGGGAAAACTAATTGAAAGTGAGATGAATAGGTTTTTTTGAAAAAATGTGTGCTAGTGTTTGCTTGACATTTTAGATCAAAACCCATGATCCATCATCGTGAAGAAGAAATGATATAGGAACATTCATGGCTAAGAACAATCTTGCATCACCTAAGTATGGTTTTGTTAGTGTAGAGGTTTTATTCTTGCATGAGATTTTAATCCTCTTTGTATTTTTACCTAACTTAGGTGGATTTTGAGGACACTAAGGCTAATTAGGCTTATTTATCGCATCATAATGATATCATTCTAACATTGTTATGCACATGTGAGTGCATGGGGTCACTTAGTAGGTGGATGGGGTCCCTATTACACTTGGTCTCCTTGGTGCTTGCACCACTAAGGCCTCTAACCCACTGGTGTTCCCCCAATGCCCTCTCCACTCATGGAGGATGAGCCCACCACTCAAGTTGTTTAGTGAGTCACCAGTCCACTCAACCAGCGTATAAATGTACCTCATTTCAATGTAAAGTTAAGGTGAATGGAAGACTCGTATTTTGTGCAATATTCTTGTGTATATGATTTCATATTCTTTTAGCTATTGTGTGTTGTGTGCTTGACTTGCATCTATCACAAACTGGTGCACTCACATGATATGGTGATTCTAGTGAACACTCTAACAAGTTTTGAAAATAACTTCCAAGTTGGGGCACAAAAATCCATGTGCACAGAAGAGGATTAGAAGATAGTCATGCAAGAATTGGGGGCAATTGGCTCTTTTTTTTTTTAAGTTTTGGTTTGCACGTTTGCGTAAAACTATTGGGCACAATACATGTGCACATAAACACTTGGCTCAAGCCTAGTCATACAACATGGCAATTTATCTCATAGAATCAAAGCGGGGGTCATGAACAAATGATTAAGGTTTTACACACACAGATATTAGTGTGCAAGCAAAAAAGTATGTGTAAGTAAATCATGATGTGCAAATCATTTGGTGCAACTCAAATCAAGTTGACTCCAAAGTTCTTGGAATGTATCCTTGACTCCAAAATTATTGGAGATGGATTTTAAGGGCACATGTTGTTCATCCATGTTTGTGTGGAAGGCAACAAACCTTGGGGGACATGTGTTGGCTTTTGAGAGCTTGCATGGATCTTTCTTAACACGTGTCACTTAGAAGAGCCTGTACAAGGATGTGTAAACCCAACCATAACATAAGCTCTTGGCCTCATAGGAGGTCTTTCCAAATTGAATAGAGAGCTCATATGAAGAAAGTGTAGATGTTAATTATGTATTCTACATGATAAACTAGTCTTGTGTACACTTGACTAATATCACTCATGGCTCAACCTTTCAGCTCAGGACCATTCCACTATCACAAGTCTTGTGTTTACCATACGACAGTGCCTAAATGGTTATATTATAGTCTGACCTTGATATTATGAGTACTTAGATCACCTGTAACCCATAATATGTTTAAAACATAATATATATCTTACACTATCAGTTATAGATCTTCAACAACTTTTTATCCTCTTGGACACTACCACCCAAACTAGAACACCAAGATCGACACTAGTGTCTGAACCCTCCAAATATTTTTATAAATCATTTGATATGCATGGGTCGATGAATTTATCTTAATTAATCCTCCCATGAGATAATTTCAAAATTTGTGGTATAAATATAAATCAAAGACGATTCATTATCATGAAGTATAAATCAAACACACATTTATCTTATATTGTGTAAAAACACATCTCAAGCTTGCAAAAATGTCTTGTTCTTTCTTATTTCCAAATTAATCATAAGATCAATCTTCTTATAGGTATAAAATATTCAAAGAATAACCTCTAAGTAGTATTTTTGAAGTTAAAATCTAGATCACTACATGCACTCACATATAACATAGTACACCATTATTCCCATACAATCCCACATAAGGGGGAGAATTACATTAGTTTGAGGCCCTCTTCAGAGTATTGGCTATGTAGGCAGTGCTCATTGATAGAGTGGTCTTTGAGGTCAGTTTGACTTCACTTGGACCCACTAACCCCTATTTTGTAAGGTGGCATTCCCTATTTAGAGGACTTAAGGTTTTTAGCTACACACTAATATCTAGAACTTGTGTGCTCGATAGATAATATGCAAGGCGATTGTGAACTCTAATAGATAGGTGGAATTTTGTAAAAAAAATACATGTATTTCTTATGGGATAGAAGCGTTAGGTTTGTTATGAAAATGTCAATGCTAGAGTTCATATTTCGATAGTAATGTCCAAGCTAACAGAGGGCTAATTTCTAGAATCTGACGAATCATGACTGACCATCATCATGACTATTTCTACACATGTACTTCACATATCTACTTATGCATCATTCAATAATCTAAGTATTATTTATTCTTCATGTTTAAACAATCAACTTATTGTTTGACATTATAGTTATATATATTTAATATATTTCCATAATTCAACACTATATCAAAATATATTGTGAATACGATTTATTTAATTGGCATGCTTCTAGAACATTCTATTCCTTAGATCATTAGGATATTATCTTTGCCCTTATTTCCAAAAAGGGTTCAACATTTGGTGAACTTGACCTATAAGCCTTCTCATGCCAATCCTAGCTTGCCTTAGGGTTTTCAACCTTTTAGGATTTCATATTTCATTCTTTTTTATTATTATTGTAATCTTGCTCAAAATTATATTGATTTCAAGTAGTAAAAGGCAAAAATCTTCCATAGAAAATTTTGTTGAATCAAACATCACCTACAAATAATAAGAGTTATACATTTACAAAGTTATAGATATTGATCAAAAGCAGTGCCCAATGTTTACAAATTCTCATTATTGTAATATCCAATTAGAATCAATAACACGTAAACCATAAAAGGCATGTTTGACATCTTCAATTGCTCCACCTACACTTCAAAGTTCTAATAATCACCATCTTGCTTCTACTATTTACCCAAGGCATATATCAGCTATTGCAGTGCATGTTATTGTAATCAATGAGGTAGGTCATCACATCGTATAGATGCTCAGCATGTTCTTTCACATCCCCCTCCACTTTCAATAAACATAACCAAAAGAACCTACTCCAAATTTTAATGTATTTTGTTGTGAGATTTTTTCTAACATTTATAATGATATCATGGCTTTATTATATACATCAAATAATATGAGTGTTCATTTATGTAATGATTTACAACTAAGCAAAGTTCCTACATTTTTAAATGATGTGACTATAAAATCCCAAAATAAAGGTGATTTGTCCAGTATTCTCATGTTTCAAAAAGATTCCAAATTAAAACATATGAGTACACATTTCCAAACTACACCAATTCCTACTAGTCATTTTATATCCATAATACAACTACATGAAACCTCAAAAGGCAAGTTTCAATTCTAAAATTTCAAATGTTCTCATGTAATGTTGTTATTAACAAAAACATTGTCAAAAATCAACCTCTCACATGAGATGTCTTTGAGTATCCTTGTCCAAATGACCTTGGTATGCCTATGTTACCTTTATTTGATGGTCATGGGGATACTTCCAAACATTCAATTGCATATGTGAATTATTTTGGATGTCGGGATAGAGATGGATTCTTGTTGTTAAATGTTTTGAATAAAAGTCTCACACATGAGGATAGTATTGGTTCTATAGCTTTCCCAATTGTTCATTACATGTTGGCATCCTAGGTTGCACCCTAACTGAGTAAAGGGATTCTTCGGGTCCTCTTGCTCAAACCTAGTCCAACATGGGAATGACCCTAGATTGTGGGTCACCTAATATTGGGTCAGACCTCTGGAGAAGTTCGACTTCCTTTTGGATCTATCACCTATGCTAAACCTAAACTAGATCTTGCTCAAAAAAGGGAAAGAGATTGACAATAATTCATAAAAGCATGTAAAAACGAGGTGATGCTCCAAATGTTTTGATCCCTTTACAAGACACACTACAGGACACTTTCTAGACTACCTAACATCACTTCATTCACTCTTTGATCAACGTCCACATAAGTATTTCACAACAAGGTATTGACTAGATATCAACCTAGCATGGGAGGGCAGTTGTCCACTTCCACACTAACCAATAGACTATATATGCACTTATAATGACCTATGAAAACTACCAAAACATTTCATTATGGTTAAAAAGCTTAGATAGAGGCAAAGAAAACATGTATTAACTTAACCACATCAATGAACTCATGAAACACACTTCGATTTAGCTTGTAAAATGGGGGAATTCAATCTCTATTATATCAAATAGGTGTTATAGTACAAATCTTGGCAGAGTCTAGTCATTCCAAAGAGAGGGATGTTTTTCAAGGATTAGACGCCTATATTTATAGCAGAATGGAATGAGAAAGATGGGGATCATGCATTAAAAGATAGAAAAGGGAGAATAATGACCCAAATTTCCCATCCTTCTAGCTTTGATGCCATTTGAACAAATCATAATGCCTAATATCACTTATGTAAGGTGGCCATAACAACTGTATTAGTCCCTTTCAATCTATTTCTGGTCTACATTGATGCTTTTTACAATTACAATTGCAGAATCAAGTCATTTTCAAGCTAAATTCTGGCGTTGAAGTTGTTATAATACTTGGATCAATCTTTTGCAATCTCCTTCTAGTGTTGATGTTGTTACAAAATCTTAATCAATCCATTTTTTATCTTATTTCAACATTGATTGCTCCTTACTAGTTCGTTTTTAGCATGCAAGAATGGAGAAAAAGGGTCATAATCATGCTGCTAGCTTTGGCAATGAACCCGTCAAAATTGACATGTCTGCTTTTATGGAATCCTTTTGTAATATTTGCTCTAGTTCGACCTCAACTATATTTGGCTTTGACTTTTTATACTAACCCTTGATCTTGATATGAGCTTCTCATATTATGTCAATTATCAGTTTCTCATTTGTTCTATAGGATCTTGCTTTCAGTCCTTTAGTTCTTTGACCTCATGCACACTGTATATCTTTCTTTGTGAGAATGAATGCAAGCCATTGATATTTTACCAGTTTAACATGCTGAAGACACTTGACAACTTCCTATTAGCCTTTGAGATCCGTTGACTCTATGACCTCTCACTTACCATCGATCTCAATATGTATGATTAAATGCGATCCATTGATTTTCTCAAGCCCACTAACTGTGTTAGTCAACATGCACCATTAGATATATATTCAAGTCCCTAAGATCTTAACACTTGTCATCAACATGTTTATGTTGACCGTTTGACTTGATGTTCACCATTGATATTTGATGTATGATCAAATGCTCATCATTAGATCTTTAGGACCCACTGACATTGTAGATTGTGCATTCACCATTGGATTTGATCTTAGCTCCTGAGATTTGGACACTTGTTATTTTTGCATTTAATATATGAACATTTGAATTTAAATGGTTATTTGTCATAGCTTTAACTTGATGTGTCTGTGAATGTCTCACTCTTTATGCTTAACTTTGAAGGCTTATATTTGTAGATAGAAATTGCACCAAGGCACCAAATGTGCAGAGCATGATTTAGGCATGAGGGACTTCATGTCCATGTGTTCCATTGGTTTTGAGAGGCTTCATGAATATATTTATAAAATATATAAGTAAATTGGCATGTTCATTTCTTTGTGACATGCTTTTGATGGCCTGGCTTCTTAAAATCACCAAGTTCACACTTTAAGCTTGCTTAAAGTGTTTCAAAAGCTTATAAATGGCAAGTGATCTTCTCTCGAAGTCTATTTGCTCCTTGTGGCATTAGATCACTCTTTAATCAGGACCCTGCTTATCTTCTTATTCTAGATTAGGCATATTTAGGCTAAAATTGGCCAACATCTTTGGTGACTCATCTGGGTAGCATGCCTGCTATGCTTGACAATGTAGACCATTTACATAGCTCTTGGACTCGTGAATAATGACAACTTTGATTCATGGTTGTAAACAACCCCTTTAACTAAAGGAAGACAACATTTATACCCAAACAAGAAGGGAAACATATAAAATATGGAAACTAACTAAACAAAGCAAGAGTAAACAAACTAATGTGTTAGGACAACACTTGGAAGAAAACAAGATCAACTAACCATGTACAGGGGCCTAACTTCCTCAATATCAATGTTTCCTATGTATCCCATTAACTAAGATAGGTAGCTCTTCGCCATCCATCTTTGCAAGTTGGAAGGCATTATGGGATTTGTAGTTGGAGATTGTGTATAGACCACTCCAAAGAGAGTCAAACTTTGTATGTCTTCCTAACTTAGCTCTGTCTTCGTCCCAGTTGAGGACCAAATCTCTTTCTTTGAAACTTCATGAAAAAGCTCCTTTGTCAAAGGCTCTCTTCGCTTTTGCTTGATGGCTTTCAATGGCTAGCATGGACTGATGTCTTGTCTCTTCCAACTCTATAAGCTCAACATATCTAATCTCCATAGGTTCATTCTCCAACAACTCAAGTTGATGCTTCAATTCCAAGGCAAGAAATTCAAGAGAAATAGGCATTCTTGCTTTCTTACCATCTACCAACTTATAGGGAAATTTGGCTATTGACCTCTTGTAGGTGATCTTATCATCCCATCGAGCTGATTTTAGATTCAGATGCCATGACCTCTAATTATCTTTTATAGTCCTTCTTATGATCTCTAATAGGTTCTTATTTGTGGACTCAGCAAGACCATTGCCTTGGTGATAGTTGTTTGATGAAGTGTTGAGATAAATCCCATGTTGAACAGTGCATACGTTGATCTTAATCCTTACAAAGGCATAGCATTACTAGAAATAATGGTTAAAGGGACTCCAAACCTAGTGAGTAGATCTTCATATAAATCTAAAACATTAGTCTTGTTCACTTCCTTTAATACCATTGCTTCTATCCATTTAGTGAAGTAATTTGTAGCAATTAGTATCTATTTATGACTTGAATTTGAGGGGGGTTAATGAGACCAATAAATTCCAATCCCCATTGGACAAAGGGATGATCTATTGTAATTGGTTAGAGAGGTAAGGGTACAAGTTTTACCTTTCCTACAAACATAACACATTGTCTGCATTTCTTAACCCATGCATGATAATCACCAAATAAGCTTGGCCAATAATACCCACCTCTCATGATCTTGTGGGTTGTGGTCCTTGCTGAATAATCCCCTCCACCATGTCCATCATGGAACTCTTCAAGCAACCTTTCCATTTGATGTTGTTCAATGCATCTTAACAACATGCCATTGATATATTTCTTGAACAAAACACCATAAACAAGAAGAAATAGAGTGAATTGCAATCTGAAATATATTATTTTTGAAAGAGTTAGGTGAGGGGTAAAGACCATCTTAGAGATATCTTACTAAATCATGATATCAACTAGAAGGTGAGGTGTGATCAGCTGTAACTTATTCATTAGTTGACACCATAACCACCTCATTGGCTTATTGTAAGTCTCGAGTTAGGTGATCACAAAGTCCTTTGCCTCTAATCAGCTTTGTGACTTTAATCTCCACATCATACTCCATTACCTTTGTTATCCAACTAGCTCTTTTCTCACTAGTGTCTTTGTTTAAGAGAAACTCTTTGACACTTTTATGTGCAACCATAAGGTATATACTATTGTTAAACAATAAGTATCTAAATTTCTTGAGGGATCTTATGATTAAAAATACATGTTTTTAACCAAAATATTACCTTGTTTCATATTCTTTTAAGATTTGACTGAAGAAGGCTATTGGCTACTCTAAGACCTCATGATTCTCCTGCATAAGAATGCTTAAAATGGTGTCAATGTTAGCATAGGTGTACATACTGAAATCTTTTGAGAAATTTGGGTTCAAGAGCATAGGAGCACTAGCTATGGCTTTCTTAATTTCCTCAAAACTCCTTAATCCTTCCTTGGACTAGCTAAAGATCTTATTCTTCTATAACATGGTTATAAGTGGCTTAGCTAAAGTGGCAAAATCTGAGATATAGCTTCTAATAAAATTGATCTCCCCTAAGAAACTTTGCAAAGCTCTTTTGTGCCTGGGTAAGGAAAGTGTAAGAATTGAAGCTATTTTTTTAGGATCTATGCTCAACCCATGCTTTGAAACTATATGTCCAAGGATCTTACCATCATGAACTCATAAGACAATTTTTTGGGATTCAGGGATACCCCAAATTATCTACATCTTTCAAACACTTGCTCAAGGTGAACCATGTGCTCACTTGCATTATTTGAAAACACTTTTATATCATTGAAATAGACTAGTGCAGACTTGTTAAGAAGGCCATAGAATGTCATATCCATGGCTCTCTAAAAATTTGCTCCAGCATTGGATAGATCGAAGGGCATCTTTATATATGCAAATGTTCCCCACTTTATGGTGAAGGCTATCTCTAATTAGTCTTCTTCCTTAAACAAAATCTAGTTGTAACCACTATAGCCATCCAACAAAGAGAACCTTTATGAACCTGTAACCAATTGTAAAATCTATTCCATAGATGGTAGTGGATAGTGGTCTTTAATGGAACCCTTATTCAGGTCACAAAAGTCAACACACTGTATAATTTCATAATTTTTTTCTATACTGGAACAAGGTTTGCCAACCAAGTTGACTGCTTGATTGGAAATATAATAGTTGACTCGATGAGCTTATGAAGCTCATATCTCATCAAAGGCTGAAGCTTAGGGTTAATAGGTCTTTGCCTTTGTCTTTCTGGCTTATTTTCATCCTCTATATTAATGGTGTGTTGAGCTATACTTGGGTCAAATCCCACTATATTTCCATGCAAATACATCAACAAAACTTGCACATAACTCAATAAAATATTCATTTTCTAAATAAGTGCATACCTTACCCAACTTTAAGTTCTTACTAGGTGCAACTTCCACATTGGCATAATGTTCTTCCTTTGTTGAAAAAGTTGACTTTTCTTTCCTTATCTCATAATCACCACTGAATATGTTCTCAAGTATGACTAATCCCTTGGGCAACTTATATGTTTTTAGTTGTAGAATTTGATCACCATACTGCTGCAAGTACTTTGATTGATTCTTTGAAGAAAACTCAACGTCTTCTTATAGGATCTTAACAATCTAATTGTCATATTTAAACACTTTCTAATTATCATTGTTATCTATAAGACAATGCCTTATAACTACCTTATGTGTGACTGGACCATTTCATTTCTTACATTGGCTAGGATACTAAATTGTGCCCCAATGACAACCAACCTATCTGCATGTTTGTTCTCATCCCTTGGTATTACCTGAATGTTAAACGCTTGAAATTCTTCAAGTAAGTCCCACACCCTATGGTTATAATATTTAAACAATGGGTTTTTGCATACATTAAGACCTATCACTTCGTGAACTACAAGCTCACTATCACCAAAAAATTTTAAGGTGATGACTTTCATCTTCCTGGCCCATTGTAAACCATGAACTAGTGCCTCATATTCTATAACATTGTTTGAACAACCAAATTATAACTTAATATATGACAAGTATATTTTATTTGATGGGGAAATCAACATCATTCTAGCCCTAGTACCATTCTTATTCCTTGACCCATTAAAGTATAATTGCCAAAGTTCATCACTATACTTATCATCCTTCATCAAGGTTGGAATTGGTGCATCTTTATCATGAAAACAATAAACACCAAGTCCTTCTTCAATTAGCTTGTAAGGATCATATTAATGTGATCTAAAGGCCCACTCATCAAGGAAAAAATCTAGAATCCCATCTAAAGGTGATTCAGTTTCATCTACATTATCTTCTGTCACCTCATCTGAGATGAGGCAATTGGTATTCATAACACTTGGTATGTATGGTTCCAAATGAAATTGTGAAATAGGTTCAGAATGTATGGTTATCTTAGTGCCATACTTAGTCTTGAACATCAAATATGTCTAATCAATTAATAAATATCCTCTAATATTTGAGGTAAAGTCCCTTAACAAACACATAACAAAGCAAGGAGGCAAGTCCACCATGACTACATCCTACTGAATGGTAACTTTAGGACAAGCATGTAGTGTCAACTTCAGATCTTTACTGATTCTTACTATTTTTTTGGGTGACCCATCTTATTTTAATACTCCTTTAGTATTTGGCTTGTAGACAAGACTGAACTTATCTACAATTTACTTACATATGCTAGTGTTACTGGCTCTACTATCCACCATATAATTATGAAATAAATAGTCACCAACTATCAAACAGAGGTAGAAGTGAGGATTTTTACTTGACTTTGCCTTAGATTTTCCCTCTTTTCTCTTTTTGTGTACCTTCTACACGTGATGCTTTGTTGGCTGGTCTAAATTAGTTAGGACAACTCTTTGTTTCTCAACTGGTTCTAGAGATACCTTGAGAGCTAAAATCTCTTGGATGAGCATGTCCTTTTGTCCTAGGATGGTAAGGGAATCCCAAATGTTAATGTTGACATTAGAATTCTTCATATAATCCACTATGATGAATGAAGCTCCAGTAACCTTTGGCTACACCTTTTCAACCATTGGTTGTTCACGGACCAGAGATATTTGAGGGACCTTCCCAGCGTCTGCATTCTAATTTTCCTATGTTGTAGGGGTAGTAAGTTGATATTTAGTAGTCTTATAGATATCATTTGGAGTACTTGAAGAATTAGTCATATCTTGAGTCTCATCAATAACTCTTTTTTTAGCTCTAGTTACAGCTACAACTTGACCACTTAGACTTTTAATCTCACCACCATGATTGAAAGCAACATAATCATACATTTGCCAATTTACATTAATGTCATCAAGCTTCCCTTAAACCTATTAAGCCTTTCCTTGGGGTACCAAATTTGTCTCTTGATTTGAACCCCTTGAAGAGAAAACTCTTCTTGTGTCATTTGTGGCATAGTAATGTTTTATGATACCAAGGCTTGGTTCTGAACATCATTGAAGTTGGAAGGTTACCAAATTAAGTCATGCATCAAATTATTTTGAGGTGGTGTGAGAACAATAGATTTTGAGCTCATTTGTATATTAAGGTCAAGTGCTACATATGGCTTAGATGGAACTATAGCTCCTTGTGATTTGTAGGGTGGTCTATTTTCTCTAAATATTTGATAAAGAAGCCTTTAATCTCTAAAAGGATGATAAGCAGTATGATTTTGTTGTTGATAGGACCTATTAGTTTGATATTGGTGCCTCTTGAGTTGTATTATTTCATTTTCAAAAGACTAAAGCAAACCTTTCAACTCACCAAGCTCATTGGCTTGACTAGAAGGGGCTATAACTTCAGCTTGAGGAGGTGGAATAGGGGCTAATGATGGAAACTAAGGGAATTGAGGGGGTGGAATATATTGCAACTCTAGGAATATAGGCATTAGAGGCCTTGGAGCAAGCTTACCATCTTGTATAAAACTATTTTATGCTCTTATTTTAGCCTTATAAGCATTGGGCAAGGTATGGCCACCTATAAACTATATCATCACACTAATATCAAAATTAAGGGCTCTTAAATTATACAAGAAGGCATATTCAGGAGATGTTCTGACCACTATAGGAATCTTAGTCCATGTCTTTTAGAATCTAAGGTTGAAATCAAACATGAAGTCATGAGAAATTCTCTTTATGTTAGTTAGTTGTTCAACTAAATATAGGTGTTCAGACTTGTCTTCAAATTACCTAACTAAGGTTGCACCTAATTCATCCCATGTAGTTATGGAATTTAACAAGAGATTTTTATACCATTGTAGAGATTTTCCTTTGAAGGAAGTAATAAGGAGTCTAATGGCCACATTATATTGAACAACATTATGCACTAAACAAACACTGGAAATATCATGGATGTGCTTAATAGCAGTGGTTTAATCTTCTCCAAAAAATAATGGGATGCTTTTAAGAGAAGACACATGAATGTCGTCATACTAAGCTAAGTTCAATGGACTACCTCTATTAAATAGAACAAATACTTGATTTACGATGGCTGTTTGGGTAGTAGAGATCACACTACTTAAAATAATAAGATGACCAAAAGATGAATATTGATTTTGGGGATAAGGAATTGTCTAATTAAATCTTGCTCTCTTATATGAAATAAAAGGTAGCTCAATGAATTCAAGGGAAATTACTTTACTAGCTAACTTTGTAGTAACCTTTAACATGATAATACTTTTTAGATGGTGCTATGAACTTTGTAACTTTAAAGATCTTTTTCTTCTAATGATGGATCTCCTTTGTTACTATAACTGCTTCTCTTTAGATCCAAATTTCATCTATGCTGAGGAGGATGTGTCCCACTAGGCGAGCCAGACTTATTGACATCTTAGGTTGCACCCTAGCTGAGCAAAGGGATTATTCAAGTCCTCTTGCTCAAACCTAGTCCAACATGGGGTTGACCCTAGGCTGTGGGTTACCTAATCTTGGGTGAGACCTTATTATAAGGCCAACTTCCTTTTGGATCTATCACCTATGCTAAACCTAAACTATCTCTTGCTTGGAAAAGGGAGAGAGATTGACAACATTTCATAAAAACATGTAAAAATGAGGTGATGCACCAAATGTTTTGATCCCTATACAAGACACACTATAGGACACTTTCAAGACTGCCTAACATCACTTCATTCACTCTTTGATTTGCTTTCACATAAGTATTTCATAATAAGGTATTGACTAGCTATCAACCTAGCATGGGAGGGCAGTTGTCCACTTCCATACTGACCAACACACTATATATGCACTTATAATGACCTATGAGAACTACCAAAACACTGCATGAAGGTACAAAAGCTCAGACAAAAGCAAGAAAAATATGTATTAACTTAACCACATCAATGAACTCATGAAACACACTTTGATTCAGCTTCCAAAAGGGGGAATTCAGTCTCTATTATATCAAATAGGTGTTACAGTATAAATCTTGGTAGAGTCTAGTCATGCCAAATAGAGGGAGTTTTTCAAGGCTTATAATCCTATATTTATATTAGAATGGAATGAGAGAGATGGGGATCATACATATAAATATTGAGAAGGGAGCATAATGACCTAGATTTCCCATCCTTCTGATGTTGATGCCGTTAGAATAGATCATAATGCCTAAGATCACTTTTGGAAGGTAGCCATAACAATCATATCAACCACTTTCAATCTATTTCTAGTTTGCATTGATACTCCTTATGGTTATAATGGCATAATCAAGTCATTTTCAAGTTAAATTCTGATGTTGAAGCCATTATAATAGCTAGATCAATCTTTTGCAATCTCCTTCTAGCGTTGATGCAATTATAATAGCTTAATTGATCAATTTTGATATTGTTTTAGCATTGATTCCTCCTTACTAGTTCATTTTTGGCATGCAATAATGGAGAAAAAGGGTCATAATCATGTTGATAGCTTTAACGATGAACCCATCGAAACTGACATGCTACTTTTGTGGCATCATTTTACAATATTTGATTTGATTCGAGCTCGACTGTATTTGGCTTTGACTTTTGATATTGGCCCTTGATCTTGATTTAAGCTTCTCATATTTTACCAACTATAGATTTTCATGTGTTTTGCAGGATCCTATTGTCAGTCCTTTGACTCCTTGGCCTCATCCACATCATAGATTTTTCTTGGTACAAATGAACATGAGCCATTAATCTTCTACTATTTTAACATGCTGAAGACAGTTGGTAGCTTCTTATTAATATTTAAGATTTGTTGACTCTTTTACCTCTTGCTCATCATTAATCTCAATCTATACGATTGAATGTGCTCTATTGATTTGCATGAGCCCACTAGCTATGTCAATCAATGTGCACCATTGGATCTCTGCTCAGGTGCCCAAACTATTAACACTTGTCATCAACATGTTTAAGCTGACTTTTAACTTGATGCTCACCATTGATCTTTGATGCATGATCAAATACTCATTGTTAGATTTTTAGGACCCATTGATATCGTAGATTGCCTACTTATCATTGGATTTGATTTTAGCTCCCAAGATTTGGACACCTGTTAACTTCATGTTTAATCTAAAAACATTTGAATTTAAATGGCTATTTGTCATAGCTTTAGCTTGACATCCCTGTGAACGTCTCACTCTACTTGTTTAACTTTGAAGGCTTATATCTACAGATAAAAATTGCACCAATGCACCAAACTTTTATATCATGTTTCAGGCATGAGGGACTTCATGTCCACGTGATCCTTTGGCTCTAAGAGGCTTCTTGAGCATATTTATAAAATGCATAAGCAAATCTGCCTGTTCATTTCTCTGTGGCATGTTTGTGATGGTTTGGCTCCTTAAAATCACCAAGTTCACACTTTAAGCTTGCTTAAAGTGTTTCAAAATCTTGTAAATGGCAAGTGAACTTTTCCTAAAGTTTATCTACTCCTTGTGACATTAGATCACTCTTCATTTAGGACCCTTCTCAACTTTTTATTCTAGATTAGGTATATGTAGGCCAAAATTGGCCAACATTACCCACTTTCGAAAAGTTTGAAGATGTATTCTTAGTAGATTTTCATAAACACAACATGCCTAAATTAACCTTTTAATACTTATAAGGCTTAACACACTATTTTTATGAGTCTATTCAAGATTATGTTATATGATTTAAAAATGTATTATACTCCTTAACATATCGGCCCTCAGATTTGGAATTGTAATTCATATTTAGTAGGGGTCTTCTTTTTAAACTTAAATAAATAACATTTCAGTTGGAAAAATAATATCGAAGGATACCACTATCCCATCTCCCAACATGGGAAATAAATCTAAATCGGATAGATTTATATTTTATCTAGCTTCATCTATGGTTTAATTAAGAGGGGTCATGGAAAGAACAGGTTCAAAATCACGATCAATTCCTTTCTCAAACCCTACTGCAGTTGCGCGAGCCCTTCCTGCATGCCACAAATGACCTACGAAAAAGAAAAATCCTAGAACAAAATGAGAGGTGGCTAACCAACTTCGAGGTGAAACATAATTCACCGCATTAATCTCGGTAGCTACACCACCCACAGAATTTAAAGAACCTAAAGGAGCATGAGTCATATATTCCGCTGAACGTCGTTCTTGCCAGGGTTGTATGTCCTTTTTCAACTTACTCAAGTCCAAACCATTAGGACCCCTTAGAGGTTCCAACCAGGGAGCACGAAGATCCCAAAAACTACATAATTATTATATTTCTTTCGATAGCCTATATATATACGTGCACAAGCATGCACGTGATCTAGTCAACAATAAGAAAGCATTAAATGACTATTTTTTCAAAAGTAAAAGTTTTATTAAAGATGCATACAATGAAATTGAATTACCAAAAGAAGATAATGAAAAAAATAGTTACATTCTAATTCCTTATGTGGCACCTTTACATAATTTAATCAATAAGGTGGCAACAACCAATGAGCATGTTGTGCAAGTAATCCAAATTCAGCCACATCAAGATACACCTGCAATAGTTTTGTTGATGTTAATGGAGAATAAACTTATTACACTACCCACTACTCAACATTGGGCAAAAACATGTCTTCTACATTAAGAAGGAAAACCATTTTTTGCCTATTATCAAACCACATGACATGATATAGTCAATTGTGCTATATTCAAGAACAAATCCAAAAGTACAAAAATGAAGGTATTGCTAGTGTAATACATCATCAACAAATCCTTACTAATACAAAAAATTACCATGAATTACCTGTAACCATAACAAGAAAAAAATGTCATCCCCTACATGATATAACAGATCCGTCAGTCGTAGAAGAAGCAAAACATGTTATGCATCTATATGATGCTTCAAGCACAAATCATGACAAGGATGATTTTGGTAAGCTGTGATCATTCCATCAAAACCTAAAATTTAAAATATTTAAAAAAAAGAAATAAAATACAAAAATAGTCAAATAAAGCAAAAATCAAAAAATACTTAGCAGTTACATTTTTACTAACTTTTGCATGTGTTTTTTACTTGATGTTAGTAGATAGCATGTCATTTCCTTTCCATACATACATATGTTTCATGAGTACTTAGGTGTTATACAATCACACATTAGATCCATGATGTAAACAAATACAAATGTTGGACCTTTCCTCTACCCACATGACACACTACGTTAAAGGCATCTACTTTTATTGATCATGATTTATACAAGCTATATTGTTTTATGATCACTTTACATTATCATGTTGAGATTATATACTAAATTTTACACATGTTTATTCTCATTCTTACATCTTACACAATGTGCCACATATGTTATGTTATAGGATATTTTTTGCTAACTCATGTATGCAGGGACTAATATGATATTCTTATGCTAGTTGCTTATATTTCATTTATTCATCTTATCACATCGCTTAGTTGAGTGTACTTCTTGTTTTATATCTTTTTTAGATTGTGGACCATTTGAACATGTTCCTTGATTATTGGCCATAGTGCCTTGATGTTATTTCTTTGGTGTGTAGACATTTGAACATGTCCTTCCCTTTGAGTGTACAACATTTGAACATGCCCCTTGTTTATGGTTTCCATAGAGCCCTTTTGCATGACATTGAGTTCTCTTTGTGTGTGTGCTTGATTTTTTTTTGAGCTTGTGCTTGTTACTTCGAAATTTTACCATGATCCATATCATGCATATTAATGCTTTTTATATTTGGATAATGCAAATTTCATTGATATATCTACTAGACATGGGTCCATTATATGCTTCATTACTACATGATTGATGTAGATATAGCATGGTTATCTTATCCTTTAAGTTAAGGTGAATATCATATAACATTCCCATCACCTCAAAAGAGGGGAATATCATGGGGGAATGCCATAGATAAATGAGTCCACATACACATACATTTCGTTGAATTGGCTAGATTTGATACAACTTACATGATTCAAATATACACTTGGGTCATAATGTTATACATTTGGCACCAAATTTTATATATTTGAGATAGAGTTTTTCAGATTTGTGATAGTCATTATACAAATTTATAGAGTATAGGTTACATTTTGACAAATACTTTAGTTTGAGACACATTAGAGGTCCATATGCCATGTAAATACACCAAATTATATGTGTGTGTGTGTGTTTAAATTATATACATATTTATGCATCAACCTAACCAAGATACACCGATTGAGCTTTTATCTATCTATAACAATTGGCTCCCTTAAGTAGTGTGATTGAGATTCAATGCCATCTTGACACTTCTCCCATTTCTAGGTTGTCATATGGTTACACCATTTAACCCAAGCTAGATATGCTAGGTAATGTATACATTTGAGTTGTGCGATTGAGATTTAGTGATCTCGATGACTTTGGAATAAATCACCCTTACATTAGATTAAGGGCATGTTCACCCTATAATTCCCCTCTTCACATATCTAAAGTTTAGTTCTTAACCTCTCTCAAATGTTTCAACAAGGAAGCATCGTTACCAAAGTAAAACTAGCACAGGGCAACATGATTGCATCGACACATAGGTGTACTGCTGCCCTGATTTCTTCTCATTCAAGCATATCAATTATTTTGAATTTTTGATTATATGAAATAATTACATTGTAACATGCTCTTGGTTGTAGGTAACATGCAAAAAATAAATAAAAACATGGCTCAAGGCAAAGAAAGGTGTGTTTTACACACCATGGTACACATTTCTTTCATTTAACCTAGCAATTTCATCCTTATGCATTATAAGACTACGGGGGGAGGGGGGAAATGCAGATGTTAAATCTAGATTTTACATGATAAAATAGTCATGTACAATTGAAAAATATAACTCATGGATCAACCCTTCAATTCAAGACATTTCTTTTGCCACAAGGCTCACATTACTTATCCTACTTTGCCATCATAGGCCGTTACTTATCCCATATCAAACATTTAATAAGAAATCATTGTATTAACATTTACATTAGACGAAGAATCAAAAGTAGAGTCGGTTTCTATTCTTGAAACAACATCAAACTTAACATTGAAAGGAGAATCAATGTCAATCTCAACATTGGATTCAGAGTCCCTTGAGTCTGAATCAACTTCAGAGTAAGAATATGTTTGAGGTTATTATAACATTGGTTATGCATGCCTTGCATATCAATTTTAATACATTTTTGATCATTCTATGGTTTTTGAGGATGATTACTTCAGCTTCAACATAAGTTCTCCTAGTATCTTCTATGAGGATTGTGTTATTTCTTTCCATTCTATTACCATTCCACATGCCATTACCACCAGCCAACCTAGCCATTATATTAACATTCCATCTCCCAAGAGTGTCGATTGGGACCAATAAAATCATATCTTGTTGAAATTAAGCCATGGAAAAATATCACTTGCAGAATATTAGGCAGGCCAAGACCAAATTCATGCACAAGAAAAACAATCTCCTAGTGAAACCTTTTCGAAGATGGTAAAAGACAATCAAAGTCAAAATTCAATGTTCCTTAGTGAAAACTTTTCAGAGGTGCTTTGGGACAATCAAGACAACTTCATTGGTGAAAACTCTTTGAGATGCCAATAGCTGAGCATGATAGTTCTTCATTGCTTGATGAAGATAAAATCAATATAGCTTCCAATCCACAACCTATTCAGATGGTAGCTACTGTCGAGCCCAAATAACAAAAATATTTGGTGGTCCTATTGAGAGCATATTCAAAAGTTTTTGGCCCCACCACAACCAAAGTTATATCAAATCTAAAATCAACAACATTTGTGTGTGCTTGAAAACCTCGATCTTGATTTCTTTCCCAACCATTATAGTTTCCATTATCATCCACCATTACATCACCAAATCAGACCCATCATCCAACAGTTATCCGTGTTTACCATCTTTGGCTACACTTTTATTTATAGAGGCTACAAAGATACCTTGTCTCGATGATTAGAGGAAACATAATCAACGATCAATGAAGATCACAATAACATCATTTGCATCCAAATCTATAGCAGGTTCTTGATAGAGCCACTATTTAAAAGAGGTACGAGCTAGCAATTTACATGATTGATTATTCTAGTTGTATTAGTTTTTTATGATGACAT